>OY744523.1:173460770-173595770 GCA_963556195.1 Sepiola atlantica | reverse complement strand
GTAAGATTCACGGTATTTTTTTTCAAATAAATTTAAACTAATCCTCATCTAGAATTGTATATGGATATAGATATATATATATATATATATATATATATATATATATATATATATATATATATATATATATATACCTATATATATATATATATAACCATATATATAGGCATATATATATGTATATATATACATATATATACATATATATATGTATATATATATGTACATATATGTATATATATGTATATATATTTATATATATATGTATATATATACATATATATATATATATATATATATATATATATATATATGTATATATATATATATATATATATATATATATATATATATATATATTATTCACACACGGCAGTGTGTGAATAATATACTTAAGGTCAAAATTTACCCAATCGTGACCAATTTTGGGTATTGTTATTAATTAAGTTTTAATCACAACTGGATTCGTATTTTTGAACTGGAATTTACTAGTCCCAGGCCTTTTTTGAATGTTAAAACATTAGAATTTGGTCCAGTAGAAATAAAATTATAGAAAATATTTGTGGTAATTAGGTTTTAGGATAACACCCCTCATTGACTTGAATAACCATAACTTTTTAGTATTTAAAACAAATTTTTATTTTCATATATCCCAAATGAAGATTAGCTAACATTTAAAGCAAGTTTAAATTACTTTCTATTCGACAGTTTAAATAATTCCAAATTCCTTTCAAAAGTCGAACGCGAATTAATGTATTTATTATTTAAACGATTAACATAATATTAAAATGGCTTACATGTTTCCTAAGAAAGCAAAATGCATCATGATTGATTTAATTTTGTAATAGGGTTTTAATTTGCTGCTTATTTATTAATATAATAATTGGAAAAATGGTATTTCAGTAGTTTACAGGACCGTGTAGAAATAATAACATTATTTAGAAGGCCCTTCTTTACGTGGGGGGATTTGCTCACGATTCTGTACTTTCACCTAACAATTTAATAAACAAAAGATATCGTAAAAATGTAATTTTACTTGAAAATCTAGATAATATTTAAAAATAAATGTTTGAGTGAGATATAGTTGTATAAGGAAAAATTAAAAAATAAATGTTTAAGAATATTTATGGTTCTTTAATATTAGAGCGGGACGCGCGAAAATGTTTCTGTTGATTTTGGGACACCACGTGCTACACGATCTCGTTAAATATTTAAGTTTAAAAACATTTGTTTAATAAGTTCAAAATGATAATTGACGCATGACTGTGTACTCAGCAGCGTAAGAAATTCATTTTTTGATCTTGAAAAAAAAAATGGGAAAAATTGAATAATAGGAAGATCTCGAAAAAATTATTTTAAAAAGTGGTCTAACAATTAACTTTAAATATATTGTAGGAAAAAAGTATAATAAGCAATCAAACACACGTGATGTTTACCGCCACACACGATCCATCGAAGTTTTACTTAGAGACAATCATTTAGTTTCCAGTTTCACTTAAAAAAATAAAATCTTCACAATTAAAGTTTATATATTTTTTAAATTAAAACAAAATAGAAAGGTTAAAATTAAAACATATTGGTCGATATTTCAAGAATTTTAATATCATTTTTAAATCAGATAGGGAAATAAAATCTTATTGAGACCAATTAAAATTGTAAAAATATTTGTTTAATAAAAATAGATTAACTGTCTAATAAAAGTATAAATAAATTAGAGCAAAATTATTAGAAAACAATCTGACATAGTTTTCTAATAATGTTCTATTACAAATCTATAAAAAATGAAAAATATAAGATGAAATTAATAAAATTAAATACTATAGCGATTATAATATTTCATACATAGTTTTCTAATAATGTTCTATTACAAATCTATGCCTGCTATACCAAATAAAAAGTACTAGATGAAATTAATAAAATTAAATAATATAGCGATTATAATATTTAACAGTTTTCTGTCGGCAAACAAATTGTTGCTATTCTGATCGCCCAGACATTTTCTGATCGCACATACATTTTTGGATAATCATTTAATTTTTAGTAAAATGTACGTAATTTTTTGTAATTCAGTGTCACTTAAACATGAAATCTTCACAATTAAAGTTTATATATATTTTTAATTAAAACAAAATAGAACGGTTAAAATTAAAACATATTAGTCGATATTTCAATTATATATATGTATATATATCCCCAACAAAGTATGTTTTGATTTGATTTTTAATTAATTGTTTGAAATAGTTCTAGAACAGGGATATTCATATTCTAAAAGATTAAAAAAGAAGAAGATTTCTTGAAAGTTAAAATTTTGCTGAATTTCTGTGTTTTTGTAGCTATAGTGAAAACATTTTGTATTCTATAAGTTTTTTGACACGTAGAAATAGTCTTTTTTAGATTAACTTTAGGCTTTTACCTTTCGAACATGATCCAATTTTATCTTAAACAATTAAATAGATATGATGAAAATTACTTTTAAATGAATTGAATTATAGTATTAAAATTGCTTTTGAAATAGTTATAAATTACTTGAACTCATTTGAAACTCAAAAATTTAAATTTATTCTTATTATTATGAAACTTGTTCTGAAAATCATTTTTTTCTTAATCTATTTATTTTTAATTTAAAATATTGAACATATTTTAATCTTATTTTACTTAAATCTAAAGAATTTAATTCTGAAGATTTGTTTATTTTTTGTAACTCATTTACTTCAAATTGGAATTTGGAATTAGTATTTTTAAAAAGAAAAAACATAAAATTATTAAATATAACTAATAAGTAAAATTGTAATTTTTTAAAATATAATGTTTAAATAGAGGAAATATTATTTTTCATAATCATTAACTTATTAATGATTGAATCGCTAATAATTGAAAAGAAAAAGAATACATTTTATTTAAGAGAAGAACAAAAAACACAAAAAAAGAATTAAATACTAAGAAAACAAATTGGGGGATTTTAAAGGGTTAAAAGTGGGCTTATATGTTCTAAGCAACCCCATTATTTATTTTGATTGGTAACATATTCTTAATAACTTTACTTATAAAAGTAAAACTCTAAGTTAATTAATAGAATATTGCCATTCGTGACTTTGTTTCTGTGCTCAGTATTGAATCATGTAGTAGAGTTGTCCAGAAAAAACTGATTTCGTTTTTGATAATATTCTGAAATTATATTTAATAAAATACATAAGTAAAATATTTTTTATTGTATTTCTATTTATTATTTGCAAATAACTTAATTTTCAAACTTAATCTCTAAATGTATAATTAAAGTATAGTCAACTGTGTTTTTTTTTAACTATGGGCAGTACTGAATCATGAAGTAAAGCTGTACACAAAAAAGGAAATGTTTTAATTGACTATATTTTAAATGTGTTCTTTTTCTTTTATAAACTAAAAATGTGAAGTTATTTTTTATTGCAAGCTTCCTAAAGAAATTTATAATAACTACATCTGTGAAATTTAAATTTTTGATGATTGCGATATAGTCATTTGTGGTTTGTTTTTATTTAGAGTACTAAGATAATTTTCCGTGACTTTGTCTATATGGGCAAAACTGAATAATGTAGTAAGGCTATCCCAAAATAGTGAATGTTTTAAATTATTATACTAAATATACTATTTTTTTTGAAATTATGATAATTAAGTTTGTTAGAATTTCTTGTCATTGCTTTTATTCAGATAACGAATGAAAGTTTGAATTAATTTTTTTTTTCAGCGGAAGTAATAAATGCAAGGCTAGTTCACGAATAAATTAGATGTTTTACTTATTTTGATGTCGTAATGATTATTACTTAAAATCAATTAACAATTATTGCTAATATTTCCACCAACTCAAAGTATACCTGGTCACTGATGTTTTGTAGTCTTGTTATTTGTTCATTTTTTTAAAACTATGATAAAAAATACATTGTACATTCTCAAACTAAAATGCCTTAACATGCCTTAAAAAATTTAAACCTGGAAAAGTACAGAATAAATTGAATTAATTTTAAAATATCGAAACTGAAATTGAGATTCGAAGAATTAAATGTAGAGTATAATTAGCAATCTAACGAAAATAATAAACAATAATGAATTAGGTGATTCATTAAATAAAGTTTAATTTGCTTAAAGCATCGTTCAAAATGTGAAGAATCTTTGAGCGATGAGTGGAGTGGATTCTGTGGCTGACTTTTCTGAGCTATGGAATCTGTTTGTATTTAACAATGTATCCATACTGCACAGGTCAGGACATTTTTATTTTCTTGTGTTACATGCTAAGCACATGTGTTTTTTTTAATTTTAATCAAAAATAAATTTAAACCAAACTTTGACATAATTGACTGACATTCAACTCTTCCTAATAGTTAACTTTCTCTAATTGTCAGCACCGTTTTGTTCCGACATCTATTTTTTACTTTTTCAAGTGACAAATAGATTTTTTAAAATTTCAAAAGTCTCAGAAAAATGTTGAAATTTATTTCAAAAATAACATTTTTAAATTGAATTCTAAGGTGATCAAGTGATAATAGTTTAGTCACTAAATCTTTGAGTCACTAAATCAAGTAAAAAATAAGTTAGCCTAACTTGTTAATTTGCCTAATTTTTCTCTTTACTTTAGATGACTATTTAGACGAAATCTACTGTATAATGAAAGAAAACAATATTTGGGTGTGTTACGTTATTCTTGTACTAATCAAAATACCAATATCCAAGGAAAGGCTAAGAAAAACCATTGCATATGTCTGCCATTTTAGAAACTTTGTGATTAAGTGTGATGAAGTGTTCAGCTCATTCTTCAAATCTCAATTCAAGCTTCAATATTTTAAGAGTTAATTTCACTAGTTCTGTACTTTTCCAAGTTTATATTTAAGAATATAAATACACATGCGTCCGCATTTTTCAGTCTTATATATATATATATATATATATATATATATATATATATATATATATATATATATATATATATATATAAATTATTTAAACATACTTATTAAACGTAAGCTTCGCAAACAATTCTGTGTTTCATTTCGTAAGGGAAATAAACACAAAAGTTGCCTGTAGATTTCTCTCTAGAATGAAACATAAGTGGGGAAGGAGTAGCTGACTTGCCTTTAGTATATTTTGAATCTACTACTAAGCTCTACTCCTGTTATTAATACTATATTAAATAATTAGTGAAACAAAAATTGGCACGTAATCTTATATATAGCGTAGAGTGAGATTTTACCCGGTACCGCTAACAGGTATAGCTTCTAACGAAAAGCTATATATAAAAATCTGCACGTTACGCCAATTATTGATACGGGTTTTCGAAAACAAAAAATAGGCGCCTTCGAATCCATTTATTTTTATAATAGGTCCTTTAATCTTTTTTTTTTAAGATAACCAATTTCAGCGCATGCGTAGAAGTGACTTGTCTCTCCGTATTTACATCATTCTCTAACCGATTATATTGAATAGAAATACGGAATAAATCCTATTTGATTACGTGTTTCGTATTGCAACGTGCGTTAATGTACTTCACATTAGTTACAACACCGACTAGCGATTGAGCGGCTGACGAAAAACAATTAACAATATTTCGTTTTCTGGTGAAAAAGTTATACAAAAAACAAATTTGTTTACCCGAGGACATTCTTAGAATATACAAAACGAAACACACAACACATTTCTTGTTGAGAATGCACTCAAATACATTACAAGGGGAATCTATAAAAGAATAATATTATATGTATATATATATGAATATATATATATATGAATATATATATGTGTATATATGTTATGTATATTATATTTCTTCAGCTGCATTTGCCCAGGATTGAACTCAGCACCTTGGGATTACGAGATGGATTACGTGCACTTGCATATATTTCCGTTAAAGTAAAATTACTGGGTTTTCTTGTCCCCGTGACTTTTTAATTTAAATGCGTTCTCTTTCTTTTACCATATATACGTTCTTGGCCTCTTGCCTTGTTGGCATTGTAGTTTTGAATTAATTGAATAAAGCCTTAGAAAAGGTTTTTCTATTCGTGTCTTCTTTTTACATTACAATTTATTCAATTAGTTCATTTACTAAATTTCTCATGGATAAGATTATTCGTCTGGACAAGTTTGATATATCTTCTGCAGACCTGGCAAGCTCTGGAGACTATGGTACCGTAATTTTACTTATTACTTATCTACTATTGCTTCTTTAAATCCAGACAAACACGAAGTCCTTTATTTAAACATTGGTGCTACCGTTGCTGACATTATCGAGGGTTGTTCTGGATTCGAACATGCTGTTGAATTGCTGAAAAGTGTTTATGATAAGTCTCCAAGCGTTATTCATGCTAGACATTTGCTTTCTACACGTCTACAACAGGAAAATGAGTCTGTAGACGAGTACCTTCAGGCTTTGAACCGACTTGCCGCAGACTGTTGCTTCAAAGATGTTACTGCTACTACTTACAGAGATGAATCTGTCCGTGATTCATTTATACGTGGTCTCCGGTCTTCCGTAATACGTGCCAGACTACTTGAAAATGATACGTTAAATCTCAAGGAGGCTACTCAATGTGCTAGAGCTTTAGAACAGGCTCAATTTCGTGCTGAGTCATACGCTTCTCAGATTGGACCTACCGTTGCTGCTACCACGACTAAAAATATGTTTACTGATTCTGTCGAGGAGGCCACTATTACTGCTCCTATGGAGTGTGAATCTGTACAATTGTCTGCTGCCCTTCCTGCTCATGGAAAGTGCTACAACTGCGGAGGGAAACGTCACATTAAGGATGATCGCCGCCACTGTCCTGCCCGCGATAAAGTATGTCGAAACTGTGGTAAACTCGGCCATTTTGCCAAAGTTTGCCGTTCTACCATGTCTACACCTTCACGTTCAACCTCAGCTATTATAGTAGCCCGTGCTAAAGATGATGATAGGTTCCCTCCTATTACTAAAATTGTAAAATTAAAGGGTAAACGATTAACTGCTCTCATAGACACCGGCAGTTCTGATAACTTTATCAGTGCTCGTATTGTTAAAACAATGAAACTGTCTACTTCTAAACGGAATTCAGTAATTTCCATGGCATCATCGGCCATTTCCCTCAAGCTATCTGAATATTGTACTGAGGACGTTATCTTCAATGGTTACGAATATAAAGAAATTGACTTCACAGTACTTCCTGATTCCTGTATGGATATTATACTCGGAGTGCCCTTCTTAAAACTACACCAGAGTATCACTATTTCTTTTGGAGGGTCTCAGGATATTCTAAAAATCTGCGCTTTAACCAAAATCAGTTGTGCACCCGTTAAATTGTTCCGAAACTTGACCCGTGATTGCAAACCTATTGCTACTGGGTCCCGAAATTACCGTGCGGAGGACTCTCGATTCATTGAAAAAGAAATTCTACAAATGCTTGAGGATGATATAATTGAACCAAGTTACTCTCCGTGGCGCGCTCAAATTGTTGTGACTTCGTCAACTAATAAAAGGAAACGATTGGTAGTCGATTTCTCCCAAACTATTAACCGTTTCACCTTACTTGATGCATACCCCTTGCCACGAATTGGGGATCTCGTTGACCAAATAGCCCAGTATCGTATCTTTAGTATAATTGACTTGTCCAAAGCATACTATCAGATTGAAATTTGCCCTGAAGATCGCCCCTATACGGCCTTTCAGGCTGGAAACCGTCTGTACCAATTTAAACGAATACCCATGGGGGTCACAAACGGGGTTTCTGCCTTTCAACGATTTATGAATTCTTTCATTTCTGATAACAAATTACCTGGAACCTTCTCGTATATAGATAATATAACTATTTGCGGTAAAACCCAGGAGGAACATGACGTCAATTTGGAGTATTTCTTAAAAGCTGCCTCGACATACAACCTCGAAATAAACCGTGAAAAATCAAAGTTTTCACTTCGTTCTATTAACGTGCTTGGATACCAAATTTGTAACGGAACTCTTCAACCTGATCCAGAGCGTTTGAGACCTCTTTTGCAAATGCCTCCCCCTTCCGATTCAAAATCGTTAAAAAGGTGTCTTGGTATGTTTGCTTACTATGCGAAATGGATACCTAAGTATTCATACAAAATTCGTCCACTGGTCGAAAATAAACAATTCCCTATGCCTCCTATAGTTGTAAATTCTTTCGAAAAACTCAAGAAAGACATTGCTGAATCATCCGTAAAAGTTATTGATGATGAATTGCCGTTTATTATTGAAACCGATGCCTCAGAAAAGGCTATCGGAGGCACTCTTTTACAAGCTGGGAGACCTGTAGCATTCTTTTCTCGGTCGTTAAACCTCTCTGAAATGCGACTTCATATAGTCGAAAAAGAAGCATATGCCATAGTCGAATGTGTTCGTAAATGGAGAGATCTCATTGTTGGGAAAAATTTTACTATTATTACTGATCAACAAGCCGTATCTTTTGTGTTTAAACCTGCTAATCGTGGAAAAATTAAAAACGATAAAATTATACGGTGGAAAATGGAACTTCTTCCCTTTTCATATGATATAAAACACCGTCCCGGGAATGAAAATATTGTCGCTGACACATTATCCAGAGTATGTGGTGCTGCTGTTTCTTCCTTGGAGGAACTAAAATCAATTCATGATTCCTTAATACATCCTGGAGTACAACGCTTTTGGCATTTTGTAAGGTCACAAAATTTGCCATATTCACTTGATGAAATCCGACGTGTGACATCTCAATGTACTACTTGCGCCAAAATAAAACCCCAATTCTTTACTTCTACTAATAATATTCTTATCCGTTCTACTGCTCCATTCCAGCGTCTTTCTGTCGATTACAAAGGACCTATCCCGGCATCTTCATCAGGTTGCCGTTACATATTTACAGTCGTCGATGAATACAGTCGATTTCCGTTTGCTTTCCCTTGTCGTGATTGCTCCTCTCAAACCGCGATTCAGTGCCTGGTGAATATTTTTTCTATTTTTGGACTTCCCTCATTCATCCATTCCGATCGAGGAACTTCGTTTATGTCGGAGGAATTCAAACAATTTTTGCTGCGACTTGGAATTGGATCCAGTAACCCTACTGCGTATAACCCAAGAGGTAACAGCCAATGTGAGCGCTATAACGGCATTATTTGGAACACCATCTTATTAGCTTTGGGATCAAAACGGTTACCCATTAGCGCTTGGCAGGATGTTCTACAGGATGTTTTACAAACTATTCGCTCTCTACTATGCACCTCCACAAATGCTACGCCTCACGAACGCATGTTCAATTTTAAAAGGCGCTCTTCCACTGGCACTGCATTACCTGTTTGGCTCTGTGAGCCTGGGGAGGTGTTATTAAAGCGATTTGGTAACAGGAGTAAATATGACCCGATCGTTGAGGTAGTGGAACTCCTCGAGGCTAACCCTACACATGCAAGAATACGATATCATGATGGCCGGGAAGATTCAGTAGCACTAAGACATTTAGCACGTTTTCCACGCTCGGGTCGATATCAAGATTCTGCTGAAAACGTTCTACCTGACATGGGCCCTTTGCCTGATACAAGTTCCACAAATACTCCTTCACCTAGGGAAAGTTATACAGAAAATGAATTAGTGAATCAGAATTCAGAGAATCAACCTTCCCAGAGATATGGTGCTTCTGATAGTGAACTACTTCCCCGCCGGTCTAGCAGGATTCGCAAACCAGTCCAGCGTCTGGATTTATAAAACTTTCTGATAACAATCTCTGTTACAAGTGGGGGAGAATGTTATGTATATTATATTTCTTCAGCTGCATTTGCCTAGGATTGAACTCAGCACCTTGGGATTACGAGATGGATTACGTGCACTTGCATATATTTCCGTTAAAGTAAAATTACTGGGTTTTCTTGTCCACGTGACTTTTTAATTTAAATGCGTTCTCTTTCTTTTACCATATATACGTTCTTGGCCTCTTGCCTTGTTGGCATTGTAGTTTTGAATTAATTGAATAAAGCCTTAGAAAAGGTTTTTCTATTCGTGTCTTCTTTTTACATTACAATATATATATATATATATATATATATATATATATATATATATATATATATATATAAATGTATGCATATATATAGTCATCCACAAACATACTGTTTTGCTGTATTACAACTCTTATGTGTTGCGAGACTACCACTCACCCCAATCCGGCGTCGAACATACGATTGTCTAGTTGAAAGTTGGTGACTCTAACTACTCGGCTACGAGGCGGGCATTGTTAGCAAGTAACATCTCACTACTTCGTGTAAATACTAACATCTACTAGCGAGCGCCATATTTGCTTTGTGCATTATATATATATATATCTATATATATAAAAATGTAAAGTTGGTTTGTTCGTTTCCCATGGAAATATACTTCCACTATACCATTACCACTGAAATTTTTAATCCTTACATCCGAGCTATGTTTTTCTGTTAGTAACATAATTTTTACTTTACACATAAAAAAACACTTTTTATTACAATTCGTTCCTACTAAGTTGCACTTCCGGTTTACAATCCGTTTCTGCGAACCTGCATGTCCAACTTCACTTCCGGATTGACCTTCCTCCTCCCGCTGTCACGTATCTACTTCATACGTAAAAAGTGTTTTCCTTATTCGTTGTTTGTTTCCCTAAACAAACGTTTACACTTATACTTACCTAACAAACGTGCGTTAATTTCATTTCCTCTCTACTTCGATGTTTTTAAAACCTGCTTCATTCCTCATTTTCTTCCCTTTAATCATGCTTCATCTCTAAAAAAACAAACAACACTACTTGCATTTCTTACACAACCCTTACTCGCGCGTTATAATTGATTGTTTATTTTAAAACCAGTTATCTTTATAAAATTATTCATTCCTACTGTTTTATTTTTACAGGTAAGATTTAATACATAAACCACGTGCTTTAAGTTCGTTTCGCATCTACTCATTTTTTTTACTTTAACCATGCTTCCTCTCTAAAAAAAAAAACTCAACGTGCGTTAATTTCATTTCCTCTTTACTTCGATGTTTTTAAAACCTGCTTCCTTTATCATTTTCTTCCCTTTAATCATGCTTCATCTCTAAAAAACAAAACAACACTACTTGCATTTCTTAAACAACCCTTACTCTCGCGTTATAATTGATTGTTGATTTTAAAACCAGTTACCTATATAAAATTATTCATTCCTACTGTTTCATTTTTACAGGTAGGATTTAATACATAACCCACGTGCTTTAAATTCATTTCGCATTTACTCATTTTTTAGACTTTAACCACCCTTCAGGTACGATTTAATACTTAACAGACGTGCTTTAATTTCATTTCGTATCTACTTCGTTGTTTTTTAAACCTGCCTTCTTCCTCATTTTCTTACTTTTAACATGCTTCATCTATAAAAAAAAACCATACTTGCATTTCTTCGACAACCCTGAAGCGGGTTATAATTTATTGTTTTTTTTAATCCATTTACCTTTATACAATTATTCTTTCCTACTGTTACATTTATACAGGTAAACATGCCCCCCCCCCCCCGAAGATCAAACTTAGGTCGTCATACTCGCCGTGCAGAAACAAGGCGTCGATTACTTGCAAATCAAACTCATGAACAACTGGCATCTGCAAACCAACAAGCTAGACAAAGGATGATTCAAGTACGTGCGAATGAATCAGCACAGCGACGTGCAGCCAGACTTGAGGAGGAACGGTTGCGGGTACAACAATCCCGTCAGGCATCTTCAGATCTGCTTCGTTCACAACGTAACGAACGCGAGAGGCTGAGACTAGCAGATCGGCGTAAAACAAGGCTCCATGCTCAACAATCCCTGGATTGGGATCGCCTTGCATTTCATTACAACCCTCATGAGGATTATAGTTTAAGCCACCATGTTCACATAGGCACTATGACTGAAGTGTCTCCCTATTGCAAAGCTCTGAAATTTAAGGGAGAAACTAAAGGATTGTGTTGTGCCGCAGGGAAAATTAAACTACCTCAACTGGCAGATCCACCAGAACCATTAAAAACTTTGCTTGCTGGTAATACGGCTGAATCAAAGCATTTTTTATCAAACATCAGGAACTACAACTCATGCTTCCAAATGACGTCGTTCGCTGCAGAAACAATTACAGCTCAATTCATGCCAACTTTTGAAGTAAAAGGACAAATTTACCATAAAGTTGGATCTCTGCTTCCATATCCAGATGCTCAACATAAATTTCTACAAATGTATTTTATCGGTGATAACAATGATGAACTGAATGCACGCTGTGGAATTTCAACCAGTATAAAAAGGTCCATTGTTTCCCAACTGCAAGATATGCTCCATAATAAAAACAATTTCGTTCTTTTATTCAAAACTGCCATTGAAATGATGCCATCTGATACACACAAAATTATTATTCATGCTGACAAAACGCCTGCTGGAGAACATGTGCGAAGATTCAATGCTCCAAGTATAGATGAAGTGGCAATTGCTATAGTTGGAGATCAATTTCAACCTAGGGATATTGTTCTTCATAGGAGGAATGACCAATTAACAAACATTGCTGCAACTCATCGATGCTACGATGCCCTGCAATATCAACTCCTTTTTTGGGATGGTGCTGATGGATATCATTTCAATGTTACCATGATAAATCCAGTTAGTGGCGAAGAAACGGATAAGAAATGCAGCGCAATGAATTATTACTCATACCGAATTATGATTCGAGAGAACGAAAACATTCACATTCTGAAATGCCGCCAATTGTTCCACCAATATATTGTAGACATGTATGCAAAAATTGAAACTGAACGTCTGCTATTCATCCGTTTGAATCAGTCCAAACTTCGTTCTGAAGAATATGTTCATTTGCGAGATGCAGTTGTAAATGATGGTAATACAACTAATGTTGGAAGACTAACAATTTTACCATCTTCATATTTAGGCAGTCCACGTCATATGCATGAGTACACTCAAGATGCATTTGCATATGTTCGTCTCTATGGGCGTCCTGACCTCTTCATTACTTTTACATGCAACCCATCTTGGAATGATATAAAACAACTTTTACTTCCTGGCCAATCATCAGTAGATAGACATGATATTACAGCGCGTGTATTCAGACAAAAGCTTAAATCGCTAATAAATTTCATTGTAAAACATAAAGTATTTGGTTCTGTGTGCTGCTGGATGTATTCAGTGGAATGGCAAAAGAGAGGATTGCCACACTCCCATATCCTAATCTGGCTCTACAACAAAATCAGTCCAAACGAAATCGACAATGTAATATCTGCTGAATTACCTGATGCTGACATTGACAAGGATTTGCATGAAATTGTAATTAAACATATGATTCACGGACCTTGCGGTATAATTAATCCAAATTCACTATGCATGCTTGATGGAAAATGCTCAAAGCAATATCCCCGAGCATTACTACCCAACACAGTTACCGGAAATGATGGATACCCTTTATACAAAAGAAGGTCGGTAGAAGATGGCGGTAAATTAGCAACTTTACAAATGCGAAATGGCAATATAGAAGTTGATAACCGATGGGTTGTCCCATATTCACCTTTGCTATCAAAAACCTACAAATCACACATCAATGTGGAATACTGTAACTCTGTTAAGTCCATCAAATACATTTGTAATTATGTGAATAAAGGCAGCGATATGGCAGTTTTTGCCGTGCAAACACGTAGAAATGATCTGAATGAAAGCCTACATATTGATGAAATTACACAGTATCAAGCTGGAAGATACATAAGCAGCAATGAAGCGGTATGGCGAATTCTTTCTTTTCCCATACATAAACGAAGTCCGGCTATTGTGCACTTAGCGGTACATCTAGAAAATGGACAACGTGTTTACTTTACAGCTTCGAATGTGGAACAAATAGCTTTGAATCCACCGGCTACAACATTAACGGCTTTCTTCATGTTATGTCAAACTGACACATTTGCAAAAACACTCCTCTATTCGGAAGTGCCTCAGTATTACACATGGAATAGGAGTAGACATTCATTTGAACGACGCAAACGAGGACAGCAAGTTGAAGGACAACCTGGAATATTCAAAGAAAACACAATAGGCAGACTGTATACTATCCATCCCAAACAAGATGAATGTTTCTTTCTTCGCATGTTGTTGGTAAATGTGCCTGGTCCAACATCATTCCAGCAATTAAAAATTGTCAATAGCATTACACATGCCACTTTTCGCAGTGCATGTCAAGCTCTGAATTTATTAGAAAATGACAGACACTGGGATGAATGCATTAATGATGCGTGCAACACATCCCATCCTAATAATATTCGTGCATTGTTTGCAATCATCTTGACCAATTGCTCCCCTTCATCTCCAATAGAGTTATGGGAGAAATATAAATCACACATGGCCGAAGACATTTTCCATCAAATACGCGATGAAAATCCAAATACCTACCTGGATTTTACATCAGAAATCTATAATGAGGCATTGATAAGAATTGAAAATTTGTGCTTAGAAATTGCAAACAAAGTTCTCAATCAATTAGGAATTACCTCGACGACACGACCTGCTGCTGCTTTGTTTGATGTAGAATTACATAGGGAACAAAATTACAACACAGATGATCTTTTGTTGTATGTGCAAGAAAATATTCACAAACTAACACCTGAGCAAAAAGCCATTTACAACAAAATAATGCAGACTGTAAATAATGGAGTGGGAAATATATTTTTCTTAGATGCGCCAGGAGGAACTGGTAAAACCTTCTTAATTAAATTTATTTTGGCAGCCATTCGATCACAAAACGGCATAGCCTTAGCTCTTGCATCTTCAGGAATAGCTGCTACATTGCTACCAAGTGGACGAACTGCTCATTCAGCTTTGAAACTACCTTTAAACATGCAATTTATTGAAACTCCCATGTGCAATATTTCCAAAACATCAGGTATGGGAAAGGTATTACAAAAATGTAAACTTATTGTTTGGGATGAATGCACAATGGCACACAACAAATCACTGGAGGCTCTTGATCGGTCATTGCAAGATTTGCGTGGAAATGGTAGATTATTTGGGAATGCAGTGATATTGCTAGCTGGAGATTTCAGGCAAACATTACCTATAATTCCTCGATCAACACCAGCAGATGAAATAAATGCTTGCCTCAAATACTCTACTTTTTGGCGACATGTTAAGACATTAAATTTGACTATAAATATGCGTGTCCAGCAGCAAAATAATCTATCACCAGAATTCTTTTCAAAACAATTGTTGGAAATTGGGAATGGAAAAGTGCCGGCTAATCTCACTACAGGGCGAATTTCATTGCCACACAACTTCTGTAATTTAGTTACATCAAAAGACGAATTAATTACAAAAGTATTCCCGGACATCCACATTCATTTTAAGAATCACAGTTGGCTGAGTGAACGAGCCATTCTTGCACCGAAGAACAAAGATGTCCACGAACTCAACAATAATATTCAGTTGAACATTTATGGTGAGTTAGTCACATACAAGTCAGTCGACACTGTTGTTGAAGCAGATGAAGCAGTCAATTATCCCTCAGAGTTTTTGAATTCGCTAGATTTGCCAGGGATTCCACCACATGTACTGCAATTAAAAATTGGTGTACCAATTATCATGCTGCGAAATATTAACCAGCCTAAGCTTTGTAATGGCACACGTCTTTCAGTAAAAAAATTACTGACCAACATCATTGAAGCAACAATTCTTACAGGGCCTTTCAAAGGTGAAGATGTCCTAATTCCGCGCATTCCCATGATTCCAACAGATCTGCCCTTTCAATTTAAGAGATTACAATTCCCAATTCGATTGGCATTTGCTATCACAATCAACAAAGCACAGGGACAATCTTTACAATTTTGTGGCTTATATTTACATACTGATTGCTTCTCACATGGGCAATTATACGTTGCATGTTCTAGAGTCGGCAAACCGGACAATCTCTTCATCTACACTGAAACGGGAACCACTAAGAATATTGTGTATCCACAAGTATTGGAAAATTAAACCATTCATATTAAATGGCAACTTATGGAACTGGATCAAAATGAACTCCAAAAGGCCACCTCTTCATTTCAACTAACAGCCACAGCAACGCGTGGCCGAGGACAGCTAGTATATATATATATATACACACACTCGCACACACATATATTCATATGTCTATGAAATAATAGTTATGCAGTGTTATACCAATAATGCCATCAATGCAATCCTTAATAAATTTGAGAATCCTTTCTACAATTTAACAATACTATCCAATATATCCGAAGTATAGTTGTATTGCTAAAATGATGCTCAATGTTCTTAGCAATTTCATGGGTGGCATTCTTTCGGGTCAGTCCATATATATATATATATATATATATATATATATATATATATATATATATATATATAAAGATAAAGATAAATGAAAGAAGAGGGATAAACATGTACGAATGACGAATCTCTTTCAACTTCGATTGCTCAATGCAAGGTATACTTTGTAAAAACATGTTTATTATTTTTCTTTAAGCCAAGGCTTTTTAAAGATCAAAATCTTATCATCAGAGGAACTACATTACATGAGTATGGCATGATGATAACAGAAATTACATATTCTCCTCCGCCCCAAAGAAGGATATAATACATGGGATGATTACTCTCACCTCGATAAAAACGGAGGAAGTAATTCTTAGGATAATAATCTGATGACAACAGAACCGATACTTAAATTAATAGACTGAATCGAATTTTATCATTTTTTAAAAAATGTCTTGTCTTAAAAATCATTATTTTCCTATGATTCCTTGGCATTTTTGCACACAGAAAAATGTAGTATATGTACACAGCCTACTAGCAACATCTGGCATTTTACTAAGCATTATATTACAGAATATTGATTTATTATAAGTTTTGATGAAATAAATATGCAAATTACGAAATCCCAAAGCTAATTGTTGGTGTTTTCACATTACTATATATGCAGTATTTAAACGTCTCATGTTGTGTCATAGAATTAAATAAGCATAGCCCGTTTTGATGTTTATATAGTTAGGATAGGTGGAGTGAAAATTCACATTTATTCATTTAGATATCCTATTTTGTTTCATTTATTTTCAATAGAAGTTCTCAGAAATCAAGTGGCCCATTCCTAAGGCTAACACTTGTTCTCTATATGAGATACATAAATATTCGAATGTTCCATTGAATATCTATTTTACCTGCCAATCGTATAGTTAGTAAATAAGATAAGAACATTAATGTTATTCTTCCATAGATACCAGTTAACTGTGTTATAACATATCTTTCTTGGGGTCTCTTTGTATTACCGGATTCAAGGACAATAATTCATCAAGTCCAGTAAAGTATCCAGCAAAGTATTGTTACTCGAAGCAATATTCCTAGGAGAAAGTTCACTATTCCACGTACGAGCCAGCGTATAGCCGTATCGAGGGGATCTTATTTGGGCTTCGAATACTATGTTATTTTGAATATTTGATATATATATATATATATATATATATATATATATATATATATATACATATATATATGTGTGTATGTGTGTGTGTGTGTAGTTTATCACATATATACTGTTTCGCATTATCACAGCTCTTCAGTGTGGCTAGAGAAACGAATACTTTAAGCTGGATTGAAGCTCGGTCGTTTTTCAACAGATTGAGTTTATATCCACTGCAGCTTCATCACATTCCATGAGAAAGGTAAATTCTACTGTTTATATAGACAATACCAGCCGCATAAGAGTTCTCTATTCGTTTTTTAAATAACTTTACATTGCCAATTTCACTTAACACAGTACTAAAACCTCTAACGGATAAAGGTATATATGCAGTTATCCACAGACTGTTTCACTGTATCACAGCTCGTTAGTGTGGCTATACAAAAAGGTGAGTCATATCTGATTTTGGGACTGTCCGAGTTTATATCAACCGCACACAATTTCGATATTTTATATTTATTTTTTTAAATCAAAGACATATTTTTTCTAAAAGTAATTATAATTGTTTCTTGTTTCCATGAAACAGTTGTGAATTAAAGATTACATTAGCTTTAAACTTTTTTGGAAGTATATATCTATATTAAACACTTATGAACTTTTGATATAGTGATTGATGAGTTGTGTTATTTGGACTGCTATCCCCATCTTAGTTATTATGTTCATAACGTTTCAGCCGATGTAACATCCTATAGATTTCAATGCATCTTTTCAAATTTGGGAAACTTGCGTATGTAAAACTTGGAAAACCTACACGAAATTCAAAACTGAACACTTTAGCAGGTAGAATTGGATTAATTCATGTTATTTCAGTGATTATTGTCTGTAGTAAGGAGTGAACCTTCAATGCCTAGTAAACTGTAGCTTAGAAGTAGTTCTTAAACCAATGTGTATAAGTATTAAGATATACGTATGCCCCGCTTCGTGAATAAAATCAAATAAACAGAAATAAATACAAAAAGGAAGCTAACAAAATAACACAAGCAAATAGGCTAATAATGGTGTGATTGTGTATTTCGTTTCGTCTGTATTATTAAAAAGACTTTATCAGAAAAACATAGAAACGTAGTGTTTTGTGCTCGTCAGACAAACGAATTATCTCTCATCTTACTTTTACGACACACCAGAAATAGATGGCGGCGAAAATTAAGGATAAACGAAAGCGAAGCCGAAAAAAGAGAGAAATCACATTTAACTTAAATTAATGAAAGTGACACCGAAGGGATTTTTGAATGAAAGTGAGAAGAAATAAGAAAAGAATAAAAAGGGGGGAAACGACAGAAGAAAAATGGATAGAATAAGTTAGAAACGTTCGTTATCTCACCCCTTTCTTCCAAAATGTCTATCTAATTTTCTCCTGACGTGTTTCTCTCTTTCTGTCAGTTGTAATTTGGTGGCAAATGTCTATATATATGAAGTTAAAAAATGTTTAAAACACAACAATAACAGTTATATATATATATATATATATATATATATATATATATATATATATATAGTAAGCTATGAAAATATATTTATGGCAATTTAGCTACACAAAGGATCCCGCGTTTCATTCCCGGGAGGAATCTCCAGGCTAAAACGTATCGAGCACTGTTCAAGTAAATACTGAAAATTAATGCATAAAAATGATATCTCCTTATAAAATTTTATGTGGATACATTAAATAGTAATAATTATATATATATATATATATATATATATATATATATATATATATATATATATATATATATATATATATGACGTCGCTAGCCATAAGTGCATCGTTCATTTCATTACGTTGAACGCTCTTATGATGTCAAGCCGGCTAAAGTGTGTAAATTATCACTGTTTATTCGCTATTCAGCGTTGGCTTAGTAGTTGTAGATGTCGGGATTTGAGTTGTAAAGTACTCGGAATCCGGGGTTTCGTATCGCGTGACCAGTAGTGAATAGTCATATCTCCATGCTGATGAGTCTCGATTATAAAAGACGAAACGTATACGTACATAGATTATAAAGAAACCAATGTATATATATATATATATATATTATATATATATATATATATATATATATATATATATATATATATATATATATATATATATATATATATATATGAAAATAAACATAGCTTGAGTATCACACAATTGTTTCAGAACCTTCTCGGCTCCTCCTCAGGGATATACTATATATATATATATATATATATATATATATATATATATATATATATATATATATATATACTATATCCCTAAGGAGGAGCCGATGAGGTTCTGAAACAATTGTCGGATACTCAAGCTATGTTTATTTTAATAAATATATTGTAATATATATTGAGCACTTTTGAAAAGTAATGGTTTGGTTCATTTTGTCAATATTTGAACTTAATTTATATATATATATATATTTATATATATATATATATATATATATATATATATATATAGCCGTTCTCGTTATTTATTTCGATATATTAACAAAATATTTATATAATTCATAGAAGGAATCACGTCAGTAATTAAATATTTCATAAATAAATGATCATTATCATTTCTCATGACCTAAATAAAAAGCACCAACTGTTTCATTTTTATCATAGAGTGGAATATTTCCTTCAGGATTTCAGCCGACGAGGGGTCAACCTTACTTAATATTTGCTTTCTCATTTCAATCAATACTTGTTTCGTCGGTGTACTAAAAGAGGCATGTGTTTGACTTGCTAACTTTGCATGGCACAATTGTAGCTATCTGAAGAGGCACACGTGGAATATCAAACAACTTATTTTCTTTATCTCTCACTCAGTATATATATATATATATATATATATATATATATATATATATATATATATATATATATATATATAATTGAATACACATTACGCTTTATTATAGAATGGAGGATAGATGTATATAATTTATTTTTCAATTCAAACGTACAATTTTAAGTTAACCAGCTGCACAAGTGAGAAAAGCGTCATCAAAAGATAGGTGCTAGTATTGTTCAGTTTTATCAATGAAGAAAAAAGTATCTGATGTTCAGTTATTCATAAAACTTAAATATTTATTCATTTTTTATTTAAAAAATATATTTGTTTGAAAAGGTGACAAAGGAATGTTCGAAAAATATAAAATTAAACTACCACTTCCAATTCACATGTTTTCGTATCATTTCTATATATTGTTTATTTATCTGTCGCTGGCGAGACTCGAAACCGTAAAACTTACCCAACCAAGCCTGTTTAGTGCCGATGGTTTCTACTCTCAATGCCACAACGAAAAAACATAGAGAAATAGAGAGAGACAGAGAGAGAGAGAGAGGCAGGAGAGAGAGGGAGAGAAGAATGGGAGAGAGGGGAGTGGAAAGATGGTCGGGGAGAGATAAATTCCCTTCACGAGCAATTAGAGTAGTCACCTACAGAGCACCCTGAAAAAATTACGAAATCCCAAAGCTAATTGTTGGTGTTTTCACATTACTATATATGCAGTATTTAAACGTCTCATGTTGTGTCATAGAATTAAATAAGCATAGCCCGTTTTGATGTTTATATAGTTAGGGTAGGTGGAGTGAAAATTCACATTAATTCATTTAGATATCCTATTTTGTTTCATTTATTTTCAATAGAAGTTCTCAGAAATCAAGTGGCCCATTCCTAAGGCTAACACTTCTTCTCTATATGAGATACATAAATAGTCGAATGTTCCATTAAATATCTATTTTACCTGCCAATCGTATAGTTAGTAAATAAGATAAGAACATTAATGTTATTCTTCCATAGATACCAGTTAACTGTGTTATAGCATATCTTTCTTGGGGTCTCTTTGTATTACCGGATTCAAGGACAATAATTCATCAAGTCCAGTAAAGTATCCAGCAAAGTACTGTTACTCGAAGCAATATTCCTAGGAGAAAGTTCACTATTCCACGTACGAGCCAGCGTATAGCCGTATCGAGGGGATCTTATTTGGGCTTCGAATACTATGTTATTTTGAATATTTGATATATATATATATATACATATATATATATGTGTGTATGTGTGTGTGTGTGTAGTTTATCACATATATACTGTTTCGCATTATCACAGCTCTTCAGTGTGGCTAGAGAAACGAATACTTTAAGCTGGATTGAAGCTCGGTCGTTTTTCAACAGATTGAGTTTATATCCACTGCAGCTTCATCACATTCCATGAGAAAGGTAAATTCTACTGTTTATATAGACAATACCAGCCGCATAAGAGTGCTCTATTCGTTTTTTAAATAACTTTACATTGCCAATTTCACTTAACACAGTACTAAAACCTCTAACGGATAAAGGTATATATGCAGTTATCTACAGACTGTTTCACTGTATCACAGCTCGTTAGTGTGGCTATACAAAAAGGTGAGTCATATCTGATTTTGGGACTGTCCGAGTTTATATCAACCGCACACAATTTCGATATTTTATATTTATTTTTTTAAATCAAAGACATATTTTATCTAAAAGTAATTATAATTGTTTCTTGTTTCCATGAAACAGTTGTGAATTAAAGATTACATTAGCTTTAAACTTTTTTGGAAGTATATATCTATATTAAACACTTATGAACTTTTGATATAGTGATTGATGAGTTGTGTTATTTGGACTGCTATCCCCATCTTAGTTATTATGTTCATAACGTTTCAGCCGATGTAACATCTTATAGATTTCAATGCATCTTTTCAAATTTGGGAAACTTGCGTATGTCAAACTTGGAAAACCTACACGAAATTCAAAACTGAACACTTTAGCAGGTAGAATTGGATTTATTCATGTTATTTCAGTGATTATTGTCTGTAGTAAGGAGTGAACCTTCAATGCCTAGTAAACTGTAGCTTAGAAGTAGTTCTTAAACCAATGTTTATAAGTATTAAGATATACGTATGCCCCGCTTCGTGAATAAAATCAAATAAACAGAAATAAATACAAAAAGGAAGCTAACAAAATAACACAAGCAAATAGGCTAATAATGGTGTGATTGTGTATTTCGTTTCGTCTGTATTATTAAAAAGACTTTATCAGAAAAACATAGAAACGTAGTGTTTTGTGCTCGTCAGACAAACGAATTATCTCTCATCTTACGTTTACGACACACCAGAAAGAGATGGCGGCGAAAATTAAGGATAAACGAAAGCGAAGCCGAAAAAAGAGAGAAATCACATTTAACTTAAATTAATGAAAGTGACACCGAAGGGATTTTTGAATGAAAGTGAGAAGAAATAAGAAAAGAATAAAAAGGGGGAAACGACAGAAGAAAAATGGATAGAATAAGTTGGAAACGTTCGTTATCTCACCCCTTTCTTCCAAAATGTCTATTTAATTTTCTCCTGACGTGTTTCTCTCTTTCTGTCAGTTGTAATTTGGTGGCAAATGTCTATATATATGAAGTTAAAAAATGTTTAAAACACAACAATAACAGTTATATATATATATATATATATATATATATATATATATATATATATATATATATATATATATATATATATATATATATATATATATAGTAAGCTATGAAAATATATTTATGGCAATTTAGCTACACAAAGGCTCCCGCGTTTCATTCCCGGGAGGAATCTCCAGGCTAAAACGTATCGAGCACTGTTCAAGTAAATACTGAAAATTGATGCATAAAAATGATATCTCCTTATAAAATTGTATGTGGATACATTAAATAGTAATAATTATATATATATATATATATACTAGACCACCCGTGACCCGTTGGGTCAGTTTGTTATATTAGCTATGGAATTCATGTATGAGCGTGACACTTGTGGCATAAAGAAAATAGGTTTTTTGTTCATAACAGAAGCATTTCTATGAAAGTATATTAAAATGAAAAAAGAATATAGGTAGATTTCTATGAGTCGTTCTGTTTATTATAATTGTTTTTTTTTGGATGTAATATGTGTAAAACATATGATTCAAATATTTGCTGTTTAAAAAACAACAAAAGGAAACACTATTTAATGTAATAGAAATGTGTGCATTTACTGATTCAGCTTTCTCGCGCACGTAACGAAAACAGAGGGAGTAGAAGTGGTGAAATCTATGAGAGGGAAAGTGGGAGGTGGTTTTTTTTACATAACAGAAGCATTTCTATGAAAGTATATTAAAGTGAAAAAAGAATATAGATAGATTTCTATGAGTCGTTCTGTTTATTATAATTGTTTTTTTTTGGGGATGTTATATGTGTAAAACATATGATTCAAATATTTGCTGTTTAAAAAACAACAAAAGGAAACACTATTTAATGTAATAGAAATGTGTGCATTTACTGATTCAGCTTTCTCGCGCACGTAACGAAAACAGAGGGAGTAGGAGTGGTGAAATCTATGAGAGGGAAAGTGGGAGGTGGTTTTTTTACATAACAGAAGCATTTCTATGAAAGTATATTAAAATGAAAAAAGAATATAGATAGATTTCTATGAGTCGTTCTGTTTATTATAATTGTTTTTTTTTATGTAATATGTGTAAAACATATGATTCAAATATTTGCTGTTTAAAAACAACAAAAGGAAACACTATTTAATGTAATAGAAATGTGTGCATTTACCGATTCAGCTTTCTCGCGCACGTAACGAAAACAGAGGGAGTAGGAGTGGTGAAATCTATGAGAGGGAAAGTGGGAGGTCATTTCGTTCACCGATCGCTGATATTAATAATGATTGTTGTTGTTTTGTTTGTTTGTTTTTGTTTTTTAAAAGGGAGGAGGTTTTTTGAAACTGCGACAGACTTTACGAAGTGCTCCCGTTGAATGTTTTTAGTCGTGAAGAAAACAAAAAAACTATTTGATGAAATTAAATGAAATTGTTTATATTAAAAGCGATATAAAAATTTCCAGAATGAAAAATTTCATGCGTTCGTTAATCATAAGAGATTAACGGAATTGGAATAACAGATTGAAGACGATGCTATTTACGCATGCGCAACCGCGTGTTGAAAACCGGAAAGCTGAAAGCTGATTGCAAACATACAAGACCAATAGAGTTTTAGTAGTATATAGATAGATATATATATATATATGACGTCGCTAGCCATAAGTGCATCGTTCATTTCATTACGTTGAACGCTCTTATGATGTCAAGCCGGCTAAAGTGTTTAAATTATCACTGTTTATTCGCTATTCAGCGTTGGCTTAGTAGTTGTAGATGTCGGGATTTGAGTTGTAAAGTACTCCGAATCCGGGGTTTCGTATCGCGTGACCAGTAGTGAATAGTCATATCTCTATGCTGATGAGTCTCGATTATAAAAGACGAAACGTATACGTACATAGATTATAAAGAAACCAATGTATATATATATATATATATATATATATATATATATATATATATATATATATATATATATATATATATATTAAAATAAACATAGCTTCAGAACCTTCTCGGCTCCTCCTCAGGGATATACTATATATATATATATATACTATATCCCTAAGGAGGAGCCGATGAGGTTCTGAAACAATTGTCGGATACTCAAGCTATGTTTATTTTAATAAATATATTGTAATATATATTGAGCACTTTTCAAAAGTAATGGTTTGGTTCATTTTGTCAATATATAACTTAATTTATATATATATATATATATATATATATATATATATATATATATATATATATATATATAGCCGTTCTCGTTATTTATTTCGATATATTAACAAAATATTTATATAATTCGTAGAAGGAATCACGTCAGTAATTTAATATTTCATAAATAAATGATCATTATCATTTCTCATGACCTAAATAAAAAGCACCAACTGTTTCATTTTTATCATAGAGTGGAAGATTTCCTTCAGGATTTCAGCCGGCGAGGGGTCAACCTTACTTAATATTTGCTTTCTCATTTCAATCAATACTTGTTTCGTCGGTGTACTAAAAGAGGCATGTGTTTTACTTGCTAACTTTGCATGGCACAATTGTAGCTATCTGAAGAGGCACACGTGGAATATCAAACAACTTATTTTCTTTATCTCTCACTCAGTATATATATATATATATAATTGAATACACATTACGCTTTATTATAGAATGGAGGATAGATGTATATTATTTATTTTTCAATTCAAACGTACAATTTTAAGTTAACCAGCTGCACAAGTGAGAAAAGCGTCATGAAAAAAAGATAGGTGCTAGTATTGTTAGGTGCTAGTATTGTTCAGTTTTATCAATGAAGAAAAAAAGTATCTGATGTTCAGTTATTCATAAAACTTAAATATTTATTCATTTTTTATTTAAAAAATATATTTGTTTGAAAAGGTGACAAAGGAATGTTCGAAAAATATAAAATTAAACTACCACGTCCAATTCACATGTTTTCGTATCATTTCTATATATTGTTTATTTATCTGTCGCTGGCGAGACTCGAAACCGTAAAACTTACCCAACCAAGCCTGTTTAGTGCCGATGGTTTCTGTTCTCAATGCCACAACGAAAAAACATAGAGAAATAGAGAGAGACAGAGAGAGAGAGAGAGAGGCAGGAGAGAGAGGGAGAGGAGAATGGGAGAGAGGGGAGTGGAAAGATGGTCGGGAGAGATAAATTCCCTTCACGGGCAATTAGAGTAGTCACCTACAGAGCACCCTGAAAAAAATGCCAACAAAGCAAACTTCAGTAATACTGCTCTGCATCAAAGACCTGCCGATGATCAAGCCCCTATGATGCCCATTAAAACATCAATACAATGTTTGAGAATGGCCCGACACTATGCGAGCACCTTATTAAGAGCAGACCCACAACCGAGAGATACATAAGAGAAGAAATTGTATACATGACATCGCTTTCGTCAGTGGCGGACACTTTAAAGGTGAAACTAGTAAGATAAATGAGATAATACGCAATAGTCTGATAGTTACTGACACGAGTAGCAGCGCTCGGAAAAAGAACAATGAACACAGACGCAGGGACTACGAATCATACACAGGGCTCTTAGACGCTTAACACCCTTGGGGGTAGCGTATTATATTGTTAGATAAGCCTTCAATTGAAGATCTGTACGTTGTTCACCTTTTTAAATCAGGTTGACGATGAAGTCAGAATAGTTTCTCTATAATATGCCGCTGGAAGTCATTGAAAAGGTAAACAAACACGAAGGTTTGAATCAGGAAAAAGTGATCTTTCAAAGTTTTTATTGACTTTGTAAGATCAACAAAATACAAAATTAGTCTCTTTCTGCTCGACCTATATGTGTTTCTTTCTACAGCTACGAGTTAAACAGGATGTCTACTCATGGTGATATTACATGTATTTATAATGTGTTATTCCAATCTTGTTATCCTGTCCTTTCTTTATTACCTTCGAATGTTAAGAAACAGAAAAAGAAAAGAGAGGGAGAGAGACTTAAGCGATAGACATAAATACTGTATATATATTGACACGGGTCGAACTACATACAATGAGAGGAAGAGTGAGAGTTATAGATAGAAACTTAGTAAACGATGGATCACAGTAAAGAAAGTATATATAACTGTTCTTGTCCCTCCATGACACTGCCAATGTATGCTGGATAAAAAGAACGCCGTTCATTGAAACTCGACCGAGTAGTATTAGTATCAGTAAAGCTTTCTTTACATGTGTAATCAAGAAAACGACGCCATTTTTTCCGAGTTATTTTCGATAGAAACATGTATTAAAAATAAATTTCCTGTTTAATCCCCTCACTACGAGAGTTAGATACGACGAAAAGTCGGTTAAATGTAGGGGCCTCCAGCTAACCCCAAAAGGAACACTGGATGAGGTGAAAAAAAAAACACTTTCTCCTCCTTAGACCCAGCACAGAAGAGATATTACACTTAGATCCTGTTCTGAAGACAATCTAGTACCAGATTTACAACAGTCATGTTTGTTCGTACTACAACCGTCATAAAATGTCACAGACAACTCTTCACTACGAGGCATGTCTAAAAAGTATCCCACCTAAGTGTAGAAATAATATTTCAAATACCTGGCGGGGTTGGGACCCTAATCCCCTTTAAACTAGGCCCCTTTTGCTTGCACCCACTTAGCCCATCGATCAACCCACTGCTGGAGAACCTCTGGAAGTCTTCTTTTGGAATGGTGTTCATCTCCGCCGTCGCGTTCCGCATTATCTCTTCTCTGGTCTCAGAACGGGGACCTTTCAGTGGCGTCTTCAATTTTCTAAACGTCTGGAATTCCATGTTTGGTCAATAAATGTTGGATCAATTGGCATTGATATGCGGGGCGTTGTCGTGAAGCAGTTGCCAGTTTTTAACCGTTCACATGGCTGGTCTTTTGCGTCGAACTGCGTCACGGAGGAGTCGGAGAACATCTTGATAGTACTTTTTAGTCACTGTTCGATCTACCGGTACGTATTGATGATGCACAATTCCACGGATATCAAAGAAGACAGTTAGCATCACCTTGATTTTGCTTCGCACCTGTTGCACTTTTTTGGACTTGAAGACTCGGGGTGCATCTATTGCAACGACTGTCTTTTTTTATTTCTGGGTCATAGTGTTCAAACACCCAGGATCAGTGTTGGCAGTTTCGAGAAGGTTCTGTGCAACTTGAAAATAGAGGTCATTTTGTTCCTGCGAAAACAACTAGGGCACAAGTTTCACAGCAACTCTGTACATATTCATATCATCACGCAAAATTGCATGGCGGAATCTTTACTCACTCCGCCCTCTTGTGCGCTCTTCGGCACGGTTGAACGACGATATTCAATCACCAAATTTCGCACCCTCTAAACAACTGCTGAACTTCGAGCACATTTTGGGCTGCCAGAACGCTGGTCACTCTCCGCTGATGTGCGGCAATTTTTGAATTGGTTGAACCACTTTTTAATTTGTGTTACACTTATCGCATCTTCTCCAAACATTTGCTGAATCTTACGAATTGTTTTGCTTTGAGAATCACCAAGCTTTTGCCAAAATGTTATGCAGTACCTTTGATCAAAACGTTCAGTTATCTTGAAAGAATCGGTAATCCGACGAACACGGTGTGTAGCACCTCACTCAGCGACCGACAGGCAGCGACACACGCACAGAAAGGCGGTGATAAAATTCACATGCTCATGAAGGTGTCTTCCTTCACTGTGTAGAGTGGCGCAACCCTATCGTTTCTATTTCGCACGAAATAAAATAATGGTCGGATACATTTTAGGAAGGTCTTTTATAAGCATGGTCATCGGTTTACATTGCGAATTTTCGTTCGGGCTGTGAATGTGTGAAGGCAATTAAGAGGATCATAATGATTATACTAGAGAGCTTCCCAGAAGAATTTTTCCAGCAATACATAGAAGCATGGCAAAGGCGGATACGAAAGTATATTAGACTTGAGATGAATTCCGATTAAAGGAAGAATACGTTTGTTGTGTGTAATACATTGTTTATGACACTAATCCCGTTACTTTTCAGACGTTCTCGTAAAACTATTATAGAAACTACTAACGATACACTTTAAAACCTTATTTTTGCTGATTCTATATTACTGTGAGCAAGTTATGGTAAATAATGTACTCTACTATTCATGCATTTGAAGTGACCAGAGACGAACGTTGTGACTCTAAAGTGAAAAAAAAAACTTCCGTTCAAGTAATTCAAAACTTCAATGTCAATAATTCAATAAATAGTTTTAAAATTATTTGCTATGTACAAACTACGATTAACAATTATAGATGCTTAAAAAAATAAATTGTGATGTCAGGTGTGAGTGCAAGAGTACAACTATTTTTTTTCATACATTCACTGGCAATGCTAATTCATTACAAAAGAAATGGAATTTTCCCTTTTATTGAAAGGGATTGAGAACTCTATACCTTTCCCATTAGAGATGAAATACATTTGAACACGACACGTTGATTACACAAACTCATTTCATATATTCTGCTTAGATTAATTCAAACTCGTAAAGAAAACCAGAAGGGGTACACAACCGACATTTCCATAGAAATATATATTTATAAGACCGTTATCATCTGGTGCTTCCTATTTCGAAACGTAAACTCGCCCAAATTCAGGAAAGGGTAAGATTTATATGATTTTGCTAAACTTTAATTTCAGTCATTAAATATCTTAATATATTTAAATATTCTATTAATAGTTACGTTACAATAGTGATTCCCAATCCTAGATTTGTAATCCAAATTAGAGTCAAAAGGGTATTTATAAGGGGCTCCCTGAGAGTCTTAGAGAACGACATGTCAATAATTAGCAGATAATGTAATTTTATTATACTGATTTACTTCACAACTTGGCCTTTTGGCTAAGATCAAAGTGTAGTATCTGTTCCGATGGATACTGCACTTCATAGATCGGTATTGTCTTGCCCTTCGGGACTTGATTTACGCCGGTCTATGGGTCTGTCCTGTGCAGTTCTAGGAGGTCCACCCTCCCAGGCTTTACCTCCCCTCTTTGGGGAGGAGTAAGTTAATTGCTTACTGTCTGAGGCGCCCCTACCGGGGAATGCCGACGGGGCTGCCCAGGCAATTTTTAATGGCCATAGCGCTCACCTTCTCGGGCGCTGGCTTTTCAAATCCCACTTTCCGACCTTGTGTCACATACTCCCATTGTGGGTGGGTGTTAAATAACGCCTTTTGGCTAAGATCAAAGTGTAGTGTCTGTTCCGATGGATACTGCACCCCATAGACTGGTAGTGGCTTGGCCTTCGCGGCTTGACTTACGCCGGTCAATGGGTCTGTCCTGTGCAGTTTCTGGAGGTCCACCCTCCCAGGCTTCGCCTCCCCTCTTTGGTGAGGAGTAAGTTTATTGCTTACTGCCTGAGGCGCCTCTACCGGGGAATGCCGTCGGGGCTGCCCAGACAATTTTTAATGACCAGAGTGCTCACCTCTCGAGCGCTGGCTTATCTAATCCCACTTTCCCGACCTTGTGTCACATCTTACCTTGTGGGAGGTTGATAAATAACTGATTTACTTCATTAGCAAAAGATAGCGATTTTACTGGACACAAGTAACAAAAGAGGTTCGGTCATAAAACACATATACTTGTGTAATTCTACTAGTAGTATTAGTAGTTTTCATCTACATGTACGTGTAATTGACCGCAGTCTTAGTGCTAAGTCATTAGGGTCTTTGACGCTGGGTCAGTGGAAATATGTCACTACTTCAAAAACAAAAACTCAACACTGTGAATGCCACTGGGTTTGGAGAAATTTTTCTAGGATCTCATAAAGAACCTATAGACAACCAAGAAAATCAAGTACAGAGATAACACTTCGAAACTCTCTAGTGTTCAATATTTCGGTCTTAACCTAAGGAATAGCTTCTTCTGACTCGAGTAAACTATCTATTCTCCCTTTTATAACACATTATTGAAGCAAGGTTTTCAATTATTGGTACGGTTAGACTTACAGCGAGAAACCCGCTAGATCCGCAGTATGATTTGCCGCAGACTTTAATAATGAATATAAAGACCAGATCTGTTTATCTCATGCACAAATCGAAGTAATTTCAAGGTAACTACTGAGAAAAATGTCAGAATTTTTGTCATTTGTTGTAATTATTTCTTTAATATAGTCACTAATAATTCCCACCGTGCGTAATTTGGTTCTTACGTTAGCCACTTTTTTGTGTAAGTCATTGTATTTATTTTGTGAATCAAGTAAAGTGATCTACAAAGAATAGGATTTTTATTATTGACCACCGACAACGAATTAGTTTTCTGTGTAAAACGATATGGAAATAGAATTTCTTTTTTCTTTTTTAACGTGTTGGTGCTCTTATCGATCCCGAACCAGCGTTCGTGACGTTCGACTCGGAATCGTTCGGCTGTCCTATGCAAATGGCCGAGTGTTTACGAGCCGATTTGACGAGCCGATTTGACGAGCTGATTTGTACCAGACGACAATTTTGATACGGTGTTGCATCCTATGATGATAATGTTTTGATTGTTTCGTTTTTTTGTTTGTTAGGGTTACGGTTAGGATTTAGGATTTAGGGTTAGGATTTAGGGTTAGGGTTAGGGTTAGGGTTAGAGTTAGATTTAGGGTTAGGGTTGGGGTTAGGGTTGGGGTTAGGGTTAGGGTTAGGTTTCGGGTTAGGGTTAGATTTAGGGTTAGGGTTTAGGGTTAGGGTTAGGGTTTAGGGTTAGGGTAAGGAATTTTTTAAAGAAACAACAAAGAAAATGATTTTTTTTAGAAGAAACAACCGGAAAAAACATAGCGAGGCTACTGTTATAAAATGAATACTGTATTTTTATTTACAAGGAATTTTTTGGAAGAAACAAAAAGCAAAACAAAAAAAACATACCAAAATTACTCTTATAACGACATATTTTTTTACTTTTATTATTTCTTTTTACTTGCTCACTGTATTTTTTTTCTTTTGCGCTGAGCACAGCTTGGCTAATCGCTCAGTATCTCTCCACCAATCGGCTCGTCAACACTCGGCCGTTTGCGTAGAACAGCCGAACGATTCCGAATCGAACGTCACGAAAGCTGGTTCGGGATCGATATCAGTACCAACTTGTTTTCATTGCCGTTTCAACTTTATTAAAATTCATTATGCGAGTAAATATAAACTGATAATAACAATGTAACATGAAATGGTTGAATGTATAACAACAATTACTTGCGTTACTTTAGGTTATTACGACAATTAGTTGTGTTAGTTTAGGTTATTACGACAATTAGTTGTGTTAGTTTAGGTTATTACGACAATTAGTTGTGTTAGTTTAGGTTATTACGACAATTAGTTGTGTTAGTTTAGGTTATTACGACAATTAGTTGTGTTAGTTGTGGTTATTACGACAATTACTTGTGTTAGTTTAGGTTATTACGACAATTATTTGCGTTACTTTAGGTTATTACGACAATTAGTTGTGTTAGTTTAGGTTATTACGACAATTAGTTGTGTTAGTTTAGGTTATTACGACAATTAGTTGTGTTAGTTTAGGTTATTACGACAATTAGTTGTGTTAGTTTAGGTTATTACGACAATAAGTTGTGTTAGTTTAGGTTATTACGACAATTAGTTGTGTTAGTTTAGGTTATTACGACAATTAGTTGTGTTAGTTTAGGTTATTACGACAATTACTTGTGTTAGTTTAGGTTATTACGACAATTACTTGCGTTACTTTAGGTTATAACGACAATTACTTGCGTTACTTTAGGTTATTACGACAATTAGTTGTGTTAGTTTAGGTTATTACGACAATAAGTTGTGTTAGTTTAGGTTATTACGACAATTAGTTGTGTTAGTTTAGGTTATTACGACAATTAGTTGTGTTAGTTTAGGTTATTACGACAATTACTTGTGTTAGTTTAGGTTATTACGACAATTACTTGTGTTAGTTTAGGTTATTACGACAATTAGTTGTGTTAGTTTAGGTTATTACGACAATTAGTTGTGTTAGTTTAGGTTATTACGACAAATACTTGTGTTAGTTTAGGTTATTACGACAATTAGTTGTGTTAGTTTAGCTTATTACGACAATTAGTTGTGTTAGTTTAGGTTATTACGACAATTAGTTGCGTTACTTTAGTTTATTACGACAGTTAGTTTTGTTAGTTTAGGTTATTACGACAATTAGTAGTGTTAGTTTAGGTTATTACGACCATTAGTTGTGTTAGTTTAGGTTATTACGACAATTACTTGTGTTAGTTAAGGTTATTACGACAATTAGTTGTGTTAGTTTAGGTTATTACGACAATTACTTGCGTTACTTTAGTTTATTACGACAATCAGTTGTGTTAGTTTAGGTTATTACGACAATTAGTTGTGTTAGTTTAGGTTATTACGACAATTAGTTGTGTTAGTTTAGGTTATTACGACAATTACTTGTGTTAGTTTAGGTTATTACGACAATTACTTGTGTTAGTTTAGGTTAAAACTGTATTTAGAGTGGAAACCAAAAACATGTTGTGAAACTTTGCTGTACAAAATGAAATACACTAAATATTCCCGGGAAAATATTTTGAGAAGAAAATCTTATATTTCTTCCATGAAATATACGTAGCTTCATGGCTAACAATCATAGAATTTATCAGTTGATGCATGAAAGGAAAAGGGCAGCTCAGACATTGATGCAAAGGAAATTATAATATCGGGTAATTTACACGAAACCTACTAGTGATTAAACAGTTCCCTTCATACGAGTAAAAAGAACAATTGATTTAAATTAGACGAAACAAAGTCTATAAATTACTATATGTTTATAAGCATCACAGCTACTTGAGATATATACGTCTACAAAACGTGATAAGAGTGGTCTCTCTTTCCCCTCTTAGGTTGTACCTTTATGTGTATTTATCCCCTCCATCTTTATATGTGTCTATGTATGTGGCTATATTCTCCATGCCAATCTCTCCACCTATATAATTCTCTATCCGATGTGTCTGCTTGTGTCTGCCTTTTTTGTATATATGTTTTCCAACCTTTCTCAGGGACAAATATTAAAGATGTTATATTTTAATTCTTAGCACGTATCTACAATTATACCATTGTCTCGTCACAGCACGCGACTTCCTCGCAAACCTTTCGACAAGGTGGGCACCACATTCCACGAAAACAGTAAAAATCAATCTTTCCCACGCCTTTATACTTTTTCACCTGTGCTTATTTGAAATGTAACCTATTAGTTACAAATGAATTACTTCCCTGCGATTAACAACATGGTCGTCTTTAAATCCAATGTGAATAAATATTTGTCATCAACCGTCCTCATAAGAAATCAAATTTTATTCATTCCATTTATCATTTTCAATCCTCTCACACTATTCCTAATCATTCAATTGACAATCCATTTATCTCTATAACGCTTATCCTCGGTGGCTTTTAGACTTCATACGCTGTGACTCATTAGTATTCATTTAATATGCAATCTGAATAGGATAGTAATTCACTTAAATTGATTAAATAGAATGTGCCACTTACATGAAATTTATTACCAAAATATACGCATTAAAACCAAATATTCAGCCTATTAATGTACTAACCCTACATACAAAAATTAATATTAAAAAAGTCGAAGAATAAAAAGTGTTGTCAAAATTACGATGTAAAACAAAACAAACAAACAAACAAACAAACAAACAAACAAAACAAACAAAACTAATTTAGATTTGTTCATCGGATATTTTTGTTTCCAAACAAAACTAATTATAGCATTTAATTAACATTGGTTCTTCGGATATTTTTGTTTTCATAACCGTTCGATTAATGTGGCCATATTTTAAATTGAAACAAGAATAAGCTAGAAAATACATGTTCTGATGTTGCACAAGGTATACATATTATTTGCCGTTTAAAAGCGAAGTTGAATAGCCATAAAACAGGGGAAATCAGGGTTGCATGACGTCATCTTAGAAGGCTGGTGCGTCTATCTGCATCAACGTAAGAAAATAAAACAGGGCCAATTTCGGTGCGTCGTGTGCGTAAGAGATTTCAGATAGTAATAAACTTATTCCAGATGAAAAAGAAAACAATATATCAGTAAAAAAACAAAGCGTATTTTGCGTGTTGTGTCACGTCTTTCGTAATTATTTATACTGTGGTGTGTGGAGTTCTCTATTTATATAGGTAAAAATCCCATCGAATCCATTATCATATATATATATATATATATATATATATATATATATATATATATATATATATATATATATATATATATATATGAATGTTGTCTACTTTTAAAAGTTTTACATTTCTTTAAAGATGTTTCTGAGAACTTTTACCAAATTTTATTATCCTATAAGCAACCAGGCGCTCCTCAAAAAGTTCATATGTACAGAGACGTTACCCATCGTACACCGTTCAACAACACCTGACCGTTGCTTTATCAACATCGAAGTAAAACCTCTACTATCACGGAAAAAATACAGGTATCACATTTAATTTTGTTTTCATTCAGACTCTCGTTTCTCTGGAAGTACACATGCTAATTTCTGAAATTAATAAGAAAAAAGTTATTCTTCTTTTTTATTCTCTCTCTCTTTTTTTATTCTTAGTATTGAAATGTTTTTATATATATATTTTTATATATATTTTTGTATATATATTTTCATATATTTTTTATTTTTTATTCCCTTAATCTTGAATTCCCTCGTGTTTTAAATCTCAACGGTCTTATTACACTAAATTTAAATTTAAGCAAACACACACAACACACTGAGCAAATAACGCGTCCCAACGAGAGTGTCATGTGACCTCACATTTTCAAAAAAGATGACAACAGAAGCTTAAGAGAGCCGGATTGGTAAGACCTTCCGTACTTGAAACCGACGGTACGAATGTTGTACTAATTTTTCTGTACCAGAATAAATAAATATTATGCTCTCAATTTTTAACTCTAATTCTTAATTAATCGAGCACTCTGCTGGGATTTTTCCTACCATTTTACAAAGAAGTATATATATATATATATATATATATATATATATATATATATATTTTGTGTGAAAAGAAGACAAACGGAAAACTGGTTAAAATCCAGAAGAAAAATAAAAACAAGAGATTTGACCGGTTTCGTTCGTATTAAAGAACGTCTTCAAAAAGGTTTTCGGAATACGTTCATTAATACGAACGAAACCGGTCAAGTCTCTTGTTTTTGTTTTTCTCCTGCATTTTAACCTGTTTTCCGTTAGTCTTTTTTCTCACACATTTTATCTACCACGGCATTTCACTTTCATAACTTATCGTGCACCTTACCCATATATATATATATATATATATATATCCCTCTCTCACTATATATATACATGTATATTAATCATGTTCACTGTTGTATCGACAAGGAGTCTTTCTCAATTATATGTACAATGTTCTTAGGAATTTTCTTTCGATATCATACATCTATTACTGCTTGGGGTATTCGAGTTTCTATTTTTAAGCATCCTCTACACATACTTTATAACAATATAAATAATTATTTTTCAATTTAATAAGAAGTGTTAGTGTAATACCTTGAGAGTTATGTTCAGATATGGGTCTATTTTGGGGGTGAGAGCATGGAATCGCGTATTTATATGTTACGTAACCCTTATCCTTTTTTTTTAAGGGATTCCAAATATGATGATTGCACGAATTATTTATGGTGTCACGTGACCAAATGATAATGTATAGCGTTGTCTCATATGGTTATGTGTCACTTAGTCGTTTTATTTGTTGATAGAAATATCGTTATGTAACATTGAGTCACATTTTTGTTGTTGATGCGTTCACTTGTAACCCTCTACAATGCCACGTGACCCCCCCATGTAAACATTTGCACTTACTAGGTTTCCCCCAACGGGTAGATCGTCTTAGCATTGTCAAGATCGTTTTTATCACCAGAAAGAAGACTTGAAAAAAAAATGTATTAATTGGTTTCCTCATGACTACATCATGTTTTCGCTCACAGACAAATCTTTTTACTTCCAACAGGTGATTTAAATATGCACCACTGGGGGGGATGGAGGGGGAAAGCGACGTTATCTCATTTCTTGTCGAAACCAACATTAAATATCCCTGGTTTTTAAACCAGTCAGTCGTATTAATCAGTGTCTGCTTTCATCATTTGTTAATTATTTTCTAAAACAATAAACCTGTGTTCATGTTTTTATATCTTCATATAATTCTGACAAACTTTGGACAAATTCTTGACGAGATGATCTTGTTTTGTATAACCCACTTTTGTAACAAACACCACTACCACAATCAGCATCATCATCATCATCATCATCATCATCATCATCATCATCATCATCATCATCATCATCATCTGCAGCAGCTTCAGCAGCACCATCATAAGCTGCATCATCATCATCATCATCATCATCATCATCATCATCATCATCATCATCATCATCATCATCATCATCATCATCATCATCATCATCATCATCATCATCATCATCATCATCATCATGCCACCAGGGCAGAATAAGATATTTCTGGCAGTTCTACTATTAGCTACGAACTGAATCTATTAGACGTTGCCCTGGAGCCTTCCTGCTATAATTTCTGTTTCGCTCAATGATACTCCAATTTTCATTTCTTTTAATTGATTTTTCTGAAAAATATTTACATGTTTTGGAAGTTAATTCAATAAAGGAACATATTTCACTAATGTATCGGTTTTGTAATATAGTCGATGGGGTTATTAAGAAGCGTTTGAAATTTATATTCCATAAATACTCAAGGAACAAAAGATATCCTCCTCCACTAAATTTCGGAGTCGAATTGAACTCTGTCTAGACAACGAATAGCGCTCTGAGTGACACCTGACCAGACGTGACAGCAGTATTCTGTCTTAAAGCGTATCTAACGTTTATATGGGTAGACGCCTAAGTTACCCCTTACGTTCTTATACAAGCACGTATATATCTATATTCTTCAATTTCCACTCCCTATATATATTCCTCTCTAACTATCTATCGATATGTGTCCATGTATAATGCCCTATCTATCTATCTATCTATCTATCTATCTATATAGGTATATCTCGGAAACTTTTTTAAATCCTAAAGGAATCTTGTTTGTAAATTTTGCGCATAGGTTTCTTGCTGATTTTTTAAAAGCCAGCACAAAGCTCGACACAAAAGCCGCAATATTACGAAACAAATAATGAAGGGAATACTCAGAATTGAAACAAATATCTACAAAGGATGCTACTGGTAATCTTCTATTTTAATGATATTCAGGTGTTCGTTAAAGGGTCACAAGTACTGTCATAAAACATCATGGTGTTTCGTAATGTTTTCCAATAACAGCAGGAGAGCGTCGGTCTGGAAGGTGCCATAAAGTGGGATCAAAAGCTTCATGAAATTTGCGTTTTCTTTTTTGGCTTGTATTTCGGTATTCTTGAAAAATATGTTTTTGTCTTTGTTTCTTTGGTGTAAAGGGAAATTCTCATGCGTAGAGGAAAGAGAATGTTGCTCTCTCCGTGTTTCTATGTATATCTATTTATCTATGTATATCTATCTTTGTAGACGTCCCTCAGTCTTTAATTCTCTCCCTCAAACTATCATTTGTCTGTTTTAGAGATTGCCCATATATCTATCTATCTATCTATATATCTATATATCTCTCTTTCTACCTATCGATCTATCTATCTATACGCCCAACCCCATCTATCTATCTATCTATCTATCTATCTATCTATCTATCTATCTATCTATCTATGCTTTTCCATATCTATCTATCTATCTATCTATCTATCTATCTATCTATCTATCTATCTACCTACCGCTATATCTATACAGCTTGTGTTTTGTTATCTCTCTCTATAGAAGACTGTCTGTTTTGCTATCTCTCTATCTATCTTTTTTTAACATGGTTCACCCCAGAGAAGGCAGGCCGCCACTGTAGACGTAAGGGGCTACTGAGAAAAAAAGAAAAGGGGAGAAGGTTGGGGGGTCAGTCTTAATTGGGATCTGCGCAACGAGATGTATGTTTACATTAGTTTGAAATTTCTGCAGATCTGTACTGTCGGGGAAACAGGGGGCAGGGAGGGAGTTCCAGAGGCCAGCAGTACGAGGAAAGAAGCTATTTGAGTAAAAGGCTCTTCGATATTGGGGACCTCCACTGTGAATGAATGAGATTTACTTGATTGTCGAGTTTGTCTAGTGAATTTACGTCGAGGGGGCACCAGAGTAGCCAATTCATCGGAGCATAATCCATTGAAGTATTTGTAAAAAAAACATAAGGATGCTACATTCTTCTTCTTCTTTCGTGTGAATCAGATGATTCTGGTGTTGGCATTAGTTTCCCCGATGTTTTTCTAGTTAGAAATATTTCTGGAAAGACATCGGGTACTTACGGGAAGGACCACGGGAAGGTTGCCAACATCCCTAAATGAAAGTGGTACTGTGGAACCGACTGGATTCGAACTTGGAACACCCAGGTCTTCAGTCCGTGTCGATATCCACTTAACCACCTTCACCTCCCGATGCTACATTGCGGCGATGGGACAGGGACTGGAGCTTGGCTTACAGTGAGGGACATATTTATCTATCTATCTATCTATACATCTATCTATCTATCTAGCAAATCTAGATAAGGTATTTTTTATGTTTTATTCTCTTTACTTAGGAAATTGTCTATTTTATTTTCTATTTGATAGACTGTATGTTGTGTTATCTTTCTCTCCGAAAGTCTATCTGTAGAATTATCATTTCATTCCGAAAGATTATCTACTTTGATATCTATCTAAAAGATGACTTTATCTTCTATATATCTATGTAAAAGAATATCTGTCTATGTATCTTACAGTTTGTCTGCGTGGCTATCCATCTGTAGGAATACTTGTAAGTTTTGCTTTACATGTATCTTATATATTGTCTCTCTCTCTATCTATCTATCTATCTATCTATCTATCTATCTATCTATCTATCTATCTATCTATCTCTCTCTCTCTCTCTCTCTCTCTCTCTCTATATATATATATATATATATATATATATATATATATATATATATATATATATATATATATATATATATATATGCTTACAAATATCGGGTTCCGAGATTATAAATTTAGTTATATCGCATGGAGATAAAAATCATTTATTTTCTTATATAAATATTAAAATACGAAATCTCCCAATTCCTCATTATAATTACAGTGGATAGTTTCACCTACCTTGACAGTACTATCTCCAGGAGCGCAAACGTTGACGAAGAGCTAAACACAGAATCTCATCAGCCAGCAGCACTTATGGCCGTCATCGAAATCGAGTGGGAATCGAAAAGGCATCAGCCTCTGAACCAACCTGAAGGTTTACAGAGCGGCTGTCGTCCCCGTCCTGACCTATGGCTGTGAGACGTGGACGCGTTACAGCAGACAATTAATCCAGGTGAAGTAAATATCCACAGGAGAAAATTCTAAAGAATTTCAACCAAGCTTATAAAGAGTGCTTTTTATATAATTATTTTTATTCATACATAGATGTACATAATCCGCGACACTGGAATGTCGATGTTATCGATCATAAGCTGTTAGAAACTGAGATCTTATGAGGGGGAAAGAAAATCTCATCTTTCTCTCAGATCCTATTTGGAAAGAATGAACGGATTAATTCTTTCCAAATATGATCTCTATTCTCTGTTGAGGATTCTCAACATAACAAAAATATATCCTAACAAAAATACATCATAGTTGTATCGTTGTAGTACTGCAGTTCTAATCTACATTTTCATTACCCTCCAGAAAAAATATATAAATATATGTAAAATAAGTAAAAATAAAAGTATAATTTATTGGATTTACTGAAAATGTAAAACAGCTTCTGAATTTATTTTTATACATATTTTCTCGTTTTTCGCTTTTTGTTGTTTTTTTTTGTCAGAATACGACTACTAATGCGATGGTAGTACTTAAAAAAATCATGACAGTTATAATAAATTATTATGTCAGATTTATTGATAGATGTCCACGCTGTATCGATGTGTGCTTATCATTTAAGGGCGATAAAACAAAGGCTGTTGGACGTTTATGACTGAAACTTAATGGACTTGTCAGGCATACACCGAAAGTTATTTTTACGAAATACGTAACAATTCCATGGGTGGAATTAGGAGGGGTGCATAATTATAGTTGGTAAAAAGATGATGCCAGAACAAACTGGTATCAGAAATGTGTCATGCATGTGTCGAGTAAATAATAAGTTAGACAGTGGATGATCGACAAACGCCGTGTTCCAGAAAATCGCATGGTCTAGTGCATACTTTCACAGATAATGGCGATACATATTGTCTCATGTGTTCTGTCTTCGTGTAGAACGCACCTTGGCGGGGGATGGGGGGGGGGGGGTTCAGTCGGCTTTCTACAAAGGATCAACTGTCAAGAGAATATAACAATCCACAAGTTCTTCCCAGACAAATGCGGATTCCGCACAGGCGAGATGATGTAAACAACGTTACTTTTTTGTGAAAAAAGTGTTGCCATCTTCCCACATACTTCAAAATGGTAACCCATATATTATTGACCAGGCTCAATGTCGCTTACCGAAAACCTGTGTCCATATATGAGCCATTACAACCAAAATCATGGTATTGTCATGGTAGTACGGGTCGCAACTTCTAACGCTTTCAGGCAGCTTTATAACGCTGGTAAACTGTTACGAAAGACATCAGCTCTGATTTATGGCGCATTTGGCGCCAATTTCTACATAAAACGAAGAACGCATAACTCACACGCGATGACCGCCATTTCTCTGGATTAATATTCTGGGATTATAAAGAAAAGGCGGCGAAAAACTCAGTCGCATTCGACTTAGAATCTTTTACATCTTCCGCCATTAAAACTGTTACTGTTATTATTATTATCTGCTATTGTTGTTATTGAAGGGCGAACGGCAGTGCTTATCTGTTAAGATACTGTGTCATCTGTAGAGAACGGCTCGCATCTTTTTGGCGCCTCGTCTGTGTGCATCGTTTTCACGCATGGCTGAGAAACTTCTCGCTATTTTTGTTTCTTAGCTCAGCACGAAGCCACGAAGCGCATGCGTCGTTAAACTTTATAATAGTTTGGAACTTGAGTTCTTTTCCCTAAAGAATATTTTAAAGCAAAGGTTTTTTTATGAATATGAGTTATTCTTTTTCTCAGAACTTGATAATATGGAAGTAAGCCAATTTCGGCGAGGTGCTAATAATTGACACTAACGCTACCATAATATATTCCACCAAGTTTAAATTATATCAATTAATGACGTCGGAAAATAGTGATGCTGCTACGTAGTGGTCATACAAAATATGTGAATCAGGCAATTTCGCTTAAGAGGTAATAATTCACTCTAATGCTGTCTATACTTATTCCACGAAGTTTTCCATATCATAACTAGTGACATCGGTAGGAAGTTATTTTTACAATACAACATATGAAAAATACCAAATGTTGGTTAGGTGTAATAATTAACACTAAATCTATCCTTGGAAATTTTACAAAGTAAAAGTATATGAATAGTAACGTAAGTAGGTATTGATAATGACGAAGTGATAATAAAAACATAATGAAATCAGGCAATTTTGCTGAGAAGGTAATAACGAACACTAACGCTATACTTGGTAATTCAACATGGTCAAGAGAAAATGTGTGATGATAGAGTTCAAAGCTGGCTGGGCGTCTATTTGCAATAAGAAAAAGTCGCATGCTCAGAGTTCTGGGGTTTTGTAGGTCTTGGTGATTTCAATGAGTGGGTACCGACTTGTTTTAAAAGATGCAACGGCAGTAAGTCAAACAGAAATAAACGTAGTGAGTGTTAGTATACGATATATATATATATATATATATATATGATAATTTTATTTACACAGACATGTACAAAATCTGCGACACTGGCATGTCGATGTTATCGATCAACAGTTACTATAAACTGAGATCTCATCAGGCAGAGTTAGAATCCGATCTTAACCTCAGATCATATTTGGAGAGAATGAAGTGGAGGGATAGAGAAAGAGAAGAAGAAGGAAAGAAATTTAACATTTCAAAAATTAAAGCCGTTAAAAAATTAAAAAATTAAAATTAAAAATTAAAAAATCTAAGAAACAAAAAACAGAAAACAAAAATCTAAAATCTAGAATCTGAAACAAACAGGGCAAATAAATAAATAATTAAATAAATAAATAAAAATATAAGGTGGAAAGGTGTTACTATATAAAAAAAAAAAATTTAAAAAACACCTCCCCATCAACTGAAAATTTTATCAACACAACTATCATCTTATACCTTTTATTAATTATTATTATTTTTATTAGTAGTAGCATTTTTGTTTGTAGTATTATTTGTAGTAGTACTGTAAGCGGTAGTATTGGTTGGTATTATTATAGTTGTTATTATTATTATTATTATTATTATTATTATCATACCCACAACGATTAACACTAATTGTCATCTTCTGTATTTTTCTTTACTCTTAAATACCCCCCTTTTATGCTTATCCATTGATTAATATTTCTATATTTCTTAGATTATTTTTTAGATTATATTTTTTAGAATATTTTTTATATTTTTTAGATTATTTTTAGATTATCATTATCAATTATTTATTACTACTATTATTAATATCTTAAACTTAACTATTTGACATTGAATTATTTTTTCATTTTTTCATTTCTGTACTTTTTATCAAGATAATTATTGTTATCAGTGGTGACATCATGTCTTACGTTACTATCATAGTTATTGTTATTTGCAGCAATGAAATTAACAGTATCACTATTATTATTAATAATATTGATATTGCCATGTTTTACCGTTACCTTACTTTTGCTTCCACTGCCATTTTTATTATTATTATTATTATTATTATTATTATTATTATTATTATTATTATTATTATTATTATTGCCACCATTCTGACTACTTCTATAATTTTTCACTATCATCATTACTATTGTTAAGATTACTGGGATTACCACTCTGATTACTGTTGTCTGTTAAACCACTATTTTTATATGATCAGCATTATTGCAACCATTAACCCATATCATAATATCGGCAAACATTATCTTATCATTATTTAATATTATTATGATAATCACTACCTCCTAGGATTCCTAATATTTCTTAATTATTCTATTTCTTTCCTAAACTATTATTTTTATAAATTCTTAAATATTATTGACCACTATTATTATTACTATTTTTATTATTATTATTACCATTATTATTATCATGATTATTATTATTATTATTATTATTATTATTATTATTATTATTATTATTATTATTATTATTATTATTATTATTATTATTATTATTATTATTATTATTATTATTATTATTATTATTATTATTATTATTATTATTATTATTATTATTATTATTATTAATAATTAATAACGCCGGCATTTTCCAGTTATTCTTTTAGTTATATATTTTTTAGTATTTTTTAGTATTTTTATTATACTTCATTTATTATTATTTTCATTATTTCACCTCAATTATTAGGGGTATCTATTATTATTATTATTATTATTATTATCATTATTATCATTATTATTATTAATAATTTATAACGCCGGCATTTTCTTGTTATTCTTTAGTTATATTTTTTTAGTATTTTTATTATCATTTTTTTATTATCATTCATTTATTATTTCAATTATTTTACCTCAATTATTAGGGGTATCTATTATTAGGGGTATCTATTATTATTATTATTATTATTATTATTATTATTATTATTATTATTATTATTATTATTATTATTATTATTATTATTATTATTATTATTACTACTATTCCTGTTATATTTAACGAATATACTTATTTATTCATAGTAAGCAAATTAACTCCAGACAAATTATAAAGACAATATAAACCCAGAATCGCGACACATTTGATCACCGCCCCACCACCACAACAATCAGACACATCTGACCGGTTTGCCCGCACGCATACACACATATACACAATATTACAGTTCACTTGGAAAAATACATTTATAAACTCGACTGTTTTTTTGACACTGGATTCGTGCATGTCTACCACCCCTCCTTCCCTCTCGATCTGAATCAACAGACGCCCTCTCTCTCTCCTTCTTTTTCCTCTATGTGTCTACCTTCCCACCACCTCTCCCCTCATCATAATTTGTTCCTCTTTCCACCTTATATTTTTATTTTTATTTATTTATTTATTTATTTATTTATTTGCCCTGTTTGTTTCAGATTCTAGATTTTAGATTTTTGTTTTCTGTTTTTTGTTTCTTAGATTTTTTAATTTTTAATTTTAATTTTTTAACGGCTTTAATTTTTGAAATGTTAAATTTCTTTCCTTCTTCTTCTCTTTCTCTATCCCTCCACTTCATTCTCTCCAAATATGATCTGAGGTTAAGATCGGATTCTAACTCTGCCTGATGAGATCTCAGTTTATAGTAACTGTTGATCGATAACATCGACATGTCAGTGTCGCAGATTTTGTACATGTCTGTGTAAATAAAATTATCATATAAAGCTCTATTTTGATATTGAGCACTTTTTATAAACCCGGTTAAAATTCTCTGGATTACCACCCTGTGGATATTTTTCACCTGGATTATTACCATTATTATATATATATATATATATATATATATATATATATATATATAAAGCTTCGAAACCGGTGCTAAGGAGTGCGTAAGAAACGAAACATAAATAAATACAGAGAACCTATACTCAAAGCCTTTGCCAACGATTCGTTAAGCGGTAAATTATATCGATGTTTCCTGTATTTCGCTTCACAGCTTATTAGAAAGAAAGCCTCACGTGCGTTCGCACCAGAAAACAACATGGGTTCAGAAGTGAGATCATAGCTGCATCACCGTCATAAATGATTACTTTTCCCAAACTTACGAAGTCTCCTTTCTTGAATTAGTTCTATTTGTTACGATTTCTTTTTCCTGCATTTTGTTTGATTGGTTTGAATTGCTCCGGTTCGGATCTTAAAAGCATTTTGTGATTAAAACCTCGTCAGATCTGTACATATCCATAAGCACATAAGCATCATGGATACTCCCCCGACTCTAAAACATCTTGATTTTAGTCTAGAAAACCTAACTGAGGCCTGGAAGCGTTGATTGGAGTAACTGAATCTCTATCCGATGGCCACTGAATATTACACGAAGCTCGGAAAGGTCCGGACCTAAGTTTTGCTGACATGCATAGGCCCGAAAAGACGAGATATCTACTCTACCTTTGGCTGGGATCAAAGTGTAGTATCTTTTCCGATGGATACTGCACGCCTGTCCTGTGCAGTTCTAGGAGGTCCACCCTCCCAGGCTTCGCCTCCCCTCTTTGGGGGGGGGGAGTAAGTTTATTGCTTACTGTCTGAGGCGCCCTTACCGGGGAATGCCGACGGGGCTGCCCAGGCAATTTTTAAATGGCCAGAGTGCTCACCTCTCGAGCACTGGCTTTTAACCCCACTTGTTCGACCCGATCTTGGGTCACATCTTACTTGTGGGAGTAAGATAAAACTGGCCTTGTGCCTAACTCCTAGCGAAGGAGTAAATAAATATCTACTCCACCTTCTGTTTACCTCAGTGGAAGATACGCTTGACATCGAGTACGTCATACAGCAGTTTGATGCATATTGCAACGACAAATCAACTCCTGCAACTTCTGCGCTGGTTCACGCCCACGTGGCCAGTGCCCAGCATATCGCAAACAATGCACAAACTGCAATAGCAAAGGATTTTTTTCCAGCTGATGCTATGCCCGAATAATAGTCCGCCGAGTAGAAGCATACTCCTAAGACTCGGAAGTCACAGCTCCACTGCGGGTATTGCTTCAAAACGATGTAGAATGGTCTTTTGATCAGCCTTAACAGACGGCCAGTGACGACCTAAAGAGCCTCATAGTTAAGCAACCCATTCTACAATTTTTCAACACTTAACTACAAACCAAGATTTCAACGGATTCCAGCAAACTCGGTATAAAGGTCCTCCTTCAACAGAAGGAAGGTAGTGGTTAGTTGACAACCGGTAGCATATGCATCACGTGCCACTACTCCAGCCGAGCTAAACTACTGTTCCATAGAACGAGAAGCCCTCAGCGTGCTTTTCGGCTGCATACGATTTCACGGGGCAGACATATTTGACTTGCATCGTAAGTCTTACGTAACTGTCGTCGACTACACCACCAAGTTTTTTTTACATAATTCTCTTCCGAATAAACTATCGACCACCGTTATCAATCATTTGAAAAGTATTTTTGCAAAATTTGGTATTCCGCAGATAGTAATGAGCGACGGTGGTCCCAAATACAAATCTTATGCTTTCAAAAGATTCGCCCAAGACTGGGACTTCCAACATGACCGGTCAAGTTCCCAATCTAATATGTCTCGTCAAGCGTACTATACAAACAGCCAGGCGCACATTGAAAAAGGCAATGCGTAGTTGATACTATGAGCTTCGGACTTCTGCCCATCAACAACTACTTTTATAAACCTATCAGAGAGAAATTATTTGATGGTTGAGAGGGCATTTCCAGATATTACATAGCTATCCAGCTTATAAAATAGACTTTTATGACAAACCCTATCAAAGGGCTTTGCTATGTCAAGAGCTAGAAACGAATCACTCGTCAATAGATTCACTGATCTTGTGTTATATTACGGTTAGCACATTAGGAGGAAAACTATTTTACTTGTCACTATGTAGACTGTTTTTGCTGATGTGACTGACAACTTCTCGTTTATCACGGATTCAAGCAACTTACTCATGGCGCACAGGAGACTGATGTGTCTGTACTGAGATTCAGAAGATCGATCTCCAGGATTTTAAAATACTCGGCAATCTGACGAAGTTTTCCACAGTGTTTGGGAAGCATTTCCCCTTTAAGCAACGTTTGAACATCTTTGTAAAAATGAGAGTTTGTTCCGGTCGCAGCTCTTTAAGCACTATGATTGGAATGCTATCAGGGTTAGTTGCGGGCTTCATACCTTAGACAAATGTTAACTTTTATCTGCCTTGTTTTTGTTAAGGATATTTGCTGTAAACGTTTATTTTTGTCTGAATAAAATCATGGTCAGTTGCTTTGCTGGCTTCAAGGTGCCTGCTAAGTTTTACAACATCCCTGACAGATATATAGATATCGCTCAGGGTATTTTTAGTTTTAAGGGGAAATTCAGGAGGTTAGCGGACCTGATCGCAAAAGATGGACTTTGATGCAAAGTTCTTAGCAAAAGGTTTGGCTTTGTTGGCTGCTGACGAAATCCCCTCAGGTGCATTTATGAGGGTTTAGTAGAGGTCACGCATCTGTTGAGGACGATGTTTGTTATTCGCCCAAACTCGTGGGAACCAAGCCTCGGCTTTGTTATATTATCCATAACAGATTAGGCATGTGACTCTCTCGCGTTTACTGCAGTCTTGAAAGTGGCTTTAGTTGCAGAACATGTAATTCGTTGAGAACAATTTCAATAGCGGTTTCTATGTATAATGGCGGTGCTATATTCTGGGGTGTACCACGGCTTGCCGTTTGGTTTCTGTTAGAATTTCTTGGAAGTTATTACACTCTCTATACAAACGGTTGAGTAATCAGTTAAGTCAGATGCGATATAGGACACATTCCTTTCAAACATGGAATTCAGGGTTATTTCTGATATGAACGATAATAGGCTGTCCTACTCACTCGCTGTGCTCTTGGCCTTTTGGCTAAGATCAAAGTGTAGTATCTGTTCCGATGGATACTGCACCCCATACTGGTGTTGTCTTGGCCTTTGGGTCTTGATTTACGCCGGTCAATGGGTCTGTCCTGTGCAGTTCTGGGAGGTCCACCTTCCCAGGCTTTGCCTCCCCTCTTTGGGGAGGAGTAAGTTTATTGCTTACTGCCTGAGGCGCTCCTACCGGGGAATGCCAACGGGGCTGCCCAGGCAATTTTTAAACCCCACTTTCCCGACCCGACCTTGGGTCACATCTTACTTGTGGGAGTAAGATAAAAACTGGCCTTGTGCCTAACTCCTGGAGAGGAGTAAATCAATACTCACTCGGCGAGTATCGATGCACTATGGGATGGAGAGAGACACGAAAGGTCCTGTTGCACTTTGTTTTAATCTTGGGTTTACGTTCAGCAGACTCATGGCACTCCCTAGTTATTGTGTCCTTTAGTCTTCACATTCCATGAGTGATATGTCTGACAAATGTGGAAAGAATTGCTGTTTTATTGGTCGAACATCGTTTTTAGTGGGTGGTATGTGCAGATTTTAAATCCTCTCATAGTATTAATCGTAATTCAAAGGTCAGTCTAGTCATCACATTAATTGTTATCTTCGAGTGGTTTTGCCTTGCTAAGTAGTGACTAGTTCTTAAAAGGATGTCACCTGCACTGCCTTTTAAGAATCATTTTGTCAGAACTATTTGCGAATGAATGCTCAAATACTTAACTTAAGTCGAGTTTCATTGATATAGATGAATTATAGAACACAACACTCGTAACAAATCTAATTTTCAGTATGTAAATTTCATTGAACACTTGAGTCTATCCAACTTTACGGAGTATCATACCTTTTCTGTTTTTTACGGGTTTCTAATAACATGATGAAAATTACATAATTATCACCAAAGTTTACACTCAGTTGACAATTTTCTCATAGCAAAAGTAATTAAAGAAAAATATGTTAACACCTGTTGTTATATGTATTAACATCTGAGTTAGCTTCTAACTTTGCCACAATAGGCTTTATTTCTGGTTTAATATTTCTTTTCAATTATGGACAATAATATACCTTTTAACAAAACAGGTTTTTTCACTCTTTCATTTTTGCAAGTGCAACTCTGTCTTATTAAACAAAGATACAGAACGAAACTCACAACGCATTAAGTATTTTTGCTGTGAAATTATCCCTTGCAGTTAGTTTAATAAAAAGAATAAAAGAACGCAGCAACAAAAAACGGGTGTTTGTCGTTTTAGTATAAACGCCTGGCCGAATCTTCAAGGTGACCTCAATTGATATATAGGGTGCCCACATTTAATGCAACACACTTGTAAAATCGTTAATATTTACAATAATGTCTTATATAAATAATATTAGGTACTAATAGACTTCAAGGTTTGCCTGACTTGTCCACCAAGTTTCAGTCACAAATGTCCAACAGTCTTTCATTTATCGCCGTGTAATGATAAGTTCCAAAAGTGTACCACTGCGTTAATGTTCGATGTGATGGCCGTCTACACTTTGAGAAGAGTCTGGTCGTTGCTTTGATAGGCATTATCTTTTAAATAAGTCGCTATATGAAATATATGGTTATAGGAAAGGTTCGGTTATTGTTAAGACTATGTACGACTACATACGCTACTGATGAGATGATCACTAAAATATCCTCGCATATCCTTGAACAGTAATAAACTAAAGCTGGTGAATATCAATCACTGAAACTTGGTGGAGATATAAGGCAAATACTTAAGTTTATTTGTACAAAATCTGGTTCGATTAGAAGAAAGGATTGTGAATCTTATTAACGATTCTATGAGTGACATATTTGCGTGTGAAGCCATACTATTAAAACTCTGATAATGATTGGGTGTTATCTTGATTTCTTATCATCATGAACTCTTTTACAATACATAAATGGTTTTGATGGTGAGAGAATGTCGAGTAATGAAAATTAAGGTGACAATGGTGAGACAGATAGTGACAGGAATATGATGAAGACAAATAATTTAAGCGATCGACAGAGACAGCAGACAGTAAAAAGGAGAGGTAAATGTAAAAAGAGAAGGTCTATACTGACATCACAATGTATTCTTACTATACGATGTTCTTTAGTGCGTAATCATTGCAAAACATGAGTATTAACCTATGCCAAATTTAAAAGTATTATATATATATATATATATATATATATATATATATATATATATATATATATATATATATGGGGAGAGAAGGATGAAGGTAATCCGACGTGATGGGAAAATGAAAAAGGAAAACCAAAAAATTGAGGTTTTTTATGTGTACATCAACGTTTCGTCTTTATTTATAAGACTTCATCAGGATGATAATATAGAGAAAAATGTCATGCAAGTACAAATACATGTAGGGTAGACATATTGGGAGGAAAAAAAAATAATGGCCACTACTTGGACTTTAGTACTTGGACTTTAAGACGTCCGGAACTCATAAACAACCTCACCACCTACAAACTTTCTGACATAGAAACTGAAGCTCTCAGTTTCGGTTTAAAATTCGCCACTGGAATACACTCTAACACCACCACCAACACAGTTCTAAAAAATGACAGACACACTGACACAGATTTCACTAAAGGCTTCATTCAAGGAATAATCTCAACCACCACCACTCTCCCTAATGACCCCGTCTTACCCAAGAGATACATAGACACTCTTAAACACCTAGCTAACAACAACAAGACAAAGGAGGGCGCATAGTAATCATGGACAAAAATTCATATATCAAAAAAATATCTACTCTATTATCCGACGAAAACACATACACTAAAACTGACCAAAAAACTATAGATAAAAACATAGAACATTTTAACAAATCTTTCAAACACCTAATCAAGAACAACAAAAAATGGGCATCAAACATTGAATATCACTCCATCATTCCCACACCATACGGGCTCCCCAAAACCCACAAACCTGACATCCCCATGCGTCCCATTGTATCGAACATAGGTAGCACCACACACAACATCGCACGGGCCATAGCTAACATCCTCACTCCACTAATGGGTACAATCAATCCTTCCTACATCAAAAATTCAGGCGACCTTCTTAGCAGAATAAAAAACATCAACGTAGAAAATACAAATATACATAGCCTAGATGTAACATCGCTCTACACTAATGTACCTGTTAAAAAATGCCTAAACTTACTTCACACACATAAAAAGAAAATAAAAACCGACCTACCTTTTCCCCCAACACTTTTATAGAAATAATTAGACTCATCACTGACATAACACATTTCCAATTCAACGACGAATTCTACAAACAAAAATTTGGACTCCCCATGGGCAGCCCCCTTAGCGGTGTATTAGCCTGCCTCTTTTTAGAATTCTTAGAATCCGGTCCTTTCAAATATAGACTACCCCCTAACATCGAATACTTTAGATACATAGATGATATTTTAATTTTCCTCCCCACAGACATACAAATCAATAATGTTAAAGATAGACTCAACACAGTAGAACCCTCCATAAAATTCACCTATGAGACTGAAATAAACGGCTCCATTCCCTTCCTAGATACCCTCATAATTAAGTCCAACAACAAACTAGAATTTAAAGTACACCGCAAAAACACTTACAAAAATGACTACATACATTTCTACTCCCACCACCATAGCAAGATCAAAACAGGTATAATTATAGGCTTCTTCCTACGCGCCCTTAGAATATGTAGCCCCCAACACATAGATGAAGAAATAAAGTACATTTTTAATTCCCTAAAAACATTGCAATACCCCACACATTTTATATTAAATGCCAAGAAAAAAGCCTTCCAAATATTCTCCAGAAACACCACACAAAAAAATCAAACTCCTAACACCTCTCTCATAGACAGACACCTTCTCTTACCCACGCATTCCAATAACACATCCATATGCAACACGCTTAACAAACTAGGCATTCCAAAAGTACAAACCACATCTCAATCCATAAAACAAACACTAAACACACTCAGACATTTCAAAAAAACACCCACATCCCATGCCGGCTTATATACTGTCCCATGCAATGACTGCCATCAATTTTACGTGGGAGAAACACAACGTGAATTAAAGAAACGATTAAATGAACACAAAAGGGACATAAAAAACAACCCTCTCAGTGCACTTTTCTCCCATGCACTAGAACATGGTCATGCCTTCAAATATAAACAAGCCGAAATCACTAAATACATCCACAACAAATCCCGGTGAAGATTATTGGAAACTGCTCTCATCACCGCCTCCACCACCATCAAGCAACGAAATTGTTTCTTTAACCTATCACCCTTAATAAGCAAGATCATCCTTACAGAACAAAAACTTTTGCCTTATCATAGATAACATTTATTTTCATCTCTAACCTTTATAACACTCTCCCACTAACTCACCCCCTTCCCTTTTCCTCTATGAATCTTTACTTTCTTTTACTCATTCCGATTTTTTTCCCTCACCTTTTTAATACTGCAATCCAATGAACCTTTCTCATGTTCCAAACATTTCAAATATTCCATACCCACCCGTTCAATTACCTCCCTCCTCCACCCCTCCACTCCCTCACTCATTGCTATCATTTTCCAAATATTTCAAATATTTCATACCCTATCACGACAAATCCTCCCTCTCCCCCTCACCCATTCCCCCTCTCAACTATTTCTCTCATACCCTCACTCTTCCATACCCCCTTCTTAAATCCCCTAATTTTCTCAAAACGCTCTCTAAGACCATACTTTCGCCCATCCACCAAAATCACAGCCCCCCCTCCTTCTCTACCCATCCTCCTTTTCTCTGCATACACCCCCCACACACACAAACATTCCAACTTACTTTTTCCCCTTCATTCTTGACCGCAGCCAGCTGGTCAAACACCTCCTTCCTCCCTCTCCTCCACTCCCTCTCTGCCATCCACTTCATCCTGCTCATCCCCCCACCTCTTTCTCTTACTACCAGCCACAGTATCCCTTGCTCAACCCCATCCTTCCATTTTTTCCCCAATCATTTTCTTCAACATTCATTTTCATTTCCTCACCAAGTACGGACGCCCACCCAGTAGTGGCCATTATTTTTATTTTTTCCTCCCAATATGTCTACCCTACATGTATTTGTACTTGCATGAAATTTTTCTCTATATTATCATCCTCATGAAGTCTTATAAATAAAGACGAAACGTCGATGTACACATAAAAAACATCCATTTTTTGGTTTTCCTTTTTCATATATATATATATATATATATATATATATATATATATATATATATATATATATATGCACCGACCAAACGGCCAGCAAATGATCTACTACATGTCTTAACAACAGAATCTCATGCACGATAAACGTACTTCGTATTCTTCTGAATGGTGTCTCGAATCAAATCTTTCTGCCTTACCATGAGTGTTTAAATTCTCTATACACCGCGTCGCCGCTATCATCATAACCGTCGTTGTGAACCCAAGTTGTTGATAAAACGCACGTGATATTATCTTCTCGTCGTTGTCGTCGTCGTCGTCTTCGCTATTGTCGCCATCATCGTTGTTAGCCCAGGTTGTTTTTTCGTCCATTGAGACTAAACCACGTGAACACTTGTTTTTTAGTTCATGAAATTTTTATTCAAAAGGATAGACGCAGAAACTTCCGATGTAGAAGAGAAAAAGAAAGAGAGAGAGAAATATATATATATATATATATATATATATATATATATATATATATATATATATATATATATATATATATATATATATAGAGAGAGAGAGAGATGGAGAGAGAGAAAGAGATTTCATTACATAAGCCGCCGCCGTCGTCGTACGCATCATCGTTGTATGCCCAGTATAATTTGTTCGTCCCTTGATACAAAACCACGCCGACACTTATTGTTTAGCATATGAAATGTTTCTTCAAGAGTACAGAAAGGAAAACTTCGTATGTGTATGGGTGTGTGGTGTGTGTGTGTGTGAGAGAGAGGGTGAGAGAGAAAGAGAGAAAGAGAGAGAGAAAGAGAGAAAGAGAGAGAGAAAGATAGAGAGACACAGAGAGAGAAAAAAAAGAGTAAGAGAAAAAAGGAGAGAGAGAAAGAGAGAAAGCGAGAGAGGGAGAGAGAGTAATTTCACTACACCAGCCGCCTAACAGATGCTGTCCCCATTTAAGGGCAGAACGTAAAACACAAGTAACTTCCTCAAATTCCGCCGGAGTCGAACTCAGACGTTTAAAACCAGTTGAAAACGTGGCCCCCATTATTTAGCACATCGACTATGGCAAATCAGAGGCCGATTCGTTTTTGTTGGGGCTTGTCTTGCCAAAACAGTGCATTGTTAGCGACGACAAACACCTGTCTGGGTTGTAGTAAATACTCTGAGGGTAAAATAGAAAATCCTGGCAAATTAGAAGTAGAGTTAATAACTTCAATTCTGGGTGTAATAGTAAGTACAGATAAAAGTGGCAAGGTAACAGTGGGGCTCACTGAGTCACTTCTCTTTAATTGTGTCGCTATCTTTAACTAGACGAGACTTAGTCGCGAATTTCTTAGACGACGATCACTATATATCCGAGGGTCGATGCCATTTCAAACTACCGACTGTCCTAGTTCCGCTACAGTAAACATATCTCTATCGTCTCATATAGTTAAATGTTTGCGAATCAGCGTATTCGAACTCTGTCAGGCCCACATTTAGTCACCTACTAACGTAGAGACATGTTTATTTTTATATTTTTTGTCAATTTTGGGGCTTGAGGAGTGAGAATTAAAGTGTCTAAACACTCGAAGCGAAATACTATTTTATAATAATAAACGTATTTGTAAATAAAACAATTTTTGTGCAGATTATTTTAAGAATGACTAATTGAATACTATGGATACTTTACAAAATTAACTCTAAAAACCGGTCCGATAGTCTGCAATGGTGTATCTTGGATCAATTACGTCGCTAATACACACACACAGACACACATACATACCCACACATACATACACACGCACACACACATCTATCTATCTATCTTTCTCTCTCTCTCTCTCTCTCTCTCTCTATATATATATATATATATATATATATATACATATATATATATATTAAAATAGAAACAATCATTTTATTTTAGATCCTATCGTAATAGGTATATGTTCGATATTGAGGTAGAGCATTGTTTAGGAATAATGAAACAAATGTAAAGTAACATACTTTACAAGTTTATTACAATCTTCATGTGTTTAAACAAAGAATATAATAAAATATGAGAATCACCTCTGTCATTGATTTATCTGGCAACTGATTTAAGAATGTGTTGCGGTTATTTTATTTTCGATTTATCAACTGTTAACTAATCCGCACTTTTACCATTGACTATGTTGTTGCTGTTTCGTTGCCTTTCTCACGAGGGAACGTTATACAATGGTGATGTTAAATGTGTTGAATATATATCGCCTGAGAAAAAAATTGCCGCAGTCTAGAATGATTTCTTCTAAAATTGGCAAATAGTTAAATGGTGGGATAATAAAAATATAATTCTGCAGTCGAGAAAGATTTCTCCTTCACTGACCGAAAGGAGAAAAAACAAAGTAACGGATAATCCACTTTAAGTTGAAGCATATTTAATAAAATTAGACATTAATATTTTTTTTGGAATATTAGTAGCAGTTTTAGCCTCGAAGAAAGTATGTAAAATGTTATGAAATAACTTTGAATAATGTTCGGTATGAATTAATATCGAATAATGTTCGATAAATAAGAAACTGTAGATGAACATAATGATGTTAAATGGGTCGTCGGTTTGTGTTCGAAATTTATTTCGAAGCCTTTAAACTGTCGTGAATTAAACAAAAGAACGTTATTCATAACTGACGTATGACGTAATAAAAGTATGCGTAAATAAATCGACGATTGCTAATTTAAATCAAAGAGTAGAAAAAATGTACGTATCTTTTTAATGTGTATTGCCTCAAAGGTACTGTTACGTGCTGCAATTATTTTAATCGGCGAAAATATAAACATGTTCTTTTTTAGAAATCGTTGCGAATGAAGAGAGAGAGAGAGAGAGAGAGAGAGAGAAAGAGAGAGGCGGAAAGAGAGAGGAGGAATAGCGAGAGAGAAAGAATGGACGATTATAATAAGTAAATCTAAAGAAGAAAAGAAAACGTGTTACGTAAAATAAGAAAAAAGTATGTAAAAAAAGTTATGAAATAAATTTGAATGATGTTCGACGAATAGGAAAAATGTAGATGAAAATAATGATTTTAAATGTTATGCTGATCTGTGTTCAGAATTGATTTGGAAGCCTTTTAACTGTCGTGAATTAAACAAACGGACGTTAGTCGTAACTGATGTATAATCATGATAATAAAAAATATACTTAAATAAATTAACGAATGCTAATTAAAATCGAATGTGAGCAGAAAAATTGTTCGTATATGTTTACTGTATATTGCCTCGAAGGTATTGTTGCGTGCTGCGATTATTGAAGTTGGCCAAAATGTAAACACGTTCTTTTCATAAATTGTTGCGAATGAATAGAGAGAGAAAGAGATAGAGAGAGAAAGGGGATAAACAGGGAGAGAAAATAGATGGTTATAATGGTTTCTAAAGAAGAAAAGAAAACGTATCCCGTAAAATACCCCCAAATAAAAAAGAATAATACCTAACGCAAAAATGAGTACACAAAGCTAGGAGTAATGTAATATATGTATAGATGATCAAAGCTGAAACAATGACCTTGTGTTGTCTATTTAATATAAGTGGAAGGTTCGTAAATAAACTGATATTACGTGCCTTCATTGAATGTATACCAACAATTGAATGTTGTAAAAATAAACATAGTAGCTCGTTTTACGCTGTAACTATTTTGAAAATATGTTCAAGCCTTAAAGGTGTTATGTATTAAATGGCTAAGTATTTTAATATAAGAATGGAATTATACATGAAGTAAGCGAACATTGCTGAAGTCGCTTCGATATAGAGAGTGTAGACACCATTTTGAATCAATGTACAGTATAAGTGATTAAGTTCGTTTAATGTATTCCGAAAATTCCGGAATGAGATGAAGTCTATACCAAATAGTTAAATATAACATAATCCGATATTCTCGAAAATCAGTGGAATATGAGGTAGCGTCTAGTACATTTGTGTGGGATGTATTGTACCATGTATTAAATTAATGGAAGATGACTAAGAACAGTAACGGCTACATTTTTCTAAATTATATGTTGTTTATTATTTCCCGGTGATGATAGGGAGAGTGTTAGTAAAAAATATTATAGGGAAACATTTTTACTACCATCTCTATGGTGTATGTTTGTAAGAGACTCTAGTGGTCTAAAAGTAGTACTTATTGTTTAATGGAGGAATAATTATGATATTTAAAACAAGCTCGAGTGAATAAGCTGAATTGAGTGGTGAGTTTAGTAGCCTATGATGCCTGTAATTATTATCTTACTCTCGCTAAAGGTACAGGGGCAAAACGTCTTAACTTTATATATAGATAAATTGATGTATAATATATGTTACTAGAATTTTAAAAAATTCGATTCATCTACATTTTCACGAAGGGTTTCCATTTATACACTTTGCATGAAACTTAAACTAAATATAGCCGCAATTTTATGCCTTACGCTTATAAGCGGTGTTTTAAATTTCATAATGATCGGGTTATTAATTTAGGAGTCAATCCTGTACATGCATACATACATACATACATACATACATACATACATACATACATACATACATACATACATACATACACACGCATATATATATATATATACATATATATATATATACATATATTTATATATATAAGCATACCTGAGTTTATATATATATATATATATAATCCAGGTAAAACATCCACAGGGTAGTAATCCAAAGTATTTCAACCGGTTTTATGAGAAGTGCTCAATATCAATATTTGTACATGTCTGTATATATATATATATATATATATATATATATATATATATATATATATTAGTATTTCATGTATCCACATAAAAGTTTATAAGAAAAGTTTATATTTTTTATGTATCAATCTTCAGTATTTACTTCAACAATGCTCGATACGTAGAGCTAGGTAGTAAGCTATGAACATATATTTATGGCAATTAAGCTACACAGAGTCTCCCGCCTTTCATCCCCAGGGGGAATCTTCAGGCTATATATATATATATATATATATATATATATATATATATATATATATATATATATCAATGTGTGTCTATTTTTTTCGTGGCTGGTAGTAAAAAAGTGAGTTTGCAAATCCAGTTAAATTTTAAAAATTAAAAAGACACAATCTAAAATAAGTTTTTCTCTCCGTTATATCTTCACGTTTTTCGTCAACTAGTAGAGCGAATACACATTTTATAAGTATCAATATTTAAAGACAAGTATTAATTTCTTCGCATTTAACAAAAAATAGCTATGTTGAAAACAGAAATTATATAAATTACAGGTGCTTTTATAATTTAAATTTGATATTTTGAGCGACACTCTGCTCTTAATCAAATGAATAGAAACGGATAGAAAATAAAACCGTTGTGAAAAACTGGGAATTTAAAATTGTGTGCAGCGTTCATTGTATTGTATTTACGTGCAATAGAGTTCACACGAAGTCTCTGTACAGAATCGCAAAGAAAACACTTGTCTTTTGTAGATTGAGAAGAGTTTTAGTTTTTGAATCAAACTTTGTTGTGTAAAAGAATGATTAGCTCGTAACGTTAATTAACGGGTAGAGTACCACACATAGGTTCAGTTTTTAAAAAAAAAACAACGGTTTTCCTTAAAATTCGATAAAAAGACATGTGGGTGTAGATGTTTACCGTGTATTCAATTTGCGGGTAGAAAATCAAACGTGAAACAATGTAATGTTTAACAGGAACTCTTTTTTTATATATGTCTGTGTGACCTCCGTGACTAAGTGATTAAAACGGTTTTGAACTATTAGGAAGAACCATTCAAGGAATAGAGTAACATCTACAGGATTGTTTTATTTTTTTCCGATTTCATTTCACGTGTGGCAATTGTATATACAGTAAATGTTCGAAACGGTTAGCAGAAAGACATTCAGAGACGGACAACAATTTTTATGGTGAAACTACAATGTATATAGATCTGTAAGTAATCATATTTTTGCTGCTTGATTCTGTTTTAGTTATTCTTTTCTTTAATATAATCACATGTGAAGGATGTCAACATTGCAGTATGAAACTGGCAAGATTCGAAATATCGGCAATTCCCTATGAAGATAAACATTGAAGCTCATTCGAATTATCACGACCAACCAGAATTAGAATTTCTAAAAATAACTGCTTACTGAACACTTAGTGCAATGGCTGCAATGCATGAACGTTTATTTTCTTTCTTTCAAAAGCACACAGAACTCAGACGACTCATAACTGAGTGTGTATGTGATCGTGTTGTCGTATGTGTACCCTTGCTTGCCTGTGTAAACAAATTATTTGCTCATGTATCACTTTTTGCTCTGTAGCGAGCAATATATAAACGTCAATAAATAGATAAATATTAACAGATGTCCAAACCTGGATCTAATTTTATGATGATATTACTGTAAGGGCTAATTTATTGCAGTCCATATATATATATATATATATATATATATATATATATATATATATATATATATATATATATATATGTGTGTGTGTGTGTGTGTGTATGTGTATGTATATGTATATATACATATGTGTGTATGTATATGTATATATATATGTGTGGGTATGTATATGTATGTATATATATATATATGAGTGTGTGTATGTATATATATATATTATTGTGTGAATGTATATACATATATGTGTGTATGTATATGTATGTATATATGTGTGCATATATATGTATATGTATATATATATGTATATGTATATATATATATATATATATGTGTGTGTGTGTGTGAATATGTATATATGTGTGTATGTACGAGGGGCGTTCAATAAGTAATACCCCTTAACCACTTTCAGTTGTCTGATCTGGATGAAATTTTGCATGTGTAATGATTAATATATGCATGGATTATGTTGCAAAACACAGCTCTGAACGAATTGTGATTTTTTATTTACAGGTGTTTACACTGAGTCAGGTGTGAAATGGAGCCAGTTGAGTGTCGCGCAGTGACCCTTTTTTATTTGAAAGGACGGACACCAAAGGAGACTTTTGATGAAATGAAAGAAACTGATGGTGATGCTACCCCATCATATGACCTTGTAGAACGCTGATATCGTGATTTCAAACATGGCCGGAAGGCTGTGGAAATCGCTCCCAGACCTGGTCGTCCCTCTTTTGCCATTTATGAGGCATCCGTCCCTCAAGTTGAGGCTGCCATTTTTGAAGATCGACGCATTACTATTCGCAATATATCCCAAGAGGTCAATGTTAGTACAGGGTCTATGGAAACTATCACTCGTGACCATTTGCATAAGGTTTCTGCCAGATGGATTCCCAGGTTGCTTACACCTTTCCAGAAGCAAGAACGCGTCGAGTGCTCGACGATGAATTTTGAGATGTGCCAAGAAGATGAGTCAAAGTTTTTCAAAAGACTGATTACACAGGATGAAACTTGGGTCCATCACTATGATCAAGAGACCAATACCCAGTCAATGCAGTGAAAGCACTTGGATTCACCATCTCCAAAGAAGGCAAGGGCACAGTCTCGGTTGGCACGGTCATGCTCACAGTCTTCTGGGCCAAAACAGAGTAGTGATGACAGATTTCCTGGCAAAGAGTACCACAATTACAAGAGCCTATTACGCTTCACTTATTATGAAATTAAGAGAAGCTATTAAACCCAAAAGGCGGAGCAAGATAAGCAAACGTGTCCTCATCCTGTAGGACAACGCTCCGGTCTACAACTCGCATGTCGCCAGATCAGAAGCGCGGACGTGTCGCTATGAAATCCTCCACCATCCCCTTACTCTCTTGACCTTGCACATCTTGACTTTCATTTCCTCCAAGCCATGAAGCAGTTTTTGAAAGGAAAGCGTTTTCTAAGATGATGCAGCCTTGGTTTCTGAAGTTACAATGTGGTTGGAGAACCAACCTTAGGTGTTCTACAAAAAAAGTGTTCAGAGTTTCATCAAACGATAGGAGAAATGCATAACTCTGGGTGGTTCCTATGTAAAGAAAAACTAATAACTGTGCCAAGTTTTATTAATCTTCTGTTATGGGAAATTTTTTTTTTTTTTTTTTTTTTTTTTTACATGGTTCACCCCAAACAAGGCAGGACGCCACTGTAAACGTAAGGGGCTACTGAGAAAAAAGGAAAAAGGGGGGGAAGGATTGGTGGTTCAGCTTAAATTGGGATCTGAGCAGCGAGGTGTCTGTTTACATTAGTTTTAAATTTCTGCATGTCAGTACTGTCGGGGAAACAGGGGGCAGGGAGGGAGTTCCAGAGGCCAGCAGCACGAGGAAAGAAGCTATTTGAGTAGAATGCTCTCCGGCATCTGGGGACCTCCACAGTGAATGAGTGAGATTTAGTAGAATGTCGAGTTAGTCTAGTGAATTTACGTCGAGGGGGTACCAGAGCAGCACACTCATCGGAGCATAATCCATTGAAGTATTTGTAAAAAAAACACAAGGATGCTACATTGCGGCGATGGGACAGGGGCTGGAGCTTAGCTGACAGTGAGGGACCTATTAGGTTGACTACTCTTTTTTGGACTTTGTCAAGGAGGGAGAGACTAGTAGATGATGCACCAGCCCAGATGTGGCAACAATACTCCATGCATGGGCGAATGGTGGCTTTGTAGAGATACAGGATAATGTCAGGTGTAAGGAGTCCACTAGCACGGTAGAGGGAGCCAACCTTCTTTGCGGCAGCCTTGGCAATGTCTTCAATGTATGTGTTCCAATTCATGTTACCTGTGAAGGTTAGGCCAAGGAGTTTGAATGATGAACTCTCAGGTAGGGTGTTATTTGCCATGGCAATCGGTGGTTGGAGAGGCTTCTTGTAGTTGTTGAAGGAAAGGAGCTTTGTCTTTGCGGCATTAAAAGTCACCAACCATTTATGGCCCCAATCCACTACAGCCTGGAGGTCATTTTCTAAGGATGCAGCCATTGCCTCAGATATGATCGCGTCCGTTTTGCCAACATGGCGAGAGTAAAGCGTGGTGTCGTCAGCAAATAAACCGATCTCAGACACTATGTCATCAGGGAGATCGTTTATATAGATCAGGAACAACAAAGGTCCAAGAATAGATCCCTGGGGCACACCAGCATTTATGTCATGTTGTTTAGATGAACGGCCATCGAGGACAACCTGGATTTTTCTTTTGTTTAGGAAGGATCTAATTATATTAAGTAGTTGCCCAGTAATACCGTATGAGCGTATTTTCAGGAGAAGCCCTTTATGCCATACCTTGTCAAAGGCCTTGGATATATCAAGCGCTACTGCCCTAGCTTCACCTGCCTTGTCGAGAGTATGATACATGCGTTCAGAGATGACCGTTAGGATGTCTGCAGTAGATCGTGCTTGTCTAAACCCATACTGGCGGTCGGATAGAAGTTTAGCATTAACTAAGTGACGTACTATCGCTAGATTGATTAAGGACTCAAAGATTTTGGCAAAGATCGGCAGTAGACTGATTGGGCGGTAGTTCTGAGGGTCGGTTCTATTCCCAGTATTCTTGTAGACTGGTACCACAGAGGCAATTTTCCAGCTATCGGGGAAGCAAGATTCAACTAGGCATTTGTTGTAGAGTTTGGAGAGAACAGGGGCCAGTTCAGCAGAGCATTTCTTTATTGCTATTACAGGTATAAGATCAGGCCCACAAGCTTTAGAGGTGTCAAGGCTTTTTATAATGTCTCTGACCTGGGATGGGGTGATGACCAGGTTATCAAGTGTGGCTTCAGTCCGCAATGGTAATTCAGGGAGAGGGTGGTTACCCGAGTCTAAAGTAGAGTTAGAAGCGAAACGCTGTGCGAGTAGTTCAGCCTTATCAGTGGCGGTGCAAACGACATCATTGTGGTTTGAAAGTGGGGGAATCGTAGATTGACCATTATTCACTACACTATTGTAGATTTTCCAGAAATCGCGTGAAATATATATATATATATATATATATATATATATATATATATATATATATATATATATATATGTATATATTTATATATATATTTATGTATATATATATTTGTGTGTTTCTATGTATATGTATATAGATGTGAATGTATATGTATATATGTATATATATATCTGTATGTTTATGTATATATGTATGAATGTGAATATATATGTATATATATATATGTATATATGTATGTAAATATATGTATATATATGTATATATATATGTGTGTGTGCGTGTATAAGTATGTATATATATATGTGTGTGTATGTGTATTTATATATATGTGTGTGTATGTACGTGTATATATATATATGTGTATGTGGATGTATATCTGTGTACGTATATGTGTGTATATATATATGTATATATATATGTATACATGTATATATATATGTATAAATGTATACATATACGTATGTATATGTATATATATATATATATTGATGTGTGTATGTGTATGCATATAGATATGTGTATGTATATGTATATGTAGATGTATATGAATATATGTGTATATGTATATATTTATGTATATATATATATATGTATATATTTATATGTATGTAAATGCATATATACGTATACGGATAGGTATATATATATATATATATATATATATATATATGTGTGTGTGGGTATGTATATGTATGTAGATTTGTGTATGTATATGTATATATATATATGTATATATATATATGTATGTATATGTATATAAATGTGTGTGTATATGCATATATATAAATATATATGTATATATCTATACGACTATGTATTATTATGTATATGTATATATATATATATATGTATATATATAAGTATATATATATGTAGATATGTATATATATGTATGTATATGTATATATGTATATAGATGTTTTTATATGTATATTTATGTTCATATATGTTTGAATATGTATGTACATGTATATGTATGTGTATGTTTTTACATGTTCGTATATGTATGTATATGTGTATGTATATGTATATGCATATGTATGTAAATGTGTATATATAAATACATATATATATGTATGTATATATATATATGTATATATATATCTATATCATTATATATGTTTATTAATACATGTATATATAGTCATCCACATACAGACTGTTTCGCTGTATCACAGTTCTTTAGTGCGGCTAGACGAACTAGGTCCTTGAGCCGGGATGTAAACTCTACCCTTTGCTCTTTCATACGGCACTGATTTAATGCAGTTATATATATATATATATATATATATATATTTTTGTACAGAAAAATAAGTACAACATTCGTACCGTCGGTTTCAAGCACGGAAGGAATTTGCCATCCGGCTCTCGATGTATGTATGTATTTGTGTACCCTATAGAAAAAAGTTTGATTATCTAGATAAAATCTTAAAGACTAGTCTTACGTAGAATAAACCGGGTAAGATGCACGCAGTAGTCTCTAATCTCCAAATGTACACCTAAGGCGGCATTAGGTCCGATTTCTTCTGGGGGTGGTCGAGTATCTCAGTTATTGTCAGTTTTATTTCAATCTTATTATATAATTTAAATAAAAGTTAATTATATTATGTAGTAATTTGTAAAGACAAAAATGCAAGCATACCGGAAAAAAACAAAAACTGCACGTCATGCACTAACATTCAACGGAAACTTATATCAGGGGGAACCTGCAGAGGGGGGGGAGGAGTAAAGATAATAGACTCTTTTTCTAGTAAAATTCCGTAACCGTTTTTTGATTGTGTCGGCATAGTAAGTTGGGGAGGGGCAGGAAGAAATCCAAAATCTGATTGATATACAGAGTACTTCTGCAATCCGTAACCTTTCGCTTTTTTTTCGTACAACAGAGGCGCGTCTCTAAACTTTTGATTCATTTGTCAAACAGAGGCACGTCTGTAAACATGTTGTTCTCATGTACAACAGAGGCGCGTCTCTAAACTTTTGATTCATTTGTCAAACAGAGGCACGTCTGTAAACATGTTGTTCTCATGTACAACAGAGGCGCATCTCTAAACTTTTGATTTATTTGTACACCAAAGGCGCCTCTCTAAACTTCTGTTTCTTCTGTACAAAAGAGGCGTGTCTCTAAAACCTTGATTTTTTTGTACAACAGAAGCGTGACTCTAAACGTGTGATTCTTGTGTACAACAGAGGCGCGTCTCTAAACTTTTGATTCGGTTGTACAACAGAGGCGCGTCTCTAAACTATGGATTTTTTTACAACAGAGGCGCGTCTCAAAACTTTTGAATCTTTTGTACCACAGAGGCGACTCTCTTAACTTTGGACAGAGGCGTGCTCATTAACTACGGATTCTTTTGTATAACATACCCGCGGCCGTAAACATTATATTCTTTTCAGAGGCTTGTGTAGTTATGCCGTCTATGGAAAACGCTTATCGGGGACTTGTGTAGTTTAGCCGCTCCTATGGAAAACTCTTTTCGGGAGCTTGCGCAGTTTATGTCACCTATGGAGAACGTTTTCAGGGTCTTGTGCAGTTTAGGTAACATATAGAAAACGTTTTTCGGGGCTTGTGCAGTTTAGCCAATCCCATGAGAAACGTTTTACGAAGGTTTGTGCTATTTAGCTCACTTATGGAAAACGCTTTTCAGGTGCTTCTTCAGATTAGGACACCTATGAAAAATTGAGTGGGTTACGAAATAAGATATTGACGTGACAATTTGATCTACTTAGTGTTGTCTGGTGTCAAAAATTGTAAGATTACAGTATTACTTTTGGTAACTGGTATTTAGTAAATCTCTTCGGACTATTGGCTTCATCAACATAATTTATCTTAATCATATCTTGAAATAGGGTTGGGGCAAGAAATTAGGTATAGACCAGAACTATTTGTGCTACTCAGCATTGTTTGGGAAGAATGAACATCATTAACATTATTTTCCTTCATACTTTGATGAAAACGGTATTTTCGGCAGTTCTGTGAAGGCCTCCTTACTAAAATTACAGCATTAAAAGAGAAAAGCAGAAAGGTAAAGAGACAGTTAGAAAGAGTGAGTGCAATAGAAGGTTTAACATAAAAATGTTACACATGCTATTTAACTTTTATTTTGTTTTATGTCCCGGAGCAATAAATGTAAGATTACACTATCCCTGTTTTAAACAGATGGCCCCGGGGAAATAAATTACATTATTATTAGTTTTTAACACATTAACACAAGGGAGGAATCAGATAGAAAAGGGGAAAAAGAGGATTAGAGGGTGTAAAGGATATAATGGGGACGAGGGAAAGAGAGATTTAAGTTTTTATATAAAGATGATGTTACACACACTATTAAACTTGTACTAATTATTTTATCGCCTCGAGCAACGTCGGGTATTCATGCTAGTGTATATATATATATATATTTATATATATATATATATATATATATATATATATATAAAAGGAGATTGTAGTTTGCTTGAAGCATTGCTGGTAAATATAAGTGCAGATTAGTCGTCCGATGCTATAGCAATGCGATGTAGTTGCCGTAAGATGGAAAAAGTGAACAGAAATAAACGAAGGCAAAGGGTAATCTTAAATTTTCGAAAGAAAAACTTTCATTTTCAGAATACAACATAAAAGGACCGAGTTGGTCGAAAAAACGGGAAAAACCGGTGTCAAACCACTGAAATACCGCAGCAGACAATTGGGAGTAGGATCGGAGAGAATGTCAAAATTCTATTGTGCAATTATACAACTAAAGTTCAAATATTATTATTATTATTATTATTATTATTAGGATTATTATTATTATTATTATTATTGTTGTTGTTGTTGTTGTTGTTGTTGTTGTTATTATTATTATTAGGATTATTATTATTATTATTATTATTATTATTGTTATTATTATTATTGTTATTGTTATTATTATTATTATTATTATTGTTGTTGTTGTTGGTGGTGGTGGTGTTGGTGTTGGTGTTGGTGTTGTTATTATTATTATTATTATTATTATTATTATTGTTAATGTTATTATTATTATTATCATCATCACCATCATCATTATTATTATTATTATTATTATTATTATTATTATTATTATTATTATTTACTCACTAGGAGTTATCACACTGGTAATCGTCAGTGATAACCCACTGCCAACAACCTGTGGTATTCCCTGGAGTCTGAGTGAATACAAGTCTCCTCAGACTTCCAGTATGCTCCACCTTTTTTCGTTCATCACCGTTGATGACCTTGCGGTATCGCAACAGCCACCTACCACCGATTTCACGATGATAAGGGCCATTGGTCTCCTCTGGGGCCCGGGTGGCAACAAGCCTCCCCAAGGTCCCAGAGCTGTCTGCGCTCTTCCAGTGGAGGTCTGGTTTGCGCTTTCCCTCCTCGACCCTCTGTCCATAATTGTCGTGGTGTCAGCCTATGCTTGCGCCTCTCTCTCGCGGTTTTATTTTCACCGGTTCTGTTGTCTTGTGCTTCCATGTGTTTGTACTCCATTCGTTGCTTATGTGAGTTGGTTTCCGCATTCGAGGACATTTCTCAGGATTGTAGCTGTTTTGATCATTACTGTCCTTTGTCTGGTCTCAGTTATCCCTTTGATTCCTATTTCTCCTAGTCTTTTCTCCATGTTTTTGGGGACTCTTCCTAGTGCTCCTATGATTATTGGTGTTATACTGACTTTCTTCATGTTCCATATTCCTTTCAATTCTCTGGCAAGTTCAGTATATTTGCTTCTTTTTTCCGTCTCTTTGATCTTCACTCTGTGGTCCGCTGGAACGGCAAAGTCTACGATTTTGCAGGATTTTTCTTCCTTGTTGATTATTATCATATCCGGTCTCCTTGCTGTTATGGGTTTGTCTGTTTGTACATTCATATCCCATATGATTTTGTGTTTTTCGTTTTCTAGTACAGTTTCTGGTTTGTGTTTGTACCGTTTTTTTGCATATTCGAAATTCAGTTGTTTGCACATTTCCCGGTGTACTTCTTTCCCCACGCTGTCATGTCTGTTCTTGTATTCCTTTTGGGCTAGCTTGCTGCATTCACTTATTATATGATTTATCGTTTCGTCTCTTAGTCCACACAATCGGCATTTGCTGTTTTCCTGGGTTTTATCTATCTTTGCTTTAATAAAGTTTGTCCTAATCGCATTGTTCTGTGCGGCCGTCAGCAGAGATTCCGTTTCTCTGTTCAAGTGTCCTTTTCTTAGCCATGCCCAGCTGTTCTCATTGGCTTCATCTCTTGTGAGTCTTATAAAGCGTCCATGTAGTCGTTTTTCTTCCCACTTTTCCTTTCTTGTCTTTTTGTTTCTGGTTTCAGTGCTTCCTGAGTTGTTTGTTGGGCTGGTGTCTCTTGCCGTGGTGATCAGTCTTTCCGTGTTCTGGGTTACATATTTCTCCAGCTCTTTTTTGGTGTCTTCCACACAGTCTTCTATACTTACCAGTCCTCTACCTCCTTCATTTCTTTTCATGTAGAGTCTGTCCGTATCGTCTTTTGGGTGCAATGCATTGTGCATGGTCATTAGTTTTCTAGTCCTCTGGTCAAGGTGCCTGAGTTCTTCTTTGGTCCAGCCTATGAATGGTCCAGAGTATCTTATTAGTGATACAGCCCATGTGTTTATCCCTTTTACTAGGTTTCTGCCATATAGTTTAGTTTCTAAGAGTTTCCTTGTTCTTCGTAGATATTCTTTTCCAATCTTCTCTTTCATTTCTGTATATTTGATTGTGTCTGCTTCCAGAACTCCCAGGTATTTATAACCAACTTGTTCTCCTAGCGCCCTCATCTCCTCTTGGTTGGGGAGTTCTATACCTTCTGTCGTCTCCAGTTTTCCTCTTTTAATCTCTAGCTGTGCACATTTTTCTATTCCAAACTCCATTTGGATATCCTGGCTGAATATCCTGGTTGTATTTATCAGCTTTTCCAGTTCTTTTTTGTTTTTTGCAAACAGTTTAAGGTCATCCATGTACATCAGGTGGTTTATTCTTTGTTCTGTATCCGTAAACTTGTATCCGGCATCACACTTTCTGAGTATGTAGTTGAGTGGCATCATGGCTATTATAAACAATAGTGGTGATAGGGAGTCTCCTTGAAAGATGTCTCTCTGTATTTTTATCTCAGACAGGTGTTGTCCTCCGGCTGTCAGTTTTAGTCTCCATGTTTCCATTGCTTTCTGGATGAGATTAATAATCCTGCCTGGTATCTTGTATATTTTTAAGCATTCAATTATCCATGTTTGGGGGATACTGTCGTAAGCTTTCTTGTAGTCAATCCATGCCATGGTTATGTTCTTTTGTTTGCTCTTCACCTCCTTCAGGGTCTTTTGATCAATGTATAGTAGATCATGTGCCCCTCTTTGTCCTTTCCGGCATCCTTTTTGTTCCTCGGGGAGCAGTCCACGTTTGTCCAGAGATTGGTAGATTTTTTCTCTCAGTTGTGCTGTTAGAATTTTCCACATTATTGGTAGACATGTTATCGGTCTGTAATTGCTGGGGGTCGTTCCCTTTTTGGGGTCTTTTTGTATTAATGTTGTTCTTCCTTCCGTCATCCATTCTGGTACGTCTGTTTTGCGGATACATCCACTCAGTTTCTTCGCTAGTCTTTCATGCAGGGTCGTGAATTTTTTAAACCAGTATGCATGTGTTCCATCGTGGCCTGGTGCTCTCCAGTTTGCCATTTTTCTTAAGGTTTTCTTGATCGTTTCTTTGTTAATTTCCGTTTCGATTCCTTCTTCGATTTCCTGCAGTTCATCTTTCATGTTTTTCAACCATTGGGCATTCTTGTTGTGCTTTTTCGGTTCTTCCCATATCTTGCTCCAGAATTGTTTTGTTTCTGTTGGGTTCGGTTGCTCTGTTGTTGTTTTTTCTCCATTTACGTTTTTGTAAAACTGGCTTTCATTGTTTTCAAAGGTCCTGTTCTGTTTGCTCTGTTCTGATTTGTACATGTATCGTCTCAGTCTTCCTTCTATTGCTGCTATCTTTTGTTTTATGTCTTCATGTTTCTCATTTAATTTTTCCTTGCGTTTCTGATTTTTGCTTCTTAATCGTTTCATGTCCTCCTTTCTTTCTGTTCACGGTTTTAGCTTCTTTCCGCAGTTTGGTGATCTGGGTTTCCTGTCTTATTTCCCATCAAGGTTTCGTCAGTCCTCTCTTTTGTCCATTCTCTTCGTTTCTTAGTTTCATACTTGCCGATTTTGCCCCTGCATATATCAGGTTGTTTAGGTCTGTAATAGTTTCTGTTGGGATGTGTGTGAGGAGTCTGTTTACTCTTTCTGTTTCTGCTTTTAACTTCTTCGCTACTTCATTCCTGAGAGATGGGAGTTTTGTTTTGTTTTCTAACATGTATCGTCTAATGTTCTCCACTTCACTTTTTTCATTTTCGTTGAGTTCTATCTCAGCAGGTTCTGTGGTTCCGCAGAATTCTATCTCATCTATTTCTGTGATTCCGTAGTCTTCAATCTCTTCAGTTTCAGTGTGTATGTTTTTCCCGTCCTCTTCCTGTGGTTTCTCCTTCGTTGGTGTTTCTTGCTCCGTTTCGCAATTCCATTTCTGTCTGATTTCCGTCAGTTCCATCTCCGATATTATTATTATTATTATTATTATTATTATTTACTCACTAGGAGTTATCACACTGGTCATCGTCAGTGGTCGCCCACTGCCGACAACCTGTGGTATTCCCTGGAGTCCGAGTGACAACAAGACTCCTCAGGCCTCCAGTATGCTCCACCTCTTTTCGTTCATCACCGCTGATGACCTTGCGGTAATCGCTACAGCCACCTACCAACGATTTCCCGCTGATAAGGGCCATCGGTCCCCTCTGGGGCCCGAGTGGCAACAAGCCTTCCCAAGGTCCCAGAGCTGTCCGCGCTCTTCCAGTGGAGGTCTGGTTTGCGCTTTCCCTCCTCGACCCTCTGTCCATAATTGTTGTGGTGTCAGCCTATGCTTGCGCCTCATTCGTGCGGTTGTATTTTCCCCGGTTCTGTTGTTTTGTGCTTCCATGTGTTTGTTCTTCTTCTTCTTCTTCTTCTTCTTATTATTATTATTATTATTATTATTAGTAGTAGTAGTAGTAGTAGTAGTATTGTTATTATTGCTGCTGCTGCTGCTGCTGTTGTTGTTGTTGTTGTTGTTGTATAGCTATATGCTTAATAATAAATTAACATTATAAAATGACTAGCCTCTGTCATTGTGTTCATGTTTTTTTTAATTTCTTATACAAATATGAATATAAAAGGTGCAAAAACACTAAGTAGCCGTTTTCAAAGCCACACTTGTCACATTAATCCCTGACATTTCATAAAAAGATAGGTGCAAAATAAGTACAATTTACAATAAAGGAATGGTCAGTTGGTCGAATGCTGGGGCAAGGCTTTTGCATAACTACCACAGAACAAGTTCATGAACGGACCAAAGAACATTTCTTGTCAAGAACTAGTCAATAAGATCTGGCTGCAGTGGAGGCCTTTGCAATTACCACGCAAGTTTGAACAGTCAATGCCATGTTTCCTGCAACTGCATCTTGCTGTAGAACACTCTGAAGTACAGTTACACCTAATTATAGCCAACAAATTTACAGGACCAGCTAGAAAGTCAGTCTTGATTGGTTGTAATTTACCATCTGACAGTTTCCATCCCCACTCGTAAGGTGTTAGCTGGTTTCTACATTTTCATTCCTCAATTTGGAAATAAACTCGATGGCTGTGGAATTTCATAGCTGCTCTTTTTGGTGGCAATGATTTGGGCTCAACATACTTTGAGCTTTTTGCAACCTTTTCCTTAAAGCGCCCCAGTCGGAGATGATTGATGTTTTCCTCATCATAATCTATTATACAGGCGCACTAAAGCCTTCCCCCCAGTTTCGATAACCTCTTCTGCACTGCTATCCTTGTCAAACACTTCTGCCAGTTTCGGAAAGTTTCTATTGTTCATCACCATTCGAAGCCAATTCCATAAAGACTGGATGTGGAATCACAACCCAGTAGTGCATGGATGAACAGAATGTTGTAACAGACCACCTCTATAAAAGATGTCCTCATCTCAATGATGTTCCAGACTTTCACACTTTTTGCACTCTCCTTTGGTTGTGGCGTGAAGAAGATGTTGTAACCATCATCTCTATTGGCATGATAACATAGAAGGACCAATAGGTTAGTGTCATCTGCTATCAAAATGTATGTGCCAGTTCTAGAGCAGTCTTCACAATAAATACGTCAGCGTCTCCAGATACATGGGCTACTTTACAACCTGCTTCCTCCAAACTCTTTACCAGCAAGTTGATGAATAATTGTTTGTCTTTTAATTAGCTGAGAAAACACACTTGTTAAATTTGACCACCATTAAAGGGGTCAGTGACACATTAACACTAACAGAGCTCCCTGCTCGGCGTCGGTTAGTCGCGTCTTTAATGGATGGACCACTTTCATACCCATCAAAGACAATGAATATCAAGTTGTGACATATCTGCGGTATTAGGCACATATGTGATCAAATGTGTGACCTTTGTGCCATGCAAGGCGTGTAAATAGTGCTCCACCATCTAAGATATACTGTGGACCTGATTGTACAGGGGAAGTCAGTTCCCATATTGCGTCTGCTAAAGCCGTGTTTTTGCCTCTCGCGGTAGGCCGAAAGAATAAAAAAAAAGTGCAGGTGGATAACTACAAAGCTCATACTGAAAATGTTCCTGCTGCTACTGAGTGTAAAGTTAATTAGTAGATAGCACACAGAGCCGGTGGAATAGAAGTTGTGGATCAGTCTCACCTGCACATCTTTGCTTAGCGAAACTTTTGACCCAAGTGTAATTGCCTGATCCTTTCTTTTAAAAGTGTACTCGTGGACATTTTTCCAACCATTGAAGCTATGATTGCTTCTCCTATGGAGTTTGCTCTGTGCACATTAATATTTTTGTCTCCAGTTACTCCACTTGAAATCCTGATAATGGACGTATCTTCCGTGAAAGGGTGATATGTCTAGAAAAACGCAAGGAGCCTCCATGTATCCCTCACATCTCACTCTGTTCTTGCTGAAGTAGCCTCCTGGTACTGGTCACTAGTACCATAACGAATGCCTGCTAGTTCTTGAATTGTAAACTTGATTTCAGTGCATGCTGGCAGTGATAGCGTTCAAACCAATCGTTGAATTTCGTCCATTCCTCTGCCATGAGTAAGACCTCCAGACGTCGTCATGCTTCTCATTAGCACCTGCTCAATAACAAGATCAGTCGACAAGCAGGCCCGGTAGCGATAACTCCGTCTAATCACATGAAATCCTTCAGAAAATGTTTGGTATGGCTTTTCGGCAGCCCCTTCATTTGCTGCAAGTACAAGTATGCCGATTTTACATATAGGGTGTGTCCTACTACAGCAAATATTGGTAGCATTTTCCTTACAGCGTCAAGGTGCAATTCCCAGTTGCTGGTGCGTTTTGCCTTGATAAACAATTGCAGGATTTTTACCATATCAAGGTATTGAATCCTCAATTTTGCTGTTCGCTGGTCAACCATCGCAACTTTAACATGGTTGAATTTCTGGGCAATCCTTGTCATAGACTCTGATGACAGAACATTATTCAATGTCTCAGCCCGTTCAAGGAGACCTTTCAATAGTCCCTGAGCTTTTTTCAGATCTTCATTTTACGGAAATTACTCTACTGCATCAGTGTTGAGTAAATCATCCTCAGTGATCATTGAAACTGGCAAATCATAGGCTTTCGCTAATAAAATAGCATTCAGAGCAGCACCAACTAAAAAGTGGGTACGAATGACTCTTGCAATTGCTTTGCCACTTAGCATGTGCTTGACTTTGTTTTCAGCATACACAAGTTCAGAAAGTTCTTCCAATCCAGAACCTGTCATCAAATCTGTGTATAGAGACCACTAAGTTGCAAGACAAATGATTTCAGGGGACTGGAACTAGGCTGTGCCTCGACTATCATCATTGCGTGGTACCAAATTGGTTGATCGAATGTTAGAATTGGTGCAATGTTTTCCTGGCTGAATCACTAATGTAACATAACGTTGAGTATATACAGGTTGGGTTTACAGGGTCCATGTCGATCATTGGCAAAAATCTGTGGCTGATTACCCACCATATGTTCCTTTGTGCTCTGACTACATAAGGCCTGACCATGCGGGTCTGGACGGATATAAAATTAGTGTAAAAGATGTCAGCATTAGCAGTGGAATCGATAACTTTCTTGGGCTGGAGTTCTTTAAATGTCACTGGTGTTTTGTTAGTGTGCTGTGAATCTAGGTACTTGATGTTGATTCTTCCAACCCTTATTATATCTTCTGAAATGATCTGAATCTTTGGAACTGGCTTCGCTTTAACTGTCCCTGGCGTAAAATATGCTATGATGCCCATACCGTGGACTGTGTTGAATCCATCAATACTCCTTAACTTATGGGCCACATTATCAGCTACGAACTGCACAAATTCAGTTTCAACAGCTCAGAGAGTTTCAGCATTTTGTTAGAATTTCTGGACTTCAGAGTGTGAATTAAGAACCTCGAGCCAAATTGGTCAGGCATTTACACTGCTAAACAAAACTGCGGAGAACTCTGGGTCTAGCAGCCTGCATTATTGCTTGACCAACTGATGAAAGTTTCATGTCATTGTCTTTAGCTGCAAATATTTTCCTGGGAAAGATCAACCATGTTTTAGGAACATATTTAACAATCGCATCCTGTTCAAGATCATTCTTAGACGGTAATATTCTGAACTTGTCAGCATATTTTTAATGTCATTCTTGATAAGCTTAACTGTTGTCTCCATGATTCTAATGGCCTCTCAAAATTCATGGAGAATATATTTTGCTGTACTTAAAATGTAACAACATTATGTTTCCCATTAATTTCAGTCTCGATGATTTTGTCTTTGAAATGTTCTAACAATCAAGATTTAATGTATTAGAGACTGTATGGTTCAAAGCCAGTGCCCTTGATAATTTCCTCTATTTTATTAACAAGATCGAAAATGGTGAGTTGCTCCTCGCCATTTTGCTGCAAATATTTAGCACCTTCCAGAAATGCCTGCTTTCTCTCTGAATCCTCTGGTCTACCAAGGTTTTGTTTCTTAGAAAAATCAGCAAAAGAAAATTCCTTAGGAATGTTTTTATTGTAATCAATGTTTGACAAACATGTTCTGTGATAACGTGCTTCTTCTGAAACTAGTGCATGCCCAGCCATCATTCCTTCGGGCTGTCTCACAAACTTTTAACACTGTCCTTAAACTCAATAGTTTCTACATGGGAATCATCAACACCTGTTTTCTTTCTATCAGATTTTGCCCCAGAACCACAACATAGACAAAGTTCCTTAAAGGTAAACACACACAAACTGCGGCTTGCAAGGGATAGCATTTCTATCATGGGTGGACCTGTTTTACGGTCAATTCCTATGTATTTGTGGTTGATCCAACGCTGTCTTCATTTATTGTGAAGACGTTGACCAATCTGAATTATAATCTTCTCTCTACGTTGTTCAGAAGCTTTGTTAATGGAATCGATGGCCTTCTGGCTGACGATGAATGTTTCGTCATTACTTGACAGTTCATTGCTGCAAATTGCACACGTGTCAACATCCATATTTGTCGGTACCTCAGTTTGGCCAACCTAGAATTAGAATATGACAGCATATTAAGCTCCTGCAGTAATACATCAAAAGAGACAAAAATAAGGCATAAGAAGATATAATTATATTTAACTTTATAATAACTGTTGGTTGTATCCAATTTTACATTGCTACATTTGGTATTTTTGAAGATGAATTCACAGGAATTGAGTTGAGAGAGGGGATGCTAGAATCGGTGGTAATCTTTAAAGATGGCGCCCGTTTACCCCTTTCCACACAGCTAATTCTGCTAAACTTTTATATCTGAAAGAGAGGTTATTCATGCCTAATATCCAAGTTTAAAACCGTTGTTAGAAATTTGTTTGCGGTTCAGCCAAGAAATTAGCTAGATTGACTGGACTAAAAGAAAGTCTAATGAATTAACAACACTGCTACATTATGTGTTAATAGTATTAGATATATGGTCTTGCGTAATATAAGAAGATGCACATGTCCAACTACTTGTGAATATATATATATATATATATATATATATATATATTATAAATGTATTAAGAAGACTAAAGGCAATGCAGGGAGACGGATTCATGAGAAGCTGGAAAGAATAGAAATAAACGATCGAAGCAGAGGTCTTACAACTATCTATTTATTTGTATTTTCAATCTTACATAAAAAGCAAGTACGGTGTTAGCTGTGTGTAATATCCGGATGATTAGAAATAATTTGATATTTCGGGAAATTAGAAATCTGACATCCTAAGATCTTACTTGATTTGATGCGATTAAGGAGCTTGGGGCGTTCATCTGACTGAACCGGGTGAATTGTGTTTCAGAAACCTAAACATGTGTGCCGCTATTTCGATCGATGAGCCCGTCTTTTGTGTAACGTTCGATCTGAAGACGAAAGCTTTGACTGCGTCGTGGAAATGGGTAAAGGGTCGTTCTCCCAGGGAGCTGACACATAAAGTGCAGCAGTATCTAGTGCTTGATTACGTCCAGGGAGCGTACAAAAAAGAACTCGCACTGTGGAAGTGCAACGGGTGGCTATTACCATATTCTAAGAAAGGGTCTGATTCCCTTGATGGTGGTTGTGCTACAGCACAAGTAGAAGGGTCGACTAGTACTCAATATCAGACATTGAATGACTATGTTGATGTGCAAAGACTCAGAGATGAGCCACAACAAGGGACTGATGTGTCGCTTTTGTATTTGAGCAAATAAATTCACATTGACAGAGCATTGTGGCGTTTCCAAACAGTGATTATCCAATACAAGCGGTTTGCCTTTAGCGACTGGGGGTTGAATTAAATGTAGCGCCGCTTGTTATGAAATCTGTTATAGCCGCAATGATGTCCTAAGATTAGAAAATCAAGAGTGCGACGTAAACATACGTCAATGACATCTTCATCAATGGATGTTTGACAGTTCTATTTAGACTACGGGTTGGTCTGTAAAGATCCGGAACAACTGAGAGACGTAACTAAGGTCCTGGGTCTGTTTTTCTGGTGAGAGTGATTCTCTTCAATGGTAACGGGTGGTCAGGTTCCGGGAATTCTGCGTGTAGTGACCCGTAGACATATATTTGAGCTGTGCGGGAACATCTCGTCATTCTAAAGATTCGCGTCCTTTTGTAGCTTCGTTTCGACATCGAAGACGATACAGAAGATTATAAGCGGCTAATCCATTGAGGTCGAGTTCACCAAATGATTCCTCCGATGTCAGTAGATTGCCGGCAGATGCTGTCGTGCCTAATAAGAGCTCCTCTGAGGAAGAACAAATTCAAACAGCCCCCTTAGGAGGAGCACGCGAAACAAAAGACCGCGCCCGCAGTGTCATTTATGTGATCAGAAGATGAGGAGAAATTGTGGCGGATGTGATGATTCTGAACCAGGATCGAGCTGTCAAATTGGTCACTACTTGCTCTAAACCTGACATAAAAGAGCCCGTCATTGCCTTGCGTGTACATTAACGATTAGAGAAATGTTCCTTGTGGAGAGGAAAATTAATCTTCCTACCTTTTCCACGAAATCAACGCTTGAGAGTTAAAGAAGAACTTTTATAACACTCGAATATAATGTTTCTCATATTAAGAGAAAGTGTATGTATACAGTAATAGTTTCTCGTATGTCGACTCAAATATATCCGATTAGTAAGTCGCTTATATTGATTGTGTTATACTTACGAAGAACATATTAACACAGAACAAAACAGACAGTGACATGCTACTCATCACCACGTTCTTGGCCTTTTGGCTAAGATCAAAGTGTAGTATCTGTTCCGATGGATACTGCACCCCATACTGGTATTGTCTTGCCTTTCGGGGCTTGACTTACGCCGGTCAATGGGTCTGTCCTGTGCAGTTCTAGGAGGTCCACCCTCCGAGGCTTTGTCTCCCCTTTTTGGGGAGGAGTAAGTTTATTGCTTACTGTCTGAGGCGCCCCTACCGAGGAATGTCGACGGGGCTACCCAGGCAATTTTTTAAACCTACTTTCCCGACCCGACCTTGGGGCATATCTTAATTGTGGGAGTAAGATAAAACTGGCGTTGTGCCTAACTCCTGGAGAGGAGTAAATCAATACTTAGTGTGCGTTTGCCATTGCTGATAGAAACAAGGATTTGACTAGTTACCAATGTGATTGATGCACCGAAGTCAAAGCTGGTATCAGAACTGACTGCAACTGCTGGACATATTTTGTAGAAAGCGTGAAAGAATCCCATATTCAATTTGTCAGAGTTGTGGAGCAAAGGTTTGGCTCTCGAATGCTTTGGAAAAGAAACAACAGGATCCTGAACTGATGTAAGATTTGTATTCCAACCATCATTAATGTGCCAGAGATTATTTCCACAGTATCACATGAAGCCAGACTTTTGCTAACAACTTTACTTCCAATTGAACCCTTTGCATTCAGGGCCACCGACTTGCATAATTTCTCTTTATGATTAAAAAATTGTCTAAGTGATATACATATATTTGTTCGATATGTTGTCGAACATATGATGCATCTTGATGCTAAACAGGCAACTAGTCCTGCGAACATATAACTAATGTGCTTTAAAAGCTTCTGCAGCAACTTGAACATATTCTTACAAAATTATTCAATCGTTGTTTAAAAGAGAAATACTTTCTACTTCATTAGAAAGCTTCGGTTAATTTGCCTTGTATTTTAAAAACACAGTTGGTCATTCTTCTGCATCTCAGTACATATCGATTAGTCTCTTGCGCGTCATAAAAATGTTTGCATCTGTCATGAATCAAGAATTAGTCAATCACTTCGAGAAAAGTAATCTACTAAGTGACAAGCAATATGGATTTCGTCCTTCAAAATCAACTGTAATATCGCCTTGGATACCTGAATCTTTTAATGGTGATTTGCTTCTTGGCAATAACTCTCGATATATCAAATGCTTTTTATAGGGTATAGCACAAAGAGATGCTTTATCAAATGCTTAGTTATAAAATATATGGCTGTGTTCGCAACTATCAAATCCTTTTGTTCTAATAGGACTATACATGTAGTATCCCCACCGACATGTCATGCAAAGATCTATTTTGAACCAAAATCTCTACCTGATTTTCATTAATGATCTTTCACATAACATTCTACGAGCATGCGTTTATACAACTTTTTATGGAAGCATGTCAGTGAGCATTATAGATCAATATCTTGCTGATTCAATCTAGTGGTGCAATGAAGAAAAAGGCATTTCTTTTTACGAACTGTAATCCGCCCTCACTGCTTTTAACACTAACTCTCAGATCCTTGCTGTTCTTCAGTCGAAATGAATGTCTCTTTGTTTTCATAAGCTCATCGGGCTGACTTTCACTCAACATCTAAAATTGAACACATATATCTATTCTGTTGCTACCGTTTTTTTTTAAATATAGCTGGATCATTCAACCACTTCAGAGATTACCATGCCACTGATGCCATCCGTTACCTAGATGAGTGTCGTAAACTTCCTATAATAGAGTATTGCTCTTGCATCTATGGAGGTGCCGCATAGAGCACTTTTTCCAGCCGTGATAGAGTAAAAATGCTACTTCGCCATCCATTGGCGTTGCGGTCTTTTCTATACTCCACAACCCATGTTTTCACAGAAAATATGTTGTTAGTCTTTTTCTACGATATCGTTATTTTCATGGAATCCATGGAAGACGCTCTACTAAAATCTAATCTCTAGTTTATCCTGTAAGACATTCACAACAAGAACTCGCATTTCTACTAAAACTGAAAAAAAACTTTCATTTGTTCGTCCATGAGTCTAGAGTCACGCTAAATCTCAATGAGTAGAGTGTATATCCATGAACTTACCACCTGTAGAACGCATTACTACTGGGCTGCTTCCCTGTCAACTACAAAATATCCGTCTTCAAATCACATGCCAACAAATACTTGTCAGGCAGAGGATCACAGTTTGCTGATTTATCGGTCGGTTTTTTAATCACACCCGTTGTGTTTCGGATAGATTGTTTTAATTGAGTGAGTTTGCAAAGCCAGTTTAATTATTAAAATAAATAAACAAAAACATCCCAAATTTGTCGTTCTGGTCACTATATTTTCCTGCTACTCTTTTTTTCTTCATCTATGGTTCAAAAAGTGTTTATACTTTAGCGATGTTTCATAATTAGTTATATCATCTTTGACTTTTAGTGAAGGTAAGAGGTGAGAGAGTGAGAGTGAGAGAGTGAGAGAGAAGAGTGACGGAAGTGTGAGTGATAGAGGCTATCAAATAAGAGCGGGAGATAGGTCAAACAACACACATACAGTGATAGAGACAGAGGTGGAGACAAAGAGAGAAAGAGAGAGAGAGAGTATTAGACAGACACTTTGTAAGAAATCGGTGAGAAAATTGCTAATAAGAGCAATATAAATAGATGTTGTTTTCAAACATGTCTCTAGATAGAAAAAATCTCATAGGAACACATGTTGATTCAGCTTTAGTATAATAATAGGTATACATATGAGTGTGTGTGTGTGTAAAGATCATTATGATATACTTCAGTTGGAAGTTAATAATCTATAATCCAATTGCAGTTTTGTCGAGCAGACAAAGAGTCCGGTTCCCACACCCAACGAAAGTATGTATATAACTCACACGGCACCCGGCTCGCCAGACGGAATACACAAAAGCCTTGACACCTCAAATAATCGTAGTTCCCAACGACAGAAAACTAAAACAAGTTGTGATATGGATATTCATCGCTCTTCATCAATGGCCAAGCATTCCTAGCATACCAAATTATAAAGAAAGCCGTAAAATAAATAAACAAACTGTAAAAGAATGTCCTATAATTTATGGATCGGTTTTGAGAGGACAATGCCCTCAATTTCAACAATGAGAGCATTCAGAAATAATGGTAGAAAACCGAACGTAGAAAACATTTTAGGGACTTTCGAATAAAATATTTAACAGTATTTCCTCTTCATATTAACATCGTAAAAATCCTACACTCCATAATAAAGAGCAAGGGATATTTATTTTTATTTTTATATGAATACATATAATATATCCGTCCCGTCTCACACAAGTTAGCAAGTAAAGAACATGCCTATTTGTAGCCTCCAGACTAAAAGACTTCCGATCATGAAGAGGCGCGAATAAGGCAAATAGCAATTTAGAAAATTTCCGCGGTCTTAAATAAATTTGGAAAGAAATTCTCTACTCGAAATAAAATGCCCACTCTAAGTATATTTTCTTAAATCATCAGAAGTGATGATAAAATATAATTCATTTATATATAAAAATTTAAATTACTGACGTAATTTTATAATTTTATATGAATTATAGTGCGAACACTGGTTAAACATAATTATTTTCCATGATTTTGACGGAGCGTGTACACTAGTAGTGTATATTTTATCTACAATCATTTCTTCAAAAATTGAATTTATGTTAAAAGCTCATGTTGAAACTGAATGACATATTAGAACAGTATAAACGAGTACTTTTGATTGAATTTAAAAGCAACTATCAGGGCTACCCGGCGTTGTCCGGGCCCATAAAAATAGAAGAGTTTAAATAGTGTAACATATTTCTAGTAATACTTCTATCTCTCTACTTATCTCTATCCGCGTCTTCATCTTTCTCTATCCCCCCCCCTGACTTTAATGATGTAATCTTATATGTATTGCTACACCGAGTAAAACAAGTGGTCCCGACCAATACATCGTTATATGTACAAGATAAGGACTCATTTGAAATAGGAATGTTTTTTAAGATACGAAAGAAGTGACCCCAAATTAGGGCCTTATAACCGAATACAATTGGAAGTCTATATAAAAAAAATCATTTCGAAATAAGAACTATTGTATATATTTGCGTATCAGGAAAACATAAGTATTCTCACCAAAAATTAGGAACAATTATCGAGTAGAATTTTAATTAAAAATAAAAATCAGTTTTATCGTATTTTGCTGATTCCCAATTCATTATTAAAAGACAGACTGACTTATCTCCTACTTGCCTTATGGGTATTCCGCTTTTATCAATGGCGGATCAGAAAAATATGATTAACATGATTCTTATTTTTAATTAAAATTCTAATTGATAATGTTTTCTAATTTCTAGTGTAGATACCTATTTCTGCTTAATACGTAAGTATATCAAAGAGTTTTTCTGTTAATGTATTTAAAACTGGGATTTTCACCTGTGCTTTTAGTTGAATAAGCACCAATTTTATGTTATACCGGAAACGTTTTAGGCAATTTCATTTGTAGTAGTAGGATTTTAACAGAATGTAATTATCAGGTATTAAAACCTAAGAAAAAATAATTTTATGTAATTAGAAACATTAATTTTCAGATAATCTAAAGAATATAAAATTCGAAATAAGTGACGGAATTTTTATGAAGTGTTCGTATATTGTTTTTTATTACTCTCAAAGCAGAAATTATTGTGAAAATAGAACCAAGTTTAAAAGTATATTCAGGTTCTGTTTTGTCCACAAAACAAACGAAACCTGTACGGGATTGTTAAAATATAAATAAACATAAAGTGTACTTCTACAGTATTTGAACGTTAATTAAAAAACAGATAAGTATTTTAAAAAAAATAATCTTTTATTTTTATATGTTTTTGTAGCTGAGAAAGAAAATTGTCGTATCCTTTATAAACAAAAGTCAATTTTATTTTTTTGTGAGTTAATTTTGTTTGGTTTTCTTTCTTAAACGAAGTGGTAGCGATCTGTTTTTCAGTTATCAAAAAGTCGTCTCAGTTAGGGTATGTGTTTTTCAAGAGATTATTAAGAAGATATATTTTTAATTTCCAGTTGGATAGAATTTGCATAATGGTAAGAGTTTTGATGTTTCTACTTGATATCATTGAATATTTTAGATGCCTTTTTGAACCCCAAGAAATTAATAGTATTTTCTAATTCTTACATATTATTTTCCCGGGGTGACGCCGAGTAAGAAAATATCAACTTGATGGCGTATTTTTCAAGTCTTAGCCAGACGCACATACACCCATACAAAACTGCCTTTATATTATAGACTAATAGAACTACCCTGCGTTGCCCGGGGCCATAAATAATGAATTGAAGTTAAATAGGGTTTGTAACATATTTATATTAAAACTTTTATCTCTCTCCCCTCTCCCCCTTCTTTCTCTCCTTCTCTCTCTCCAGCCGTCTCTTTCTATTTCTCTCTCTCTGTTACATTTTCCGTACATCTCTCCCAACCAATTCTTTCTCCTCCTCTTAACCCATTCTACTATTCTGTTTTATGTGTTGAAAAAGAAATAGTAACGGTATTAATTTACCAGAGCTATCCCTTTCAAATGTAAGACTGTAATCTTACATAAATTGTGCCTCGGCACCTCCGAGTAATACAAAACACATATTAAATTCTTGATACTGGATAATTCATTCCCCAAACCCACTTTCACAATAATATGAAGAGAAATGACGTTGATAATGAAAATCGTATAAAGAGATTTAAATGTAATACTGTAATTTACATTTAAATTTACAGATAAACTTTAAGTAAAACGAACAACTTTGTTACTCCTCCTCATTTACCAAATATAATACAGTAATTTTATAATGGCAATGGTCTTGCTCCCAAATAACGCCGAGTAAAACAACAGTTTATTCACCTCCCTTCCGCCTCACCTACTAAATATAATGCTGTAATGTTAGTCAGAAGGCTTTCACAGCACTGACAAAACGGATTTAAATGAATGAAATAAAAATGAATGAGAATGAGTGGATGAAAAAAATGAACGAAAAATGAATGAAAAACGTATTATAAACTGAAAAAAATAAAAAAAATAATGAGAAGAGTGGATGAAAAAATGAACGAAAAATGAATGAAAAACGTATTATAAACTGAAAAAAATAAAAAAAATAATGAGAAGAGTGGATGAAAAAATGAACGAAAAATGAATGAAAAACGTATTATAAACTGAAAAAAAAAGAAAAAAAGAATGAGAAGAGTGGATGAAAAAAATGAACGAAAAATGAATGTAAAACGTATTATAAACTGAAAAAAAAAGAAAAAAGAATGAGAAGAGTGGATGAAAAAATGAACGAAAAATGAATGAAAAACGTATTATAAACTGAAAAGAAAAGAAAAAAAGAATGAGAAGAGTGGATGAAAAAATGAACGAAAAATGAATGAAAAACGTATGAAAAACTGAAGAAATTAATGAGAGGATGATTTAAAAAAAATAAATTTTAAAAGTAAATGAAAAAAAGAATTAAAAATGAATGTAAAATAAATTTAAAAAGAAATAGCTATTTCACCAACCGTTGACTCTTAGTCTTTTTCAAGCCATCCGATTCTGACTCCTTCCAAAACCTCCAACTCCTTCACTACAAACTCATGTTCAAAAAGCGTTCAGCTGGAATTGAGCAACACTTGCTTCACTACATATTTATATTCAGAAAAGGTGCGGATCGGATTGAGCAACCCTTGCTTCACTACAGAACCATGTTCAGAAGAGGAACGATTAAGCAACCTGCACTTTCCAGGATATTGAGCAATTTGGATTGACTGACTTATACGATCTACAAGATATTATAATGTATTAATACGTTTACTAGCGGAACCCGTGTAATTTACACGAAATGATGTTTTCAGTACTAATTATCTTGTTCCTAACCTATACATGTTTGAATAGAATATGATAAGATTTGACTTATATATTACTTTAAAAAAATGAACAATACATGAAGCAATTTACAAAACTTCTTTATATACAATATTTCTCGTGAAGGTAGTTCCTCTTCTCTGGCCATGAGTAGAATTATTCTGAGGACAAATTTTCACTCTTACACCATTCATAGACCTTGCTCTTGAGAAGGCTACATAAAGTTGTCCATGAGTAAAGCAAGGTTGTGGTAGGTAGATCCCAACCTTATCGAAAGTTTGTCCTTGAGCTTTATTAATGGTCATTGAATATGATAGGCGGATGGGAAATTGAGTCCTGTGCAAAACAAATGGAATATTTGCGTCACTGGGATTAAGTTTAATTCTTGGAATTAAAACTCGCTCCTGAGCATGAGATTCACTTATGATTGAAGCTAGAATACTGTGGTTATAAAGCTCCAATACTTCTAAACGCGTTCCATTGCATAGTCCTTGCGTTATTGACAGGTTTCGAAGCAGCATAATAATAGATCCAACTTTATGATTGAGACGATGAGGAGGCATTCCCGAAGGCGTAAGGTAATTTATGAATTCCATTAGTTAATTATTGGCTTCCATTTCATTGTCTGATGATACTGAATCTATACTTAGATATGTTTTGCTCTCAGTGGGTAGTATACTTAGAATATCTTCATTAATATCCAAGCAATCTGATTTTCTGGTGACAAAATAATTCTACTTTTCATTTCGTCTTGGGTGCAATTATTGAATATGTCTGATACTAAAGAGTCATTGCATACACATTGTTCTGGGATATCGATAGTATCATCAGAAACGTTATCAAGTGAACTCTCCACGCGACCATTTCCGATTTGTAAGAGCCATTGTGAGAAAACTTGTTCGTTGTCATTAGTCCTCATATTCTGAGAGAGTTTAAGTTGATGAAAACTCTGCCACATTGGAGACTTCTTTAGACATACATCAAATACCTAAGCAGGTGGAGCTCTAGGAACCACAGGCAGAACTTGCCTGAAGTCTCCTCCTAATATGAAGACTTTACCACCAAATATGCTATTATTATTCATAATATCTTGTAAACAATTATCAATGGCATTTAATGCATATCGAGGGATCATCGACGCCTCATCAATAATGAAGAGCTTCACCTGCCTGAGAATATTTGCTTGGTCAGAATTAGGCGGAATATTGCAGGTAATTGTCTAAGTGAAAGGAACAGGAAGTTTGAAGATACTGTTAAGTGTTTTTCCATTTTTCAATAGTGTCGCTGCAATACCTGTCCAAGCAGAAATACTAACAGCCACATTTTGAGCCAGCAGGTAATCATGAATCATGTTGAATAGAAAAGTTTTGCCAGAACCGCCAGGTGCATCCAAGTAAAACAGTCGATGGTTAGTCTCCAATCCTCTATCTAGTTCACTAACAGCGTTAATGACACTATTAAATACACCTCTTTGCTCAGTATTTAGTATTTCAGGATTAACTTCTTGAATTTCTTCCATATGTTGAATGGCAGGAGGCTCACTGATTGGTTCTGGTAGACCAAGCATCGCACAATTCATGCCCGTTTCATTCAAAATCATGTTTATGTGATGCAGAGCGATATTCTCTGCAACATTATCATCATATTGGCGTAAAAGGTCCTCTATCATAAGGTGTTTGTTATCATTCCATAATTGTAAGGCATTTTCTGGTGTATTGTATAAACAAATCATTGCAAACATGTTAAGAAGCTGTCGTGGCATTTGATATATAGCTGCCTCACTTAAAGCCATTTCTAGTTCGTTGTCATCTTCAAGCAGTTGCAATCAAATACAGGCATCCTTAAAGGTCGGCAATTGTTCACCTCCTACAGTTTTCAGGTTATTAAAAGAAGTTGCACCTGGTATATGAAGAAGAAGCATCCTTAAATGAAATTTCTCAGCATTTCTAGGACTGGCAGAGTACATTCTCGTTACAATCTGGCGGTGACGTTGTCTTCTGGTCCAAGTGTTGCTTTGCTTATTAAATACATAATATTCAGGAATATCAATATAAAGGTGGGCTCTTGCATCCACGTCTCTTTGGTTAAGTTTGAACCATGCAGTTAATTGCGTGTCTCGTCCTTCTGCGCGGGCAGCAGCTTGTCCTTGTTCACCCGGCCTATAATAAACTTGTTGCTGGTCAGGTAAATGGAGGGCGAGTCGGTAAACTATGTGTGACTGTCCATGCATTTTGTATTCTGACAAACGCCAAAATGCTTCAGGCGGAGATACGTATCTACACGAAATATATTGCTTAATTTCATTATATTCATTTGCATTAGTTTCATTGTTATTCATATTCATTTCCATCATTGCGCAATCATGTCCTTTATAGACATATTTGAAAAGATATTTCACACTTTTTACTGAGATACACACCTCTACATTAATGTGAGCACCATATTTTCTGAGTAAATACTTATTATATGGGACTACAAAACTGCAGTCAACCTCATGGACACCCACTCTAACTGAATCTCCATTATTTCTGCGTCTGTAAAGAGGATATCCAGAAACATTTGTAATAGTCTCCTCCTGATATGGCATTGGAAATTTCTTCTGACACTCTCCCCCTACCATACAGATTGAATTGGGATTAAATGTACCACAGGGTTCATGAATCATGAGTGTTTTCACTAATTCTCTCAATTCTGGATCATGTTCTGATGGTAATTCAGCTGAAACAATATTATAAATTTGTTCCCTAGTTCTGATTTTATATTCTTCTTGCAGCATAATAAGCATGTGGCAATGCGGGAGACCTCTTTTCTGAAATTCAATTACATGTATCGCAGCAATAGGTACCCCAAGTACATGTCTGTCCTTTATGTCAATCATTAAATCATTAAGATGTTGTTTGAAAACTCGTGCCAATAAATCTGGTCTGTTCTGTGCTGTTTCATGAGGCTGTAAGTTTTCAGTTACTTCTCGACATTTTGGATTGCAAGTATATGTTATAAGTAAATCAGGCCTTCCATACTTGCAAACTATTGCCATTGCATCTTGGTAGCATTGTTGCATATTTCGTGGGCTCCCTGTGAAGGATGATGGCAAAATTACAGGTACTCCAGGATCTTCATTTTCATTATTTCTTGCAAGGTGATCCATCAAACCTGAATACATTGCAACTCTTAGTTGTGCTTGATTTTCTCAATGAATTTCAAACGACAACCTTCTACTTTAACATAAGCATCGACTATATATTGTTGAAATAGTTTTCCACCACTGTGTATTGGACTGAAGTCACGTCTTATAGATAGACGATATGCATAAAATTCCTGCATAGTTACCTTGTTACGAACTCTAGTTTTCCTATTTGCTACATGAGGAATGTTTATATGCCATCCGAATTCACCATGAGGAAAGAGAAAAACGCCAAGATGAAAAACAAAAAATAGTTTTAAGTTTTAAGCAACACAAAAAGTAGTTTTTAACCAGGTGATAAAAAAAATAAATGCAAAAAATAAATAATAAAATTGTATTTATTGCCAATTGTTGGTAAATGTTTGATAAAAATAAATTTAAAAATTTTTTTAAAAATTTATTTACACTGTATTGTGTTCGTTTTCTTGTTATTTGCAATGTTTCTTGAAAATAAAACTGAAAAAGTTGACGAAGTTATCGTCTGCCACACTGACCCTAACTCTAACGACGGCGTCAAAGTTAGCGCGGGTCCTAATGTAACAAAGCACCCTCTATTTGTTAGTAAGTTCCTTTATTATGACCCCCCCTCCTTCTGGATAAGAGTGAAATAATTTGTTAAAATAGTCACCCGTGTACGATGGACATTGCGCATATCTATTAGAAAAGGTTGATATGCCATCCGTTCAAAAAAAAAATAATAATAATACTGGCCCTCTCTACAACCAAAAGAAAGGAAGTAAATTGTTTTCACTTTTTAGGAAATACTAATGATACAATAATTTTTAAGCAGGTAACGTAATTTAATAGACAATGCCCTTAAAAACGCCAAAATAAAAAACAAAAAATAGTTTTAAGTTTTAAAGCATCAGAAAAAAGTACTTTTTAATCAAGTGACAAAAAAAATAAATGCAAAAAATAAATAATAAAATTGTATTCATTGCCACTTGTTGGGAATTGTTTGCTAAAAATAAATAAATATTTTTTTTACTTTTACTTACTGTGTCGTGTTCGTTTTTTTTGTTAGTTGCAATGTTTCTTGAAAATAAAACTGAAATGTAGAAAAAAACTTTCGAGGTTGGTTGGGATCGAACTATAAACCAGTCGGGCCGAAGTAAAAAATACTACGTCGCTAACCGTTACGCTAAAGGGAAATATTTGAAAGTCTAGTTGAAATTAGGCGTATTAAAATGTTTGTCCAAATCTCGGTGCGGTACGCATGCGCAGAGGTTTTGCCGGAAGCGTGACACACGAACACACACGCTATCGTATTAATATATAGATCATTCCCTGGCAACATCATGTACTATTTAATAGTATATAACATAATACAAATGTGCAGAAAGGGTGTGGCTGGAATTGAGCAACTCTTGCTTCACTACACCATAATAGCAATAGACAAATACACACCTGTACTATCTAAGATATTGGGCACTTTTTGATTACTATATAAACTTCCCATATGAACTACTTTTATGTTACCATCATGAATCCTGGACAATGCTGAATGGATTTCCTTGTATGAAGTAATCTAAAAAAAACGTTATTTTTTCAAGTGCTATGTTGTCTTAAATCATACCTGCTCTATCCAGGATATTGATCACGTTTGATTGCTTAACTTATACCACTTACCAGATATGGTATTGTATCATTACGATTATTACTTCCGGGCAACACCATAGTATACATCACAATAACAAAAGACAAATAAGTTCTGTCTCTCGGAAAACGCTGCGTTTAAACATATCCGCTCTATCTAGGATAGTGAGCACTTTAAGGTTACTACCTGCTATATCCAGTATATTACACAGTTTGCATTATGGCTCCCGGGAGACAACATTATTAAAAAAATAGATAAAGTTTTCATACTGGGTAACCCTGCGTTTAAACCCACCTGCTCTATCTAAAATATTGAGTACTGTAATGAACACTTTTGCGTTGCTACTTGGTCTATCCTGGATATTGAGCACTTTGATTATAGCTCAAAGTGTATTAGACAATATTTCTTTTAAGACAGAGAAGATCTTTATCCCGGGCAACACTGCGTATAAACACACTTACCCAATCTGGGATATTAAGCCCTTTTGAAATTAAGGATACCTCCAGAGCACTACCCAAAAATGTCTTCCCTCCCTTTATATCTTTTGATTGAGGAGTGAAAAAAAGCAAACGTAACAGGTCTGCAGAGAGGTACTGAAACATCCCAAGTAAAATCTAGGAGACCTCCAAAGCATTACTAAACTTGAATTTTATAGATTAAAATGTCTTTAAATAGCATACGCATGTCGCATATATCGTTTTTGAACTTAATGAAACCTCCAGAGCACTACGAATAAAACGTTAAGAAATGATAACTAAAATCTGAATCAGCGTCTATTAATTTTGAAATAAAAATTTCTAGTCTTGAAATGTGTTCGCATTTTATCCCCCCTCCTCAAGAGAAATAATGTCATTCCGGCAGATTTCGAGGGATAACATATAATGTAGGATGTTTTTTTTCTGATTAACACCGGTTTTAAATTTTCGATTTCAGCTATGGCGACCATGCGCAAGTATATATTTTCTATTTTACCATTAAACAAATTATTGAAAACAAATTAATATTTGCGAAAGGAAAATCCGGCCTAAAATTTAATGTAGGATTTTTCTTTTGATTTACATCAGTTTGCAATTTCTGATTTCGTATAGGGCGGCCATGAGCAAGTAGATATCTTCTATTTTACCATTAAACAAAATATTGTAAACAAATTCATATTTGCGAAAACTAAACAATCGGCCTAAAATATAATGTAGGATTTTTCTTTTGATTAACACCAGTTTGAAATTTCTGATTTCATATAGGGCGGCCATCATCATCATCATCATCATCATCATTATTCCTCTTCTTCTTCGCATTATTCGCGGGTAACTCCGAATACCTGTAAATTAAAGTGTAAAGTTGTTTATCCCGGCCAATGCCACATCTAAACACACCTGCTGAAACAGCGAGAACTTTTGCCATACTATATGTATTAATGTATTATTATTATGATCGAAACATCCGCCCTAAAATATCATTTAGGATTTTTCATTGGATGAACCCCGGTTAATAAGAGTATAAATTTGTTAATAAACGCCGCATCTAAACACACCTACTCTATCGTATGTATCGAGCACTTTTGCCATATAGTATTTATTATAATTTCTGCGCAGTAGGAGTTGTCACAAAAGTCATCGTCAGAGACTCTCACCGATAACAAGTTATAGTGACAACAAGCCTTTCAAAATTTCCAGTAGTCTCCAGCTTATTTCGATCATCACTGCAAATGACCTTGCGGTCGCAACAGCCAGCAACAACCATTCGTCTTTCCTGGGATCTGGGTGGTAATAAACCTCCCCAAGGTCCCAGAAATCTCCGCACTCTTCCAGTTGAGATCTGGTTAGTGCTGTCCCTCCTCGGTCTTCTCATTATCATTGACCCTCTACTAATAGTGTGTAGGTGTCAGCCGAAGCAGGCGCCATTTATTTTCTTTATTTAATTTTTGGATGCGGATGTGTTAGCTTATGATATTTCTTGTAGTTGATGTTCCTTGGCTCGTGCGGTGGTGCTTTTCCTGTGGTTTTGTTTTTTTTTCCTATTGTAACTTCTATGTGACTGGTTACCATTCGTAGATTATGCGGGTTGCTTTCCGCATTGGAGGATTTTCCTTAAGATTGCAGCTTTTTTAATCCTTGCCGTCCTTTGTATGGGCTCAGTGATCCCTTTGACTTAAATTTCTCCTAGTCTTTTCGCTATGTTCTTTAGGACTGTTCCTTGTACTCCTACGATTATTGGTATTATATTGACTTTCTTCATGCCGCATATACCTTTCAGTTTTCTGGCAAGTTCCGTGTATATTCTTCGTTTTTTCCGTCTCCTTGATCTTCACTCCGTGGCCTGCTGGAACGACAAAGTCTATGATTTGGCAGATTTTTTTCTTTTTTGTCGATTTGGTCTATTTTCTTGTATGAGTTTATCTGTTTGCTCATCCATCTCTCAGATGATTTTGTGTTTTTGGTTTTCCAGTATCGTCTCTGCTTTATGGTTGCGCCATTTGTCTGCGTGTTCGAAAGGCAATCGTTTCCACAGTTCCCAGTGTACTATTTCCCCACACAGTCATGTCTGATATTTTATTCTTTTGTGGCTAGTTTGCTACATTCTCGCAGTCCAGCCTTTTCATGCCGCAGTAAATATACTGAAAAGACAGTTCAGAATATTTACTGCGGCCCGAAGAAATTGGACTTACCAGTTGAAACAATATTTTTAATTATGCTTTAAGAATAATGTTCAAGTTAGTTTATCTTCTATTACATTTAAATAATTGATAATTAAATTAATTTGATTCTACAAATATGCATAAAATGAAAACTATTTATTAACTTTTTAATTATAAATTTCCTTTCTGGTATGAATCAAAGAATTTTTCAACCAAATCAAGCTCACTATGTTTTCTTTAAGAAATGGTTAACAGTAACCAATACTTTGAAACAAGTCGAAGAATCGTAAATAAATGGATTTTATTTGTTTCAAATAAACACTAACAATTTCTTTTAAGCACTTACTTCGAAATACTAAACCTTGTTTTAAAAATAAAAATGCCGGGTGTTTTCCGAAATTTTGTTCGTGTTTAACATACAACAAAATTAATGAAGTTTATTTCTTACATATTTTAATATATTCTCTTTAGTTTAATGACAGAAAATCGTCGCTAAAATATTTCGTAATTCAGAGATTAAGTTTGTCTGGAAATCTTTACTATATTTTACAATCTTTGTGAGTTTGCATAGACAAATTGAGACCCTTTCTCCTGGCGGTTCTCAGCCTCTGAAAAAGTTTGCAATCATCTGCAGTAACTGCTATTATTCAACTTTTCTATTCCTTATATCAGAAATATTAAAAAATGATTTTAATGTGTATGGGATTCCGCATCTGGTTGTATTTATTTAAAAAAAATAACAGTTAGATTATTGTATACTTGCTACTTATAAGCGATAAAGCTTTACTAGGCTAATTACTGTATTAGCCAAGCCGACCCAATTATATCTGTCAGAATGTTATGAGTCTGACGCCATATGCAGATATATGGCCTTTTCTTACTTTCCGCCCCTACCTGTGAGGATATGTGCATTCCCCAAAATGTGGTAGGGGCTTTATCTGGTTGTCTATATGCTAAGTCAAATGCTTCATGATTCGATTATCTAGAAAAAACTTTAATTATTCTAAAAATTTAGACGCAAACAAATGATCAAGTTGAATTTTGGTGTATTTTCTGACTTCAAATTCTTAGCAAATTCTCATATATCAACTCTTAAATGCTTTGTTTGTTTTATATTTGTCTGAAGAAAATGGTATCACCGAAGATACTGATTACCAATTTGGCGGGTGTGTTTATGCAACAACATATTAATACCTACTCACATTTAGAGGGTGTGTTTATGCAACAACATATTAATACCTACTCACATTTAGCGGGTGTGTTTATGCAACAACATATTAATACCTACTCACATTTAGCGGGTGTGTTTATGCAACAACATATTAATACCTACTCACATTTAGCGGGTGTGTTTATGCAACAACATATTAATATCTACTCACATTTAGCGGGTGTGTTTATGCAACAAAATATTAATATCTACTCACATTTACCAACAGGCTCGTTGCAGATGTGAAACAAATTGCAGTTTTACACATTTCGGTGTAATATTACATGAAATAGGTATTTTCTTAGAATGTGTCATGTTTAAAACCAACGCAATTAAGGGTTAAAAGATTGAAAGTTTGCAAAGCATGATTTGGAAGAAATTATATTATAAATATATTCATATTTATAAATTATATTTATTAAAACAATATCACCTTGACAAAATGAGTTTTAATTTAATGAAAAAACGATGACATATTAGTTAGATTTTACTTTTAAAATTTTATGTAAAAAAGAAATATTTGATAGAAAAATTGGCATAGTTAAAAATAAACGCAATGAAAATAAAAGTATAAAGACTCCCGGGCAACTCAGGGTATGTAGAGCTGGTGTTGAATGAATATAGTAAGTCAACGTATGCTTACTATAACAACTGTTTTATTGTTTAATGAAGCTGCATCAAGAACAATCTTCTGTTCTTTCAGCACCATTGTTTGTGTGTGAAACAGGAGAAAACAAATTACGACACACAAATTCCTAAATTTGCACCATAAAACATTCCTTCATTTGGGCATTATCATGAGTATGTAAACAGATTATCAGGAATTGAAACAAGTATTGCAACTTTTGGATAAAAGCATTTGCATCAATAAAATTCATGACACTGTGCAGTATTATCAGCGTGTGAAGAAAACACGAGACATTCTGAGACAAACAATTACAATCATCCACTATATATATATATATATATATATATATATATATATATATATAATATATATATATATATATATATATGTATGTATATATATATATATATATATGTGTGTGTAAAAGACCATATGAAGAGTTCGAATGCAAAACGCGATAAACGCCATTTTAAAAATCACGAAACTGTCCCTACAAAAGGTGTTGAATTTCAACTATCGACGACACCCTAACACTATTTATTACATAATATGATACCGGAATAATTTCCTTTTGATTTCAATTAAAATCAGCTTTCATTTGAAGGCTACATTTAATATATTCGTGTTTTTATTGTTTGAGGTCTCAATTTAAACGAATTGGATTTATCGCGTTTTGCGTTCGAACTCTTCATATATATATATATATATACATATATATATATATATATATATATATATATATATATATATATATATATATATATATATATATATATATAGTCTCGGAAGTTTCTCAACCATTAAAACTATATTTAAAAAAAAAAACAAAAAAACTTATAGTCCCAAGTCTTCCAGTAGAAAATCACTCATGTAAGTCAATTTATTTTTTACAGTTATTATATTAGTTTATTTCTAACACTATTTTAAGGGATCATCAGTTGTTTACCATGAAAAACTGTTTCGGGAATTTAATATATATATATATATATATATATATATATATATATATATATGGTCTTTTACATGAAGTTAAAAAACTGTCGGACGAGTCAATTTCAAGTATTTAGTGAAATTGAGAAAGCATTTCCATTTTCAATTTATTTATTTCTGCTTTCAAAACGGATTGTTACGTTTTCTCCTTTCCATTGTCTTATTTTTTACATTTAAATTGTTGTTGTTGTTTTATGTGTTAACTCCACCAATTCGAAGATTATTTTATATGAATATTAATATTCGTGCGAACACTGGTGAAGGGAAAATTCTTCCTTTATTTTGATGAGGAACGTACACTCGTGTATTATAAAATTGTTGCACTATTCTCCGGTCTTTAGTAAAGACTAACGTGTATCATATATATATATGTATGTATATATATATATATATATATATATATATATATATATATATATATATATATATATATATATATATATACATACGTATATATATATATATATATATATATATATATATATACATACATATATTTTAAATAGCCAGAGTGCTCACCTCTCGAGCGCTGGCTCATCTAATCCCACTTTCCCGACCTTGTGTCACATCTTACCTTGTGGGAGGTTGATAAATAAATGAGCTCTTGGCCTTTTGGCTAAGATCAAAGTGTAGTATCTGTTCCGATGGATACTACACCCCATAGACTGGTATTGTCTTGGCCTTCGGGTCTTGATTTACGCCGGTCAATGTGTCTGTCCTGTGCAGTTCTAGGAGGTTCACCTTCCCAGTCTTTGCCTCCCCTCTTTGGGGAGGAGTAAGTTTATTGCTTACTGCCCGAGGCGCCCCTACCGGGGAATGCCGACGGGGGTGCCCAGACAAGTTTTAAACCCCACTTTCCCGACCCGACCTTGGGTCACATCTTACTTGTGGGAGTAAGATAAAAACTGGCCTTGTGCCCAACTCCTTGAAAGTAGTAAATCAATACTAACAACTTTATTAGAATTATAAGGATCTCACAGCCATCATATTTGGCGTCATCATTCAGTTTTTTTATTCAGAATGAAAAATAACTACGAGGTTAGTTGTTTTTGTGTTTCTTGTTTTTCTTTCATTTTGTTTTACCAAAAACAATGATTAAATATTTATGAAAACAAATAATGTGACTCTTTTCAGAATAAGTCCATCATGTTGTATCAGATAACATATAGAAAGTATCTCAATTTCTACCCTATCTCTTTTTTTAAATTATGCAAAATAAACTTCGATCCAATGACTTGTAAACTTGTCATTGTATTCGAGAGTTCCAAAAAAGTATAAAATAGTATTGAATGTGATTGATATAATCTGTTGATCACGATACGACAATATGCTAATACTTTCAGCATGACGTTCAAAATGTTCGAGTGTTAAGTTACTCACCCTAAACGATCTAAGAATAGTAAGGTATAATATTAAGTGTGCTTAATAATATTCTCCTCCTCAACAACACTCTGATTACGAATTCTGTTTCCAATATGGCGTTTTAAATACATTTTCAACTATATTATATAATAGTTCTAATGCTTACAGAAAGAGCTAACAGACTGATTTAATTTTTGAAAGATTGATAACGTGTAAAACACCAGGTTTCCATATTTCGCTTTTTCTATATCAATGTCGGATTTGTCTCTAGTCTTGTAATGTATTTAAATGGCGGCCGTATGTGAATAAGCGAAAAATAGAAAATGGCCGACGAGTTTTTATGTTATCAAAATAAAAAACGTAATTTTAACGTAAATAACATTTGTTAAAAAATAATGTATCTATTAATAATGGAGTTTATGTATCTGTCAATCTGTCTGAAGCCGAAACTCCAGTATGACTATTTTACTGAAACTAATCTTTTTGAAGTTCTTCATATACTGTCATCAAAAGTCGTTCAGACACCAGATGGGTTTGTTTATTAACATAAGTCATTCCTTTAAACCTTCAATTAAATTCATATTTACAAATATACACTTATAACTGCTATTATCAAATTTACATTTGTATTTACAATATTTTCCGATAAGGTTATATTAATAAACATTATTCATTAAAGCCATTTTCATCATAACCGGCGTGTTTTCTAAACCATTTCAACGGCCAGTACCGTTAAAATTGCAAAGTCACTGGCTATTTAATCAGTGGTGTCCTCCCTCCCTCCGGTAATTAAATATGGCGCAATTGAATAAACAGCCATCGTTAACGCTAGCATCCACCGTGTTTTTTTTTTTTTTTAAACCGTTCTAAGTTAGTTTATTTTCTTAATGTTATAAACCATTATGTTTAAAAACACAAATTCACTGAATCAAATTGTTTAATTAAAATAATAATCGATTAAAAAATCACTATTAAAACACACACACACACATTATACAGGACTCGCGCCGCAATACAAGCGCGTAATTTGTAAACAAACGCTGGTATTACCGTGTTACTTCAACTAACGCTGTTAAGCTTTAATTCACAATCATTCCATGTTTTATTTATTAAAATAAAAGATGTGATTTTTTTCTTTTCTGTCAAAAACAAAAATAATATAACTGATTTTAGAAACATATTGTTTAATTAAAAAAGGTCATACAAACACACACACGCGCACACACCCACACACACACACACACACACATAAAAGAGTACGGATTTTTACATTGTTTCATTTTATAAACACTTTTCTTCCGATTCGAAAAATACTGTTCGATATATTTAGTTTTTTTTTTAATTGTTGATTTAAACAATTTTATTGAATCAAATTGTTTAATTTAAATGAAAATCGATTTAAAAATTACTACTAAAAAAAAACCCACACACACACAAAAAAACACACACACATTCTAACAAATGTAATTAGATAAACTTTCTTTCCGAGACCATTTACATAGGTAACCATGTTCACTATATTTGATTTTTTGGTGCTTTTACACTTTAGGACCCGCGCTAACTTTGACTCCATCGTTAGTGTTAGGGTCAGAGTCAAAGTTGGTGTTAGGGTTAGTGTTTGGGTCATCGTCAAATTCAGCACAGATCCTACAGTAAAAAAATACAGATTTTTTTTATTGTTTTATTTTATGTACACCTTTCTTCCAATTCAAAAAATACTGTTTGCTGTATTCAGTTTTTTAAATTGTTGATTTTAACAATTTTACTGAATCAAATTCTTTAATTAAAATAAATATTTATTTAAAAATTATTAAAAATATTTCTACTTATGAGAAGGGTAACACAAAAATCGGTGTGTGGTCGAAATTTCTTTTTTCTTTACTTACATCTACAAATATACTTGATCATAAGTAAAGAATATCAACGTCTAACCACCCAAGAAATATGACTGAGGCTACATCAGTTTACACGTCAGCGTTAATTTCTGACGCGGCAGCTTAGCAAAAATATTAATTATTTTATTTGCCCTTTATTTGTAGACAGACGACGATATCGTCAAGTGCAATAATTCATCATTATTCTATTTTCCTTGTGATTTTTATCAAATATAATGCCCTCGGATTATTTTCACTTTTTTTAAATATTGTCTTGAGTCAAATAACAATTCGCTATTTTTTGGTTACTCGCTACTTACCATCCGTATACACGTGCGCCTGCGACAGACTATTGCAGAATGTGCTGTCAACGATTACTTCAAATGCATTACATTATGATGGAAATCTGCATGTAAATGTTCCCTCAAACAAGTGTAAAAAAAGCGACAATACGATTCATACCAAGGAATTATATGACATCTGCATACATGTAGACTTTTACCATGTAAAGCAAAGACTGTCTAACCGACTTTAATCGGTGCATTACATTCAACGTGCGTCTGCTATTAAGTCTCACATTAATACATTATATTACCTTGCCATCCCCATGCATATGCGTCTGCTATCAAGTATTGCACAAGAGCATCTCACTATTTTGCTCAGCTTTGTAAACATCGGTTTAGTACTTTACTGTATTGAGATATCTACAGAAAAGTAGCGTTTGATGAAGAATTTGATAATTATTTTTCAGCCCAGTGTAATTGTATTTTAATGCGCGTAACTATTATTGGCTATAGATATTGAGGGGTTTCTGTATTCCTACGTGTCACGCTCGCTATTCCGTAGCAATTAACATCAGGCAGACTTGCATGCAATGTTAGAAGGTAGAGAGAGAGAAAGAGAGAGAGAGAGAGAGAGAAGGGGGCGAAGAAAAGTAGAGTGGTTAAAAGACGCGACAGTGTAAAAAAATAGAATTTATACGTGTTAATATATACAAGGGTGATACAAGAGTGTGTTATGTCAGTTACAGAGAGATAGAAACGTAGAAAGAAATAGAAAGGTGATATGGCACATTGTATGAAATTAGAAGAAAGAATAAAATCGAGAGAAAAAGATAGCATTTAAAATTAGTACGTTTTGAAAGTAACCGAAGAAATGTTATTTTATTTATTTGCTCATTTGGCGGGACTGTAAATGGTTTTTTTAAAGCATTTACTTTAAAGTAATCAAAATATATAATGAACTAGCTGTACAATTATGCCGTTCCTTGTGTTGCATTACGAGAGCCGTTGTTTGAATGGAAAAGTTTGCATGACACCAGAACACTGAAGTCGACGAAACCGCGTGACTACCGGACGAAGATTTACTGTCTTTTTTATAGCGATACTTGAAGTTGGGAAGACCAGTCCAGGGCGCATTTCTAGTGCGGTGCAGATATACACAAATCAAGAAAGTGTAGCGGGACGAGCCATCTGTCGATCTATGTGTTTGTCTTTCTATATCCAACGCGTACGCAAGTAGCCCATCGTGTTGACTTATGTTGGTTACGTTTTAGAATAAACTCAGTACTTATGCGGTTACGGACCGGGCTAAAATAATAACGTTATAATTTCGAAGCCGATTCTTAACATGGAGAGGCGGGGTGGGTGTTGATTAACATTTCTGTACTTTCACCGAACAATTTAATAAACAAAATATACGGTAAAAATTGAATTTAACTTGAAAATTCTATCTAAAAAAATAGCCCGGTCCATAAACGTCATAAGCACCGTTATTTACCAGCACAATTTGTGTTCACCAGTTTTTTTTTAGGTTTTACGTACGATAACCTATTATGTCGCTAGAGAAAGCTCTGTTTTTATTTTTCTATTTTTAAATATTTTAAATTTTAGAGGGGGGATTAGTTTCGTTTATAAATTTAACATAAACTGATCACCTACTTGATGACCATCGCTATTTTTCGTATCAGGTCTTGTGCAACTTAAAAACGGAGGTCCTTTTGTTACTGCGGCAACAACTTGGGCACCAAATTTGGCAGCCACTCTGTGCATTTTCAAATCATCACGCAGAATTACATGTGCGAAATCTTTACTCACTCCGACTCTTTGGGCGATCTCCTGCACGGTTGAACGACGATTTTCAATCAATAAATTTTGCACCCTCTCAACTCCGAGCAGTTTGAGTGCAAGAACGCTGGTCACTCTCCGCTGATGTGTGGTCATTTTTGAATCAGTTAAACCACTCGTTAATTTGTGTTACACCCATCGCATCTTCTCCAAACACTTGCTGACTCTTACGAATTGTTTTGTTTTGAGAATCACCAAGTATTTGACAAAATTCGATGCAGTACCTTTGCTAAACACGTTCAGTTATCTTGGGAGAATCCGCAATCTGACGAACACGTTGTGTAGCATCTCACTCAGCGACCGACAGGCAGCGACTAACGCGCAGGAAGGCGGTGATAAAATTCACACATGCGCATGAAGGTGTCTTCCTTCATTGTGTAGAGTAGCGCTACCCTATCGTCTCTATTTCGCACGAAACAAAAATGGTCGGATACTTTTTAGACAGGCCTCGTACATGCAAACTGATAGAGCATTGATATTGTTTTAATTTGAAACATCTCATGTGGTTGATGAAATAAACAATTTTATTTTCAATATTTTTTTGTACAGGTTTTTGTACAATACATTTTACTTATTTTTTTATTTAGAAATAATATATAAATATTAAAGGAAAGAAATAACGAACTTCACAATCTTATACACAACCATATAACAAAATTGAGTTTGCACAAAAAGGGTCAATTAATTCCTTTATTCTTTTCATTACCTTGGAATAATCTGTTATTGAGAGCAGATGTTAAATTCGCTATTGCAGCAACTGTAACTGCTTGTCAGAGTTCAGACTTGCCGCTTAACTATTGGAATAACTATCTCTCTAAAGGGTACTCCACCGATTCTTAATTGGATTTAAGTCACAAATATTTGGAGTCCATGTACACATGTACTAAACATCCCGTTTATTGTAACCATGTTTTGTTGAACTTTGATGTTTAACTTAGTGATTCGTCTTGCATGAATATAAACGATTTACATTTCACTAAAGCTTAGTTATCAAATCACACAAAGAGATGATGTTCTAGGAAATCACAGTGATTTTAAGAGTTCATTTTCACTTCGCCCTCGACTTAAAAAGGACCTACTAGCTTGTTGCCAACAATACCAGCCCATAAAACTATCCCACCCCCATATTGTTGCCGTTTAACAACTTTTCCTGAATCATGTTGCTTACAGACCTAATCTCGCGCCCATCCTTCAGGCGCATCAACATTGACATGTCTGTGAACAAGACTTTATTGAAAGCAGTGTTCATATACTTCTTAACCCACTGAACTCAATTTTCTGTACGTTTCTCGATTTAATTCTATACATCAGCAAATTTTCTCTTGACACCATACGAGCTCAAGTGGCCCGAAATATGGATAAATTGCTGGCATGTGTATTTCTAATGATTTCTCTTCGGATATGTTACAGCTCTCTTTTTGTTAGAGTCTTGAATTCAGCTTGATACTTCTTTTTTCTCTGTTTACTTTAATTATGACATACTTTTCTGATAGTTCGATGATCCCTATGTAAATCCTTTAAAATTTTAGGCAACATATTTCCATTATTAATTTCTTTAATGTAGTTCTTTTCACAACTTGTTAGGTCTTTTTGCGAGAAATTAAGCTTAATTTTAGCACTTGCAATTAATCTTAAGAAGCTGAAAAATACAATAATTACAAGAGTTTATTAAATTTATGTCCGAAATACAAAAATATGGGCGAACTTTTACAGTTTCAACAAAATGCGTACAACAAAATATATTACATCATTAGATGTCATATATTAAACAAGATAATATTAAACAAATGCCAATATAGTACATGCATATAATCTCGAGACGAACTTTGTCTATCTATATATGTTAAATGTAGTCATACACAGAAAACGGTGTCATCGTTTCACGACTCATCAGTGTGACTAGACATAACGAGCGCATATCATCCGTATAGTTGAAACTCGAACGCCAGGTGTTGGATGTTTTACCATATTGGCTAAGGAAACCGCTACTGGGAGTCGAATAGATTTTATCGTTTAAATACATGTAGTCATTTGTTACCAAATATTTCACAACATTTGTAACTTAAACCACTTAAATTCCATTCAAGAAATAGTTGCAATATATATATATATATATATATATATATATATATATATATATATCGTGAAATTTTAGCTGTGTAATGTTATGCTTTTATTGTTGACAAATATTCTAATGTTTTTAACATAAGAGGAATTCCACTTAAAAAGTGGTTTAGCAGCTTTATTAAAATTAATTAAGAGATTGTTTTGTTTTTCTTAAGTAAGTTAATAGCTTCAAATAACATATTTTTATTTATTTAATTTGTTATTACAATATATTCAGAAAGAAAACTTGCGACGTCCTTCTTGGCCAATGTATTTTATTACGATCTTAAAACATTGGAAATAAAAAAACTACACTTCATGACGCCGGTCCGTTCAGGAATTACATTGATGTAATAAAAAAAAACGTTAATCGGAAAGAAAGAAAAAGACAACCAGACATGTGGAAAGTAGGGTAATCGGTTATTTCCAATTGCGAAATTGAGGCGTTACCTAATTTCACCCCCCTACTCTTCACGGTGAATCGTCAATTTACCCGACAAGCTGTCCCGAGTTGGGATCAATTAACATTATTAATGGAAATTGTTATATGTATGTCCCCTTTTTGTGATGAAACGCCAATATAAACAGATTATCTGCCTTTTTGCTTCTAATTCAAAAGGAAATCATACGAAATGTATATTTTTGGGACAACAATTATACGTCATGTGAAAGTCATACACATTTTTTTCATTTTCGAAAGAAACAGAGAGGAAGGAGAGTGAAAGATTGTAAAAGAAAATGTGATTGAGAGAGAGAGAGAGAGAAATAGAGAAGGAGAGATAGATAGAGAGAAAGAGAACGCGAGAGAGCGAGCGAGCGCGAGAGAGACAGAGCAAGAGAGAGAGTGAGAGAGAAAGAAAGAGAGAGAGAAAGAGAGAGAGAGAGCGAGAGAGAGTGAAAGAGAGAACAACCGAGAGAGTTATGGAATGAAAAAAGAAATATGAGATAAAAATAATCAAACACATTATGGAAGAGAGAGGGCGTGAAACAGCGGGTGACAATGAGAGAAATGGAATGAAAAAAATAATAAAATGAGACAATGATAAGAACAGAAGGAAAGAAAGACAAAGTTAAACAATTAAAGAAAAAGAGTGATGGAAAAATGGTAAGAATATAAGAAGCAATTAAAAGAGAATGAGAAATAAAAGAAGAACTATTGGGCCTTCATTTATCAAGGTCAAAAGTTACTCGAGACAAAGAGTTAAAGAAAGAGGATGATTGCAAGCCGAAAAGTGAGGAATGCAATTGGAGTATCAACATTGATCAATGGTGTGAACTGCGGTTGATTCTTTATACGGCTGTTTATTCAAAGACGATCAATTTGCAGAAAGACACGACGTTGTCCGAACTTGCATGAAGAACGCTATGTGCTTTTGTGCCGCGCTCATAACACCACATTAACTTTTCATTCTAATGTTGTATATTTGATAATAGATGTTCAAGTGGTATCCAATTATCTAATCAGCATTATTTATGTGGGATGGATGTTATTAAAGTGAAATTAATTGAAATTTCAGTAGATTTATACACTTTCGAGGCACACGTGATGTTTCCACGCGATTATGTGAAGTCTCCTGTGCACTTCTTCTCCAAGCTCTCAATAACTTATAAATATTTCTATTCAGTTTTGAAATATATAATTTTAAGGTTATTGTACAGTCCATTCTTGAGTATGCCATCCAAGCAAGAAATCTCTGTCTTCGAAACGGTATCATACACCTGGAGAGTGATCAAGGGTTCGAAACCAAGATGGTCACGGGGTTCTCCACACTTACCTACAAATAACGGCTTCAAAGACTAACACTATTCTAACTCCAGCAACGAAGGATACGGGAGTCGTTATTTTTACTTAAAGCAGCATTGACGGAAATAGAAATCTACTTGTAAAGGAGTTTTTCACCCCCAACGCCCAGTCGCGGCCTCCAGACTTGCAGAAGATGTACCATCGTCACCTTCGTCTCAACAGAAGAAAGGCAGCATTCACTGTCCGTGGTTTCCCCACTTGAACAACCTGCTTGAAGTGGTTGTGAGAATGTCTACTTTATCGAGGTTTAATGTCGCCTCGGACAAACATTCAGAATGTATCGGAGAAACCAATACACACAATTGAATAATCTGATTCATAAGATATGAGTGAATGAATGATTCAAAGAAAAACAGAAAAGAATAGATTAATAGATAGATAGATAAATAGATTGTCCTTTGGCGAGGGTTGAATTTCATATTAGACTTTCGGAAATGTCTTAAACGAAGAAACTAAACACAAGAAAAGATAAAACATACAAACATCGAGCAGTTTTAAAGACGTCAAAGACAGCATCTACTTCTTTGAACGCATTTAAAATAGTGTTTTCTGGGCGACATCGCAACGGCACACTCAAGGGTACATCGTAGATATATAGTTGTGTTTATTTAGGGTATTACACTCTTAATACCAGCGATTAAGAACTCAGATATACCGAAAATTACTCAGGACACATTCTTTCTGCGAGTTGTATACAAAAGCATTTCAGATATAAAAGATTTAAAGCTGCCATTACTAGCTCTTGGGTATCGATGCACTCTGCGTTGGAAAGGATAATCCGAGGTTTGCCTGAACTTGCATTTGATCTTAATTTAGACAACTAATGAGTCTGAAGATCCCAGATGAGATAGAACAGTATATGCGTACTGTTTGGGGCATGTTATTAGGAGAATCTCAAGAAAGATTGTTAAATTTCTATCAAAATAGAGTACGCGAGTGAGTTTTATGTTACTTTCCGTTTTAACATAGTTCACCCTAAACAAGGTAGGCCGCCATTGTAAACGTAAGGGGTTACTGAGAAGTAGGGTGTAGGCTTTGGGTGTCATCCTAAGTTGAGAACAGTGTAGCGAGATATCTGTTTACATTAGTTAAACCTCTGCATCTCAATACTGCCGTGGAAACAGGGAGCAAGGAGGGAGTTCCAGAGGCCGGCAACACGAGGAAAAAAGCTATTAGAGTAGAAGGCATTCCGGCATCTGGGGACCTCCACATTGAATGGATAGGATTTAGCTGATTGTCGGGTTGATCTAATGTATTTACGTCGAGGGGACACCAGAGGTGCCAGTTCATCGGAGCACAATCCATTGAAGTATTTGTAAAACAAGCACAAGGATGCAACATTGCGGCGATGAGACAGGGGATGGGGCTTGGTTGATAGCGAGGAACCTATTAAGTTGGCGACTCTTTTTAGGTAATCACTTACTAATGTCAAGAAACACTCGAGGATAATGGTCAATGTGATGGAACGAAGTTTGATTATTTAGGAGACAGTTCGTGACAAGTACTTATTAACATTGAATTTGAAGACGACTATGTTGTAATCTGTAGGGAAGTTTTTCTGTGGTAATGTGTTCAACAGATGGAGGAACTCTTGCAAAGAAGCTATGTTCATAAAAATTCTGCCTGAAGCTGAGCAGATGGGGTAAAAAAGGATAGTTTTTTTTCGTTGAACATTTATTACCAATATTTGTTGAAATTGGATTTCAAGACGATTATGTTGTAATTTGCAATGAAGCAATCTAGCGTTAATGCGTGTCACAAACGGAAGACCTATGCAAAAATTACCCTGTCCATTGGAAGTCCTTCTGACGCTTGGTTGATGGGGAAAGGAGGGCAAGACTTTTTCCGTTGCGGTAAGCAATGAAAGTATTACGAGGAAGAACCAGAGATTGGAGCTAAGTCGAGAAAATAACAATAAACTAGAGACGGGCTATCAACGTATCTTCTGTGAGAAAAGGTCTGTAAGGAAAACAAGAGATACTCATGCACTGGATTCCCGAATCTTTGTCTTGGGACTGGAGAGTGCTCAGAACAATCAAAGTTCTGGAAAAAATTATGACACAACAAGCATGTAAATTAGTAGAATGATTAACAGAGCGAATCTTTTTCAGAGATTCGATCAATGACAATAATTCTGTAGCAGTCATAAATATTACATTTATTTATCCTCGCAGGGTGCAGTTCTGGTTAGGTGATTTGCTCACAGACTGACCAACCAGATTCCAGGGCGCATTAATTTCATCCGTCCCCTGAAAGACTACTCCATATATCTTAGGGAATGGCAGCAGTTAGCATAGTTTCCTGAAAGCAACGAAGAAAGACCTCTCCTACTTTGCCTTTGTCCATCGGACAGCCGAGCAAGGTTATTCTTCTTCACGGCCGTTAACGAACTTTCTTAATTCTTTTCTTCACTGTATAAACTTTTACAAACCTACACCCAACGCTGTAGGTAAAATGAACAAATACCTTTTTTCGTTGTTATAAAAAGGTTTAGTTTTTCTTTCGTGTGATGACTGTTTAGTTATTACAGAAAATATTATAGGAATTGGTCTTAAGTTTCTAGCAACGGTCACCGAACAATACAACACCAGACTTTATCTCTCTCTCCACCCACCTCTTTTTCATTCTGTTAAACCAGGGGCGGGCAACCTCCGGCCTGCGGGCCACCTCCGGCCCGCGAAGGCTTAGCGTCCGGACCGCCACCCTGCTATGCTTGATTATTGCAATCCGGCCCGCGGACCTCCCCGTAAAACCCATATAATTTTGTGACATAGACGTAAAAGTAGGTTTCAATTAAGATTTGCAGTGGGATAAAAATGTATTAATAGCAGCGAGCAATGATGCATGTATATTTCATTTTTCTTTAACTATTAATTCTAAATCCTTGGCCTGATATAAAAATATAAAAAGAGAAAGAGAGAGGCGAAGAGGAAACGAGAGACGAGGAAGAGGCATAAAACAGAGAACTTATGTGAGGTGTGTCAAAACGAATGTTGGATTAACTTGATACTTCCCCCGTCATTATTTTTTATGATTCCAAAATGGCTCTTCACATACAGAAGTCTCTTGAGAAAAAATATAAGATGTGTAGAGTGTTCAATGCAATTTCTGTACAATTTATTCATGTAAACAAAATATAGTACTTCTCAGATTTCGTTTTTCACTCCAGTCTGTGATCTTCTTCCAAAAGTCTCATCTGGCCCTCACTCTGAAAAGGTTGCCCGCCCCTGTGTTAAACAATGCTCTTTTTAGCCCTCTCTCTCTCTATCTGCCTTTGCTCTTTTTGCTCATTCTGTAACCCTGTACACTCTTCACACACACACACACACATACACACACACACACACACACACACACCAAGATACGCACCATTTGAGTTGATTTCTAAATATCTGTCTCTTACCTATTTTCTTTAGTAAATCGAAAAGGGTTTATGCCGTCTACGAAAACGTCGACCTCAAATAACTACATTTCCTATAATTCTCTTTCAAATGAGCGGGAAAGAGAGATAATATGTTTGCATTGACATATGTTAAAAAACGCGGTAATGGATAATTATTTCAACTGGATAATGATTAATTATTGCAAATAGTTGAGCACCATTATATATTCAGAAATGTATTAGCCTAAATAGTTATACATGTTATAGTTTAAACAAAGGTGCATCATGTGTATGGTTGAAAATAAGTTTTTATGAAATATAAAAATAAAATAAATAATGTTCACACACGCAAACAAAGACAAACCTCGACGTATAAAGGTTATTCAATAGTAAGGTGGGCTCCCTTTACGGGGCTAGAAATCTTCAAACATCTACTAGTATCCTATATCTTTATAAAGCCACCATTCACTCACGTATAGAGTATTGTTTCCACATCTGGGCCAGTGAACCAACCATTAGTACTTTCCTCTTATGCAGAGTGCACAAAAGCGTTGCTAACCTAATAGGTCTCATTCGGTCTACCAAGCTCAAATCCCTGTTTCATCACTGCAATGTTGCATACCTATGATTGTTTTACAAGTACTTCCACGGAATATGCTCCGATAAAGTAACTGCACTTGTACCCCTTCATCGTAAATACCCGCGACTAACCCGACTAGTGGCAAAATCCCACCCCTTGACTGTAGAGAGCCCCAGATACCGGGAAACATTATACTCTAATAGTTTTTTTCCTCGGACCGCTTGCCTTTGGAATCCAATCTACTACCAATTCCCCGACTGCAACGACACGCAAAAATTTAAATATAATGTGAACAACCATCGTGCTACACAACCCTCTTCTTAGGATGCCTCTTATAAATCTAGTCTCTAATCACTTTAGCATTTTACGTCTCACTGACAACAAGCCTTGTGTGAAGTGAATAAAAGTAAGAAAAAATTTTAAAACTTAAAAAGAATTTAAAAAAAGAATTATCTTAATTTACCTTCATTTAACAGTACGAAACAATTCTAAGATTAATCTTATTTTAAAAAAAAAAGAATTATCTTAATTCACCTTCATTTAACAGTACGAAACATATCTAAGATTAATTTTATTTAAAAAAAAAAGAATTATCTTAATTCACCTTCATTTAACAGTACGAAACATATCTAAGATTCATTTTATTTTAAAAAAAAAGAATTATCTTAATTCACCTTCATTTAACAGTACAGAACAATTCTAAGATTAATCTTATTTAAAAAAAAAATGTATCTTAATTCACTTTCATTTAACAGTACGAAACAATTCTAAGATTAATCTTATTAAAAAAAAGACAAATTTTACCCAAATTAAAACATCACTTTTTTTAGATCGTTTTCTTGTGTACAACATGAACCTTAATTCAGTGGTGACGTCTGAGGATTGGAGAAGAGAAACTTTATAGGTTCTTTGTTTGAATCTGTGATGAGTTAATAAGTGTTGTAATTTGTCTAATTTTTGTTTTAATCATTCATTTTCTTATATTGTTGCGCTATCGTGTATACCCATCGTTTCACAAGACTGAACGAAGGTCATGATGACGTTTAAGGTGCGTTCAATCACTCATCACTTTGGCAATTCCAGATCAGGTATGATGCGGAGTAGTAGTACATGCCAGGCTCCTCTCAATAAGTTACATAGAATATATCCTCCTTGTAACATGAAAATTCATCCATTATTGAGGACTCAATTTGAGTTTTTGGTGTGTTATTCTAAATACTCTCAGGTCCGCTCTGACCCGTAATGCTAGTAACTGTCAGGACCCATCCCTAAGTAAAATAGAAGCTGCTTGGATATGGCATAATATGCATCTGGTGGCATATCCAGACATTTATATAGTAAAAAACAGACACCATCAATAAATGAGAGCAGAACGTGGACATTGTGTTTACTCGTAAATCTCGCTTCGCCTTATTTTGGCATTTAGTCCTTAATTCCATAAGCGATTTTTTTCTGACAAACATGGACAAATTGCTTTTTTTTTGAGTTGGCTGTTTTTTTAGCGGATTGTATGCAGAGATTTTCAATCTTCCCATAGTATTCATTATTATTTAATTATCAATATATCGATCTCATTAACTCGTATCCTCGAGTGTTTTATCCTTGACAGGTTATGACTGAGTAGTAAAATTATTCGGAAATATGACAATTATTAATGCAAAATACTTTTGGCAAAATGACTGGATCCGCCATAAAATCCAATGAAAACAGCTGATATGCTGTAAAACAACAGAAAATGGTTAGAGTCTACTACAAGGATGAGTTAAAGGTTTTACCATTTTTTCTGAGAATTTGGCAGCAATTAATATTTTTGCTAAGGTCGTGAATTTGATTGTTCTTAATAGACGATGCGATGGCGAGCTTGCCTCATACTCTTTGAGTATTACTTATTGGATTTGACTCTATGGCTTGCATCCAAGTTCTTCAATTTACGGTTTTATAGGTGAACACAACTGATCGTCGAGTTTCTTCCTTAACGTTTTGAACCCGTCGTCTTAATAATATTTTAGGACTGACTTTCCCATAAGATCTCAAATAGAAGACTTGCATCAAATGTATTGCTAAGGTAACTGGTTAAAATGGTTGGATCATTGATGGATCACTGTTTCTTGCTTTGTTAATGTACAACCCAACTTCGCAATCTAGTGGGGAATAATCTCTTCTCTTCCGTATCGTTCATAGTAAGTGCTCAACGGAGAGTAGAAAGTAAAATTGGACCCTGGCTTGACTTTTGGCAGTCTCGTTACTCTCGCTTCCCTTATTTTGTCAGTTAGTCCTCACATTCCATGAGTGATGTTTCTGACAAAGGGGGAAGCATTGATGTTTTCTGGGTTATAATCTATCCATCTAACTCTAATCGTCGGCTAGTGTTTTACCATGACGTATTTTTTAGCGCCTTAAATTAAGTGGCTTCATGTCTTGTCTGGAGCGATTTCCATATAAAACCTGCCTCTCCTTGTAAAACAATTACCGCAAGAAATATATTAGCTACAATCACAGCAAAGAACTTTCCTCTCTCTATCTCTCTTTCTTTCTCTCTTCCTTTCTCTCTCTTTCTCACTCTCTTTCTCTCTCTCTTTCCCTTTCTCTCTCTCTTTCTCTCTCTCTTTCTCTCTCTCTTTCTCTCTCTCTCTCTCTCTGTACAAAAAAACAAACCGAACTTCCATGAACAATGTTTCATTCCTAGAAATCTCATCTGTAAAACAAAATACCACGAGGCTTGAAATTTAAATAGACACATAGAAAATGTTGATATGCCATGAAAACAAAGGAAGCTATACACGTCTCATGCATTTGCATACATAAAGTACAGACTAATTTACATAAAACAAACATGAGATTAGCATTGATCGTTTAATCTTTTCTTGACTGCTTAGCCGTTTCTTTTTTAGAGTTTTAGGTCAAACATTAAAAGAAGCGCAGCGAAGCGTTGATAAGATTAATCGCAACAAGATGAAAGATACGAACGACATGTACGTATATACATAAATAAATCAATAGAAAAGGAAAAGAAGAGAAGAGAAAAACATTGTATAGAAGGAAGATGGATACAGGGATTGAATAAAAGAAAAGAGCATAAAGAAAGAATAAAGGAAAGAAGAGAAAAGGAGTAAGAAAACAGCGAAGAAAAGGAAAAGAAACGAAAGAATATAAATATAGAAAGATACAAACAGAAATATAGAAAGATACAAGGAAAATAGAAAGAAGCATCGAAGGAAAGAAGGAAGACTGAGAATTAGAAAGAAAACTAATAAAAAGTAAGACAAACGAAAGAAAGGGCAGGTAAATAATAAAAAAACAAACAAAAGAAGAATAGAAAAAGAATAACTAATAAAACTTAAATTTACTCATCATTCTGTTAACCAATTTCAGTAATAGTGTAACAGAAATTCTAGCACATTATTATAGCATGATTTGATTGATTTACATAATTTGAAAAGTCATTACTTTTTTGTTCTCATTTCAAGGTGGTCAGCGATGATAGCTTTTTAAGATTCTTACCAAAGACAGGACCTTATACAGGGTGTTTCAAAAGTCTTGGGAACATAACGATTTTTAATAACTCAATAACTATTAGGAGTTGAAAAATGAAATTGGTACCGTTGGAAAGGTTAAAGTTTCAAGTTTTGTGGGGAATCTTCAAAGTTGCTCAATATGAGCACCATTCGTCACACGACAGACATCTAGTCGATAGTCCATTTCCTGCCAAACGCGTTCCAGCATCTTGACGTCAATGGTTCCCACAACTGCCGTTACTCGAGCCTTTAGTTCGTCAATATCTCTTGGAAGGGGCGGCACATAGACGTGTTGCTTGACAAAGCCCCCAAGGAAAAAGTCACACGGGGTAAGATCTGGAGACCTAGGAGGCCAGGGCATGAGAACGTCATCACCTCGCACAGATCTCCCAATCCATCTACCAGGCAGCCTTGTGTTAAGAAACTGCCTTACTCTAAGACTCCAGTGTGGTGGTGCACCATCTTGTTGAAAAATGAAGTCATCAGATTCTGCTTGTTCCAACTGAGCCATTAACCAGTCTTCCAGCATGTTGAGATAGGATTCACCAGTGATAGTTGCCTCTTCAAAGAAGAACCGTCCATAGACACCTTTCTTGGAAATTGCACAAAACACGTTCACTTTTGGTGAATCTCGCTCGTGCTCAAGAAGTTCATGAGGATTCTCAGTACCCCATATGCGAGTGTTATGCTTGTTAACTTTGCCATTCAGATGGAAGGTCGCCTCATCGCTAAAAACAAGCCGGTCATCAAAGCCGTTATCTTCCAACTTCTCTTGCATTGCAATGCAAAAGTCACGGCGAAGTGGCTTATCAGTGTCCTTCAACTTTTGGACCAACTTGAGCTTGTAAGGTACCATTTGCAGTCGTTTCCTTAAGACACGCCAGACAGTTGCTGGAGCAAGCTGAAGTTCCCTGCTGGCTTTTCTCACTGATTTACGGGGGCTCCGCTGAAAAGCTGTCCGAACTTGCTCAACTGCATCTTCTGAAGTTGAAGGGCGACCTGTTCGCTTACTTGGGCACAAACACCCATCTTTCACAAATTTAGCATGCCATCTGACAATGGATTTCCTTTCAGGGGCTTCTTTTTTAAATTTCCTGCGAAATGCACGCTGAACACATGTCCACGATCCAGTCTTTGCAAATTGGAGGACGTAAAATGCCTTGTCTTGTTTAGAGAACGCCATTAATGCACCTGGAAAGATAACACGAAAATCATTAGTATGACAAAAAACTTGATTAAGCAAGCTTTAAAATGGCACCAGTTTCATTTTTCTACCTGGAATAGTTCATGAGATATACGCATTAGTAATGTTCCCAAGACTTTTGAAACACCCTGTATATCACTAACTTAGGGAGAAAACGAAATTATAAAAAGGGAAACGGCCGAAGAGATCCACGCTAGTGTAATTGGCCGAAAAATAAGTCGTTGTGTAGATACTGAAAAAAAATGTTCTTAATGACCCTTGCTCCAAGGACGAAACGATCAGATGCTGGAATATCCAAGACTGTAATCAACAGGGATTTGAGAAATATTGGTCGTAAACTCCGTAGAAAACCTGGACAATAAAGCAACTAAATATTCACAGCAGCTGCGTGTCGTGACCTACTAACATGAACAAGGAATGCAATTCTTCACACAATACCCTCTTTGAAAGTTTCACTTACAAGCTTCCTCTTTCACTAAGACACAACAATTTTATTATGGAATGAACAAGGAAATATATGAAGATATGAGTAAAGTTCGTTTCACTAATAAGACCTTGATGGGCATGATGGTTGGACAAAACGACGGGTTTATTCCGAATATGAGATTTACCATAATTTGTGACGACCATAAAAGGGACGAATAGTCAGTATATTTGCGGGTATCATTCAATATCTACTTATTGGTTCTATAAGAGTATCGGAAATAGTAAAACTACGTCTGCTGCCTATTCCAATCTCTTGAAAGAATATATGGTAGTTTTGACAGATGACATTATCTTGCTCTACTGAGTCTTTGTTTTGATTCACGACAATACTCGTTTTCACTCTGTCCATGCCATACAAGAATTGTTAGAATTTTCAGACATGAATAGTACCAAGTTGAGGATCTAGCTTGAAAGTTCCCAAGTTTTGGTCTATCATCAAAAGAGATGCTTACGCTAGTGGATCCCAATTTATGTCTAAAACAGACTTTTTGGAAACTATTAATACTACAGGACGGGCAGTCCCACAAACCATAATTAAAAAGCTGCCTGAGTCAGTCAATAAAGACTTTTTTGAATTTATAAAGGTCAATGGTGGTTACATGGGTAAGTAAGGTATTTATTCATTGTATTTATTGAAGTATATATTATTATATATTTACTTATATCAATTAATTGTTTTATATAACTGTCATTCATCGTTATTTTATTTATTTACTCTTAATTCGCACTAATAAACGTTCATTTTGGTTGTTTGAATTGATAAGCTTTTTATTCGTCGGTAAACATTCAGTGAGTTCAACAAATGTTTTATTTTGTACATACGAACTATGAGTTAATGCTTATTTGTTGGCAACACATTTATAACTGAGTTCTCGATTACCTGTGAACAACATTCCGAAATTGAGTCATGGAAAAGTGAGAAATATCTATTTTTGTTAAAAAGCTATTATCGCTGGTCGTAGTGTAGAACAGGTAGATTGGGAGTCAAAATGAGGACAAAACATAATTAAATAATGAGAAAAGACAAGTGAAAGAAAAATTAAAGTAATACGAGCAAAAAGGACTTTAAAAAAAGAAAGGTAAGCGAAATATATATATATATATATATATATATATATATTGCAAGCATGAAGGGAAGACAAATTCTATCGTTCATGATTAAAAGTTAATCATGAGGAAAAATAAAAGTAAAAAAAAATAAAAATAATGCCAGCTGACCGGTTTCACCCTCTCTTAACAAAGGCTGTATCGAGGGATTAAAAAAAACAAAAAAAACAAGGGATTTAAAAAAAAACGGGGTGAAAAGAGAGAGTACAGAAAATAAAACAGCGTTATGTTATATGTACAATGGAGGATGGATCTTAGAGATTGATCACATCTAGTCCTAATAGACATTCCCTTTACTTGCGAACCGGTCGGCTGGCATTATTTTTATTTTGTTTCTTTACTTTTTTTTAATTTATTCTTGATTAACTTTTAATCATGAACGATAGAATTCGTCTTCTCTTCATGCTTGCAATAATAAAGTGTTGTACTCCCCCCCCCCAAATCATGAAATATATATATATATATATATATATATATATATATATATATATATATATATATATATATATATATTCTAGCTTTTATTTCCTAGCTTCTCAGTAATTTTTGCTCTTCACTCGGGTTTTAGACCCTTTCTTTATTGGCGTTACGTAGATGACACTTTTGTAATCCTTAAGTGCGGTCACAAGGCAAATGATGTTTTCATGAATTAAATACGCTTCACCCAGCACTGCAGTTCACTATAGAAAAAGGCCAAAATTACTCTTTACCCTTTTTGGACGTTCTCGTAGGAAGGATAGGGGATAACTTCACCACGACTATATACAGGCACCCAATGTTTACGGGCCTGTATATTAGTAGGGATTCCTTTGATTCTATAAGTAGAACAGTCAGTTTTATCAACATCCTGATTCACTGCGCTCTTATGATTTGTACTGCGAGAAAAGTTGAATTAAAAAAGATAAGATATGCTTATGTTTCCCCGAGTGATAATTTTTCAAGTTTATTCATCCAAAAACTTGCGAAATTCAATACCAACATTTTCATTAGTCCTCTCAAGTGTCCGTCTAATTTAAAAATTCCCTTCATTGGTGCTACATATATACGTATATATATATATATATATATATATATATATATATATATATATATATATATATATATATATATATATATACGGCCCTCTACAGATAGAGCGATCTGGTAGAGGAAACGTGGCGTAATTAAATATTCTTTGTAAAAATGAATTCTCGTTTCAATTCACAGTGCCATAGAGTGTGTGACAAAAGGGATAAATTCATTTACAGAATATAATTTATTCCACTCCCAGTAGCGATTTCTTTGTTAACCGAAATAGTAAGACAGCCGACATCAATTAAGAGATACCTGGCGTCTGATTTTCGAATCTCTGGGTTAATGCACACGCTACGTCGAGCCAGACTGATGAGTTCTGACAACGAAACACAAATCCGTGGATGAGTACTCACGCACACACACACACACACACATATATATATATATATATATATATATATATATATATATATATATATATATATATATATGTATACATATATATTTATATTTATATGCAACCGTCCGAGAGTATGATTCCTGCACTGATGAGAGCGAAAGCTCGAAACGCTAGCGTATGTAGATAAAATATTTTAATATTATTTATTAAAAATTAATATTATATGCATATATATATATATATATATATGTATATATATATATTGTTAAAATTACCTTAAGGCCTTATCGTCTGACCCTCTGAGAGGAAACGTCAAAATGGTAAATTAAAAACTAAAAGTCGAATGAGATATGAGGGGAAAAACTTATTTTAGTTGGAAGAAACGAGTGAGTGGGGGAAAAAAGCGTAAATCTCTCAACGTTATGGTGGCTTTGTAATCATTAAATATCTCAAACTGATGCTTCAAAATCTTTTGTCTACACGGGCTAGGTCGAGAGTTGTTAATGACAAACGCCTCAATAATATTCAGATGGTAGTTCGACCTGGCACTGTGTAAAACAGAAAACCACCCATCGGAATACCTGTCAGAACAACTATTTATACTAACGAGGTGATTACCGATGGCTGATTCCTGTGCCTGGAAGTTCCCGGATGATCTCGAAACCTTGTGTAGGCGAATATCACGTGGTATGTGTTGGGATATTCTAAATTCTAATCTTTGGGATGTCTTGCCAACGTAGTCAGCTCCACACTGACACATGAATTTATAAACTACAGAATTCTTTTGAATAACTGGCAAAACATCCTTACGAAAAGAAGAGAAAAAGTTTCGAGTCGTGTAAACTACCCTCAACATGGTTGCCGGAAAACAACGTTGAGTAGAAGAAGAAATCCTTTTAACAATGTCAAGGCCGTCAGAACCCAACCATGGGAGTTTCAAATAAATAGGGCAACGTGACGGGTCAATAAATTTACCACCATTAAATAAAGCAACTTTACGTGCAATGGTGCCTTTTATAGTATTGATGGAGTTGGAGATCTTTTATGATTCAAAGCCACCATAACGTTAAGAGATTTACTCTTTTTTCCCCTCTCAATCGTTTCCTCCAACTGAAATAAGTTTTTTCTCCTCATATCTCATTCGACTTATAGTTTTTAATTCACCATTCTGACGTTTCCTCTCAGAGGGTCAGACGATAAGGCCTTAAGGTAATTTTAACAATTTTCCTTTTTTTTCCACTCGTCTGTTTCATTAATTATAATAATGCTTCCTTTAAAATTAATCCTACGATTCTGTTGTACACGAAATTTACTATATATATATATATATATATATATATATATATATATATATATATATATATATATATATATATATACAAATTATACAGTATAGTCAGTCGTATTCTCAAGGTTTGTTATCGTTATAATCCTTCCTACAAAATTAATATCATTCTGATAAGCCTGTCAATTACGCAAATTATCTGTTATTATTATTCTGTTATTAACTGAAAAAACTATATTCCGATCGATTTCATCGATTACATTAACTTTTCAGTGACAGACATTTCATTGGATAATACACAGATATGATTAAAAGATGTGACCCCTCATCCCCAACATAGAAATCCGTCTTACATACATGACTAATGAGCCTAAGGACCAGAGAAGCTTAATTTGCACAAATAGATCATCTGCAGCTTTGCAATCATTTTTTGTTGTTGTTTTAATATCATTGTTACCTATTACATTTTTTTGCCAAGCAGCAAATACTAATTATTAGAATTTCTTTCCAGCAATATTTTTCCAAAACTATATCATGTATTTTGCCATTTTGTTGATTGTGCTGGTAATACCCACGCTGAAACAGTAAAACTGGTTCACAGAGCTGGAAATTCACTACAAAGAAATAGACAGAAATCAGACCCCTAAAGGATATATATATATATATATATATATATATATATATATATATATATATATATATATATATATATATATATATATATACAGGAGAAGAATTTTCTTTGAAAACTCATGAGTTTAGGACAGTAAATAACTTTGCCTGAACATTGAAATGTAATAAAATTTGATTCGCACCTTATTTTATTCTTTCACTTTATCTATTGCTATTAATGCTCTATCCAGTATCCGTATGTTAACTTATTAAAGATATTAGTTGCCTCTTATATCTTTTGTTGGATTAACCTTATATATATATATATATATATATATATATATATATATATATATATATAGAGAGAGAGAGAGAGAGAGAGAGAGAGAGAGAGAGAGAAAGAAAGAGAGAGAGGGAATGAGAGAGGTAATGAGGAAGATAGATAGATATATAAAAGAGTGGAAAAGATTACAAATAAGTAACAGATAGCCTAGAAGAAAATTAAAATAAGTGAAAGCAAAAAAGGGTTTAAAACAAACAACGAGCAGAAAAGGCAGCAGAAAGTAATTTAGTGTAGCATAAACATGCACATTTAGTGTAGCATAAACATGCAAATTTAGTGTAGCATAAACATGCACATTTAGTGTAGCATAAACATGCAAATTTAGTGTAGCATAAACATGCACATTTAGTGTAGCATAAACATGCACATTTAGTGTAGCATAAACATGCAAATCAACATTTCGTAAAAAAGAAGATACTACGCTATTATATTTTGTTTTCGTTATTGTTGTTCGTTTTTTATACCTTGTCTACAAGTATACGAAAGAAATACGAAAGGGAAACCGCAAACGTGGTCCGCTGGTGTGCTTATTCAATTATTTATATAGCAAAGGGTATATTTTATTTCCCGGAAGTACATCTGAAGAAGTCCAGCGGTTACTAGAGCGGTAAGTACCGCCGGTGAAAGAGGGGGGGGGGAGAAGATATTCCGCTGCCACCACTCACATGCCATTAACGGCTCCGCCTTTCAATTATACTATAAAAATAGAACATTTATATATATATGTATATATATATATATATATATATATATATATATATATATAGTGTGTATACTTATGTATATACACATCATACGTACATATATATATATATATATATATATATATATAGAGAGAGAGAGAGAGAGAGAGAGAGAGAAAGAGGGAGAGAGAGAGAGAGAAAGAGGGAGAGAGAGAGGGGTATGTATGTATATGTACGTATATATATATGCATGTATATATATATATATATATATATATATATATATATTTGTCGCTCCTCGTAAAAAAGTAGAGCACTGTAATGGTAGTACTTACACAGCTTGGCGTCACTTGCTTTATAATGCATCATTTCTTCCCCAATAGTAGAATGGCTGGACGTCAAGCTGCTTTAAAAAGTGTTAAAATTATCATTTTTTTTATCAGCTGTTCAGAATTGACCGAGCGGTTAGCGACGTTGGATTTGAGTTGAAAAATACTTAAATCCAGGATGTCGAATCGCGTGACCGGTAGTGAATAGTCATATTTCTATGCTGATGAGTCAAGATTTAAAAAAAAAGGACGAAACGTATAAGTACATAGATAATAAACAATAACATTGAAATACCTCAAAATTAAAGGTGCCACATTTGTTAAATAAACGAAGAAATATTGAACTAGTACCCTACGTCGTAAATGGTTTCAGTAAAAAATGCGAAGATTATTATATCATGGTTTTATTTGTTATCGCAACTTACACAATACCGAACTATTTTAGTTATATGTTTACGTAAACTGAAACTGTTCTATCAATAAGGTAACTGTTACACCAGCCGTTCTCACAGAAGAGAAACTACACCGGTTTTCACTATAAATCGTGCGAGTGACCAGAGTCACGCGCGAGAGAAAAAGTACAGACCTGTAACTGTCTAGCCAAGTGCCAGTCAGTTTCCTTACCTTGTACCTTTGATGTTAATACACTTGTTATCTTTACCCAACCTGTTGGACTACTTCACAACAATAACCTCCCTTCTTTTTAAGAGATAATGAACATCCACTAAATATATGCTTGCGCGATAAGGAGTTCATAGTGAAGCAAGTGTTACGCAATTGCAAACTGCACTGCTCGTGACTTTTGCCAGGGAAGACTTGGAGCCTCTCCTATCTTATAATGTTGTGCTTAGCGGAGGAAGAGCTGATTTCATACTTTCGAATCATATTACTAATATTACTAATATTACTAATATTACTAACCGTATCAAACCGTCGCCAATCTAAGTACGGACGAGGTTCACCGTTGCTTAACTTCGATAATTCAAAGAGAACTAATGTTTAAATATGAGATCGCTGTTATTTTATAACAAAAATATGTCATAAAAATATTTCCAGTTAACGTTATTTGGTCTTTCCCTGCAAGGGCATCTGTGACACAATCACTGTAATATAGCGCTCAGCTCTATATCAACTATATACGGCATGATCACGTTTTCGGTTTTCGTTAGATAACAGAAGGTAAGCTACGTTTAGCCTGGTCAGTAGCAGATGAGTGATCATTTGAGAATACGTATGTAATCTCCATTATCGTGATATACATGCGACTGGAGACACATTGTAAATTTGATATTTCCTAGAAACTTTCTTTTCCGAAGGAAACCGACTGAGTTTGACAACAGAAGATAATTTCATTTATCTCGTATTGACTTCTCGCCTTTCTATAGGCGTCAAGTATTTAAGCTTCTTTCCCTTTTCCTTACTCACTAAATTCGGTTTATAGGGGAAGGGGGAAACTTGTGGCTTGATCTCATTGAGCATGTCAGTTCTCTGGGTAGAAAGACGGTAGTTTTATGACCAAATAATTCTACTTTTGATGGCTAATACTATAGCAGAGTTTATTTATCAACTTGATAGCATATAATATCTTTTCATAAACGGAGCTTAAAAGGTAATAGCTTTTCAACAAAAGCCAGAAACATCTATATCACTTTTTATGCAATAACTCATTAACTATATTTTTTCAGTATGAATAAGATATATTTTTAGATGTATTTATTTAAAACCAAGCATGGCCGTTCCAGCAATATCATGGGATTATGAATATAAAATAGTTTAAAAAGGGTGTATGTTTCGCAAGTGTTCGCATTTCTATTCATATAAAATCATGCAATTACGCCAATAATTTAATTGTACATATATAAATTATTATCAGGATTTCTGATGACCTGGTAAAAAATAACACGAACCGTTGACTTTTTGTTTAGAGTGAGGAAGTCTCTCCGACTTTATTTCAGCCGGCGAGGATTGTCTGATTTGCTATTTAATTTCTCGCTTCCCATCACCACTTAAGAAATGGTTTTGTCCCGTTTTGTGTGAAGGAACTGATTTATATTTATTTATATAAAAACAAATACACATTTGTTTTTATTGTATGGCGAAGGATTATAAAGCTTGAATATTTATAAACCTTTTTTCCTTTACGAATTCAATAAATCAATCAAACCACACAATTGTTAAAATTAATAGTAATGAGAAAGAGGACGAACAAACAATCACCGGCTGGTTAGTTGCGTCATACTTTAGCAATAACTTTAATTATAACTTCCTTTGCATATGGTCATTAGCAATAACGTCTTTCTCGTTCATGGCCACCTGTGAGTATGCCTGTTGTGTTAGCAAGTAATTTAACACATCTGACAGCATATTTCAAAATCCCGTTTCCATATCCCACAGTGTATTTTGGCAAATAATATTTATGGATATGAGCTCTCAATTCGCAACGGCAATTTTTCAATGAGTGATCCTAAATTAAGAGTCCAATAAGAAGGATTACCTAATATTGTCCTATGCGATTGAATCCATTTGCGTGGTTAGCGCCGATTCTTTATATATATATATATATATATATATATATATTTATTTATTTTGGTACATAAAAATTAGTACAACATTCGTACCGTCGGTTTCAAGCACAGAAAGTCTTAGCCATCCGGCTCTCTTCAGCTTCTGTTGTCATCTGTTTTGGAATTTGAAGTCACGTCACACTCTCGTTGGGACGCGTTATTTGCTCAGCGTGTTGTGTATGTTTGTGTATGTTTGTTTATATATTCTTATATCTCTTTCCACTTTATTTTATTTTATTTTGATTTTATTTTGTTTTATTTTATTCTTTATTCTTTCTTTATGTTATTCTATATTTTATATTCAGGTTTTGATTCTGATTTTAACATTTTGATTCTTAACGGTCTCAACCACGTGACTTCCCAAATTTTGAAATTTTAAATTTCTTTTCTTCTTCTTTATCTCCCCATTTAATTCTTTCAAAATATGATCTAATGTTAAGATCGGATTCTAACTCTGCCTGATTAGATCTCAGTTTATAATAACTATTGATCGATAACATCGATATACCAGTGTCGCAGATTTTGTACATGTCTGTGTAAAAAATAATAATCATATAGAAAAGCTCTATTTTTTTTAGCACTTTTTATAAACCCGGTTTAAATTTATTGGATTACTACCCTGTGTATGTTTTACCTGGATTATTACCATTATTATATATATATATATATATATATATATATATATATATATATATATATATATATATATATATATATATATATATATATATCCCACTTCGCTTCTCCATTTCTTCCTCTCCGCTTTTATATTTACCTCTGTCTTATCCTTTTCGTTCACTGTTGGCTTCAAAGGGAAATACCGAAGCAGTTGGCACCGTGTTCTTGGCAATCACATCGATTCACGTTAACTTGGAGGATGTTTTGTGATTATTTCCCCGTTAAAAGAACCCCCTTTTGTTACTCACACGAAGGATATTTGCGCGCAAGGAATAGCAAATAAAGTGTCAATAGACGAAATATCTTCAAACACTTACACATATTCACACCTGCAAAACAATATGCATACATAACTACACACACACACACACACACATATATATATATATATATATATATATATATGTATTTGCACTCACCCATATCAATACATAAACGCACATGCGCACACGCACATACCATCAAAATGAGGAGGAAGAAAAGAAGAAAAAAAACTATAAGACAGTCTCGCCTGACAAAATTGTTCTACAAAAGAAAGCTTGCAAAAAAAATTAAATAAATTAATTTTTCATTTAAATTGCACGATAGTTGATTTTCAAAATAGTTCACTTGAATACATTCTCATGCGTGCTTCAAGGATGTTGTCAATTTCCTTACTTAAAAAGCCCCAATTTTCGCATAACATTGCGATGGCTACACTTATTCTAACGTCTTTTAAAACTTGACGTCTCTTTCTGCTCATATCGTGATTCGACCCCCTCGAGGTAAATACCATCTAAATGAGGAGGAAGAAAAGAAGGAAAATAAATTATAAGACAGTCTCGCCTGACAAAGTTGTTCTACAACGAAAGCCTGCAAAAAAATTAAATGAATTTTTCATTTAAATTGCGCGATTGTTGATTTTCAAAATATTTCACTTAAATATATATATATATATATATATATATATATATATATATATATATATATATATTCGCGAGTAGTGAATCTACCCATCAAGATAGAAAAAAAAACTTCACAAATCAAAGACTACACATACATTATCGACGCGTAAGATTTTACACACACACAGACAAATCTCTCTTTCTTTCTTTCGCTCTCTCTATCTCCCTCTCTCTCTCTCTCTCTCTTTCTCTCTCTCTCTCTCTATATATATAGTTGTTTAGAAGGTTTGTAAGATCATAGACGTTCTTGTCGGCTAATCTAAAGCCATGTTCGATTTTATTTGTTTACAGCATTTCTCTTATCGGCTTCGTGTATTTTTCTTAATGTCTACACCTACACCTATTGGCTGAGCGTGGGAGGGGACCTTTGGTAGATGTTCTTCTTGTAAAATGTTACGGGTTTTCTTTTCTTCATTGCAACAGTATTGATAGATAGTGGTGTACTGAACAGTGGAAGTAAAACAAAAGAATCAAGAGCGTATTTCTAGGCCATTGAAGTCAAAGAGACGCACACATACACACCTACACACACGTATACACATACACACACACACACATATATATATATATATATGTATATATGTATATATTTATATACATTTATGTGTCTTATCTATGTACGTATACGTTTCGCCTTTTATAACCGGCACTCATCAGCATAGAGATATGACTATTAACTACTGGTCATGCGATTCGAAACCCCATATTCCGAGTAGTTTACAACGCAAATTCCAGCATCTAGAACAACTGAATAGCGAATAAACGGTGATAATTTTAACACTTTATCCATCAATACGGGTTTTATACGTTTCGCCTTTATAATCGAGAATCATCATCATATATATATATATATATATATATATATATATATATATATATATATATATATATATATATATATATATATATATATATACAATGTATGCGTAAGTGAATTGAGGCTAGATTTAAAGTAGTAAGATAAACAAGCACATCTTACATCCGACTAAGGCCCTGAATGCAAGAGTTTTCTATGTTAGCCGGTCCAAATTCAGGAAGGAGAGATTTTGTCTTCAGCACCGTCCTCTTCCGGAAGACATGCGCACGGGGGACTGTCTTTCCGTAACACTGGCTGCTTGCTCAGAAGCGGTATTTTTCAAACCCTCCAGCATGGTATTCGGACGTCCGATGAGCTTGCATTAGACGTTCGTCATTCTGAGACAAGTACCTTTGTAAAATAGAGTGTTACGGTTAGAACAAAGGGGTTATATTCAGCGTTGGTCACGTGCGCGCATAATAAATACATTCGCCTGTCTACTCGTCTACCGATACTTTTTTTACCCTAGATTGCTTGCTATTACAAAGACATTTATTTATAAAAATTCTGTATACAAACACCTTAATTCTTGGATTAAATGTTGATTTCATGTAACCGCCTTCAGCTGTAAGTCAAAGATCGTTGACATGCACGCATCACATTTTCTCTAATAATATGCAGCATTACGAACTTGGTTTATGCTTGGCGTGTTAGCTGATGGCTACATGTTAAATGTGACATGGTCGTGAAGATTGACTGACATCCGATATTTGGTCACCAAAGCTTTGTGAGTAAGTAAAGAGTTCTGCTGGCACACATACGATCTTCTATCGCTTAGATGGTCTATTGAAAACGTTCTTGTTTTCTGCATCAGCGTGTGGCCACCAGCATTCAACCGCAGAAATCGTCGAAATAAGTGTAGTCACACGTCGTATCGTTAACACGCCTTGAACCGTCACACAAGCGAGAAACTTCGTGTGCATGACGATTGATCAAGCAGCCGGATACGCACATAACCTATCATGGCTCCGGTTCACTTTTTCATCTTTGCCTAATTTGTTATTGTCAAAAAAATATAAACAAATCGAGTAGACAAGATTTTGCTTGATATTTCGACAAAGTCAGTCACCATTTTGCTCGGAGCAAATATAACCTTTCTAAAATAGTTTGCTTCATTTCGTATTCTGTGTGTCGAATGTATTCAAGCACCACATTGTGTATTGTAATCTTGGGAAGCTGGAGATCTTTGAGAATCGTCTTCAACAATAGATCAGGTCTGCATTGGAGGCTACCTACATCTTCTGATTCCCCAAAATGTTGAAATCTCAACCTTGCATATACTGTAACAATCACAGTATGCCGCACCATCAGTTAGCTGATATTTCGCAATTGATGCCGTAAAAATTGAAGAAGCCCCATTATTTGATAAGCTCTTACGACTGAATTCTACTCTAGACTGAAAATGAAAGATGGAAAACCGGGTAGATATTTGTACTACTCCAGAAAGTAACTTACTCCAGATGTAACGGTGTACCTATATAAGAGCTATACACGTTCTAAGATAGAAAACTGCTGCCACATCTGGTGAGATGCTGCACATGATACCCGTTCCTGACTTGACTGGATACAAATTCGACTACGAAATATAGTGAGCAATGCTTTTTTCTCTCTCTTACATCCCTTTTTTTAAAGTAGACGCGATTCTAGTTTTTATTCTACCGTTATTTCCATTGAAAGGGTTCGACTGTGCTCCAATCTTTAGTTCCACCTTGTAAGACATTAAGAGTGAGAACACGTATTGCTACCACAACCGGAAACAGACTTTTCATTCTGCTTCCATGTCTCTAGTGCTAGGCAAAATTTTCATGGACAGACATTCTTTACAAGGACTTGTTTACAACACAGATTAATCAATATTTGTACTCCCAGAGTGTTCCTCATGTTTCGGCTGATAATCATTAAAACTTATTGTTGAGTGACCTAATAGTATATATATAGACACACACATATATATATATATATATATATATATATATATATATATATATATATATATATATATATATATATTGTGTGTATTAAGGCAGCATTTTTTCATTAATGCATGTGTTGTTGAAAACGACAGAACTCTTCTGTTTAGTGATTCCTTTTTTAATTTTTTCTATTCGTCAAAAAGATCATTCGACGAATAGAAAAAATAAAAAAATTAATCACTAAACAGAAGAGTTCTGTCGTGTTCAACAACACATGCATATATATATATATATATATATATAGATAGAGAGAGAGAGAGTGAGAGAGAGAGAGAGAGAGAGAGAGAGAGAGAGAGAGAGAGAATCATCTAAAGACAAGTTTTTGCTGTTACACGACTCATCAATATTGCTAGATATAGTAAGCTGGTTAATCCTGATATTGTAAACCTGGACGCCAGGACACTTTATACAGTGGTCGAATATCATCTCAGCTAACAAACTCGCTATTAGGATTATATAATATGATTTAAATAAATGTACATATTTGTGTATGAATTTTACGTTATTCATAACCGAGAAGACTCAATTCTCAAAACTGTTTGATGGAAGAGTATTGAGCCGAGTAAAAACTATAATTTCCTCAATGAGAGTACTCCACTTATAGGATGTGGGCGCCGTATATATATATATATATATATATATATATATATATATATATATATATATATATATAGTCATCATCTGACAGCGAGTTCGTCGTGCCGCCATAAATATGGTTAGCAAAAAACATAATACAATTCTGATAACATTTGAAGAATACAGTTTATTTCGAAACATTTAAGATTAAAGTAAAAACCAAAAGTTTTGCTTTGTAAAAACTACTAATCTCAATCCAAGAATCAAGGAACTATCCAAAATTAATCATATTAAGTTCACGCTTTCAACTCACTTCAGTCATTATCAGTATATAGGGAATATCTTATTTCAGACCTGTACTATTTTAGACACTAAATAATTAAAGATTTGAAAATGTCTACTCCAAAACAACACGATGGTGACGAATTTGCGAGAATGAGGTGTAGTTATTTATTTGATTCTTTTCAGTAATTAAACTACGTATTTGAAGAAAACTCAAGAGAATTGTTCAACGTAAAAAACGAAAAAAATCTGTGACCAACTTGTATACATTTCTGTTTGTTCATTATTTTTTATTTATTCATTTTTATTTTTATACTCTATTATTATTTGTTGTTGTTGTTTTTCTTCTTCTCCTTCTTCTTCTTCTTCATATTATTATTATTATTTCATCATTATTATTATTTTGTTTTTATTATTTTTATCATTATTATAATGTTGTCTGACTTGTTATGTTCTTTATCGCTTCCTCTAATCGCTTGAAATCGTTTCGTCCTGAGAATATCAATGCACGTTTTTACTCGGTAATATTTGTATGACAAGACAGATATATAATATTTATCTCTATAAAAGTATACAAAGAAATGCACAGTGTTCTTTATTATAGAATGAAGAATAAAATAAATAAATAATATATTCTAGTAATTAATAATTTCTCTCTGTAAGTAAGCCAGATCATATTTTCTATTACATTATTAGTGCCCAAATGTTTTCTTTACTTTATTACCAAAATCCTTTGTAAATACAATATTATATTTGAACAAAATTACTTTTAAAGATTTATATGAGTTTAAAGAATAGTTAGAACATTCATTTATCCTATATATATATATATATATAAATATATACAGGGTGTCCCAAAATAATGTATACACCCTTTGAATTGTTATAAGTCGTTCAATTTACTGATTTTTATTTGCAAGATTGATAAACAAGATTGAGTAAGAATATTCATTTAAAAATACTGACAGTAAAATTAACAAAAACATAGAAAATTAACTTTTAACAAAGATAAAGGCTACTTGGGGTTATTTCAGAATGTTCATAAAATGAACCCTCATCCTAACCCCAACCCGTTCTGCTCAATACACTTTCCATATAGTGAAGACGTGAAGAATTGTACCTACAGACGTCCTGCGACATTTACTCCGGTATTTGAGCACATTCTACTACAATTACTACTCCCATTTGTTTGCAATTACTTCAGGTTTCTTGCTTTAAACATTGTAGCCTTTACGTTTATTAAAAGTTAATTTTCTATGTTTTTGTTAATTTTACTTACAGTATTTTTAAATGTGTATCTTACTGTTCTACTCTTTTATCAATTTTGTTTGCAAATCAAACTCGGTAAATTGAACGAGTTATAACGATTCAAACGATGTATACATTATTTTGGGACACCCTGTATATATATATATATATATATATATATATATATATATATATATATATATATATATATATAAATGTGGGTTAGTTCTAAGGACTACTTAACAAAAACTTTCTGAATAAATACTATAATAAACTGACTGTGTAAGATAATTAAGAGTTGTAAAAATTAATCGTCGACGAGTTCATTGTGGGTGGGACGTCGAGAAAGAAAAATATGGACTTGATAACTGTTAAAAAGAAGCAGGTTCCGCAATGCAAGCGCGACTTGAAAGGCGGCAGTTTAAGAAACGCAAAGAGCCGGAGCGCTTGGTGATCGGAGTATCGAATTACCGGAAGAATTGGAGTTTACCGATGTTTATGGCACCGATAAAGCTTTATTGGCTATGGTACCCAAGCTCGTCTTTGGCTTTCGTGTCCAGTGACTAAAAATGCGACTGATAAGCAGGTTGGTACGTGAAGGAATCCCCTGACTTGTAGTTCATCAAACAGACAATTGGAAGTGCTTGTGGAACAATTACTTCAGTTCACGCCCGGATAGACAATGCAGAGCCAATTACTTTCCAATCGAATGCATATATGAACGAGTGTATAGCGGAAACTAAGTCTGTGACCTCAGCAAGAAAAAGACTTTCATGAGACAAAAGTATCTCAAAAGATTTGTTTCTATGTGTGTCCGTAGCCGACGTAAACCATCCGGTGATGAGAAATAAAGAAAATCAAAGTTTTTCCGTATACGTTTTGTTCTTTGTCATTCTTGTTGGATCTTACCGGGTACCGCGAAAGAACGGGTAATCAATGTGTGTATCCCTTCACTCGAGACATCAGTGTTGCAAATATACATCAGACAATAATTGTAATATTTGAAGAAAAACACTCTAATCTTTATGACTACCAGCAAATATATTCTCCTCCAGTCGGATATTTTGTGAGCCTGAGAGGATGGCATCACGGTATACGAAAATATTCCACCCTGACCTCCAAGCGTTTATGACTGAGAAAATTCTATAATGACATGCGAAAACTACCACCCACCTCATCACAAAAAGGTGTTAATTCCTGATCATAACATGAAAACAAAATAGATACAACAGTAATCCTAGGAGTATGGTATCATGAGGAATGCACATATACTATACTGATTCCCCCCAAACAGGAGGCAATGCTTGGGAGGAATGTATCATGACGAATGTAGATATACTACACTAACTCAAAAGAAAGTAATTTCTACTAGGAGTCTACCCTCTCAAAAAAAGGAAGTGGTAATTCCTAGAAAGATGGTGTTATGATGAACGAACATATACTATACCATCCCCCAAACAAAGAAGATAATTCCTGGTAGGATATTATTATGACGACATAACCGATACTACACATATCCATCTGAAATCGAGGAGGTAATACCTAGAAGGATTCCCCATAAAAGGAGATGATAATGCTTGCGAGTATAATACCAATAGAAAATATGCTACACTAATCTCCCCTCAAAACAGGAGAAGATGGTCTCATGACAACAGAACTTATACTAGATCACTACTCCCCAAATAAGGATGTAATACTTGCGAGGGTCGCCCTTATTTAAAAAGAAGGACGTAATTACTAAGAGGGAGGTTTTATGACAACTAGACCAAAATACTACACTACCTACCCTCATTAAAATATAATACAATAGATTAAATCAATTTTTTAAATCATTTAAAAATGTTTAGTCATAAAAATATTATTTTTTATAGTTCCTTGGCATTTTAGCTCAGATCAAAATGTAGTATATTTTATCAGCATCTATTTGACATGAGATGTTTTACTATCGACAAAACTATTGCGGATATTACAGAATATTATTTGATTAGAAATTATTTAAAAAATAAATATGCAAATAAGGTATACCAAAAACTCTTTGTTGGTGTTGATTACTATATATACGGTAGTTCTAAATCTTATGTTGTATCACAGAGTTAAATACGCATAAACAGTTTTGATGTTCATATAGTAAGGATGAGTGGAAACAAATTCTCATTTATTCATTTAGATTATAAATGTGGTTGAAATGTTTTGAAATATAGTTACCTTTTTTTTGGGGGGGGGGTTCTTAACAAGACAATGAGCGCTAATGTGTCAATTCAACTTAGCAACTAAAAATGAAAATACTGAGATGGACAATACGTCTAACTTATTATTCTGTTGCTATTTTAATGTCTTTTTACAATTATTACGTATCAAATGTTCTGATATCACCAAAATATATTTCGAAAACTTGACGATTCAAAGAGATAAGCTGAAAAGCGAATACATTAAATAACGGAATCAAAATAAGACACTAACAAGCTTTAAAACCAACTGGGAAGGAATATACTGAAATAACCGATACCTAGTATCGGCCAACATACTGTGATGTTGATAACAATTGAAGTCATCCGTAGTTACGAAGTCATAAGTTGAAATAAAAAAGAGAACGGTTTATCTTAGTCGTTCAACATCAAAGTCCGTTAAAAACAACTTTTGCAATGATTAGTAATGATCCCAAAATGTCGTTGTTCCATCCATGCTGGGAACTTATCGTTCATCGTATAAGATATGGCTGTTGTGCCATGTTTCAGTAGAAATGTTAGGTGCGCTTCATAATGATGGGGGTGGACAATAATGATGGAGGAGATAATACCTAGATTCAAACATATGTTAGTATTACAATATGTCACATGCTAGGGAAATGGTAAAAATGTAGCCAATAACCCTTACTAGAAGATGTAGGTTATTTTTTAGTATTCGATATTAATACACATAGTAATACATCGGATACTCTTTGTAGTAAGCATCTTCGACGGGTAATAGGATCGATATACTAATACACGCACGTCATCACACCTAATAAAATATGTGATTGTCTGATCGCCAAAGTTGAAATATGCAATTAATTGAAACTTAACTCGTGTCGCTAAGATAAAGTGTCTGACTATAGCTATTTGCACTACACTATTAATTCATTGGAATCCTGGAAGCGCCCCACATCCAACAACTAGAGTTGAATAATATATATATATAAATATATATATATATATATATATATTATTTATCAATTTAATGATTTATCAATTTAAATGTCGGTGCGATGCCGTATACGTGGGAAAAATTATGCAAACCTTTGAATCCAGAATAAAGCAATAGTGTGTTAGATATATTCTATGTGTTTAATTTTCAATTGTTGGTGTACTCCTCTAAAGTGCTTTATTTTACTTTGTTTTTGAAGTTTTACGTAATTTCTGTTAGTTATTTATAGTCTATCATAATGTGTTCAATATATTCTATGTGTTTAATTTTTAAATTTCTTTGTGTACTTCTCTAAAGTGCTTTATTTCCTTTTGTTTTTTAAGTTTTACGTCATTTCTAGTTTTGTTTATTTTCTATCATTGTGTGTTCAATATTTTCTATGTGTTTAATTTTCAAATATTTTGTGTACTCCTCTGAAGTGCTTTATTTCTCTTTGTTTTGAAGTTTTACGTCATTTCTGTGTTTTATTTATTTCCCATCATTGCGTGTTCAATATTTTCTATGTGTTTAATTTTCATATTTTTGTGTACTTCTCTAAAGTGCTTTATTTCTCTTTGTTTTTTAAGTGTTACGTCATTTCTGTGTTTTATTTATTTTCTATCATGGTGTGTCTAATATTTTCTCTGTGTTTGATGGTCATATTTTTGTGTACTTCTCTAAAGTGCTTTATTTCTATCGTGTATTGAAGTTTTACGTCATTTCTATGTTTTTTATTATTTTCTATCATAGTGTGTCAAATAGTTTCTATGCGTTTAATTTTCATATATCTTCGTGTTCTTCTCTAAAGTGCTTTATTTCTCATTGTTTTTTAAGTTTTACGTCATTTCAGTGTTTTATTTATTTTCTATCAATGTGTGTTCAATACATTCTGTTTATTTAATTTTCATATGTTTTGTGTACTTCTCTAAAGTACTTTATTTCTATTTGTTTTAGAAGTTTTACGTTCTTTTTGTGTTTTATGATTTTCTATCATTGTGTGTTTAATATTCTTAATGTGTTTAATTTTCATATTTGTGTGTACTTCTCTGAAGTGCTTTATTTCTCTTTGTTTTTGAAGTTTTACGTCATTTCTGTGTTTTATTTATTTTCTATCATGGTGTATTCAATACATTCTATGTGTTAAATTTTCAAATGTGTTTGTGTTACCTCTCTAAAGTGCTTTATTTCTCTTTGTTTTTGAAGTTTTTCGTCATTTTTGTTTGTTATGTATTTTCTATCATTGTGTGTGAAATATGTTCTATGTGTAGTATTTTCAAATTTGTTTGTGTACTTCTCTAAAGTGCTTTATTTCTCTTTGTTTTTGAAGTTTCACGTCATTGGTTTTTTTAATTTATTTTTTATCATGGTGTGTTCAATATATTCCATGTGTTTAATTGTAAATGTTTTTGTGTACTTCTCTAAAGTGCTTTATTTTTTTGTTCTTGAAGTTTTACGTAATTTGTGTGTTTTATTTATTTTCTATCATTGTGTGTTCAACATTGTCTGTGTTTTATTTTTAACTTTTCTTGTGTTTACTTCTCTATGGTTCTTTATTTTCTTTTGTTTTCGAAATTTTTCGTCATTTTTTTTTTTATTTACATATTATCATTGTCATTTTGTAACATACCAGTCCCAATTTACTACATTCGGCCGGATCTCTTCATCATTGATTGCTCTGCCGTGGGTTTTTTCGTCTTGCGTCTAGTAGCTTTGCGTTTGCTTGCGTGGAGCATCGGTCCCTTGAAACGGAAAACATCTCAACAAGAAAAGAAAGAACTCCGTGACGTTTCTAGATGGTCGTGAACGATTTATTGGTCTGAATATTCGTTAACTTGGGAGAAAGTGGTCATCTAATGTTGCTTCTTCTTTTCTTCTTGTCTTATCGGTTGACTTCTAAATTCTGTAGACGGGGCGAGATATCGATCTTCTGTCTCATTTTTAGAGATGCAGTCTTAACTTACTTGTCTACATCTTTGGACAATTTCGTCCGCTTTCTCTCACGACGATTTTGTCGCTTCAAACTCCCATGACGGACTCAACTCATTTCCCGTTTTCGACAACAACAAGTGACGTCACCGTCCTTTGTCCTGTCATACAAATCATAACCAGAGCTGGCCTGATCTTTATTGAACCTCAACTTTTGAAGTCGGTCACGTTACAACAGTTGTTATTACTTCTGAGAACAAATCTATTGGTCCCAAAATGGATGTCATTTCGACCTGCACTTAACTCGAACAAAGATCACCCCTCTCACAATCAAAACTAGTGGACCTACACGCTTTTAGGCATACGGGTCCCTCATGATATTACAATTTTACTATTTTCTATTTCTTTTCGTTTGATCTTTTTTATTACTCCATCTTGTTTTATTTGCTTTTGTTTTACGTCATTTCTGTTTCTTATAAATTTTCTATAATTGTCTGTAAAATATTGTATATTTCTTTTCTTTTCATCGTGTATTTACTTTTTTATGTTGTTTTGTTTGCCTATATTTACGAATTTTACGCTATTTGTGTTTATTATTTATTTTCGATCATTGTGTGTACAATATCTTTTGTTTCTGTTCTTTTAATCTTTTCCTTTTGTTTACTTTATAATGCAGGTTATTTTGCTTTTGTTAATTTTCCATCATTGTCTTTTAAATATTTTCTATTTCTTTTCTTTTCATATTTTATTTTTCTTCTCTATTTTGCTTTATTTGCCTTGGCCTTCGAAGTTTGTCGTACTTTCTGTTTTTTGTTCATTTTTATCCTTTTCAGTTAAATATTTTCTATCACTTTACTTTTCATATTTTCTTAGTTTTTCTTCTTTATTTGTCTTTATTTACTATTGTTTTTTATGTTTTTTGTACTTTTTATTTATTTTCTATCATTGTCGTTTAATATTTTGTATCTCCTTTATTTTCATCTTTTGTTTACTTCACTATGTTGTTTAATTTACCTTGGTCTCTGAAGGTTTACATCACTTTTCGATTTATTTTCTCTCTCGCTAGTTGTCAATTTAAGTCCATCTTTCTGTTTTTCGTTCATTTGCTTAAAAGTT
>OY744523.1:173298270-173455770 GCA_963556195.1 Sepiola atlantica | reverse complement strand
CTAAGCTTCACTTTTAAAATATACTATACTCACTAGTCCGTGTAGATAGGTTTTTACTTTCTGTATTCATAAGTATCGCCTCACATTAATTATTCTTCATGTTGTTGTTTTATTTTCAATTTTATGGTAGATATTCTAAGTAAAAAATGTACACATGTCCATTCATGTTAGTCAAGAATTGTTGCATGTATCACTATAGTAGAAATGGTTTGGGCTATTTACGTGAGAATAGTTTGGAGTAAATATGAGAGAGAGAGAGAGAAAATAGAGTGTGTAGAGGCAGACTGGGAGATACATATTCGTAGAGAAAAAAAAGGGGTTAGTGAAAAATCAACAAAACAAATTCCAGTTTAAAATCCATTTTACATAAATGTGTTATCATTTAATAATGCGAGAATCAAGTGTGAAAAACGGCATCTCTCATATTGGGTCCGTTCTCTTATGGGAGGCATCATCATACAACTGTCAATCTATACATCTCATTAATCATAATCAACAAGTGATATTTTCATTTCAACCTTCATAAGTGATGACTCATTAGTAAGAACATGCCTATGAAATGTGTTCATAATTCCTTACCTAAGTGTAACACACGTACACAAGTCTGTCGGTTTAAGCAAATAACATTTCTCAAAGTCAAATAGTTGTATTCAGCTTCATTAATTCGAGCTATATTTCGATAACTTTCGATGAACGTTTTAGCCATAAAATACGAAGGGGCAAAATGAAATATTTTTTGAACATTAAAAGGAAAATAAATGTTTTAATTTGAAGTAGATGGCGGAATGGAATACATTTTTGATGTTTATAATATATATATATATATATATATATATAAATATATATTTATATATACAAATTATTTATTTAAAAATTATACATCATAGTTTGCATAGATGTTTCATTAAACTAGCCCTATTTCAGAAATATATACGCTCCAAAATGTGTATGTTTCTCTTAGGATAGAGAACTTTATGTATTTCTTTTCAACATACCTTGATATAGTATGTATATATATATATATATATATATATATATATATATATATATATATATATATATATATATAATATGGAAAATTTTTAGTTAATGTAGCAAAAGAATTCCAGATATCCCCAGGTAATAAATTAACACAACATTTATTATTAAACAAATTAGATCTCATTAATCTCTCAGTATATATAAGTTATGCAGATAAAATAAGCTCACTCCTTTACAGGCTATGTAATTATTATTATCAAGTTCCGAAATAAACACTTCACAATGTGTTTCCATATGTACACGCGTTTCCTAAAATAATTTTCTATCACTACTACTTCATAGTAAAGCTTGACTAACTTTAATTTTCCTAATCAAAATATAAGCAATATCTATACACGCACACATATATATATATATTAATATATATGTATATATATATATACATGTATATATTAATATATATATATATATATGTGTGTGTGTTTAGATATTGCTTATATACAATGATGTTTTGGCGTGGAAATATTGCCCGCCACCGTACAAATATAGTTTGCATACACGACAATATGTAGTGGTGGAAGTTAAAAACAAACAGATGGTAAAAGATGCGAGATTTTTGTTTTAGTAAATGAAACATTTATTTCCTATATATTTCAGTTTAAAACAAACTTTCATCCGTGAATAGACAGTCTCCCATCTTATAATCTGGTATTTTTGTTTTATTAAATCAAACATTTATTTCATATATATTTCAGTTTAAAACAACCCTTCATCAGTGAATAGACAGTCTCATATCTTATAATCTGGTATATTTGTTTTATTAAATGAAACATTTATTTCATATATATTTCAGTTCAAAACAAACCTTCATCAGTGAATAGACAGTCTCGAATCTTAGAATCAGGTATTTTGGTTTCAGTAAATTAAACATTTATTTCAAATATATTTCGGTTCAAAACAAACCTTTATCATGGAATAGACAGTCTCGCATCTTATAATCTGGTACTTTTTTATGAAATGAAACATTTATTTCATATATATTTCGCTTTAAAACAAACCATCATCATTGAACAGACATTCTCGCATCTTGTAATCTGGCATTTAATGCCTAATTTATATTTTAACTTAAGGATGCTTCTTATCGTAGCTTGCCTACTTTTTAATTTTCACGTCCTAGCGTGGTTGATACAGAACAGAACATTAAATTTCACTTCATTTACCAAGAGGGTAACTCGTCGAGATTCTATATTTCGCCGGCGACGGCTACATCGGTCGATGTTGTTGATACACATAATCTCAACCATGAGGGAGAAAAAAAGAAAAAATGTCTAATCACTTATGAAGTCTGAAATATATACAAAATAAATGTTTCATGTACTAAAATAAAATCTCGCATCTTAGAATCTGGTATTTTTGTCTGACTAATGAAAAATATGTTTATTTTTAAAAAGAATCTCGCATCTTAGAATCTGGTATTTTTGTCTGACTAATGAAAAATATGTTTATTTAAAAAAAGAATCTCGCATCTTAGAATCTGGTATTTTTGTCTGACTAATGAAAAATATGTTTATTTAAAAAAAGAATCTCGCATCTTAGAATCTGGTATTTTTGTCTGACTAATGAAAAATATGTTTATTTTTAAAAAAAATCAATATAAACAGATATGTGTCTGTACACATGCTTATGATTTTTTTTATAATTAAATCTACAGCACAAAAAATCTCATTATCACTTTGTTAACAATGCAACTGTTAAATTATTTAAACACATGAAACAAAAATAGCAAACAAAATTCAAATAAAAATATTTACTTCTGGATGATATTGAATCTTTGGAGCATGATTAAATAATATTGATTATTTCATTAATGTTGTATTCAACTGAGTTATAATATATGAGCTCTGTTAGAGTTCGGATCTTAATTATTGAGCTGAATTATACTTGCATTATTCACTGGTATTATAGAGATTTAGAATGCTTTGTTTTTGATATTCATATGATTGAGGTGAGGTTGTTTTGTCTCTTTAAGTTTAAACATTTTAGCTTGACTTTCTTAGACACACACACACACACATATATATATATTTATATATATATATATATATATATATATATATATATATATATAGAGAGAGAGAGAGAGAGAGAGAGAGAGAGAAATGAAGTACCTCAAATTAAACAATTCCTTGCTGCTCCTACAGTGCGGAGACGGCTGCGAAACATCATCTGTAGACTCAGTTTTAAATTTAAAAAATGTAGATGAAATTGAAAACGTTGCAAGGGAACTTGAAGGCAAAATCCCAGCACTTTCCAAAATAATTCAACAAAAGGATAACAAGCACAGGGCGAAAGATGAGAACAATTAAAAAAGAATACACGACTATTCTACCGAAATTTGGTTGGAGAGAATATAACGGTTGAAAAGCCACAAGAAGAGAAGGAGCTAGAAAACTACTGGAGGCCTTTGTTTGCAAATGAGGGACCATGCAACCAAGAGGCCAAAAGGATTTCAGATATAGCTCGAAATAATTAAAGCAAGCAAAAAATGCCAGAGCCAGAGATAACGTCTGGAATGATAAAACGAAAGTTTTATCAATTTCAGAATCACAAAAAACTGGCATATCCCCAATTTCTGGCTGAAAAGACTAACAACATTTCATAGCCATTATAGTAGCTGCTTCACCAGACGTTTGAAGGGCGAGGAGGCCACATCAGCATGGCTAGTAAAAAGTGATACGACCCTCATACCCAAAACGAGTGAGACACAACACCCTACAAAATATAGACCGATCTACTGCCGCACTACAACCTACAAACTCTTCACTGACCTGTTTGCAGACAGCATCTACGAACACCTCTCTTCTGGGGCATACCTGGAAAAAGAACAAGCAGGATATAGGAGGAAGTGTTTTGGCACCAAGGACCAATTGTTGATCAATAAGATCATCCTTGAGGACTGTAGGAAGAGGCAGAGAAGTCTAATCATGGCTGGGATTGATTACCAAAAGGCATACAATAGTGTACCCCACGCATGGCTCCTGCGCTGCCTTGATCTATATAATATCCATCCGGTCATCAAAAAACCCATGGCAGTACAAATAAATATGTGGAAAACAACTATGGCATAAAGACACACTAATGGAACAATAACAATCCCTGGCGTGAAGATCCGAAGAGGAATCTTCCAAGGAGATAGCTTATCTCATCTACTCTTTTGCCTGGCAATTGATCGACTAAGCAAATTACTAAACAAAAGCCAAAGTGCCTACAATATGAGCCAGGGCCGCAAACAAGATCTAAACAAAAGAGTAAACCACCAGCTCTTCATGGATGACCTCAAGATGTATACTAGTTCGGATGCTGACTTAAGCCGACTCTTACAGGTTGTACATACCTTCTCTAACGCTGGGAAGAAGATCCAAACGGAAAACATACAGCTTGATGAAGATACTGCCATCAAATACATTGAAGAACAGGAAAAATACAAATACCTTGGCATAGAAGAATACGATTTAATAAAATATGCCAAGATGGGAGAAAAATTGGCAGAGAATATATACGCCGGGTTAGAAAAATTTGAAAAACACAGCTAACAAACAAAACCAAAGTAACTGCCATTAACCAATTAGCTATTCCAGTGATAACATACATATTTGGAATTATTGATTGGCCACAAAAAGACATTAATAAATTAGACATTAAAACGAGATAAATGTGGAAAATATACAGGGTAATGAACAGATTCCGGTGTCTACCAAGGCTCTATCCCCCAAGAGGAACAGGGGTATCGGTCTCTCAGAAACTGACCATCAACATTGACCCATTATTGTGAGCACCGGCCAATATCTAATGAGCTCCCAGAATCCAAACCTTATGATGGTATGCCCACATCAAGAAACCAGAGCAAGCAGAATGACCTCTATCACAAAACTGGCTAAACATTTTAGACAGGACTGTCTTACAAATGAGGCAGAAACAGACACCTATCCTGCTACAGAAATATCTCGCAAAAGCCGTCAGAAATACACCAAGACCTTCCATTCGAGAAAACTGGAAGAATGGGCCAACCAACAACGTGCTAAGTATTTCCTAGGTGAATTATCCCAGGAATATATCGATAAGGAAGGCTTTGTAGACTAGCTGAAAAGAGGATCTCTCCACAATGATCAGGAGTGAATGATAATGGCTGCTTCAGACTAAGGCTTGATGACCAATGCCTTTAAAAAATGGGTGGTCTCAGCAACAATAACTAGTGCAGGTTCTGCCACACAGAAGTAGAGAGTGTGAGCCATCTTACATCCAGTTGTAAGGTGCTCCTGGGAGATGGCTATTATACAATGCGACACAACGGAGTGTGTAAATATCTTCACTGGACTATTTGTAAAAAGTTGAATATCCAGTGTATCAGCAAGTCCTGGGAGCATATACCAGAAAAAAAAGTTGGAAATAATTCATACACCATCCACTATGACTATGCAATCCCTACAGCTATATATCTAGAAAACGGAGCTGTTAAACCTGACATCGTAATATGGGGCAAAAGGGAGAAAGTAGCAACCTTAGTTGAAGTCAGTGTCCCTAATAAATAAGATTGAATAGAGCAGAAAGGGAAAAGAGATATCTGGCGAGTATACCCGGTGAACCGAGTGCAAGAGAAATAAAACAACTGCACTTAAAAGCGCGGTTAGAATCTTAAAACGATCTCTAGGCTGGAGTGTCTGAGATAATCGGTGAATGGCTGTCATCCGGTAAGATTCCCCATTTCCAGCAAAAACAAAGATAAGAATATATATATATATATATATATATATATATATATATATATATATATATATATATATACATATTTGTTGGCAACTTATAGTTCACCCCGTTCACATGATCACCCTCTCCCTTAATCGAACAAAACACTTCTCTATTTCTTACCTGCATGTTTTTTTCTATTCACCATCTTGTTACCCTTAGCCTTATCGCCTTTTGTCTATTTTTCCTTACAGTTTTGCTTCTGTGTTAAAGAAGAAGTCTATGTTTTCAATATAGGCTAACATAATCCATTGTGATCTGTTTACCAGGTGCACCATTGTTAATTGTCATATGAGACAAGATCTTTACTCATCTAACCGCTGCCGTTTGCGGCAAGCACTTAAAAGTCATAATTAAACACAAGCCAATCTCCAGGAGGCAACATTTCGCCAATTGTACTTAAATACACTTTCAGAGGGCATTCACTATATCATGTATATGCATAAGTTAAAGAGTTATTACTATTAGACTCATTGGAACTCCATCTGTATAACTATTGTTATGGTATTTACCTCATAAACTACACGAACTCTTGCGTTTGACTATAAATACCGGGAGCACATGCCTTTCGACGGTGGAACTATCCCAGTCTAATACTGACAGTCAGACGTTCAATCACTCTTTTTATATGCTGCATTGATACTTTTTTCAATACACTTTTTTTCACTCTATACCGAGTTTGTATCTACTTGTCGAACCCCTTACAGGTCCACAACATCTATTCTCTCTATTTTTAACAATCTTCTCGATGTAACTCTTCAAACATTATAGTTACACTATTAAGGATTTGAATGACGCGGTCTTTTTGGGCTTCGCAGCTGAGAGCTCCGCTAACAGATTCAGCACTACACCATCATCAGGAAGAACCACTTCGCAGTTCCGGCCCCTATTCCTCGACTGCTTTTCTAATGTGGCGCGGCCACTCTGTCATGATGTGGTTATGTAGCACCGGTGACATCTGCCGATAAATGCCATTAGGTCAGATACACTACTATCTCCTTCGTTTTCTTTCTTTCACCATCTAAAAGTCACCTCTCCTCCAAGTTCATATTATTCCTCTTCAGCCATATCCAATAAGATGCTTTCTCTGCTGTTTCTTTAAGATATTTTTCTCAATTAGAGTTGTTACAATAAAAGTTATGTCGAAATAGGTTTACAGCTGTAAACCTATTTGCTCTACATTTCTTCTTGCCCTAATGGCCAAATGATAGAGTTCGATCTTCCATCCTGTATCTTGACACTCGTGTACCAACTCTTCATATCTGATCTCCTTCCTATTTTCTACAGCAGCAAAGTCTCACCATGGTACTGTTAATTCTAATATTGTTCCTTCTTTCTTCTCTTTACACTACACGACAATATCTGGTCGTTGTCAAGATTGTATCAACGGAAACAATAAAGTGTTTTCCAGATGTGCACTTAATTTCTACTTTCCAGTCCCTCTGTCATCTATTTTAATAGTCGTTGGATAACTACTCAGATTACTTTTGGGTGCCTGCTTTGTAGTATTGCATCTTCTAATTTTGTTTACTTGGGAAATTTTCCATCATAAAATTGCTTTAACTTTTGCTTAATTTGTTCTTTTAATTATTTAAAGCATCTGATTGTGAGGCCACGCATACCTTTGTGTTGCCAGCTCAAAGTTTGACAGAATATGCTTTAGCGATTCCTACTCCCACATCGACATCTATCATTAACACATCCTTCACCGAACAAGATTCGCACGTGATGACATTGCCTCATTTGTTGATCTAATCAAGAACGATATCATTGCCCACTCCTAGACCCATATTTCTTTTCATCCATTTTTTAGCTCAACAAAACACTCTTCCGGTCTCTGATGATCACATGTAACAAAATGTAAATATCGGTTCTCTTGAACTTCTTTCCTAATTTCTTTCACTACAGCATTCCTGTTTTCCATTACATTAATCTTGGAGAATGGGTTAAAGTCCCCGAATACATCTGTACCATCCTGCACAACTCCAACAACATCTGCGTGTTCCAAGTTTGCTATTGTATCATCGACCACAGTTTCTGCTCTCCACTTCAGTTTTGATAATGCATGTTCCTCCTTTAGTAGCACTTAAGTTTGAAATATCATTTTTATTTATTTGTTATGATTTAGTTTAGATATGGAATTTTCTCCAGTCTGCCACGCTTGAGTTTTAAATGACAGTTGAGTTTGTCTGATATGCATTAGCTTTAATAAACCATGTTACCCGGTCTGTTATATTTAAGTTTCGAATAGCATTTCAGTTTATCCCTCATGCTACGGTTTTTATATTGAATTGTCCGTGGTATGTCATATTTAACTTTGAAATAGCACTTACATTAGACTGTTAAAAATCCTTGTTGATATAGAATTGCATTCTCTCTGTCACGTCAAATTTTTATATAGCATGTAAGTTAATTTATCACTCTCCAATTTTGATAAAGCATTTCTAGTTTCCTGTTACGCTTTAGTTTTGAAACAGGATTTTCATTTGTCTGTTCTGCTTCAGTTTTCATATAGCGTTTTCCTCGGGCTCTCACGCTCAGGTTATAAATAGCATTTCGGTCGATCTGTCTCTTTTAAGTTTGAAATATAATTTTCGTTGTTCTGTCTCCTTTAAGTTTGAAATATAATTTTCGTTGTTCTGTCTCCTTTAAGTTTGAAATATAATTTTCGTTGTTCTGTCTCTTTTAAGTTTGAAAGATAATTTTCGTTGTTCTGTCTCCTTTAAGTTTGAAATATAATTTTCGTTGTTCTGTCTCTTTTAAGTTTGAAATATAATTTTCGTTGTTCCCTCTCCTTCAAGTTTGAAATATAATTTTCGTTGTTCTGTCTCTTTTAAGTTTGAAATATAATTTTCGTTGTTCCCTCTCCTTTAAGTTTGAAATATAATTTTCCTTGTTCTGTCTCCTTTAAGTTTGAAATATAATTTTCGTTGTTCATCTCTTTTAAATTTGAAATATGATTTTCGTTGTTCCCTCTCCTTTAAGTTTAAAATATAATTTTCCTTGTTCTGTCTCCTTTAAGTTTGAAATATAATTTTCGTTGTTCTGTCTCTTTTAAGTTTTAAATATAATTTTCCTTGTTCTGTTTCCTTTAAGTTTGAAATATAATTTTCGTTGTTCTGTCTCTTTTAAGTTTGAAATATAATTTTCGTTGTTCTGTCTCCTTTAAGTTTGAAATATAATTTTCCTTGTACTGTCTCCTTTAAGTTTGAAATATAATTTTCGTTGTTCTGTCTCTTTTAAGTTTGAAATATTATTTTCGTTGTTCCCTCTCCTTTAAGTTTGAAATATAATTTTCCTTGTTCTGTCTCCTTTAAGTTTGAAATATAATTTTCGTTGTTCTGTCTCTTTTAAGTTTGAAATATAATTTTCGTTGTTCCCTCTCCTTTAAGTTTGAAATATAATTTTCGTTGTTCTGTCTCCTTTAAGTTTGAAATATAATTTTCCTTGTTCTGTCTCCTTTAAGTTTGAAATATAATTTTCGTTGTTCCCTCTCCTTTAAGTTTGAAATATAATTTTTGTTTTTCTTTCATACTTAATTTTGCAATACCATTTCCGTTTGTCTGTCAGTCAATACCATTTTTCTCGGTCTGTCAAACTTAAGATACAAACTAACATTTTAATCGTCAAACGTGCAGGTTAAATGGGTGCATCTTCAGAATGCCAGGATTACTGCCTGCCCATAATATTTAATTGTATATGGAAATTAAAAGGATAGGCCGTGACTGAGTGAAAGTGTGTTGCCATGTGCTGAATGAAATAAATCACGTGTGCAAAAAGTCGGTGATTTATTGCAACTCGTAGAACTTGACTCTAGTCTCGGTGCAGTCTGCAGAGAAAACGGAATCACGCCTTTGAAATGGAATGCAAAAAGAAAGAACGAAGCCACCTAATAATATTGACACACCAACGTACACACACATACCTACTAATAAATAGATATACAAACACATCTGCAAAAATGAATGGCATAGACGAAGGGACATCTAGACTGACACATGTTTTGCCAAAAATATATACAAACGAAAGAATGAAATGCACACAAGATAAAAAAGGTATACAAAAAATGTCAAAGCAGATAGACAAAAACAGATAGTTTGACGATGCCCCCATTTAATCAGTGCGTATAGCTATGCAAATGTTGTTTGGAACTTAAGCGTGACAAATCGCAACAACAGCCGACATAAATCATTTGGTATAAACATACGGGCACGAATATGAAAATAGATTCAAAACTTAATAATAATTTGAACTTAAGCTTTACTTGTACTTGAAACAGCATTCACCCGTTAGCAGCTCTATACATTTTTGCCACTGCACCCCTCACGAAAGCTGACGATTTGAAGTCAACGATTGGGTAATATCTAGACACTAGCTGTTCCAAAGGCGAACTGCGTCGATTTGGGTCTCCAGGTCAGGTTCGGGAAGTGACGATGGTTAAGTGGATATCGACACGGACTGAAGATCTGGGTGTTCTAAGTTCGAATCGAGTTGGTTCCGCAGTACTACTTTCACTTAGGGATGTTGGCAACCTTCCCGTAAGTACCCGATGTCTTTCCAAAAAGATTTCTCACTAGAAAAAAACATCAGGGGGAACTAATGCCAACGCTAGAATCATCTGATTCACACGAAAGAAGAAGAAGGTCAGGTTCAAGGACATATTTAACTGTCATTAGCCAGCTTTGTGTTTGTCAACCATATAGCTTTTTAACTCTGTATCGGGATTGGGGCAATTGCCTCGAAGATTACTTATCTTACTTGACGGCGAAGATCATGGTCTTGCCAGCGTAGACGACTTGTGAGGATGACTTGTCGAGAGGGGGGTATTTTGTCAGCAAAAGGCATACCGTGTTGTTTGAGATGAAGTGTTGCCATCTGGCATGGTGGATGCAACGCAGGTGATCGAAAGTTTTTAGTCCACTAACGTCTTCCACTTTCTACTGGCAAAAATTCACTCCCATAAACGAATGTCGTTCGGACCAGCGATAGGTATATCGTTAATTTGGTGCGGCACCTTATCTCAGATCTTGAACAGAGCCACGATTTTAGTCGGCAGTAAGGATGACTTGCATAGTCAATTCATGTTTTAATGTCAGCTCAACCTTAACTGGTGGCTGCAATATTTGAAACTCACTCACTCTTCAAGAACATCAGCATTAAAGACGCTGGCAGTGAGTATTTTCGTATTTGAAGGATTACTTTTCATCCCAATATGAATCTCATTAATAGCAGATTGGATATCAGCAAATATTCTACAGAGTAGCACGTTAACATCTGCATAGTCTAAGGCTTTGCCGGCAATGTTGCGACCAACAGTTGCATCGGAAAACTGTTTCAAGTCATTCGAGGTGCCCCAGTCAATAGCATAATTGAAACGTGTTAACGAAAGATCACGTTCTTTCGAAGGGTCCGAAGCCTCACTGTACATGCGTATGCGAGATCATGTTGCGCAGTTGTATTTTTAGTTTAGGTGGAATACCATCTTCCATAGTGCGTCGCGGTCGATAGCGTTGTATGCAGCGGCAAAATCAATGGAACAGATGACTTTTCTCTTGCTGGAAGCACCAACGATGTTCGAGGATCCGAACGAAATCCACATTGGTTTAAACTCGTTCTGGAGTCGCCTTCTGATTAGAATCGTCTCAATGGAATCGTTCCGTGTCTTCTGACACTTTCCTCCAGAATGTGTTTCGATCAGCGCGAGAAGAACGTGTAGTTTCACAACGTAGATGTCTGCAGTGTCAGATTTGTTGCGACGAGCTTGATTTGCTTTTTCAGCAATTTCAATTATTTGGCCTGCATCTAATATTTGTATTTTCGCTTGGCAGTTCGTAGCGTCTCAAACATCAGAAATTAGAGGTTAAGCTTGACGGTTTGACAACGCTCATCTGAGGTAGCATCTTCAGATGATTGTATTCGAGACAGTTGAACTGATTGGATAGTTCTAGACGGAATGCATTCCCTGTTTGTGTATTTTTCAGTTTCGAATTGTCGTACCTGAGATGATTAGCACGCGACTTGATGGTCCTGATGTGAAGTTGTATTTTTGCCCGTCACAATACATGACAGTAACCAAATTCGCTACCTGTTTCCGCGGCTTTTATCAAGGAAGTAATCGATTTAGTCAGCTGTGACACTGTTATTGGAGTACTAAGTAAGTAGGCGTCGTTTCGTATGTTAGAAACGCGAGCTGGATATGGTTATTTGGTTTGATGCAGCAAAGTTGACAAGTCTTTCACCATTGGACCATTTGTCTCCAATCGCAAATCGATCGAGAATATCTACTTCTTCTTTCGTGTGAATCAGATGATTCTGGTGTTGGCATTAGTTTCCCCGATGTTTTTCTAGTTAGGACTGTTGCTGATGTCACCTGCGCCTGTGTTGGCATTTTACCCCCTTACAATAATCGATCTCACGACGTAGCTGCACGTTGTTGTAGAAAGAATCTTTATCTTGATCATCGGCGTTAAGGGTGGAAGCATACACAGCAATGTCACTGACATTGGAGATCGAACCTTTCAAGAGGATACGGGCCAGAGGAGCGTGATAAGTTCCAAGGCGAGGACTGATGCATTGGCACTATCATAAAGAGCGAAGGCAACTCCATGAAGAGAAGGGTTATAGGTCGGACCACTAGTGTAGAAGTAATATAAGACGTCACGCTCGGGTACTTTCATTTCACGACAGCCCGTATCAGGAAGTTGAACTTCTAAAAGGCAGGCTATGTTATTATAATTGAACAGGGAGTACATCATTCTGACGTTCCAATAGGCCAAAAAGTTATTTTGTATCTCTCAATATGAAACTAGTTTTATGATTTGACACGCGAACGTGTTAGTTTTTTGTGGACGCTATACGAACATGTGCTATATGTTTTCAGAAGGGGCATTGAAGAATTTATAAAGTATCTTGGAAATAGTAAATTCACTATCGATTCCCAGTCGCAAGTATATCTTTGTTACGATAACGACTTGTTTACCGCATATTATATATTGACGAAAGGAACACATGATTTGAAGCCGCCAGTTACCAGATAAGACGCTTCTTGCTTTTCTCCAAAGCCGAAATTAGCCGAGTTGCGGTCCTAACAATGTTGGGTGACAGAGGCTCTATCAGAAATTAAGTTATCGACAGCTCTGACACTACCCATTAACTTCACCACTACCGCCACTATCGCAAATACTGCCACCAGGATGGGTTTGATTTTTGAGAGTTTACACATGTGTTATGGAAGTCTAATTTTCTATAAATCGGAAAAGATTAACTATCCTGTTTCTTTAAAAAGAGCGACATTTAAAAGGTCTGCTACGCTATTGCTTTTCATGTTTTCTTTTTCAACATCGTCATTTTTGGTTGTTTAAAAGGCCAGACATATTTTAGCTCTTTTCTTCTTTGAGCGAAACTTCAGCTTTAGTAGAATTGGCCCCAAAATGAATGGTTATATATATTTTTTTACATAGTTCACCCCAAACAAGGCAGGCTTACTGAAAGGGGCTACTGAGAAAAAAATGAAGGTTTTCTGGGGGTCAACGTAAATTGAGAGCTGTGCAGCGAGATGTCTGGTTACATTGGTTTTAAATTCCTGCATGTCAGTACCGTCAAGAAACCAGGGAGCAGGGAGGGAATTCCAGAGTTTAGCAGCACGAGGAAAGAAGCTTTTGGAGTAGAAAGCTCTTCGGCATCTGTAACTGAATGTGTTTTTTTGTTCATCTCTGAATACGTTCTCTATGCTTTATCTATCACTTCTTTGCAATAATTTCTTGCCTCTATAAATTTTTGTCTATTCACAGTTGACTACCCGCAGTTTACTTATGGCGGCCGAATTTTCGGAATGCCTTTTTTCTCTCAGCAATAGCAGCTGCACATTCTGAGGTGAACCATTGAGGATGATGGGGTTTGCTGAAGAATTTTTGTGTGGGTACATAAGTATCAATGCCTGCTTTGACCCATTCAGTTAGTTCATTAGCACACTATCAGCAGGGAGTGAGAAGGTTTCACCCAATGGAACGTCGCTGATGTGATCCCTGAAGGATTCGAAATTAGCCTGCTTATAGTTTCTCGTCGTTTTGAGCAACAGCTCTTTAGGTTGTGGACGAGTTTTTAAGGTCATAAGTATAATTACTACAACGTGATCAGAGTTTCCGAGCGGGCTATGGCCATTCGCCACACAAACATCGAGTAGTGAGGTCAATAATAGGTCGCAGGGTGAGGCTTGCTGGTCTACACAATCAGTAAGGCGGGTCGGAAAAGTTACATTCTGTGAGAGGAGAAATTAAACGTAGAGTTCTCAGCTTCATAAGTTATGCTGGATAATCCCAACCAGTCACGGTGGTGTGCATTCAAATACATGTATTTAGGCATTCGAATCGAGTAAGAGTGCTCAATCTAAGCTTTCAGAGACAAAGTCAAGCAGGGTACAGTCCTGGGTCGAAAGAGAACGGTTTAAGAAATATAAGTAACATAATAACATTTAATGCGACAAAGACAAAGCTCTGTTTCATTAAACAACTATGAGAAACCGTTCCACCCACCGATTGCCGTGGCTGTGAGCCACACTTCCTGATGATCCAACGGTCTAACTCGTCGGCCTTACATTCAAACGCAACATGAATTAATATGAAGACATAGAAGATACTGCCAAATTTGCTGAAAAGATGCTGGGATACTTTTACCGGATCAGAAATCTTCTCACACCTGTCAGTATCCTATATTTCTACAAATCCACGATTTGACTATGCATGGAATATTGCTGTCACATCTGGGCTATGCATCATCAACTTGATTCTCCCTCTTGTACAGGATGCTAAAACAAATCTCCAACCTAATAGGTCCCGTGCTGCCTTCCTTGTCTGATTATCGCAATGTTTCATCCATGTATTTATTTCACAAGTAGTTCGATGGAATGTGTATCGACGAACTCACTGCACTTATACTCACGTCAACGTAAAGTCCTCGGACCAAGCAGACTAGACAACAAATTGGAACATATCTAGCGTAGAATTTATCAGCTTCAGCAAAACTTATTACTCCAATAGCTTCTTTCTTTGTACCGCTGCTCTTTGAAAGTTATTCCCTGTTCCTTGTTTCCCTGACTGTATCAACATAGAAGAAATTTGAATATAGTGTGAACAAACATTTTGTTACACAACACACCCACTTAGGAGGCCTCTGTTTATCTGGGCCTAAATCAAAGTAGTCATTACATATCTATAGCAATATTCCTAATTTGGGGTGAGTAAAATTAATAAATAAAGATGTTATCGAAAATGGGTGACAAAAGTGTACTTATAAAACTCTTCAATGGGGGGCATAAGCGTTATTTCTTAGTTCCCATTTAGTGATGATACTGCGACAACAGTGTTCATAGTCGTTCCAATGAAACAGTTTTCTTATTATCCATCCTGTTTCAAAGTTATGTTTTGCTGAAATATGTCGGTCGTATTATGATAACATGATTATTACATTTGGACAAATTTGATGCAAGCAATTATATTGGATAGTTACAGATAAATGTATATTAAAGGCACTAAAACGGATCATTATATGATAGTTCAGAAACTCAACTTCTCAGTCAAACAACACCAGAATCCTGTCCGTGACACAAATATATGTGAAGCTTTAAGGAATTGTGCAATTTTCTTGTGCAATCTTCGTTTACCGACACCAATCAGCTCGTCATAAGTGGGGGCGTGTTTAATGGTAACAAAAAAGCAATTCTTGTGGAGGCAGGTTGCCTGGGGGCAATTTCTGAATTAGTCTATAAGGAAGCAGCTATCAGGTTCGCTCCCATTCAAAACATGTAGACACCTCATATTTTCATATCATAATGAAATTTCGAGAGAGAGATGTAATTGTGTTATGTTCGTACAATTTTAGGATCTGGGTTGCAATCAGCTGTTGTTTAAAGCTTGGGTGCAAGACATATATATCTATTCACTGACTGCATTGCTGCAACTTAGCATGCAGTTATGCCGAGACCTGCTCAAATTTCACACTGTCACTGGTTGCGACTCCACCGCTTTCTTGTTTTGAATGGGGAAGAAACAGGCTTGTAATGTCCTGAAACGAAACCTTGAAACAGAAGAAAGTTTTAATGCGCAGGGCAAAAATCCAAATATGTCTAATGTGAACAATTAATTTGGAAGCTATACACAAGTTAACCAAAAGCAGAATAGATATACATTTTGAAATTAATTGTTAAAAAAGTAAAAATACTTGAAGCTATCTTTATAAAAACCCAGAACCTTTCAATAATGTATGAAACGAGTTACAACGTTATAAAATGTATGAAACGAGTTACAACGTTATAAAATGTTGAACATAAAACAAATCTTGTGACGCTAATTTTGGCGTCCCGGAATTTAAATTGCAAACGTCCAACTAAAACTGCACAGCTTTCTTGTTTTGACTTCTAACAACTCCACATATCGCATTCTCTGCTTAAATTTTTTTTCTTTTTTTCCATTATTTTATTCATTTTTATTTTGTAAACTGAAGACGATTAGTAGAAGAATCGACAGTTCCATAAATACTTATGGCCCATTCGTGGTCAGTTTTTATTTTAAAAAATGATTATAGGATGAATTGAAAAAAAATATATAACGAAACAATAAAATTATGTTACGTTAAATAATGTGTTCTCATATATATATATATATATATATATATATATATATATATATATATATATATATATATATATATATATATATATATAGTACATAGATAATAAACAACAACTAATATGTATTATTTGTAGCTCCTAGTAAAACTCGTCTAGTAGAGCACTGTAAGTGTAGTATTAACACAGCATGACGTCGCTAGCTTTAAATGCATCGTTCCTTTCATTAGAAAAATCGAACGCTCTAGACGTCAAGCCGCTGTATAAAGTGTTAAAATTGTATAAAGTTCAAAATTGGCCGAGTAGTTAAGGCGTCGGGGTTGAGTCGCAAAATACTCGTAATCCAGGGTTTCGAATCGCATGACCGGTAGTGAATAGTCATATCTCTATGCTGATGAGTTCCGATTATTTAAGGACGAGACGTATACGTACATAGATAATAAACAGTAACAAATATTATATATATATATATATATATATATCATATCCCAAATCTCTTCATCTATATACTCCATAACAAAGACCCTAAATGAACATATCAGTCCGTATCTACCCAGTAAATATAGTGTTAAGTCCACCCATGAACTATTACAAATCTTACATAGTAAACAACCTAATAATAAAATCATCGCTTCCCTAGACGTTGAAAGTTTATTCACCATTGTACCCGTAATATAAACAATAGATATAATCATTAAAAATATTTACAATAACCAATCTCTCCCTCCATATAAAATGAATAAAACAATACTAAAAAAGCTACTAATAATCTGCACGACCGAGGTACCTTTTTATGATCATAAATGAAACGTGTGCACGCAAATCGACGGAGTGTCAATGGGTTCGGTTCTTGGCCCGACTCTTAGCGAATTTTACATGTCCAACCTCGTTTTCGAAGTGGGACATTTAACAATTAACAGAGTTCTAAAACCTCCTATTTACGTAAGATACGTTGATGATTACTAATTCTAGCTAACAACAACGAACAAATAAATAAACTTCAAGACCTATTTTTCAAAAAAAACATTCCTTGATGTACTAATAGACACCTCCAATAATACATTTAACACGTCTATCTACAAAAAAACAACTAGCAAATTCTCTAGGCTACTAAACTTCAAAAGTGAGTGGGGCAAGCACTTTTGGGGTTTAGTAGGCTAGAGATTTTGCCGGTACAAAATAGCCATTGTAAAAAATCTATTAAACCGAGCTAAATTGATCTCCTCCTCCAAAAAACACTATTCAACGAACTAAAAAATATAAAACAACTATTAATTAATAACGAATTTCCTAATTACATCGTTGACGAACTAATAAAATCAATGATAAAAAACTTGACAAACATTAATACAAATAATAATATACAACGTAACAACTCAAATTACATTAATATATATTATCGCAACCAAATGTTGCCAAATTTTAGAATAGAAGAAAAAAGCAATAAATAACATCATACATAGTTATATATCACCAACAGATCATAGAAACAAAATTTAACTAATTATTTATTACAAAATATTTACAACTCAAAACTTATTAGTAAAAAACAACCCCACTCCAACCCCCAAAACACTAGAAAGAACTAATGTAGTATATAAATTTAAATGCGCTTTCGGGGAAAGTACCTCCAAAATAAAAATAGCTACATCGGTTGTACTACAACTACCTTATCCCGTCGCCTCACCATACACCTCGTCAATTCCAGCTCAATCCACAAACACCTACAAATGCGCAATTGCCCTCAATCAGAACTAAGACAAATTTTAGTAAGTAACACCAAAATAATACATTCCGAGACAAACTTTAAAAAATTAAAAATACTCGAGGCCTTATATATTAAGGCACAACAACCTAAAATTAATAATATAGCATACGAGACCAGTAACACCATTTTAAAATGCCTATCATAGTTTAGCGACACCACCGGTATCGCTCAATTCAAATTATAAAGATAGGAGCATTCTATTAAATTAAGTATAACCTATCTCTCCCCTGCTTACCTTCTCTATAATTATTCCAACAAACTAAAATAAATCCGCTATTATTTTCAAAATGAACAATAAAAAAATATAAAAATACATAAATGAATTAAGGATCTAATTCATCCGTCCCATTTCGACTGATATTACGTTCGTTTGTTATTCTCTCTTGTAATTTCGCTTCTAAAGTTGTTATTTCTCGTTATATATTGTTATTTGTTAAAGTTGTTGCTTTTTTTATTATTATTACTTCTTATTTTTTTATTCGGAGTTTTGTTATTTTTTTCTCCACTTTTTCCGGCCATGGCGACTGCCAGCTGTGTGCCTGCAGAGACCCCAGGAACAATAGTTGAGAAGCCATCTCAGCCTTCAGAGAAGACCGAATGGAGTAGACCACCTGCTATCCATTGATGTTAGCTAATTTGTCGGTAAAGCTAAAGAAAGTACAGAGTTCGTTACGGAGACCGGCATATTAATACAATTACCAAGATTGGAGGAATTTTCCAAAAGAGCTATTCTAATGTTTGTGGTGGAACGGAAAACAACAAAATTAATAAGATCAACTAAAGACACAGTCGCTAAAGCTAATTGCGACAACTCGAATGCGAGCTGAAAGAATCGTAAAGTGTAAAGGCTATAACACATGGAACATTCTTTTTAAAACTGAAGAGGAGTGTATCCAACTTTCCCCAAAAAAGAAATTATCGCAAGCGACTATGTACTTCGAATGGAGTATATGGGACGAAGACGGACTACTATTACCGTATTTGAAGTGCCTGCTGTTGTACCAGGAGAATACATAGGCGCTTTTCTGTTAAAATATGGCGAAATAACCGCCATATGAGCCGACAAGTCTAATGGAACTTGGTCGTTTGACGTATGGTTGAACGAATCAGCATTCAAAAAAATACCCTATTTACTCGAGGCGAACGGGGAGAAATTAACCGTTGTGGTAGCTGGAAGGCGTCCAGCCTGCTGGATTTGCAACGAAGTGGGACACCTCACATTCACTTGTCCTACTAAGATTATACAGATCCAGCCTAACCCCAAAAACAGGGTCATGGAGCACCTGACTCCGAAAGTTTCAACGGAAAAGACACCAGCAACCTCAGATCCAACAGCAACGACCATTTCACCAGACGACTTCGATAATTGTGCAATAGTTCTGCTAAATCACCTGAAAAATATATATGGAATCTTGTCGCAGGAAAAAACTCCAAAAACCTACGCAAGAGGTATGACTGAAGAAGAATTGCTAGTAGTACAAACTAGCAAGGACCCGAGAGGAGAACAATTCAAGAAAATTTTGAAATTAATAAATTCACTTGACGATGAACGTAAAGTGGAGAAAAAAAAAGAGAAAAAAAACTTTTTCCAGAGGGTCAAGTAAATTTGATTAGACCTACTTCCCCGCCCAAAGAACGTCGCTTCCCTGTGAAAGCAGTACCTCCCCCAGTATGATCGTCCCTTCCAATGAGGGAAAATAACCTGACCCCTTTGACCAAAGAAAAGTCCTTTTCCCCCCAGACCATCTCCGTTCTGCACCCCCTGCAACACCCCTAAAAATACCCCCCTCTCCAATGAAGACTGATATGCTGCCTCCTCCCTCACCCATCGCTCTCTTCACATCTCAGAAAGGACAACGAAGTCCTTCATTCGAAGACCGGAAAAAGAAACCTTTTTTCTACACTGGTAAAGATGTGTGTAAAGTGACTCCTAAGGCTGAAAATATCATGAAAATTCACCACAAAAAGGACTACCGTCACCTGGTCGCACTGAGGAGACGTCACAAACCCGGAAAATTTTGTGAATTGTAAGAGATTTTTAACAGTTGTAAGATCTAGAGAGGAGGCGAAAAGTGTATGGAGGATGATGGAGGTGTCAAACAACTACTTTAAGATTTCGCTTCCTCTCGCTTTTTTCATGACGAAGAACTAAGCCAACTTCGAAAGCTTTGTGTTGGGAGTGTCCCAGTGGGTATGCATTCTTCACTCTACAGGGCTATCAAATTAACTTTCCTTCTTAGATATCGGCGGTTTGTCCCCGGGCGGTCTCAAGGTTCTCTGGTAACATCTGTCGGTGTCTTGAAATCGTCAATGTTCGTTTCGGGTGCCCAACTCTAAAGCACTATAATGGCACTCAGATTAGCAAGCCTAAATGGTCGAGGGTTGAGGGACACCGCTCACTAAATTCGAGTTGTACGTGACCTTCAACGGCTCGGCGTCGATGTATGTTGTTTGCAGGCGACCCACTTTATTCCCAGTGATTATCAGGGTGTGCTAGCTAGAGACTTTCAGTTCTATTTAGCATACTTTGATTCTCACTCAAGGGGAGGGGGTTCCTGGCTAGTTAAGCGCACACTGAATGCGTCGTGTGCCCTATCTATATGGATCCTGAAGGAAGGCTGTGCGTTCTTGATGTTACCGTAAAGGATGTGGCTTTTCGGCTTATTAGGGGTTTATGCGCCTAACGCTTATTCTGAGCGGGTTCCCTTTTTTCGGCGCATCGAGCCCTGTATAGATACGCCTCGTCGGATAATTCAACCGGGAGACTGGAACGCGGTCCTGGATCCCGATTTAGATCGCTTGGGAAATCCTAGAGGAACTAACACGAACGGGGATGTTAAAGCATTTCGTACTTTGTGGATAAGTTCGATCTTGTCGATAAATTGCGAAATGAACATCCCGTGAAGTAGTATGGACTTGGACTGCTAGTCGCGGTACCGATTTAGGGCAACTTTCGAGTTACCTTGATCGGTTCTTAATTGGGAGAGTCGACTTAGGGCTTTTAGATTGTCCAAGTTTTCATTACATAGTTTACTCGGATCATAGGCTTGTCAGGGTTCGGGTAAACTTAGATAGTCCTAAGCCTAGAATGGCTGGGTACTGGAAGTTCAACACATCGTTGTTCGATTTGAAAGACTTCCAGGAACGGCTCTTACTAACAGTACAGAGGGAATTGACGGGTGCTATCATTGGGAATAAGTGGTGGGGCCATCTTAAGAATGTTATTAGGTCCTTTGTTGCTGATTATAGTTGCCGACTCAACCTGAAATCTAGGGCAACGACAGTGGCACTAGAAGCTAGATTAGCTCGAGCGGTGGAGGCGAGGGATAGCGTTGCCTTTACTGTCGTTAAGACGGAACTGAACTCCTTAAACAACAAGGCAGATCAGGGAGTGTTAGTTAAGTCTAGGTTAAAAAAAGTGCCGCATGAGGCGACAAACATGGCCGCGTCACTGCGTGCGGATGAGCATCAATGGTCTACTGATCGACACACCGCCAGTTTCACATTATCGGATGGGCGTCTCGTGACTACAAACGACGGCATTTTGGAGGGTTTTTGCTCTCATTTTCAGGAACTTTTTACCAGGGAGCCCGGTCTGACAATGGCTCAGTTCGACGCCTATATAGCTGACTTTTCTCGTCTCGAGGCGACCGAAGCAGCTAGGTGCGAAGGGTGTATAAAAGAGGATGAAGTCCTGGAGACCCTGAAACATGTCGGGCTTGATAAGTTTCCGGGTATCGATGGTCTGCCTTACGAACTATATTTGAGGTTGTCGCCCATTTTTGTCCCCCTGCGTGTTATGTTGTTTAACTCCTGGTTTAGGAACGGGTCTATCCCCTAGTACTTTACCAGGGGTATCATCAAATTGCTTCGCTAGGACAAAAGTGGTGGGGATAGAATAGGTAATTTCCAGCCCTTAACAATGTTAAATACAGAGTTAAAGATTTTGGCCAAGATCTTAGCTAACCGTTTGCAGGTTGTTTTGTATCGTCTAATAAGTCCCGAACAGAATTGTGCTGTTAAGGGCCGGACAATACAAGATAATTTGCACATGATACGCTTAATCATAGAGAAAGTCGACACTGAAGCCGCGCTGATCAATTTAGATCAGTCCAAAGCATTCGATAGGGTCGATCATCATTACTTGGAGGCTGTATTGTCATTAAGGGCATGCGAGCACAACAGGACTATGTATTTTACTGGTAGTACTTTTTCTTCAGCGCACCTTACACACTTCATCCACTCATGCATAGAGATTTATACTGTAGTGATGTGATAATGAAATTGTTTGTTTGATATGTAGTCATACCCATAATTAATGAAAATAAAAGTGTAAAAATGTGGGAATTTCCTTGCTTTTGTACATTTAGTGTATATGAATTTTCATCTTAACCATATTAAGTGCATATGATTTCAGTATACTGGCATTTATCATGGAATAAGAAATGTTCTCAGCGTCGGCAAAAAGCTTTACGCAGCGGGCTTAAGAGAGACACCGAGTTGTGTCCGATGCGGTGACTGGGAGGAAACGACCAGTCATGTTTTCTTGTATCGTCCCATCGTTCGCCCGCTGTGTGAGTTTGGTGAATGGTGGAACTGACAGTTCTTTGTTCTGGAGTCTTTTTCGACTTGCTGCAATTGGGCACCGACCATGAAGTGGGAGGAACGGTATGTATTTCTTTGCTTACTAGCTATTATGAGAGGAGTGATTTGGTCGACACGACAGAAGGAAGTTTACGGGGAAGAGACCTACACTGCTCCCCAGCTTGTCCTCATTTTCCAAGCTTGCCTGAAAATGCGTATCAGGCTGGAGAAGGTGAAACTCCCTCCGGCAGATTTCAACGAAAGGCAGGTGAAAGTTGCTCGTTTGTATCGAGTGAATGGAGCTAATCTTGAGTGGTACTTGGACGTGCCTTAGACGGAATATCTGGTAGTCAAACGAACACTGACCCTTTTATTTGACCCGGTAAGGCAAGAATAGATTACGTTTTGTTTTCTTCCCCTATTTTTAACTTAGCTAGATGTATGTAAGATGTCATAAGCCCTCTTCTTTTTCGTTTTCTCCCAACCCCAGTTTTTTTCCCTGACTTTCATTTGTATAAGTCCCCTTCCCGACCACAATTAGGTGACTGATTTGTTGTTTTGTCAAAGATGCAGGTCTGCTTTCGTAATTTCGAAAGAGGTGTTAGAAATAAAACTTTCATGAGTTGCATCGCCTTTTTTCGACTGGCAAAACTACTTATCGGCCACATTCTTTAATAGAGGTTCTTATAATAACACTTAATTTCATTTATTTTTTCATTGTATGTATATATCATTTAATTGTATATAAAATGTTTATTCCCCAACTTCCTATTTCATGTATATATTGTCATTTTGGGTTTTTTAACTAGGTAAATCATGGAATAAATTTGTTTTGGTGATTGTGACTAGTTAAATTAATAATGTTAGTTAGGTCAACATTTTCCCCATTCCCTCTTTGGCCACGTGCCACATTTTGTAGTTTTAAAAAATGAATATTCATCCGTCTCGTTTCAACAGTGTAGACGTTCGTTTTTGCGTCCACGGTTTGCCGTAGTATTTTAAAAACTTCTATTCCGCACCCGCTTTTAGTCATTTTTTACTATTTTATACCATCAAACACTCGATGATGATTCCAGAAAGAGTCGAAAACGTTCGTGTAACATACGGTTCATTTATTAATTCATTCGATGTCTACATAAAAAATATAATTCGACGAATTGAAAAAATAAAAAGGACTAACAAAACAGAAGGGTTCTGTTGTTTCAAACAGCACTTGTATTAATCAAAAAATGCTGCCTAAATACACACACAATATATATATATATATATATATATATATTCTAGGCTGCGTTTGTGAATTGGGTTCGCGCCTCCCCACCATCTATAATTATTACTTTCCTACACTGATGAGAGCAATAAGCTTGAAACGCTAGCGTCTGTAGGTATCAACATTCTAATAGTTATTTATAGATATTATATAAATATATATATATATATATATATATATATATATATATATATATATATATATATAATCTCTCTCTCTCTCTCTCTCTCTCTCTCTCTCTATATATATATATATATATATATATATATATATATGTATATATACACAGCAAGGATAAAGACGTGGGTATTTAAGATTAGACATTGTTGCATCTCTATGCTTGTTTTACAAGTACTTCCACAAAATGTCCCCTGACAAAATCAATCTATTACTGTATGTTGTGAAGTTGTCCAACAGTAAATAATAAATAAAGGAAGTCAAGTCGAGGGTTGGTTTAACAAGTGTATTAACAAAGTAAGAAAGTGACTAGCACTTGGCTAGACAGTTACAAGACTGTGCTTTGTCTTCTCTGTGTCTCTGGTGACTCGCACTATTTATAGTGACAACCGGTGTAGTTTCTCATGTGTAAGAACGGCCGGTGTAACACTGTAAATGCCGGAAAATCATATACAATAATAAATTATTTACTCTGAAATCTTGCATTAGAAATCCCCTCCTTGCTCCCTGTTTCATTAACTGTACCAACATACAGAAATTAAAATGCCATGTGAAACAACATCTTGTCGTAAAATTACCCACTTAGGATACTTAATATGTACTGAATCTTGCCTTTGCATCTATGTGGAGATATGCCTTGTTTGGTGTATAAAACGTTCTTTTTTTTAATTTTAAAGATAAACATCGGGCAAATCCATGACTTTAAAACTAAATAAAACTAAAATATAAAAAAGTAAAAAATAAAAAGTGCAACGTGGTTTTATGTGGTTCGAGCAAAATAATATAGAATTGCTTATTAAACCCTGAGTAACGCAAACTCCATGTTTAAACCTGTAACTCGAACAAAGGTATTATATAGTAAATTGAAATGAATACATGTATGACATATTATTTATATCTATTCTAGTTACATCGAAAATATTTTTGGCGTACGGTCGTTTCTAAGACGAAAGGAAAGTCTGACAAATACATAAACAGTATTCATCCTCTACTATGCTACCTAGCATTTTTTATTTCTCTCCTATCAATGCGTTCATGTATGAATATTTACTATTACTCCATCATGCATTTTTGATCAAGCTGGTTTGGGGGTGGGGGATATTGGATTAAATAAATACTCTGTATTAAGCTTTTTATTCACATAGTTTGTTTGTGTTTTTGCTTATTTCAAAATACATTCATGGCTGTTAAGCTATAGAGAGGCGTCCGCGTTTCATCCTCACAAGTAAGAAAATTACCTGCGGGGATGAAACGCGCACCCCTCTGGGTAGGTTAATTGCCATGAATATGTGTTCATACTTTAGTACCTCATCAGAAAACAAACAGCTTATTTGTCAAAGAGAAAGATTTTATTATCTTCCTACGTGTCATCTTAGACTTCCTCCCATGATTAAAGTTCGTGTAAAATTTATCTGTCTTACTTCCAATAGAAAATGCAATTTTCTTACGTAGTTTAAACTGATGTGAAAAATGCCCTATCTAACCCTATCTTTATACACTTTTCTCTTATATTGCTACACTTCCCCGCGATTTGAATTAGGAAACAGCTTATCTCAATGTGCGACCACCTTGGTAAATGTACTAAACATGTAATGGTTGGAAACATCGTAGTTTCCCTATAATATTATGCTAATCATTACTATTCTAGATAAAAATAACACGATATTTTCAATACAAGTAAAAAGAATATACCCTATATACATATATATATATATATATATATATATATATATATATATATATATATATATATATATATATATAGAATTGATTGTTTATTTGAAATAAACTTTTGTTTAAAAAATTATCTATTATTTTATTATTTTATAATTTCATAATTTTATAATTTTACAATGCGTTTCAAGCATCTTGGCTTTCTTCAGATATTTATTCCAGTTAATTTTTTTCAAATCTAAAGAATATCTGAAGAGAGCCAAGATGCTCGAAACGCTTTATGAAATCCTAAAATCATGAAATTATGAAATAATAAAATAATAAACATTTTTTTTAAAATACTTTTTTCTCAAATTTTCAAATGTTCGTAGCCTCCTTCTTTAAATATACACTTTTCTCTCGTTGGAACAGCATCCCCTTCTATTGTCTCCCTTTCTCTCTCCTTCTCTCTCTCTCTCTCTCTCCTTATATATATATATATATATATATATATATATATATATATATATATATATATATATATATTAAATGGACACAATGCATGAATTTGATCATCTTTTGGTACCTTCGGGTTCACGGAAACACTGGAAACTCATCAGTCGACGTTTGATTGTGTGACTTATTATAGTTTTAATGTAATATAAGTATATATGCGCTTGCACAATAATTGAGCACTTGTAATTTTTTTAAATGGATATTTCGTCTCAAACGTTATTATTTCAACATGCATGCGCCTTGATAAGCAACATATCTATTTATATATGTCTCTTCCGTATATTTCACAGATTGTATTTGCTTTATTTATTATTTCCATGTTTTTCATATATGAGGGGCGTTAAATAAGTAATATCCCTGTCCCACTTCCAGTTGTCTGATCTAGATGAAACTTTGCATGTGTAATGATTCATATCTGTATGGGTTATGTTGAACAAAACAGCTCTGAACTAATTGGGGTTTCTGATTTACAGGTGTTTGAACTGAGTCAGGTGTGAAATAGAGTCAGTTGAGTGTCGCGCAGTGATTCGGTTTTTGTATTTGTAAGAACGCACACCCACGGAGACTTTTGATGAAATGAAAGAAACTTATGATGATAAAACGATTTTTGCCATTAAAGGTTGTAATTTGATAATTAATTACTTCAACAATGATTATTAATAAACTACCGGATTTTTATACATTATTCTGTAGAATTTACTGTAAATAATAAAATTCCTTTGGCATCCTAATTGCCTGTCAGGGTCAATAAAAATGACTTTTCTTCTTCCGTAAAAATAATTCTTCCTGCCAGCTAAATAGTATTTAAATAAATAAAACTAAGATGTTTTTTTCTTTTTTTATATTTGTTTAAAATTGTAGCAATCTAATTCTTTCTTAACAATAAATATTCTTTGTTTTCTAACCTTAAAACTAATTATCAGCTAAATAGTCTTTAAATCAAGATGTGATTCTTTTGAAATGTATTTATTTAATATTCTAGTGTTTTAGTCGACATATAACGTAATTTTATTTTGGAACAATTCATTTAAAAATGAATAAAGTCGGAATTGTTTACTGTAACGAAATAAGATTAATCACTATAAAACATCTTGGCTGATCGAACAGTCTCATTTTTGAAAGTTGTGTGAAAAGTGATAACGTACGTATGAACATCAAATGCCTTAGCTTATTATTATATCGATTAGTAAATACATAAATTAGCAGGCAAATGGGAGAAAATTCTACCAATTCTTGAACCTTTAAATATATATATATATATATATATATATATATATATATATATATATAGTGTATTTTTATATAATTATTTTTATTGGTGATTGTAGCGTTCGTTGTTATTTTGCTTACTATTATGTCGATTGTCTCACTTCCTAAGTGATTAATATGCAGAAAACTGCATAATTTGTCGCCCTTCACTTCATAGGACGTATTTTTCGTTAATATATATTTATTACTTTTATGTACGTATAAAACAAATATATATATATATATATATATACTTCAGGTCTTTTTTTAAGAAATTCCATTCTTTCACTCGCTTTGTATTCATTTTTGCAATTAAAGACCTGAAGATGATTCCGGAGAGAATCGAAAACGTTAGTCAAACACATGGATCCTTCATCAATTCATTCCATCTACACGTCAAAAAGATCATTCGGCGAATGGAAAAAATAAAAAAAGGAATCACTAAACAGAAGATTTCTGTCGTCTTCAATGACACGTGCCTTAATATGTATATATATATATATATATATATATATATATATATATATATATATATATATATATATATATATCGGGGATCTTGCATGTTTGTTTTTAGTAAATGTTTTACACGGTGGAGGAAGAGGAAAATATAGAGATTTAGAGAAGATAGGAGAACAAAGAGAACGGGGAGAAGGAGAGTGTGTAAAGAGAAAGAGAAAGAAGAGAGATAGACAAAGAGAAAGCGAAAGGTGAGAGAGGGTTAAGAAATAGAGGAAAGAGAAAAGAAAAAGAGATGAGATAGAAAGCGAAAGGTGAGAGAGAGTGTTGCTGAAGAGAAAGAGAGAAAGGGAAAATACAGAGATGATCTATTATAATACCATTGTGTATTCTAAAAATTGAACTTTTTGTAAAGTTATTGTTTTATCTAATCTCTTCCTTGTTGTCCTTTATTATTCATCTATATATTTATCTAATGTACGATGTATCAACGTTAGCCCAACAAATTCTTCATGGTCTTCTATTGTAACCCATTTGTGTGTTGTATTTTGTTTGTCTTACTGAATAATGATTTATATAAGTAAGATTCTTTTTATTTTGCACGTCTCCAAATTAGTAAGGAAATCGTTTTGAACTATTTCGCTTTTCTTTATATATATATATATATATATATATATATATATATATATATATATATATATATATATATATTATTTATTTATATATATATACATATATTTATATGTGTATCGAGGCAGCATTTTTTCCTTAAGACACGTATTATTAAAAATAACCGGCAACTCTTGTCTGGATATTTTTGTATTGATCCCTTCAATTTTCCGGATTAAAGTCTTAATCTCGGATGAGAATTGGCTGATGAAACTGCCGTAATTTATATTTTGGTCCAGAGTACTTTCTGAGCCATCTGGGTTCATCATCAGTAGAATAATATCAATCAGGTAAAGACCTGGAGTGAGATTTATAAGTAATTATGGCGGGAAAATTTAAATATGAAACTATATTTATTGGGTATTATAAGCATTTAAGTATATTAGTACTAGTGTTAAAATTAATCTTGTTAATAGTCGGTGTTTTGTTTTAATGTGTAAAGCTTCTAGTATGTGGAGTTTTTTTGTATTAGTATTGTGTTCTAGGATTTTAGTATTGTCTACGAGAACTTTTCGGATTTGCGAGCGGGGACAGGAATGTTCATTAATGAGGTGTCTGGCTATGGCATCATTATCCGATAGATGCATGGTCAACCTCCTGGACAAAGTCGTGGTAGTCGAGCCAATATATACGTTTTTTCTTTGGTTGTCGAAGACACAGTCTCCCAATGGACATTTGAACTCGTATACTAAGCCCGTCCTATCCAAGACTCTAATCGAGGGTGAATAATTATTTGTAATAATAAGATTAGTGCTTTTAGTTTTATTGTAGTAAATTATTATTTTAACTATTTTATTTGGGTCGGTGGGAAGTACGTTTTTTATTAATAATATTTTTTTTAAAACCTGTTCATCTGTTTTATAATTATGGTGAAATTTGTTACGGTAAAACAGTTTGTTGAGTTGAGAAATGGATTCATTGTTGTTGTTATTATTATACATATATTTATATGTGTATCGGGGAAGCATTTTTTAATGCTAGTAAAAATAATAATAATAGTCTTGGATAGGAAGGGTTTAGTATACGAGTTCAAATGTCCATTGGGAGACGGTGTCTCCGACAACCATGGAAAAACACGTATATATTGTCTCGACCACCACGACTCTGTCCAGGAGGTTGACCATGCATCTATCGGATAATAGTGCCATAGCCAGACACCTCATTAATGAACATTCCTGTCCCCGCTCGCAAATCCGAAAACTTCTCGTAGACAATACTAACATCCTAGAACACAATACCAATACAAAAAACTCAACATGCTAGAAGCTTTACTCATTAAAACAAAAAAAAAACCTGCTATTAACAAGATTAATTTTAACACTAGTACTAATATACTTAAATGCTTAAAATACCCAATAAATATAGTTTCATATTTAAATTTCCCCGCCATATATAATTATGAATCTACACACCAGGTCTTTACCTGATTGATATTATTCTACTGATGATGAACCCAGATGGGTCAGAAAGTACTCTGGACCAAAATATAAATTACGGCAGTTTCATCAGCTAATTCTCATCAGAGATTAAGACTTTAATCCGGAAAATTGAAGGGATCAACACTAAAATAACCATACAAGACTTGTCGGTTATGTTTAATAATACATATATTTATATATATATATACATACATATATTTATATATATATATATATATATATATATATATATATATATATATATATATATACATATATATATATGTGCATATATTTGTATATATATACATATATATACATATATTTATATATATACATATATTTATAAATATACATATATATATTTATATATACATATATAAATATATATATATACATATATATATACATATATTTATATATATATTTATATATACATATATTTATGTGTATATATATACATATATACATATATATATACATATATTTATATATATACATATGTTTATATATATACATATATATCTATATAAATATATGTATATATATATGTATATATGTATATATATATAAATATATATATATATATATGTATATATACATATATTAATATATATATACATATATTTATATAAACACATATATATATATATATATTTATATATACATATATATATATACACATATATTTATATATATATACATATATGTAAAGATATACATATATTTGTATATATATACATATATTTATGTATATATATACACACATATATTTATATATATACATATATTTATATATATACATATATTTGTATATATATACATATATTTATATATATATATATAAATGTATCTATAAATATCTATATATACATACATATATATATATATATATAGTTATACTAATATATATATATATATATATATATATATATATATATATATATACTTGTCTTCTTTAAATGCGCCTGCTGCACCTGTTTTCTCTTTTAAAGCGTCTAGTAGCGCCAGCTTGCGTGTGCAGCTGGTTTAATAACGCAGCCGGGCCTAGCGCAATATCTACAAATATTGGCGCCTGGAAATTACCGTGCTTTTCAACCACTCCCCTTTACCCATTTATCTTTTCTGAACCTGTTCGCTCGTTTTCTACTTTCTTTCATTTCTTTCTGTCTATCAAAAAAGTTAAAATGTGCAAAAATAATAAAAATAGCAAAACACGAAAACAAAACGTGTTTCACTTCTTACACTCCCACATTATAATTATTATTCGTTTTTATTTTATTATTTTTTTTCATTAAAAAGGCACACACACATACATATATATATATATATATATATATATATATATATATATATATACATATACATATATACATATATACATACATACATATACATATATATATATATATACATATATACATATACATATATATATATATATATATATATATATATATATATATATATATATATATATATATATATATATATACTAGTAAGATAAGACGTATTCCGGAATTGAATGATGAACCATATTTTCTCATGCGCCTCGTCTATAACGCAATATTGTCTACAGTTTATAGTATTCATTTTGTGTTGTTCTCATAATTGGATTAAGTGAGTGTATGTAGGTTTATAGACATTAAAAAAAGGTAAAGATCGCATAGCCTGGACGCGCACGAGTGTCGTTACCGACATCGCACACTGCCCATGGCCGTAGCCGTAGCGGCGGTGATTTGTTAAGGATCACCGTGTCTAGGGCACATCATATGGAAGGCGGAGCACATCCCTCTTCTTCCGCTGCCTTGAACCTTCCCTTATTTTTAGTCAGGTACCCATTTACTGCTGGGTGGACAGAGGGAGTTTTCAGACCCGAAAATTCGCATGCCGTGAGTGGGATCGAACCCGGGTCGTCCAGCCCAAAGACAAGTGCTATAACCACTCGTTCACAGGCCCTCCCTAATAGATAGACATCAACAGTTTTATTTTGCATATTTTTGTTATTTCTATAATTTAAAAATCCTAAATAAAATAAAGTAAAACTGCATAATTTTATTGATGTCAACTGCGAACATCAAAATCAAATATGCAAGTATTTTGGTTAATGTAGTTTCATGAAATATATATGGTTGAGGGTTTATGTCCCCAACACTTCAGGAAGTTTGTTACAAACAAATAATTAAAGGAATGCACAGAGAATACATCTCTCTCTCTCTCTCTCTCTCTCTCTCTCTCTCTCTCTCTCTCTCTCTCTCTCTACATACATACACACACACACACATATATATATATATATATATATATATATATATATATATATATATATATATACTAGCTGACCCTACTCAGCGTTGCCCGGTAGTGTTTGATTGACCCTGAAAATCGTGTAAAACGGTTTTTATTGTAGTATACGTCGCCTAATCCGCCCAAATTTAGGTGAATCCATCATGGCTGTAAACAAGTGTAACATTTAGTAAATACGCCATTAAAGTGTCCGATTTCGTGCATAAAAACAAAGTATGTATGACAATGCCGTGTTGCATATAAAAGAAAAAAAACATGGATATTTGTGTCATATTGTTGACTCGTCTTCTTAGTTGTCAGAGATATTTAATTTGTTTTACGGGTGGATGGCTGGGTCGATTTACTTATAATGGCTAGTTTCGAATATTTTACTATTTCTTTCTGAAGAGAGTAACTATAGTCTTCATCGTGGTATTATTCGTGTCACTCGAATGTAAACTCGGGACGCGGTTGTGTTTTACCAACACTTACACAACACATTTGTTTCGCTTTAAGTCAAATCAGAAGTCGAGAGATCAAGACTGTTTCAGCTTTAGCCATGTACACGTAATGCGAGAACTACGTTTCGCCATTCTGCACCGATCTGTATATAACAATTGTTATGAGGTTTCTATTGTCACTGCTTCCCACTTTCTTGTGATGAAGAGGAGTTGCTCGAATATACACACCAATAGTGACTCTCTAAATTTGCGCGATTAGTCGCCTCTGCTTCCTCTGACTGATCTCTTGTTCTGTTGTGTCGGACGGATGCTGTTTTCATCTGATCATATAATGGACTGTGAGACAATATGACGTGTCACTGATAGCTGAGACAAACTATTATTTTCTGACACGACGACAAAATAATACTAATACTAAAGAAACCGATAGGGTCAAAATGTACGTAATGCGGCTGTCGAGTGTGTAAATAGCTTTAAATATGTGCTTACAATTTGGATTACATTGATTGAAAAGCTTTTAGAGTTATTTATTTTTGTCTGCCAAGCTTGAATTTGACACAACATTTCATTTGGTCTGTATAGTAGAAGCAACCGTGAAAGACAAAGTGTTGAAAACGAAGGTAAACAATAACTAACCAAACTCGTGAGTCGTCCGGTTGTAAGTGCCCAAATGCATATTTTTTACAGTCGACCTATTTCCATGAGCGGGAAACAAGCATAGAAAATTAGTGAATGTTAACAGCGTTCTTGTTTCTCTTGGTTTCGGTAAGATCGAACGGCGACATTTCAACTGCAAGAATACTTGATTCCAATACGAGTGTGACCAATCAATTTGGACAACATCCGGAAGATTTAGATTATTTTTAAATATATTAAATTCATAAAACAACACGTTCCAGTTTTAGAAAAAGGATGTATCGATTGGGACAAGAGTTTAAATGTGGAGTTAAACTGGCTTTGGATTTATTTTTTAAATTCCATTTTATTTTAAGATGGAAATATCAGTTTTTGGTCAGTTAAGCAAACGTTTGAAATATAATTTCCTTCCGTCTTTCAAGTTAATGTTTAAATATAATTTTCTTTAGTCAGTTACTCCAATGTTTATACAAAAAGTGTTTATGTAGTTCGATAAGCAAAATGTTATGCTTACTCTAGCCTGATATGACAAAATAACGCGTTTAACATAATTTCTACACAACCGTCTCAAATATTGCTACTATATATTTCAGATTTTGTCTTTCGCTTTCATTTGTCTATTTTTAATTTGTTGCTTTGTTAGTTTTGACTAATTGAAAGTATATCAATCTTATTGCGGCAATGTAATACTGTATTAGCATGACTATTGTATACGCTTCATTGAATACAATTATTTGAACACAAGTCGCTATTTTACTCATAGCTAAAGGGAAAGAGTAGCATTATTCCTTCTCAAGCGAAACACCATTGATCCGATATAATTTGTAGTCGTCACCACCTATCCCATAATTAGCTACGGTATTCATCTGTTCTTATTGAAGCATATAGAGATTATTTTGGAAATCCGTATCGTCTATTGAAAATTAAAACTTGATTAAGGAAGATTCCCACGACAACAAGATGTGGCAAGATGTGACACGAGCCTGTTAAATGTGGGTAAAGCCAGCTCCCTTGAAGGTAAGTCTGGCAGGTAAAACCAGTCAAGAACGGACCCGTCGGGCTTTCCCGATGAAGAGGAGGATACAACAATCGCTAATGAAACAACACTCCATCCCTATGCTGGAGGTATTGCCTGGGAGAATGCAAAGACAGATCTGATGCCGCTTAGTTCAGATGCTTCTCAAGTCAAATGCCGGGTTACCAAAAATGATTTCAAGTCGAACCACGGCTGGTATGAAAACAGCTATTATTTACACCCTTACCAGCGCAGGAAGATGTGGCACAAGGCCGACGGATAGGGGAAAGCCTGCCTTCTCGATTGAGCACTCTGATTCTACAAGAATCGATATGAACAGATCCGTCGGCATTTCACAGACGATCGTCAATAAACAATTTTCAGACGATCATCACGATGAACCAAACTTTCCTAAAAAATCGGACATAATTCCTGGAAGAATGCACCACCTAGAGCTTAGTTATGCAATACTTTATTCGAAAGAAAAAGTTTTGAAGCCGCGAGGGTAAGCGTTGGTCTGTCATATTGAGTACCGAGGATGTATCCTCGGTTGTAGTATTTTCGATACACCAGCCTACCGCGGCATGATTGTTGGTACTCCAGCCAATTTTTATTGAAATGAATACGTTGTGTACCGACCTTGGCTAAGTACATGTGACCGCCTCACAAACAAATGTGTCCGTAATGTCTTTTCAGTAACGAAAATGGTTTTAAATTTGCAAAGATGAAAGCGAACATGAAAAGGAATAAATTACTTTATTTAACTTTGATAGACGCGTTGTTAGTATTTCATCTTGATTCTTATACTATGTTCAGCTATTATGTATGTAATATCTATTTTTCGTAGAAGAATATATAATACAGTGTACTTTATTTACTTCTGAAAATATATGCAATAGATTTAAATATTCTATTTCAAATGTTTTCGCTAGAACAAAATTTCCCCTACATAAGCAACTCATCTATGCCGAACAGACACGCTCATTTCATCTTCTTTTTGAAATTTGTATTTTGAATTTATTTCTATATCTTTTCATGAGCAAATCATTCGGGTAAATTTTGTCATCGTGTTTGAGCTGATAAATATGTGTTATCCGCCTTCTACTTATTTATTTGCTTTATACTGCAGCAAAATGTGGGACAAGACTGAAAGGTAGAGTGAAGATAGAGGGACTCCGTCGGGAACAAAAATATCCTGGTAAGGATACCTAAAACGATCGGTAATAAACTAATCTTTCCCCACGAGCAGGGAGGTAATTCCTGGGTGTGTGAACGTAATAGAATCGTGCCGGCCCTACCTTATTTAAACACGAGCCTTCATCGAATGTAAGAATATATCAAGATTTAACTACTCAAATTATCTTGTATGTTCATACTCCTTTAGCGTTTGAGTAATTTCATGGTTATTTAAATCTTCTAGTTTGTATAGTTTGTAAGAGTGTCGACGTCGTTTACGTTGTTGCATTAAGCCTGTTTGCTGCTTCATGCAAGATACAACTTTATATAAAATAAAATAAAATAGAAATAGAAATAAATAAAATTTTCAAAGTTAAATGTTGCCGATAATATTTACAACTACATTATCAGCTCTCCCTATCCTCTGATGAGAAGATTTTAATCTTTGAAAATCCATGGATTAAGGATATAAAGCTCTGAACCTTTTGATGTTTTAATAAATATTGTATCTTTACAATTCTTTATTCTCATCTTTCACCTCTAAAATTGATTGCTCTATTCTATATATTGAGCTTTACAGTATCACTATGGATTATTATTATTAAACGATAATTCAAGTATCGTATATTTAATTCAACATTTAAATATGATATATATATATATATATATATATATATATATATATATATATTTACATATATATATTATTTCCCATCTCTTAGAATTTTTATCTGCATAAAATGTCTTATAAATACCGAATAATTTATCTATTTTACTTCCTATTTTTTATTGTTGTTTTTTTTGTAGTTATAATGTCGATCACATATTCCTTCCCAAAAAAAGCAAAATCCAGCGAATACTTAAATATTCACAAAAATGAATCGCTTACTCTCTAGTTACTTTTTTTTATATCCTTTATCGATTTTAGTTCGATTATTTAATTTCAAATTTTCTAAGAATAACTGTCGAAGTAATCAATCTTTTTATCGTATCATTCCTTATGTATGTGTATGTGTCTTAGAGCGTTTGTGCTTTTGAGCATGTGTGCGTGCGTGTGGTTGCCAACATTTATGACCAGGCGTTCAGAGAAATCTATGCCTTGATATATTCTAAAACTACGTCTCAAAATACTTTTTTCTAAATAGTTCGATTTCTCAAGGCTAACAGAAATCGATTCTCTCGAGAACTATGAAAGATTTACCATTGCACTCGTAACTGAGCGCTACAAAAAATTAATGTATAATAATCAGACCTGAATATTTATGGGTAGCTCATTTAACTTACAGAGTGAGGTATGCAGACCCCCCGGCTTTGGGTTTGGCATTGTGCAGGCTGTAGAGAGGTTTAGAGATTACAAAATACCCCCATTTCGTCAAAGGAAATCTAGACCAACTAGTTCTATGAAAACATAATTTTACCAACCTATTTGACATAATGGGAAGTATGCACTCTAGCTGGATTCAGCCGACTTCCTCCGTGAGAGGAAGTTTCTAAGGAATATCAAATCCTTTGGTGCATGTGTATCTCACTTAAGCGAAATAATTTATATGGCATAAGTTTTTGCAGGGAGATGACGCCGTTTTCTTACATAGAGCACCGCGAATTTGCAAATGGTAACCCATCTGGTTCTAACCAGGCTTGACGATGCTTAACTTCGATTATCTAACGATAACAGGTGAGCCAACATGATTATATCGTATAAACATGTAGCATATGCATACCACAATCATAAGTAGTAGTAGTAGTAGTAGTAGTAGTAGTAGTAGTAGTAGATTAATAGAAGAACTTGTAAATGCCTAGAAAAATACCAGATAGGCTTTCTAAAAAACACATGGAAAAGTGTGTTTACCAGAACTAAAAAGGTCACACTCAACGATTATTCATCCAATATCTCTTGTTCAGCAAGCAAAATGTACAATAACATTGTGATTTAATGATGAAAAAGTATAAAATTGCTAAGAAAACGATGAAGAAGAGAAGAATAAAAATATCAAAGAAATTGATGAATTATTTACCCTTTTCCTCCAGTATTTTTGTTATATTTCAGTTGGCTTAATATAAAGAAAGCCATGATAGTTCCGTATCAGATGATGTTACTGGTTTTACACCGTTAACACTTTATCAATTGCAATTATTTTTTTCCAAACACCCAACTTGTAATTAAACCTCCTACACGAATGCACCATTTTTCGAAACGGGCTTGGCGAAGTTTGGGCTTTGGCGAGACTGATGAAAAATCTAAGATTTCTTTAAAGTATCACATTCACATTTTAATTACATACAATGAATGACACATATATTTTAACCAGGATTTTAAATATAAAACATCACTAGTAAAATAAGTCATTTTTATTGCAGTCAATAAACCATAAATATAAGAATTTGAAGAGTACTAAAGAACTAAATCACTTAGTTAGTCTTTTACATTTCTTAAGTGAGATACACACGCAACAGAACACCGTTTGTTGATTTGATATTCCCTAGGAACTTCCTCCCACGGAGGAAGTCGGCTGACCCTACCTCGAGTGCATGCCGCATGAACGTCACGATGTACCACATGTTTGTTATTTTTATTTCGATGTTCTTGTATTTTAAGCGATATATTTTTTTATTTATACCCCTTTTGAAATCCACTGGAAACTTATTTCCGTTCGGGTCTAACCCAGAACCCTGAGGGCAGTCATGACAGTATGGTCTCTACACTGTACAATTCTGCATACATAACAATGTTCTGTGTTTTCTTCATGGACAACGTTATTCGTAGAGTTTGAGCTGTGCTTATAACAAACTTTCTGTTTGTATTTCTTTAAGAGATGAGTTACCAGATATATTTTCAATTCATTTATTAAGGCCTTTCCAAATTAAATCCAATATTGTATTAACCACTAATGTAAATAATGAATGTATGTACTACATTCTTTCTAATTCTATTTAAAATATATCTTTTTTGTTATTTATTTGAAAATCTTATATTCTGCAGGAAGCGCCATGTTTATATTAAAGCATTTTCTGTTTTTTATGATTCATAATTACTGTGCGTGGGCGAATAGCTTTGATTCTTTTGTTTGTGGGTGTAGTAGAAACCTATCAAATCGTCACACTTTTATGTTAATAACCAAGTCTAGATGATGTTTATGCGGATTGCTCGCAGTTTTATTCACATCAAAATTGCAGATATCTTAGCAACTCTATCATAACGGCTTTTATATTCGGTGGGTAATAAAATCGGGAAACTTGACAGCAGAGGCTTAATTGTGTTTTTGGTATATCCATCGTATAATTTAAAACCAGAGAATATCGTGCAATGGTCACGCTGTATAAATCCTTGGTCATTCCAGTTTTGGAATACTGTTCTGTCTTGTGGAACCCAAGTAGCCCTAAGCTCATCCAAAAGCTTGAAGCCATTCAGTGGTCCTTTCTACGGAAACTTCAAGCCGATCGGAACTACTGGTCATGTCTGAAGAAGACAAAAATGTTCTCGCTGCAAAGACGACGTGAAAGGTACCGGATAATTTACATCTGGAAGATATTGGAAGGAAAGGTACCGAACATTAATGGCCACATTCAAGCCCGAGACAATGAACGCCGCGGGAGGCACTGTATTGTTCCCTCGCTAAAAACTGGTGGGAAAATACGAACCATTTTTGAAACGAGCTTACCTGTACAGGGGTCACAACTCTTCAATGCCATGCCTAGGTGTATTCGGGATATAAAAAATGCTGCTGTGGAACAATTTAAGCGCTCCCTTGATGCCTACCTCGCTGATATCCCGGACCAACCCCAAATTGTCGGATACACGGCATGCAGGCAAGCCGACACCAATTCTATCGTGCACATGCAAGCACATGCTGGTGCGGTTCCTTTGTCTCACAGGATCCTCACATCAGCCAGGGCGAGTTGAACAACCAGCAAGCCTGAACACGCCTGTTCGAAGCACCAGACAAAAAAAAAAAAAAAAAAAAAAATATGCATTTTTGGTTAACATTATTTCTCATGATTTATTAATTATTCATATCTCTTACTCACTAGAATTTCTAACACGAGTCATTAGAAGCGATCGCTTACTCGTAAAAAAAGTTGTGGTGCTCCCTGGAGTCTGAATGACACTAAGTATGCTCAGATTTACAGTATTTATCGTTCTATTTTATTATCATTTCTAATCGATTTTGTTATCGCAGCAGTTTTTTACCATTAAGATGTCTCTGATAACCGCGAATGATTGTCTCTGGAATTATAGTGACAAGTCGCCCAGGATGCCACAACTCTCACTGCGCTATTTAATTTTCTTAGAGCTTTTACAATGACAATAAAACGGTATATTTACTTGGAGTCTACATGGCAGCAGGTGTCCCTATATTGTCAGTAATCTGTGTTTCATAAGGTGATGAGGTGTCATTGTGTTCGGCAGAAAGGCAGATATTGCATTATACATTGCTTTAAAGGTGCACGCGATCATTACTATATATTTCGAAATAAAAATAGATGCCATTCCTTGTATGAACGAAAGAATCCTATAAGTGTTTATATTTTAGAATTAAGAACACTTATTAACTTTTTTTGAATGATGAGGGCAATCCATTTATAGAATTATTAGTTTTGGTAACCCTGTTCCAGCAGCAGAAAAAACAATTTTCATAAATACTAAATTCTGATTGATGAATTTTACAAAATATTCAAGTTCGATTGGGAGCGAGGCGCACGCTAGGTACTGCGCACATAAGCGAGAATTCAAGTATAGTCACCAGAGTGAGACTAAACTGCCACCACAAATGCGTGACAGTCTTTTCCATAGAGACACCGCGAAAAACAATTAATACTAGGCTTCTTACGGGCTAACGAAAACCTAGTCTGGGGCTTTAGAGCGAAGGCTTTTGACAGATGATCCTAGAGACACCCACGAAATTACTCAAACACGAGTTCACCCATATACGGACCAAACAAATGGCAATCATGTACACGCACACACCTAGCTCAGTCCACATAAATTACACCTTGCCACATCAAATTTTACTCGACAACTGCCGTAATAAACATGTCTGCTCAACTTGTTCTCGCAGAAAAAAACAATTCCATCTTCGTCTTGAACGTTTATGTACATTTTAAACTCTAATTATTATCCACTCTTTTATTTTGTTTAAAAAAATCAACTAATATTTGTCATCCATTGATATTTACTATTTTACAATGTTCATAAATTAAGATTTTAAATTGAAATCAAATTCAACGAATCCACAACCGAAAGATTCGACTCAGTTTTTTCAATAAAATTTTCAGAATTTTTTTTTATTAATTGTTTGTGTCTTAAGTCGAGCCTGGTTTTTATTTTTTTTATTAATCGTCTCTGTCTTAAGTCGAGCCTGATTTTTGATTTTTTTATTAATCGTTTGTTTCTTAAGTCGAGCCAGGTTTTTATGTTTTTATTAATTGTCTGTTTCTTAAGTCGAGGCTGATTTTTATTTTGTTTATTAATCGTTTGTTTCTTAAGTCGAGCCTGGTTTTTATTTTTTTTATTAATCGTGTGTGTCTTAAGTCGAGCCTGGTTTTTATTTGTTTTATTAATCGTTTGTTTCTTAAGTCGAGCCTGGTTTTTATTTGTTTTATTAATCGTTGGTGTCTTAAGTCGAACCTGGTTTTTATTTGTTTTATTAATCGTTGGTGTCTTAAGTCGAACCTGGTTTTTATTTGTTTTATTAATCGTTGGTGTCTTAAGTCGAGCCTGGTTTTTATTTTTTTATTAATCGTTTGTTTCTTAGGTCGAGCCAGGTTTTTATTTTTTTTTTATTAATCGTTTGCTTCTTAAGTCGATCCTGTTTTTTTTTTATTAATCGTTTGTTTCTTAAGTCGAGCTTGGTTTTTATTTTTTTATTAATTGTTTGTTTCTTAAGTCGAGCCTGATTTTTATTTTTTTTATTAATCGTTTGTTTCTTAAGTCGAGCCAGGTTTTTATTTTTTTATTAATCGTTTGTGTCTTAAGTCGAGCCTGGTTTTTATTTTTTTATTAATCGTTTGTGTCTTAAGTCGAGCCTGATTTTTATTTTTTTTATTAATCGTTTGGTTCTAAAGTCGAGCCAGGTTTTTATTTTTTTTTATTAATCGTTTACTTCTTAAGTCGATCCTGGTTTTTATTTATTTTTTTATTAATCGTTTGTTTCTTCAGTCGAGCCAGGTTTTTTTTTTTATTAATTGTTTGTTACTTAAGTCGAGCCTGATTTTTATTTTTTTATTAATCGTTTGTTTCTTAAGTTGAGCCAGGTTTTTATTTTTTTATTAATCGTTTGTGTTTAAGTCGAGCATGATTTTTATTTTTCTTATTTATCGTTTGTTTCTTAAGCTGAGCCTGGTTTTTATTTTTCTTATTAATCGTTTGTCTTAAGTCGAGCCTGATATTTTTTTTTTTTTATTAATCGTTTGTTTCTTAAGTCGAGCCAGGTTTTTATATTTTTTTATTAATCGTTTGCTTCTTAAGTAGATCCTGGTTTTTATTTTTTTTATTAATCGTTTGTTTATTAAGTCGAGCCTGGTTTTTATTTTTTTATCAATCGTATTTGTCTTAAGTCGAGCCTGGATTTTTTTTATTAATCGTTTGTGTCTTAAGTCGAGCCTGGTTTTTATTTTTTTCTTAATCGTCTGTGTCTTAAGTCGAGCCTGGTTTTTAGTTTTTTATTAATCGTTTTTGGCTTAAGTCGAGCTTGGTTTTTATTTTTTATTAATCGTTGGTGTCTTAAGTCGAACCTGGTTTTTATTTTTTTATTAATCGTTTGTGTCTTAAGTCGAGCTTGGTTTTTATTTTTTATTAATCGTTTGTGTCTTCAGTCGAACCTGGTTTTTATTTTTTTATTAATCGTTTGTGCTTTAAGTCGAGCCTTGCTTTTATTTTTTTTATTAATCGTTTGTGTCTTAAGTTGAGCCTGTTTTTTGTTTTTTTTATTAATCTTTTGTTTCTTAAGTCGAGCCTGGTTTTTATTTTTTTATTAATCGTTTGTGTCTTAAGTCGAGACTGGGTTTGGCACAAACAATTTTATCTCGGATGTTTGCAGAATTTTTGTTGTATTCGTTTTTTTCTCAGCTGATGTTTGAAGTTCCCGACGGTCCTTAATCTTATTTTTACTCGTAACAAAATAATGCATATGGTAGGTAGTAGTTTCAATATTCTTTCAGTATCGGTAATGAAAACAATATTATTAAGTAGTCGTTCGTTTGGGAACTGTAAAGAAATAGATAAATCTTTTAAATATTCATATTAAGATGGAATTACTTACAGGACGGCCCGGAAAATTCGAGCGAGGGGATCGTGAATAAAGGTCGCAATTCTTTTATGCAATTCAACCACATTTGATACGAATAAAATTCAGTCTATGTGATTCATCCTATACAATGTATTGAACACAAGTTGTTGTTGACCCATAGTCATAAGACAGAGTGGAGTTGCCACATCTAGATGCGTTTCGATCCCGGCGTGAGACACTAACTGTCTAGCCGCACTGATGAGCTGTGAAACAGCGAAAGAGTCTGTATGTGGATGACTATGTATATATATATATATTATGTCACTATACTCGCGTTCTTATTTATTAACAGAGAAACCGTTACACACCTAATGTGACCAGGAAGCCTTATTTTTTTTAATTGTTACTTTTCCAACATTAGGTGTCCGGTCCTAAACTTACATTATATTTTTGTTGAATGTTCGTAAAGTCTTACACCTTTCATTTAAAAGAAAGCGATTTTCGCCAACTGGATTAACTTTTTACCTTGAAATATTTTGTATGTAGGAAAATATGGGTAAACTATTTTTTTATTTATTTTCAACTTGAATTTCTCACGATATTGCGTTACAAAACGATTTTTGTGAACAAAAAATCGTAGACGAGATGAAAAGTTGAAATATTTGGGCAATTTCCGTGTCACATGATATGCACGCTGTAATTGTCTATAACACTTATTGCGAAACAATTTTCTTAGATTTCATTAAGTGCATTCTACTTGCATTTGAGCAATTTGAGAAAAAGGTCACACATACGCATACACAGATAGACACACACATATTTATGTGTAACATGAAAATAAACTGAAATTCAGAAGCCAGAGAATTTAGACTAGAAATCTTCTACGCACAAAAAGACTCACTATCATTTGATATAGAGCTTTATAAGCATAAATAAACTGAAATTCAGAAGCCAGATAATTCAGACTAGAGATCTTATACGCACAAAAAGACTCACTATCATTTAATATAGAGCTTTATAAGCATAAATAAGTAATGCAGCTTGCCTTAAATCATTACGTAACTTATAGATTTCTCTTAATATATAGATTTGGCTTAAATCATTACGTAACTTATAGATTTCTCTAAATCATAGAAAGTTCATCAGTAAACTGTTGAACTTTTTATACATTTGAATACAAACCTAAACTGTCTCTCTCCCTCTCTTTATATATATTATATAGATATGTATATATATATATATATATATATATATATATATATATATATATATATATATATATCTGTATATATAAAGTGAGGTATGTGTATATGTTTATATATATATATATATATATATATATATATATATATATATATATATAATAATGGTAATAATCCAGGTGAAAAATATCCACAGGTTGGTAATCCAGAGAATTATAACCGGGTTTATAAAAAGTGCTCAATATCAAAATAGAGCTTTATATATGATAATTTTATTTACACAGACATGTACAAAATCTGCGACACTGGAATGTCGATGTTATCGATCAACAGTTACTATAAACTGAGATCTCATCATTCTCTCCAAATATGATCTGAGGTTAAGATCGGATTCTAACTCTGCCTGATGAGATCTCAGTTTATAGTAACTGTTGATCGATAACATCGACATTCCAGTGTCGCAGATTTTGTACATGTCTGTGTAAATAAAATTATCATATATATATATATATATATATATATATATATATATATATATATATATATATATAAATGAATAAATGCGGAAGTTTTCCAATCTATCCTTACTACATCACATTAAATCAAGTAATGCTTATTTAATTTTGGATGATACAAAAGGCTTTTTAATACTGTTTATACAGCTATCTCCAAACCCTCTCAAACAGATCGCGGCATTGCTCATTTATGTATTATTTTTAAGTTTATAATAAATTAATTTTCTGTAAGATACCTTTGCATTGTCAAATGATCTTCTATATATGCAGTCGTTTTGTTGTGATTACTATTATCATAATTATTAATAAAAATTAATTAAAGCAATTTAATAAAGAAAAAAATATAGTATTTAAAAACCTATTATCTTTTTGTCGAATTTTATTTTAAAGGAAGCTAATTGATATGAAACTTCCGGCATTAGTAAAATGTAAAATATCGCTGTGATATGGAAAACAGATACTACACTTTGATCTCAACTAAAAGGCCAAGGAACCATAAAAAGTAATGTTTTAGTGCCTACGCATTTTAAATGCATAAAAATTGTCTCTGTAGTCATAATATTGTCCTCGAAGGAATTATATTCTGTATTTTTAAGGGTCTGTTAGTGGGGGGGGGGCAAGTATCACATCGTCATTTATTGTATTATCTTTTATTGGGGACTCGTAGTTTAGTATCGAGCGATTTCCACTTAAAATACAAACTAATAAAGTTGAATTTCCCGTGTAAATTTTAAGTTTTTTTAGTTAAAATTCTCTTTCACTTGTTAATAAATTCTATTATTAACATTCCCCATTCCCCAAAAAATACAAAGCAGGAAATAGAAAAATAAGTATTTTTCCCGGATTATCATATCAAAAATAGTTTGAATATACTCCTTTTATTTGAGGTTAATTAATATTTTAGTCGCGTAAATTATTAAGAGTGAAATAAATGTCGGCATTACTCATAAACAACTTATTCTTTTTTAGTTAAACCATGTTTTAATAAAGTACAATTTTTATGCTCAGTTTCATCGTACACGTAAAATGCCGAAATGTAAATTAGGTCAGAAAAAAATAGTCACCATCTAAACAAGGCAATAAAAAAGCTAGCAAGGGAATGACGATAACTCAAATTTATAAACTAGAAAATTATGAAAGGAAGTTATCATCCTCCCTTAGTGAGCATATTTCTTTTTGTTTATAAAGATGGGGACTACATTTTTCCGACTAATTTCTATTTCGAAATTTCACGTGTGCAATAGAACTTGCTTTAACTTAGTGTTTTAATCTTATTTAAATGATTAATGCAAACGTTTTTTCAAACTATATTAACATTAAAACGGTATATGCGCCTTTAATTCTGTGTAGTATATTTTTATTCGTCATAATACATCCAGCCTAAGATCCTCCTTTTTTTGGTGGTGTGTATTCTGTTATCATCATATGCTTCCAGGTATTACCTACTACTTTGTAGGAGCTATTGTTCGGTCAGTCATTACCTCCTATTTTAGGTGGTCAGTTTATGTAGTTCGTTCATCATGATATTATCTTCTCAGCCGAGAAAAATAGGCGAATATTTGCAAGTATATATATATATATATATATATATATATATATATATATATATTCATATATATATATATTCATATATATATATATATATATATATATATATATATATATATATATATATATATATATATATATATATATATAAAGTCTCGGAAGTTTTTTTAACCTTCAAAACTGGAGAAAAAAAATGTTTTTTTCGTTGAAAGATTTTTGTCTACTAAGTCAATCAAAGTACTGCAATCACTATATTAGTTAACTTCCAAGAATTTACTCTAATATAAATATATTTTTATATATGTTTTTTTATATAAGGGATCGTCAGTTGTTTACCATGAAAACTGTTTCGGGATTTTAAAAACAAAACAGTATTTCTTTATCATGGCATCCCAGCAGTGTAGATCAGACACCACCTCCCTATTTAATAATTATTTTTTAATTAAAAAGTTTACGAATATTTGATTTAGTTTTGCCTCCAGATTTGTGTTTCTGAAGTTATTAAATATAGTTTCTCCTTACCTGTGTTGTTCCTTTCAATGTGATTTTACTATTTTACAGAACATTTATTTTATAGAGTTAGATTATTCCATTAAAACACCCCCCCCCTTTTTTTCCTCATGGTTATTTTCTTTATCTACAAATGTTTTCAAATTAAAAATATGTATTTATAAAAATATTTCATATATACATATATATATACATTTATTTCTTTATTTATTTCATCATGGACTATTTACATATGTTATACATTTTTATAGTAGAGTTTTGGATTTCTTTTATCAATTTCTTTTGATTTATTTCATATAATTTAAAAGCGTCAGGTTAGCGTGTGATCGCCTTATTTAATTGTCTAAATATGTTATTTTGATCTCCACCTTGCTTAAGTATTCTTATTACTAATGAAGTGACTGTAGGTATAAAATCCATTAATCTTAAAGTAACGCGGGCTATTCTTAGAAATTCGGACATTATACTCCCATGAAATATATACATAAGATAGGTACTATATATATATATATATATATATATATATATATATATATATATATATATATATGAATTGATCATTATGAATTTTAGAATATATATATTCTAGGCAACACAGTTAGTAACATGGGAAATTAGTTCTGTTTTGCAAATGTTAACATTTAGGAGGTGGATTTATATAAAGTTTATTTTTTAAATTTCTTTTTATTATTTATAAACCGATTACTGTAAATATTGGAACATATATTGTCGGTAACCTGGTGAATAACATGGTACATTATTTGTTTCGTAAACTTTATTATTTAATGTGTGCTCCCCCTTACCTCGTACCCTCCTTTTCTTACACAGCTGTTTTTATAAAGTTACATACAAAAATGTAATAGAGAAGTAAATTGTTATACATCAAACGTTGAGTTATATTAAGACATTTAAAAGGATCGGAGCTCGCGCATGAGCGTCAGTAGTATATACGTGCTTGCTAAAATTCTAAACTTGAGCTTAGCATTATTAATAATGGAATATGTATTCTAGGAAATATGGTGAGTAATGTGGGTACATTTTTTTGTCAACTTTACTATTCACTTGTCACTGAAAATATACTATACCCCACCCCCAAAAAAAACATTTAAAACTAATACTATATGCAGTGCTTATACACATAGCGCGATAATCCTAGTGCGCAAACCTTCCACACTTTGCCTTGTGTCTAGCCTCCTGGGGAGAAGGTAAATAAAAATACTTCTACCTTGTGTATTACCCCCTGGAGATTTGGTAAATAAAATACACGTCTTGGAATAGGTATTCTTCTAGTATATATATATATATATATATATATATATATATATATATATATATATATATATATATATATATATATATATATATATAAGCAGTATCTATTGTTGAATATAAGAGACAACTCATGTCTAAATATCCTTTGGTAGACAATTTCAATAGTCCCAATCAGGATCTTAGTTTCGGAGGGGAATTGGCTGATGAATTGGCCATAGTTTGAATTATAATACTAACACATGGTCTGTACCTGATTAACCTCATTCCTCTGCAGATGGACCCGGATGGGCCTGAAAGTACTTGTGAGACAAATCCAAACTATGGCAAATTCATCAGCCAATTCCCCTCCGAAACTAAGATCCTGATTCAGACTATTGAAAGGATCTACCAAAGGATATCCAGACATGAGTTGTCTCTTATATTCAACAATATATATATATATATATATATATATATATATATATATATATATATATATATATATATATATTATTATTATTATTATTAGTATTATATATATAATAATAATAATAATAATATATATATATTATTATAAATATATATATGTATATATATATATATATATATATATATATATATATATATATATATATACTACTCAACAGGAAAGTAACTACATTCTACAATACAACAAGCTAAGAATTAGAATAAGTTCTGAATTTACACGAAGACTTAATATCATCTACACTAACATTGAATTAAAAGTTTAGCCGCTAAAGAATCGTTTAAAAGAGAAAACAGATAACTTCATTATTGCAGATTAGTAAATTCTACAGAAAACAAATATATTGAACTTGAATCTAAAAAAACACAAAAGCTGCAATGGAATTGCTTAAACATATTAACAACAAAGGAAATTTCGGATTTACACAATTCGATAACATTTACCTTTAGATTAAAAGATTTCCATTAGATTCAATCTACCAATGTTTCTGTTAAGTACATATGTATAATAAAACATTGCAGAAACTCCATACGGTTCCTTAGATATAGATTTAAAAGACAAAACCGCAAAAAGTGATGTGGGATGGGTTGCAACGATTATTTGTGGTTATGCGAGTCAACGGGAATTAGTAATTGTTTATCTATAAAACCGGTAAACAAACTATTACTTTCATGGTTGTGGTATAATTTAGTCTTATTTTAGGATAATCTAATGCGAAGAATGAATATGACAACGGTTAAACTGTATCGGGTCTAGTTTTCAATCTGGGCTTATGAACCAATAGATATTGACTCATGCTTCCTCATCTAATTGTTTCCACTGTATTTAGATTTTAACTAATTTGTATTTTCTGATTTTGTTTTAGATCAAATAATTGTAATTCTCCTCAGCTATTCTTGCATAATCTACAACACCTTAGATAGGGAGTGGAACGCCGGAAATGCGATTTTCCGATATTTGTGAACTTTTCAACCAGAAAGCATAACGAAAACAATAAAGAAATCAGTCCAAGTAAACTACAAATGCTTCTTTAAATGTCCAATAAAAGATCAGAATAAGAAATATGGGCCCTATATAGCGTATCGGTCATGTGGTACTTTCCTAAGTGAATGGGAAAATAGAAACAAAACTCTAGTTCGCCATTTGCCATACTGGTGGTGTGGCGAGGACAAAACACAATAACGCTTGCTATTTCTGCCATATAAAGATTCAAGAAATTAATGTGAAGGAAGGAAATACACTTCAATGGACAGTAACGAGTTTTCGTGTGCCAGTTCCATCTACTGAACTCGAGTTGATTCTGTTATCACCCGTATTGGTTGTGATATAAAGACAAACATGAGACAAATAAACATATATTATTCAAGCAAGTAGCTTGTATCATATCATTAGAGATCTCGATTTGTCTAAAGAAATGGCAATGCTACTGGGGTCAAGATTGGAATAAAGAAACCTGCTTGAACCTGGCATCCGCATTGAAACAGGTCGAATGAGATGATTAGTGTTTGTAGAGAGGTGATTATTCATACCGGTAACAGGATAATATATATATATATATATATATATATATATATATATATATATATATATATATATGTAAGTGTAGGTTTGTCATCCGAGGCTGGAACAATGTGATATAGGTACCGGAAGAAGAGAAAACAATCTCAAATCAATTTATTAATAGTTCACGTAAAACCGATTAAATACCGGAACAGTAAATAAAAACGTGGTTACTGTCAGGCAAATGAAGTTCCGGAATAAGGTAATCTTAAATTTTCGAAAGAATACAAAAATAATATATATATATATATATATATATATATATATATATATATATATATATATATATATATATATATGAATATTCACCTTTCTACACTGACGATTCTCGGAACGATGAAAGGTATAAATATGCAGATAAAATACAAATGTTTATAATTATTTGTCACCCCCAAATCTAGTCTGTGTACGGTAGTGAATAGTATAAACACAGGCGCATCGTAGCTTTAAAATATATTCATTCAGTAGTTGAACACTCTTGGCGACAGCTGCTTAAATAGATTTAAACTCTCGCTGATTTATCAAGTTGTTTATAGTGTCCGTGTGGGCTAAAGCGTTGGAATTTAAGATAAAAACATGAATCGTGTTCCGGGGTTTCGAGTCCTGCAACCGGTATTGAATAATTATCTCTCGACACTGACCATTCCTGAAATGGTGAAACGTATACGTATGTAAATAAAACAGATATTTATAATTATATATATATATATTTATATATATATATATATATATATATATATATATATATATATATATATATATATATATATATATAATTATATATATATATATTTATATATATATATATATATATATATATATATATATTTATAATTATCCATGGACACGTGTTCCGCCGTCTTACAGCTCATCAGCATAGCCGAATCTAGCAAAATTTGAAACCGTGACAACAGTGACTGATGCCCAGGTACCTTTTCACTGAGCAAAGAAAACTTGCTAGTGATTTTATAAGATATATGTCACATAAAATATTCTCATTTAGTTTGTAGTTATTTTTGTAAATGTTGACAGAATTTACGTATGCACATATCGTATACGAGGAAGCATAAGCTAACAGCTAACGGGAATAATTCTGTCTTACTAGTGTGATACTGCTATATGCGGAGTAATATATTTATTAGATAAAATTATCTACGGACACGTGGTTCACCGTATATATGCATATATATTTAAAAATATATATATGTTTATCCAACAGAATTGTTATAGAGCATACAGTCTTGTTGGCGCACGCTGAAGCCAATGTATTAAAGGCATAAATATTCACTATAACATGATCATACACTTAAATACTGTATTAAAAGCAAAATAATCACTATAACATGTGTAGAATTGCTGGTATATAACACGTTGTCATGTCGAATCTGGCGTCGTAGAACAGTTCGCCCGTTATTCCGCGAACGGGACGATGTGTCGTTTCTATTTAAGAATCCCAGCTGGGTGGGAGAAACTATTTGTACTAACCGTGCGTCGTCGTTGTCGCCTGCAGCTTGTGTCGGGCTGCTATCTGTTTCTTTCGGCCACATTGTCCGTGGTGATAATCTCCATCGTCTACTGTCCCTGGCTGTTTCCTCACAAGCTGAAATCAAATTTTTTACACACAATAATTTATAACAAGCCTTTACATTTTACTTTGAGCCATTTATTTTTCATTAGCTGTCGATATGGGAGCAGTTACGTCGTAGAAGAGAGAGAAGCTTACGCTAGTTACTAAACTTATTAATAACTTAATCACTTGTAAGGGAAGAAAGATGGGAACATCGTTTGGCTCTCATTTTTTGGAATCCGTGTTCCCCTCTTATTTAATCGCTACATGACTAATGCGTCTTGATTCGTCGGCTTCCAGTCAAGAACCGCCAATCTCACTGCCGTTTTCCCACCGGAAAAACTGTGACGTCACGAAATCTCGTAATCGACGCACAGGTGTGACCTAATCCCCACTCACCGAGGTCTCGTCAACTGTCTCCCCGAATCGTGAGAGCACATCACACCAACATTGCACGAGATAACTCCGTTACAAATCGCGCAAGTTTAGCGATCTCACTGTACGTCCATCACCCATGCGTCCCATTATATAACACATGATCCTACCATTAAATAATATATTAAAAGAATCAATAATCACTATCCCATGATCATAACATTAAACAATGTATTAAAAGCATAAATAATAACTATGTGATGATTATGACATTAAATAATGTATAAAGAGCATAAATAATCAATATAACATGATCATAACATTAAATAATGTATTAAAAGCATAAATAATCAGGATAACATGATCATAACATGCAATAATGTATTAAGAGAATCAATGATCACTATAACAGTATCATAACATTAAATAACGTATTAAATGCATAAATAATCAGTATAACATGATCATAACATTAAATAATGTATTAAAAGCATAAATTATAACTATAAACCGATCATAACACTAAATAATGTGTTAAAAGCATAATTAATCACTATAACATGATCATAACATTAAATAATGTATACATAGAATAAATAATAACTATAACATGATCATAACATTAAATAATGTATTAAAAGCATAAATAATAACTATAATATGATCATAACATTAAATAATATATAAATAAAATAAATAATAACTATAACATGATCATAACATTAAATAAAGTATTAAAAACATAAATAAGAACTATAACATGATCATAACATTAAATAATGTATACATAGAATAAATAAGAACTATAACATGATCATAACATTAAATAATGTATTAAAAACATAAATAATAACTATAACATGATCACAACATTAAATCATGTATTAAAACAATTAATGATGACTATAACATGATCATAACATCAAAAAATCATAACATTAAATAATGTATAAATTGAATAAATAATCACTATAACATAATCATAACGTAAATCATATATTAAAAGCATAAATGATAACTATAACATGATCATAACATTCAATAACATGTTAAAAGAATAACTAATAACTATAACAAGATAATTACATTAACTAATGTATATTAAGCATACATAGTTACTATAACATGATCATTAAATCAAAAAATGTATAAAAAGTATCAATGATAACTATAACATGACTGTTACACTAAATAATGTATTAAAAGCATAAATAATCAGTATAACATCATCATAACATGCAATCATGTATTAAGAGTATAAATATTCACTATAACATGATCATAACATTAAATGATGTATTAAAAGCATAAAAAATCCCTATAACATGATCATAACATTAAATAATGTATTAAAAGCATATACAATCCCTATCACATGATAATGACATCAAATTATGTATTGAAAGCAGCACTAATCCCTATCACATGATCACAACATTAAATAATGTATTAAAAGCATAATTCATTACAATAACATTATCATGACATCAAATAATGTATTAAGAGCATAAACAATCAGTATAACATGATCATAACATAAATAATGTATTAAAAGCATAAATAATCACTATAACATGATCATAACCTGAAAGGATGTTTTAAAAGCATAAATTATTACTATGAAATGATTATAACATATAATAATGTATTAAAAGCCTTAATAATAAGTATAACATGATCATAACATTAAATAATGTATTAAAAGAATGAATAATTTGTATAACATGATCATAACATTAAATAATGTATTAAAAGAATGAATAATTTGTATAACATGATCATAACATTAAATAATGTATTAAAAGAATGAATAATCAGTCTAACATGATCATAACATTAAATAATGTATTAAAAGAATGAATAATCAGTCTAACATGATCATAACATTAAATAATGTATTAAAAGAATAAATAATCAGTCTAACATGATCATAACATTAAATAATGTATTAAAAGAATGAATAATCAGTATAACATGATCATAACATTAAATAATGTATTAAAAGAATGAATAATTTGTATAACATGATCATAACATAAAATAATGTATTAAAAGAATAAATAATCAGTCTAACATGATCATAACATTAAATAATGTATTAAAAGAATGAATAATTAGTATAACATAGTCATAACATAAAATAATGTATTAAAAGCCTGAATAATCAGTATAACATGATCATAACATTAAATAATGTATTAAAAGAATAAATAATCAGTCTAACATAATAATAACATTAAATAATGTATGAAACGCATAAATAATCAGTATAACAGGATCAAAACATAAAATAATGTATTAAGTGCATAAGTAATCACTATTACATTATCATAATATTAAATGATGTGTTAAAAGAATAATAATCACTATAACATGATCATAACATTAAATAATGTATTAAAAGAAAAATAATCACTATAACATGATCCTAACATTAAATAATGTATTAAAAGAATAAATAATCAGTATAACATGATCCTAACATTAAATAATGTATTAAAAGAATAAATAATCAGTATAACATGATCCTAACATTAAATAATGTATTATAAGAATAAATATTCACTATAACATGATCATAACATTAAATAATGTATTAAAAGAATAAATAATCAGTATAACATGATCCTAACATTAAATAATGTATTCAACGCATAAATAATAACTATAACATGATCATAACAGTAAACAATGTATTAAGAGCATAAATAATTACTATAACATGATGATAACATTAAATAATGTATTAAGAGCATAAATAATCAGTATAACATGATTGTAACATTAAATAACGTATTAAAAGCATAAATATATAATATAACATAATTTTCGTAAAAAACTTGATTTTGGATATTTTTACGTTTGACTTCTTTAAGAACATGGAATGTCAAACATATTTGGTAGAGCGTGTCTCATCAATTTTAGTCAATGTAAATGTGTTTCCCCATCTTTCGTAGCGTTGAGGGAAGGGAAAAGCCGAGAAAGATTTTTAAAATTCTTAGTCAAATTACATGGAGATGGTGATAGAGTTTTCAGAGGAAAATGGGAGTAAACATTGTCTGAAATAAAATAAAACAAAGGAGAAATGAGAAATGTAATGGTAATAGGATAAATATTTGTGTGACCTTTGACATTAACTAAACACATTACAAAAATAGAAATTCTGAAGTGATAAAGAATAAAGCAACACACGTAATAAAGACATTATAAAAATAGAGGATGAAGAAAATATAGAAAAAAAGAAAGAACGAAATAAAGAAGATGGATAGAAGAAAAACAATTATCGAATATAGAAAGATCGGTAGAAAGAACAAATGAAAGAATAGATGAGAGAAGATAAGGAAGAACGGAATAAAAAGAACGGAAATAGGGAACACGCAAACAGGAAATAAAGAGTAGAAATAATAAGAAGGAAATAATGTCTGGAAGATCGAAAAATGAACGAAATAAACAGACACATTAAACACAGAGACTAAAGAAACGAGCAAAAATGAAAGATGGAAGAAGAAATTAAATATAGAATTCAAGAATCAAGAAAAAAGAGAGTATGAAATGAAAAAATGAAAAGATAAAAGGTGAAAATAAAGGAAAGACAAAAGAAAGGAAATAGAGAACGTAAAAAACACCATCGAAACGAAAAAAGGGAATAGGAAAAAAAAGATAAAAGTGAATAGAAAAAAGGATAAAAGAGAATAGAAAAAAGAAACAAGAGAATAGATAAAAAGGAGAAGATGAAAAAAGAAAAAATAGAAAAAAAGAAGAAGGTATAAGATGAAATACATAAAAAGATATAAACATTAATTATGAGAGGTAAGACGTAAAAATAAAGAATAAAAGAAAGAAAGGAAAACAAACAAAAATAGATTTGAAATAGATTAAAGAAAGCTGTAAAGCGGAAATAACTTAAAAAGGGAGAAAAGGAAGAAACAACTGAAAAAAGGGAGAAAGAAACGACATGAACAGAGAGAATAAAAAGTAAAAGAATATAAAATAAAAATATAATTGTTACAAATAAATATCAATGAGGACATAACATTCTTGAACCTTTTAAAAGAATCCTCTAAACAGATTAGAATAACCCGTAATCATTCGGAAAATCAAAATCAATTATATAACTGGGTTATTGAAAGTAACTTTGTTGTGGGCTTTACACGACCGAACGGAGTTAACCAGAGTACGTATTTACAGAAAGTACGAAAGTAATGTTTAGCCAGAGACTGGCTCTGGCTTGGAAATCGCGAATCTGTCAGTTACAACTATTATCACTACGCAAGAATACGTGTAGTTATACACTAAGATAGATGCCCATAACACTCCTAAAAACGACTTTTATAGTTACGGAGTACCAAAATCAACTATAATATGTCTCCGTCACTCCTGAATAAGAACCTAGTTTAATAACAATTCTTACAAGCATTACTTTATGAAAATTAAACTTTATAGTAACGTATGAACTAACCCTAACCTAGAATTTGATCTCCCCATATCCTGAATAATAACCTATTGCAATTATATTTAATTACAAGCGACACGGCTATATATTGTCATTGTTAGTTTATTCATAAATTATAGAATATCAAGTATATCTTATAATAAGTGTGGTGCATTACACAGAACAACAACAAAAAACAGTAATAGTAAGTGTCGAGAAACAAGCGGAAGCAGAGACTAAGCGAAAAACAGGATAAGTAAAGAAAGAATACCGCGGACATTAAAACTAGATATGTGTTATTGTCATTGTAGCTTTGTTATTAAACAGGGCGAGTGCTTAAAAAAATCTAGAGAAACTTACAACTTTATATATACAGAATTCGAATGCAAAACACGATAAACGCCATTTTCAAAATTACGAATCTATCACTGCAAAAACCGTTACATTTCAAAACCCGGCCATATCTAAAAGTCATGTCTTACACAATATTATAACAACATAATTTTTCTTTGCTTTCAATTAAAATAAGCTTTAAGTCGAACTTTAGATTTGATATTATTCGTCGTGTTATTGTTTCATATCTCACTTTAAAGACATTGGATATATCGCGTTTTGCATTAGATCTCTTCATATTATAAGGAACTTCCATAATTAATAAATCTCATTCATATAAACACTTGTATATGAAAAGAGAAGAATCTTGAATGCAAGCAAGAATGAAACTTGTTAGAAAACTAGATTATTCAAATTGCCTTTTATACCACCCTATAATATTGCGATGGAAATACGTGTATCCGTGCTGCATTGCAAGTTGTGCGTCGACAAAAACAGCTGTTCGTCTCCCGTTGACACATAAATAGTAAGCTTATTGCATAGTGACGTCTCTTGGAATTCTTTACAGTAGCGATCGTAGAGGTGTAGCTCTTTTTGTCTTCTTTCTCTTCATTGCTTGAATATAGGAAGCAATTATAGCCACTATAAATAGAGACGATAATTGCGCTGGGATTCGATTACCTGCTGACACCGCTTTCAAAATACATCTAGATAAACAGCATCTCCCGACCAATCACCATTAGGTAATTAAAACCTGGAAAACCGCATTCGATCATTTTCACTTCTTACTCGCAAGGGGCAGAGATATTTAATTTGTCTGGCACGTACTTCCTCCTATGACGAAACTGCAAGTACACGTCAGCCTAACTTCGTACTTTTCATCTAATGGAAGATGTAATTTTCTTGATTAACTACCTTTACGTGGAATGTTTTATCTTACCCGTATATTTACACCTGTCATTTAATTTTTCGACAAACTTACAATAGTATTTATGAAAATCATACCTTTATAGCTACGTATAACCAAACTAATGTAATAAACATTATGCTCGTCGATAATAATACTACACATCTATTGTGAAATATGTGCGTTGATGTGGTATTATTTGACTGGTCTAGTATTTGAGGGGAGCAAGGAAAGCGTACTACATTAAAAACTTATCAGACCAATTCCCGTCACGGGACGGGTAAAATAATTCCACCGAACAGAAACAGCTTGCAGCATCTTTATGTAAATTTACGAAGGTTCAAATCAAGCAATAATGATTAAAAACATAACGTATATAATCCTTATTCGAAGTTTGATCAAAATCCATTTAATGATTTTGATTCTAGAAAAAGACTAAAGTGTAATGCATAACATTAAGGGGTCTTAAAAAGAAGAAATTGAAATTCAGGGAATCTTGCTTGCTTTGTTTCCACTGACTACTATTAAAATTCAATGCGCATCTAATATATTTAAATTTTCGGAAGGGATGTTGTGCCTATAATATGACTCCTACATCTCTGTAAAAAGCGACAAATAAATTTAAATTTAGGGAACATTTATTAATTGACGTTTGATACCTATCTTGAAAATTTCACCAAAATCGGAAGTATCTAAATTTTTGAAAGAGCTTCCACCTGCTTGTATCTCTTTGCAAAACACTCAATACAACTAAATATAGCCCACATTCCTACCCCTTACGCGTAGTATCCGTGTACAAAATTCATAATGATCAGTTAATTAGTTTAAGCATGAATCATGTATATACGAATATATAAACATATAAAAAAAACTACCTTTCTTTAGATAGAGGTCAGGAACTCGCGGAAGTTAAACTGTCTGATGTTAAAACGATACATTAAGTTAGAGTAGTGAGAGAGTCCGTTAAAAGAGGTTAGTATTAGGACGATGACAAACACAAATATTACTTTACTGTTCTTTCATATCAATTAAAAGTGACCTGAAAAAAACCCGATTTGGTTTGGTTTTGTGTTTTTACAATTAGATGAACATAAATTATTGTCAGTTTTTTTTATTTTTCATTTATATATATATATATATATATATATATATATTAAGAGAGAGAGAGAGATAGTTATTCGATAAAAATTGTATTTATACACACACGCAAACACACACACACACACACACACACATATATATATATATATATATATATATATATATATATATATATATATATATATATATATATATATATAAGATTTTCACATTTTGAATTTTGGATTTTCCACTGCCAACTTACTTATCTATGATAAGATTGTAATCTTTGAAAAGCAATGGCTTAAGGAAAGGATACTAAACATGTTTTTTCGGAGTACACCTTTAATTGAATAATCGAAGTTGAAATAAATTTGTCATTTGTACATGTTTATTCCTCTTCTTTCATCTATTTATATATATATATATATATATATATATATATATATATATATATATCTTATATATAAAGTAGAGACGTTTTTCCCCTGTAACTTTGCGTCGAATAGCAAAATAAACTCGACCTCAATAGGTTACTACACTCAATACAACATAAATCTCATTCGCTCACCCGTGTTCTTAGCAAACTGTAGACTCTTACATCCACCTCGGGCAAATCATTACTTTCGTTCCTCCGGCAGTCACTCTCTCCACACCAGACACCATACAGGTAGTAGCAAGAACATTTCTCTCTAACATTTTACTCATCCCACGCTACCAGTCTACACTGGGAACAACTACACAACGGATACTTACACACAATTTACACCTTATTATTTACGTTCCGTATGCCTTCATCTCACCACACAGTAGCTTACGTTGCACAGAAAATATAACAGACGCTCCCTTCAATACATCTGACTACGTCACTTCCGCCAATTAAAATTACGCAATCTCCGACTCTCAGACTCAACCAGCTACTACATTTCACGAAACGCCTGCCACATTCACTACGCTTAAACAATTATACCGATTCCCCATACCGATTTAACTTTTCTTCAGGTAATACACCGTTCCTGTTCTGCTATTTCCGTTATACATTTATCTACTTCATTTCTTATCATTGCTGCTACAATACTAACGTGCTATGTTTCGAAAAACAAAACCGATTACAGATTAAGCGATTGACATTCCCTTATTCTTTCCTTCGTAGCATTTAAAAGGTAGCGAATAACAGATTACATTAAACTGAACACAATGACAATCACAAACACGATACGAAATACACACACACAAACATTTCGAACCAAACTGATCATTTCTTCTTTTTTAACCTATACGGTTACGAAATAAAAAATCAAGAATCAATATATACCAATAATTATACTTTTCACTTACTTAAAAAACAAACAAATATGTGACTTCTACACTATTTGAACCGAACTGTTTTTTTTTTAATTTCTCTTATAAACTAAGCAAATATATCTGAAAAATGAGATTTCAATCATCGACTGCCAGAAAAAATTATGCAATAAACTCCTTGCATTTTTCTGTAATAAATAAGGATACTTCTGCATTTAAAACGTCACTTGGATTTATTAATTGAAGAGTTCCATTCATTCCACCGAGTCAACCGAAAGTGCCAGACTGAATGTTTCATTTTAAATTATAAATTTTCGTTTTAAACGATCACTATTGACTATTCTGATAGAATTTTAATTCATACAATAAAAAAAATTACTGTTGACTATTTTTGAGAAACTTTTCAGTCATAGAATAAAAAAAACAATGACTAGTCATGAAAATGATACATTTTCGTTTTAAAAATCACTGTTGACTACTTTGAGAAAATTCGAATTCAGACAATAACAAAATAACATTTTCATTATTTTTATAAGTTACTAAATAAAAGAAATACAGATTGTTGAAATCGATTAACTTCTTTGGGAACAATTCTATTTATTCCATACATTAATTAGAACATTTCTTAGTTCTACATAATTTCAACCGATACATAACCATATTTACATTTTTTCGTTACTTCGCGCTTCACAAGACTCAGTCAGATAACTTTACGTTATATTTAAACAACATTCCAAAAAACTTATATATATCGCGGGTTGGGGGTGGATATGTATTCAATTTACACGGATTTTATATGTTATTCATAACAAACGTCACTAGGACTTAATAATTGAAGAGTTCCATTCATTCCACCGAGTCAAACTGGAATGCCACACTGAATTTTTTTATTTTAAATTATACATTTTCGTTTTAAACGATGACTATTCTGATAGAATTTTAATTCATACAATAAAAAAAATCAATGACTACTCATTTAAATAATAAATTTACACTTCAGAAATCACTGTTGACTAATTTGAGAAAGTTTTCATTCATACAATAAGAAAAATCACTGACTTTACATTAAAATGATAAATTTTCGTTTTAAAAATCACTGTTGACTATTCTGAGTTTTTAATTTCATACAATAAAAAAAAATCACTGACTATTCATTAACAAGATTAATTTTAGTTTTATAAATCACTATTGACTATTCTAGGTTTTTAATTTCATACAATAAAAAAAATTACTGACTATTCATTAACAGGATAAATTTTAGTTTTAGAAATCACTGTTGACTATTCTGAGTTTTTAATTTCATACAATAAAAAAAATCACTGACTATTCATTTACAAGATAAATTTTAGTTTTATAAATCACTGTTGACATTTCTGAGAAAATTTTAATTAATACAAAATAACTAAATAAAATAAAATTACAATTGTTGAAATCGATTAACTTCTTGGGGAAAAATTCTCTCAACGTTAAATACTTTGAGAAAAGTAACAAGACATAAACAAACCTATTAGTCCCCCAATCCCCCCTGCTACCGTGTTGACAAATGTTTAACATTAAAAAAAAATTCGTTTTAGTAGAATGGGATCGAACGCCAAAAACTGTAACGTCGTAACCACTAACCCACGGATGGGGAATATAATATTAATATGAAAATTAATATAGTTAAACGAAGCCTGTTCGATATATAATGAAAGCAATGTACTTTGATTTCACCAGAAATTTTATTTTTATTTTTTAATAAACACCTGCTCTGCCTGTGATAAGGGGCCCTTGGAAAATTAAAGAGGTCTACAGAACCCTATTAAAATCACCCCCTATTATATTTGCATATAAATTCCATTTTATTTGGCTGAATAGAAATATGGAAAATGAGCACCACTGAAACACAAATATAATTAATGTAGCCTGCAGAGCATTACAAATTGTATTCGGATGGGGGGGGGGGCAATAAAATTACGAGTATATGCTTATTTCTAATAATGAAGACTATTCTCTACTTTTTGTTAATGACTGCGATTGAGTCACGTGAGCCAAATGCCGATGGCGACCTGGAAAAGTGTTGCCCGTTTTATGTTACGATTCAACTTCTGGCGAGCAAATGTACGGTCCACCATGTGTAAGGGGGGCATAAGGGGGGGGGGCATAACAATAAATAAATAAAAATATTTCTTAGAATATTACATGCAGACAATACTCTTTAATTTTAATTGCTTGCTATTGTTTAATTTGAGTCGGGTAAACCAAATCCTTGATTGTGCTTGATGGCAGTAAGTGGCGGTGACAAAAACTGCTGCCTTTATGTCATACCATACATGTACACTGTTGAGTAACAGAAAAGAGGATACAAATTGAGATCCTCTGACATAGATTCAGTTATCAGTGCGGAAATTCCAGATCCAGTGGCCGATCCGGTTTTACATGATATCATTAGGCACCATATGATTCATGGACCATGTGGAAACAAACAGATGTTCACTCTGTCTCAAAGATGGATACTGCAGTAAGAGATATCCCAGACACTTCTTGAGTGAAACTCAATCAGATACAAATGGCTACCCACAATATCGACGACTATCTCCTTTAGCTGAAGGTTTTGAGACGACAGTTACCTTACCTGGCAACATCACAGTTCCTGTAGACAACCGATGCGTTGTACCACATAATAAACTGCTTTGTAAGATTTTTGATGCACATATCAATGTTGAATCTTGCAACAGCATCACATCGATAAAATACATTTGTAAATATGTAAATAAAGGTAGTGATCAAGCTATCTTTACAATTGAAAGTAATGCTCATGATGAAGTTAAGAGATACGAAACGGGATGTTACATATCAATCAATGAAGCCATTTGGAGAATACTTAACTTTCACATACATATACATCATCCCCCAGTTATTCACCTATCAGTTCATCTAGAAAATGGACAGCGTATATACTTTACTGAAAGTACTGCAGCAGATAGAGTTGCAAATCCACCTTCAACCCCTCTAATAGCTTTCTACAAATTGTTTCAAACAGATATTTTGGCACGTACACTTTTGTACTCAGAAGTTCCACTTCATGGACTACTTGAGGATGATAACTACTGGGATGCTACATTACAGGAAGCATCTATATCTGAATCTGCAGACAATTTCAGACATTTGTTTGCCATCATGCTGACATCATGTGCAGTGTCTCATCCGAAACGACTTTGGGATGCACACAAAGAAGCTTTTAGTAAAGATTTCCTTCTTAGGAAACACAATCAACAGCCTGAAGTGGATATAACATTTTTAGACGACATCTTCAATATGGCTTTAGTACATATCGAAGATATGACATAAGATGAATGGTAAAACACTGACAAAATTGGGTCATACCTCACCTAATCGATCTAATACACATCCGGTCATTACTGCATGGACGCGTGAAATTAGTTATCAACCTCATGAGCAAGCATCAATTGTTCGAGATGATATCGCACAACTAAATAATGAGCAAATTCATATTTTTCTACTGTAGTTAAAAGTGTAGAAGATCAGCAAGGTGGCCTTATATTCCTTGATGCACCCGAGGTACAGGAAAGACATTTGTTACCAAATTAATTCTTGCTAAAGTTAGGTCAGAAGTCAAAATAGCTGTGGTAGTGACATTATCAGGCATTGCAGCCACTCTTCTTCCTGGTGGTAGGACAGCTCACTCCACATTTAAGTTGCCATTATTCAACAAAAGATGCTGATCCAATTTGTCAAATAGAAAGAGGATCAGATTCAGCCAAAGTTTTACAGAATTGTTCCTTGATCGTATGAGATGAATGTACAATAGCGCATAAACAAGCGTTCGAGGCTCTATATAAAACATTGCGTGATCTCAAGAGATGTGCTGTTGTTATGAGTGGCATAACACTTTTATTATCAGGTGACTTCCGACAAACGCTTCCTATTTTCCACGTGGAAGTCCCACTGATGAGCTTAATGCTTGCATTAAATTGTCATATTTGTGGAAGTACATTAAGGCTGTAACGTTATTTACAAACATACGTGTACATCTCAATAGTGACCCAATGGCTGGTGAGTTTGCCTCGCTCCTCCTAAAAATAGGTGATGGCAAGCTTGCAACAACTAACAATGGCAAGATTGTTATTACTCCAGGTATTGGCTCAATTGTTTCATCACTCACAGAACTTAGTAGCAAAGTTTATCCAAATATAGCAGAAAAATATGTGCATCCTGAATGGCTAACGGAGAGAGCAATTCTAGCTCTTAAAAATGACATGGTGCATGTCATCAATGAACAACTGTTTGATGAAATTCCAGGTGATGAACAAACTTTCACTTCTGTGGATTCTACTCTCGATGACGACCAGGCTGTACAATACCCTACAGAATTTTAAATTCATTAGAATTGCCTGGTATGCCAACACACAAATTAAAGCTGAAAGCTGGATGCCCAATTATGTTACTCCGGAATCTTAATGATCCAAGGCTATGTAATGGAACGAGACTGTGTGTTAAACGCATGCGACCTCATGTTATAGCTGTAATACTAACTGGTATGGCAAGGTGCAAACTGACATTCCTTCCCAGAATACCCATTATTCCGTCGGATTCTACAATTAAATTTAAAAGGCTTCAGTTCCCAGTTAAATTGTGTTTTGCCATGACAATTAATAAGTCCCAAGGACAATCATTGGCTGTGGTTGGTCTAAACTTGACTTCGCCTTGGTTTAGCCATGGGCAGTTTTATGTAGGATGTTCAAGGGTAGGCTCTCCACAATGCCTATACTTATTGGCACCAGAAGGTAAAACATAAAACATTATGTATCCAAGAGCTTTGTACGAATAACTTTTACCACTATAAAAGAGACATTTGTTGGAACAAACACAAGAACGCTAGGGCACAGCTCCGTGTTTAATCCTATTTTAATTACCTAAATTACTTCCAGGGAATGATTTATTTCCTGAATCTATTTATTTAACTTAAAAATAAAAATCAAGCTGTTATATTACCCCGGGCAACGCCGGGACACGGGTCCTGCTAGTCTATTATATAAATCCTACCTGTCTGTATGTATGTATGTATGTATGTATGTATGTATGTATGTATGTATGTATGTATGTCCTGCTAGTATATATATATATATTTATAAATAAATATTAATTATTTATTACCTACAGACATCGATGTTTCATGCTAACGCAATCTTCAGTGCAGGATGTAAATATATATATATATATATATATATATATATATATATATATATATATATATATATATATATATATATAGTTGTCGAAACCTGTGTGTTTTAACATTTCCTAAAAGTATTAGCTGAAACCTATCCCAATAGATCCGGGAAAAATTGAACTCAGCCTAGCTGATTACAATGTACGCGACGCCAGTCATTAGGAGAATGCCCCACCACGAAAGATCGCTATAAGAGACAACGGTGTAGGACATTAACGGTCCAATAATGTTTAGACATAATCTTAGATTACAAGAAAGACGGAAGTATTTTGATGATTCGAGGAATAATTTCTACACAAAGTCAATATTTTCTTTTCAACAAGAAGTTATGTAATAATTTGTGTTAAGCGGGAAACTCACGCCGCGCTTTAAGGGTTTGACAGCTAAATATGTTGTTTTCGTTCGTTTACTTTCGCTGTGGCGTGAAAGGTTATCATATCAAAATATGGAAGCGTGAAAGAATCCCACAACTTTGACCTCATTTAGTCCCGCTGTTTTGCATCTGCTTTCTTGATGCATAGAAAAAATACAAGTGAAAATATATTTATGTGAGATTTTGCTGAAAAACACACATGCACAACTATATATATACGAATGCAGAAAAACGAATCGAAAACAAATCTCAAGATACAGGATGACTCCAAAGAAATACCATTCATGATTCCGTTAATCAAATTCAAAGTTGTTTTCTTCCATCAAACGTCATTGTGTGTAGATAAACTGTAGTCCATGTCTGACTTGTCCACTAAGTTTCAATCATAATTTTCGAATAGATATTATCCCCGCCAAAAAATAATTATGGTACTATCTTCGATTCGTACCGCACACGAAATTCGTGAAGGATAAAAGAGGGTGGAAACGACAAGGAGGGAAAACCCTATTTATAACTCCACCGAAAAGAACTACTAACTATAATCAGTAAGCGATCATTGATAATGACTCGTATGAAAATTCCTAGGGAATAAACAATAATAATAATAATAATAATAATAATAATAATAATAATAATAATAATAATAATAATAATAATAATAATAATAAAAATAATAATAATATATATATATAATATTAATAACAATAGTAATAATAAAAATAATTATAATAATAATAATAATAATAAATAATAATAATGATAATAATAATAATAGAAATAATATTAATAATAATAATAAGTACTATTATTATTATTATTATTATTATTATTATTATTATTATTATTATAAAGAATACAAGAACATACATGACTGTGCGGAGAAACTAGTACACTGGGAACTGTGCAAACGATTGTATTTCCAATACGCAGACAAATGGTCCAAAAATAAAGCAGAGACAGTACTGGGAAACGAAAAACAAAATATCCTCTATGATATCGATGTACAAACAGATTATCTCATACAAGCAAGTAGACCGGAGGTGATAATAATGGACAAGAAAGTAAAATTCTTCCAAATCATGGATTTAACCGTTCCGGAAGACCACAGTGTGAAGATAAAGGAAACGGAGAAACGAAGTAAATACGTGGAACTCGACAAAGAACTCAAAGGAATATGGAGCATGAAGTAAGTCAAAATAATACCAATAATCGTAGGAGCACTAGGAACAGTTTCACAAAACCTGAGAAAAAATACTGAGAGAAATTCGAAGGGATCCCCGAGACCATACAAAAGACGACAATGGTAAAAATAAACTGCAGCCTTAAGGAAACCAACCCGCATAAGCCACAGATGCAACCAGCCACATAGAAGTTACAATAAAAAGAAAACTAAAAACAAAACCACAGGTAAAAAAACGCCATCGCACGGACCAAAGACACAGATATGCAAGAAATACTATAGCCCCCCCCCCCTCAACCCGCAAAAATGATGGCATCGACCTCAGTTGACACCACACAAAATAGTCGTAGAGTTTTAAGGATAATTAGAAGACCGACGAGGGGAAGCACTAACCAGACCTCCACTGGAAGAGTGCGGAGAGTGTTGCAACCTTGAGGGGCTTATTTCCAACCAATACCTAGGGGAGACCAATTGTCATCGAGAAATCAATGGTAGGGAGCTTTTGCGATACCGCAAAGTTATTTTCAATAGTCATCGAAAGAGGTGGAGAGTACTTATAATATGGGGAGACCTGCAACTCTATAAATAGGGATATTTTAGTACTTAATTGGTTTTGATTTACTTACACTTTTATAAGCGATAACACCCTCACGAATTTCAGACAGAAATCCTTGTCATAACGGTAAAAGCACTAGTCTACAGTAGACGTTTCGAATCCTGCCATAGTCAGCCACGCTTATGAGCCGTAGTAACGGTGCAACACGTGATCGTGAATAACTATTTCTTATATATATATATATATATATATATATATATATATATATATATATATATATATATATACATATATAAATATCATCACCATCAGGGTTTTTTTGATCACTTCTAGAGGAGGAAACACTCCCTGGAGTCTGTGCTACTTATTAGTTTTTTTGCCATAGGCGCCACGCTACAAACTGCCGGTTGGCGACACTATCTGCCTACATATGTAACATATATATGTACACCATTTATATAATATATATATATATATGTATATGAAACATGTTATGTATATATATATATATATATATATATATATATATATATATATATATAAATATAAATGATAATTATTTCATTTTGACTACAAAATTGATTTTGTTTCACGAGAGCAGTTTTTAAGAGCTCACGATCTTCAGGTCTTGAAATAGCATTACAGATATTCCTGTCTGAAATTCGTGAGGGTGTTATCGCTTATAAAAGTGTAAGTAAATCAAAACTAATTAAGTACAAAATATCCCTCTATATAGAAAAAAAATGTTCAATAGGTTTCACAGGTTTCACGAACGTTTGCCATTTTCCGTCGAATCATACTCAGGTGTCAGAAGCAAATGAACAAAAAAATTTGAGAAAGAAGAGCATTGTTAATAGACAGCGGAGAAACGCGTAGAGAACGTTTTCCCATTGTTTGAAGATGAGATGAATTAGATGCACATTTCGGTTGTGTACATAATACTCTATTTCGACCTTATTTTGGTCTCTTCAGATTTACCTTCAACCATCATAATTCATCTTATCTTCAAATTAATACTTGCTCTGCTTAATTGAACATCGAGCTCTCTTATTCGGATCCCTACCGAAACCATTCGAACCAGTATACTATATATATATATATATATATATATATATATATATATATATATATATATATATATATATATATAAACTGGAGTTATTTGTCGCACTGACATTGATATTAAAACTTCCAAATCTACTCGGTCGTGAATACGTGAACGACTTCAAAACGAATAACTAATTTACACTCAAAATCGTTCTCCTTCATTCACTATTAATTTTAATTGGATGATTGGTGTTATTTAATTATTACACACAGGCCTATTTATGCATATTTTATACATTGTGCACAATTGAGTAATATAATGTAATACATTTTATGGGAAACGGTGCGCGCGCATGAGCGTATATAATATGCATATGCTTAGTAAAATTCTAACTTATTGAACTATTATTATGAATTATGGAATATGTATTCAAGGAAACAAGATGAGTAACGTAGGCACATAATTATGTAAAGTTTACCACTTAGGGGATGTAACTGAAATCCTACGATACCTCCGAAGAAAGAAAAAACTTAAAATCTGAAATTAATTCTATATGTGTTGTTCATGCCCGTCTTGGAACGGGTATTCTACTTGTACAAACATACACACACACACACACACACACATATATATATATATATATATATATATATATATATATATATATATATATATATATATATATATATATTGTTGAATATAAGAGACAACTCATGTCTAGATATCCTTTGGTAGATCCTGTACATAGTCCGAATCAGGATCTTAGTTTCGGAGGAGAATTGGCTGATGAATTTGCTCTAGTTTAGATTTGTGTCCCAAGTACTTTCAGTACGGGTCAATCTTCAGGGTAATTAGGGTAATCAAGTACAGACTATTGAAATGATCTACCAAAGGATATCTAGACATGAGTTGTCTCTTATATTCAACAATAGTTGCCTGTAGGAAAAGATGCTGCCTATATATATATATATATATATACACACACACACACATATATATATATATTTTTGGTTGAATAATTTATATATATTATTAACAGTAGATTTTCTTTCCTATCTGTCTATCTATCAATCTATCTATCTGCTTGTCTAACTCGCTATCTCCCGTACCCCTCAAACTATTTCTCTCTCTTTCTCCTTCTCTCTCTCTCTCTCTCTCTTTCTCTCTCAATACATATTTCTCTATTTCTTTCTCCTTCACCCTTCTTACATTCTCATCTCTATCTCCATCAATACGATCCGTCACATTTGCCATCCTGTGAAAATTCTTCTGTCAGTCTTATTAGCCTCTCACCTTTGCAGATTAGACCGGATAATCAAAGTCGATGAGGTTATTCCACCTATATGGTTGACTGCGTTCAGCATGACGCATGCGCTCCTCTGCATGTTGGATACTGTCAATTACTTTTCGTACAAATCATGCAAATGCAAGTAAGTTTCATGAATATCAATTCAGAGTATCATAATTGCGTCATAAAACGCAAACAACATTTCGTATTTCTTAAACATTTATCTTACATTCATCGGTTTTGATAGGATGTTTTTTATAGCTTTCAATACATTACATAATAAAAAGTCATTGCACAGGTAATTAGTAATTCATAGCTTAAAATGAATACTCTACTATACATGCGTTAATATATATATATATGCGTTAATATATATATATATATATATATATATATATATATATATATATATATATATATATATATATATTCTGAAAGATGTTAATGTTGGCCATCCAGGGATAACCAGGATAAAGGGGTTAATGAGGAGTTTTGTGTACTGGCCAGGTATGGACAATGACATTGAAAAAGCAGTAAAGCTGTGTAAAGGCTGTGCCTTAGCGGCAAAAGCACCGCATATAAATCATAGCCCATGGCCAAAGACCGACCGTCCGTGGGAAAGAATTCACGTGGATTTCGCGGGACCATTGGAAGGATTTTACTACTTAATCGTAGTCGACAGTTTTTCAAAGTGGCCCGAGGTACTACGTAGCAAGAGTCCCACGTCAGAGGTTGCGATAAGATTCCTACATGAACTATTTGCCCGTTTTGGGGTAGTGGATTGTTTGGTGAGTGATAATGGGACGCAGTTCACGTCATCAGATTTTGAGGAGTTCTGCGCGACGTTTCAAATCAGACATATAACGACGCCCCCGTATCATCCTAGGTCAAACGGCCAGGCGGAACGCTTCGTAGACACATTAAAAAGAGCATTAAAAAAGGCCGGTAATACTCCTAAGGAGAAGGCTTTACAACAATTCTTACAAGTATATAGAATTACAAAAAAAATGTACATAGCATCATCATTATCCCCCGCAGAGATGATGTTTGCGCGAAATGTGAAGTCCGTGTTTGATAAATTATTACCTAAACATAATAATTATGACCGAAGGAGATAGGGTATATTTTAAGATGTTCAAAAACAATGCATCGTTCTGGGAACCCGGTTCAATTGAAAAGAGGATCGGATCGATGGTCTATATCATAAAAGGACCACGGTTCTTGCATAAGAGACATCTAAATCAGATCAGAAAAAGACTGTCAGATGACACTGACAGCGCCCCACAAGGAGAAGACGTGATGGACGTGATATATGACACCTTCAACTTACCAGCACCCCAGGTAGTCACACGTAAACGACAACCAAAAAGAAAACTAATGGCTCCGGACTACCTAGAGATAGATCCGAAAAGGAAACGTTATTAAGACTCCTGAGGAGGTAAGGCTTGGAAGGGGGTGTTATGGTGCCGTACCTACCTACGGAGAACTAATGGACTCGTCCACCTTATAAATACGGGAAGCACGTGACACTTGTTCTCTCTCTTCCCCGGCAAACCGGCAATGGCGGTTGAGAGCACCATCTCCTTGTATCTCTTTCTTTCTATTATATAATATATACCTTTGTTCATTTAAACCATGTGTTCCTCTGTCATTCATTCGGCCTTACCTAGGTCCACAACAATATATATATATATATATATATATATATATATATATTTATGTGTGTGTTTTTGTACAGTATACAATCCCTATATAATGAACCGATCATTATGAATTTTGAAATACATATTCTAGGCAACACGATGAATAACACAGGATAATTTGTTATGTTTTAAATTTTAACATTTAAGGGGTGTATGTATATAAAGTTAGGTATGCATATATATATATATATATATATATATATATATATATATATATAAATATATATATATATAATATTTCGTTGTACAAGATAAACACATAAAACAGATCTTCATTGATTTTTTAGCAGAATAGTTAAAAGTAAGGTGACGGCGAATAACTTTTACACGTCCACGGACGGGCATCTTTGTTATAGTATATATATATATATATATATATATATATATATATATATATATATATATATATATATATATAATAGCGAATGGTAGTTTGCTTGAAGCATTGCTGGGAATAGTAGTAGTATGGTTGAAAAAGACTGACGGCAATGCAAAGTGCCGGGTAGGTTGTTAGCTGGAAAGAAACAAAAATAATTAATCGTTGGACTTACTATTTATTTTTTGTAAATCATCATAACAGCAAGTGTTGTGTTGGCTGTATGTGTGTTATCCGGGTGATTATTTCGGGTAAAAAAGAAACTTCTCTTTGTCAAAAATAATAAACACCAAAGGAATTATCCGTCTGTGTAAAGAATTTACATTGATGCCAGAAAGAGGGGTATGGGAAAACCATATTAATAGATATATATATAATAAGTACTACATGGGTATGACGTCCCTAGATTTAAAAAACTAGATATTATGACCCCAAATACACATTTTAAAACAGAGAACGTCTAATTAAAACAGACTAGCAACCCACTATTGGGAGCGCAAAGAAAATGGACACTCACCAATAATTGAATGAACAATAATACGACAGACTAGTACATGTAGTAATTTAGACGACCCGTGTAGATTATGTCTGGATGAAAAATTATAAATCCTAAATTTTAAAGACCCCCGAAATCTATTAAACGGTAGAAGTGAGATAGCAAACAGCTGCTTACACAGAAACAAATTTACCTAAGGCTAACGATAAATAAATAAATAAACAAATAAGTAAAAATAACTAAAAAAAACAAAAAACAAAACTAAACAAAAGCTTAAGAATTTAAAAATGAAAACCTAAAATAGAAATACAAGGAACCACGTGTTAAAATAAATTCACCCATTATATTAACACAACAAAGGAAACAGGATATAGGCCAATCTATAGAAAACAGAACAATAGAACAGGATATAGGAAGTAACACCAACAAGACCTTTGTTCGCGGGAAACCCAACGATTGGCTGAGAGAACAACAAAGAATCGGAGTGGTTAACTAGCTAGCCGTGTATATAAAAAGACCCGGCAAAAATAACTCCATGCATTTTAGCGTGAAGATTCTCCCCTGGGGATGAAACGCAGGAGCCTCTGTGTAGCTTAATTGCCATCAAAATATTTTCATAGCTTATTATATATATATATATATATATATATATATATATATATATATACATATATATATATATATATATATTATAATATACCAATATTTATTAAGTAAATATTAATTTTTTTTACCTACATACGCCGACGTTTAGATCTTATGCTATCATCAGTGTATGAAGCGATACTTTCAGACGGTTTGAGTATTAAAACCCAGTTACACAATCAGACTAGACTCCGCAAGCCAGATCTCTAACGAGGAATTACTACGTAAAAAAGGGAACTTAAGTACGTGTTGTGCTTCAGAAAGAGGGCAACACAGTAGACAATCGAGAAGGTTCAATGAACATTGTGGGAACCTATATATATATATATATATATATATATATATATATATATATATATATAAATGTTTAATCATTGGTCTCTATTATAGATTTGTGTATATATAATTTTACTTCTTGGTGAGCTGTTATTTTCAAATAATATAGGTCACATAGTAGCGGGGTACATGATTATTGCCAGGGATTTTATATAGATTCGCTGGCATGGATACCAATGCACTCGACACGTATGACATACTGTTTGTTTACGTGTAGAAACTATTGTTACGCCTCATTAATTAGAATGCACTAATTAGTTGTCAATGTAAAAACATATGCCGCTTAAGTAATTAGCAAATGATACACGGTAGGAGATCGAACGTTCCGTATCTCACCGGTGGTTAGGATGTATCTTTGGCAGAGCTTGCGTTAGCGTTACTTATCAATTCAAGACCACGTTAGGATAGAGTGTTAACCCTAAAAGACATAGAATAAAAAATATGCATGGATATGATATATTTCGTTATCTGTTCTGGTTTGACACGCACCATGAGCCGGTTAAGAGGAAGTTTATAACAAAATATTAAATTCACGAGCAGTCTCTAGTCGCATGTGTATTCATGCGCGAATATATTTAGTGACGTTTTGTAAGGAGTTATCACCGTTCTTACACACACGGTGACTTGTATTCCAAAATGGTCATGAATCTGGCACTGACCAGACTCTACATCGCTTAACGTCAGTGATTTAGATCACTGACGTGAACCGGTTTTTATATGACATATTTAACATTCTTTGAGACTTCCTTGATACAATATGTTTATTAACTACACTGAATGTTCACATTCGACAAAAGTTCAACATTTGATATAATAGGCGAAGTGTTGTAATCCAATATTACTCTTCATTAAGGCGGTTATTTGGACACTAAATATTAAAATGCGAAACGAAATTAATTTAGTCTTGGTTTTTTTAAATGAGTAGGGAGTACAAGTTAAGAGTTTGACCGTGGCCTTCGTTTTTCTGCTGACGTCACAGTGGTTGGTGTTAAAAACATCAACAAAATAATTAATATGGAAAAGTCACATAGATATATGTAAACATATGAGTGGTGTACTTTCTCTCTTAAATTATTTAATCCTTGATTAAGTAATTGTTTAGTATTTATAAGAAGATACTGATGGTTTGTTCATGGCGTTTTCAATGTAGAAGTCTAATAGTGATTTGAAGAAAAAGCTATGTAAAAATTAGTTTAGATTTAAATTCAAGATGGATGACAAACCTCTCTTGATAGAAAAAATATGAAATAAAACAAATGTTTGATTGTTTCCCTAAAGTTTGAAATATTCTTTTATACAATAACAAGTCTGTATAACATAAAACGTTTTGGTTGTCCTGATACAACATTCTATTTTTTTTAACATATATAAAATTTAACTTTTATGTCCACCTTTCGACAACAATCTGTTAGGAATAAAATATTATCGACTAGACATTCTGTTAAAACATATCTTTTGTATAAAAATAATAATCAAGGTTTATTTTTTGTATTAAAGTAATTTTTGTTCCACGTAGTTACTAGTGTTTAATAAAATTCTAAAACAGTTCAAATTACATTTTGAACTTTAAAAATATTTTCATTTAAGGACACGAAATACAATTTAAACGAAACTAAATGTTTATATATTGATTTATTTATTTTCTAATAGTTTTGAACTTTTTATTGCACTATAAAATGTATTATTTATTTATTTATCGTTTTCATTTTTTTTAATTATTCATCTTATTTTGTAAATTTGTTTATTTATTTAATTACTGTATTTTTGGTTCGTTAAATTCATAATTACAGTTCTATGACCTTATACATATTTTTATATTTGTTCCCTAATAAATAATAAAAATGTAGTATCTGTTCTGAAACTAAAATTCATCACATTAAAATCGATCTTGTGTATAACTCTGCCCTCGTAGAGGCAAGTTAATGTGAACACACGTCATTGCATACATCATAACCAACAATATTTTTTCACAAAACAAATAGGTTGATATTGTAACGTAAAAAAGAAGTACTCGGCTTTATTTTTTATTTTAATAGTTTCTGTAAAGAAAATGGTGTTCAGATTGTTAACAATTAAAATAACAAGACTAATTTTAGTATCTAAAATCGATGAAACAACGTAATGTTTAATTGCTTTAATGCCGCAGCTACACACAACTAACTTTTCGTTTTTAATTCATTCTTAATTAGTTCAGTTTTAGTATAAATAAGATCGTATTCCTTCCTTTTCTTTTAACGTTTACAAATACTTTTCACAAAAACCTATCATTCATATTTGACAGCTTGACTTTTCGAAATGTTTCCTTCGCACCAAAATGTATGACGTCATTTTCGAGCGAACAGACATTCTTAACAAACGTCGTTGTTTGACCCGGTCGTCACTAAACATTTTCTGGTCACTGAAAAAACGTAATCTTAACTTTCGGCTTACTCTGACTAAAATTAGAGTGCAAATTAACTTCAACGAAGTTACTCAGATAAGATCATATTTATGTCAACTAAAATGGCGTCGCCTTGACAGTAATGAAGTTCATCGTTCTGTGACGTAATATTTTGTTACTCTGACTGACACGGGAATCACCGTTCATTCAACTAAAATTGTGGCATCGTCACTGCCAATAACAGCGTCGTTCTTTCTATCTAAAATCCTAAAACTGTGGGCGCAACTCGTATCATTGATTTGTCAACCTTGACTGCCACTAAATGCTAATTCTATAATCTAAATGGTTGCTATTGGGATCATTTTAATCTCAAATTTAATTCTGTCAATTTGGCTACAATTGAGACACATTGTTATAAACTGAAATGATGTCTCCTTTACAGCCATTACGATCCTATTCTACTAACAGAAATTTTGTCATCTATCAACGCCTTCAATTTGACTGCCTTCACTGCCACTAACATAGCGTCAACTTGTCTGCAACTAGGCCAATGACATAATGTCAGATTGACTGCCACTAGGTGTGAACTTTACTGCCACTAAGCCACTACCATAGTGTCAACCTTGCTGCCACTAAACAACTTACATAGTCTCAACTTGACTGACACTAAGCCACTAATATGATGTACCCTTGACTGCCACTAGGCCACTAATATGATGTCAACTTATCTGCTACTAGGCCACTGACATTGTGTTAACTGATCTACCTCTAGGCTACATACATGGTTTCAACTTGACTGTAACTAAGCCACTAACATGGTCTCAAGTTGACTGCCACGGAAAATATCTCAACATATCTGAAACTAGTATGATGTCAACACATCTTCCACTAGGCTACTAAGATATCGTCAACTTATCTGCCACTGACATTGTTTGAACTTGACTGCACTTGGCCACTATCTTTGTCTCATCTTGATTTTAACTAGGTCACTAATACGTTTTCAAGTTGACTGCCACTAGACCACTAACATGGTGTTAACTTATCTGCCACTAGGTGACTAAAATTGTTTCAGCTTGACTGCCACAAAGATTTTCGTTCAGATAACTACAATAGTGTCAGTTTACCGCTACTCAATTAATAATTGATTCAGGTCTACTAAAATGGTGTCACCTTGACAGTAAGTAAGATCGTATTTTCAAATAAAATGGTGTAACCATGACTGCCACTTAGAACCTCGTTATGTAATCTAGAATTGTGTTGACTGAACTGCCATTTAGATCATCGTTTAGTCACGTCAATTTGTGTCAGCGACTACTAGGATCACTATACTATAAACTATAATGATATCACTTTAAACGAGGATAATTGCTCTCGTTTTTCACTAATTTATGTTTCCAGTCTTTTCATAAAAGAAAGCGACAAATCGTTTTTTTCCTTTGATTAATTAATGGATGAGTTTATTATTTTATTATTTTATGTATTGGAAAAAAAACAATCCCGAACCATCGACCTCGATCTGATGTATGCATTTCTCTTTACCTGATTATCTCCCTTGTCAAACACCACTTGCATGATTCGACCTGAATGACATTAATTGATCACATTCAAAACAGTTGATAATCATTAACACATTATTGTTCTTTTCATCCAGAATATTAATACTCTGTCCATTTCTAATGATCTCACCTTTAACCCAAATGTATTAGTCAAACGATTTGTCAAAACCGAATGTAAATGCAATCAGTCCGATATTTGCAAAATGGCTTCCTAATAAAAATGAGTAACAGAAAATTACAATAATTTGTACTTTCTCAATGTCAGCAAAGATGGTCTTAATATCATACAATCATTTTTATTAGATGAGCTTCATAAACGTGTTTCGTACAGTATACGATACACTTATTTGCTTATTGTCAAATATGATGTGACTCCATCTGAATAACATCGAAATTTGATAATACACATACAATTAAAATTAACGAAAATTAAACTTTTATAATTATAACTTTTAATATATATCTTGTTTACACCCTAGCCTGAATTAATAATGAGTCATACAAACGTTTATCAATGTAAATCAGATTTTCATGGCAAATGATGGACTACATAATCTATAATTTTTTTCATCTATTCGAACATTGCCCAGTCGAATATTAATCCCCAGGATAATTCATTTATGAAAATTAGACTTGTATAGTGAGAGATAGCCAAAACAATACATATTTTCTCTGTCACGACTGGATACTAATTATGCCTAATAATTCCATTACGAGCAAGTATTCATGAATGTCTAAATATTATTGCTACGGATGACAAGATAACCTATTATATTTCTCAGTGTCACTGATGATCTAGTATCGGTAACCTTAATGTTCACGAGAGATAACGAGATAGGCGAGATAAAAAGTTATTATGGCTTCTGTAACAAAATTGACAGCAACTACGTTCATCGTTCTGTCAAGTAAACTTTTATAACCTTGACTGCTGCTCGAATCCGGATTCAGCCAACTGAAATAGTGTTATTTGCATCGCCATGAAAATGAGTAACAAAAAATCGTAACTTTCATTAAATGTAAGCAAAGATGGTTTTCATATCCTTAAAATGATTGATAATCATTTGGTCTAGATGAGGTGTCTAAACGTTTTTCGCCTTGTCTACTAAAACACGTATGTATTTATTGTCTGAATATCCTGTAATTCTATGTCTCTTGAACACCATCGCAGTTTTATAATTCCCATACAATATAAATATACGAAAATTAAACATTTATATTTACGGATTTATAAAATAACTGGCTCATATCAGTCTAATAATAAGCCATATATAAATATGAAAATCGAACCTTTTTAGCAAAAGATGGGATTACACTTTTTCTTATATTCATCCCCAACATTAAGCCAGTCGAATATTAATTCTAAGAATCATTTTTTTTAGTGAAATTAGACTTTCATAGTTACAGATAGCCAAAATAATCCAACATTTTCTTCGTCACTACTGGACACTAGACCAGGCTAATAATATCACTGCCAGCACTTAAATATGTAAATTTGATTATCATTGTTATAAATGGCAAAATAAACTTACACTGTTGGTTTTGTATTGTAAAAATAAATTAGTATTTAGGCAGACGTGCAAGATTATAAGTTATTAAGGCTGTAGTACCTAAAAATACTCATGAATAAATTATGTGATTTTCAAAATGCCGACCAACCTTATTTAAGCTAATTTATGGGCAAATAATAAAAATGTTTAGGTATTTCCTTAGAGACCATTTTGAAGTGCCCTATTCCGACTATATCGATGTATTTGACGGAATCGACAATGACAAGCTCAAATCCTATCAGATGTATCATCCCATTCACTTAGTAACATTTTTAATAAGTATGGAATCGCTCTGTACGCCCATAATCATTAAAATAGCTAAAGGTGTAAACGGAAGTGTATACAAAGTATTGTTCGTACCAAGAATTGTGTATCTTACATATAAAGATCCCTTTGCACGCGATCTAAATCAATAATAGAGACGTGTTTTTGAAGAAGAACAAACTAGTTACGTTCAAATTCATCGATATGATATTCCACCCTACTAGCCGTTATTCCGTTTCATACTACGTTCAGTGTTAGGATAGGAGTGAGTAGCCGCTTCCCCCAAAAATACTAGGTCTTCATCGTTCTATCCATTAGACCGTAAATAAATAAATAAGGAATACACTTAATTAGAATCAATCTTTCGTATTACACTGTTTGACAGATCACTACATATTAAACATACGCCGACTAGCGATTAATCGGCTAATAAGGAAACAATTAACACATAATTATTATATAATTAAAAATTATACAAAATAATATATATATATATATATATATATATATATATATATATATATATATGTATATATATGCCTAAGTCCAGTCTAAGAATGTAAATAGTAAACGGACCTACCATCTCTTTGTTATAAACTACAATTTCATAAAGTTCACTTTAGTCGGTTTTATTTTCGGAATAAAATTTGTTTGGACCACTGACAACGAAGTTCTATCAGCTAATAGTTGATCTGATGACTGTCTGGCCCTCAGTTCAAGCAGTCGGACATGCGTCTAGCTGGCTTGTTATGGGTAGGGCAATGCTATATACACAAACACAAGAAGGAGTGTACTATTTTATCGGATTAAATGTATTTGTAAATAAAAGACTACTAGAGTACATTAGATTCTGAAAAGACATTAGAAACAAACTGTATTGGGTATTATGATCAAATGTTTACATGGTCGACCAAAGTTTTTTTATTAAGATGATCCTTGTTGCCAAACAAAATTCGCAATTTTTGTTGAAATTTAGTCAATCATGTAATTGCAGTGATTTGTTACAATTATCGGACTAATCAAGCTTTATTCCAGAAATGTGACACTGTTAAAAATAAGTCTTGTGTTACTAAAAATGGTACTTCCTTTCGATTATGTATATTTAAAAGTATTCGCATTAACTGGATAACTGAGGCTTGTTCAAAATTGCTGTTGTATTCTGATGGTAAGGAAATTACAGCAAAATGGGAAATAATGAACCAATTGTTTGTGCATGAAAAAAAAATCAATTTTTTTAAGTTATCAAGACTAACAGAAGTAGCGGTCTTTTCAGAAGCAAGTTCAGAGACACAAAGTATCCCATTCTTTGTAAGTATTTTATTATGAGACTGTAACTGCAATGAAAACTCATCCATTATTACAGGGTGATGATACAAGTGAAACTGTTACTTTTATCGAAAACGATTTGAAATTTTGGAGAATAGTAAGTGTAAAAGATATTGATGGAAGTGTCAAGACACATACTCCACTGAAAAGAGTATTATCAGATCGAAATGATGCAAATTGACATTTCTTTCAAATTTTGGAAAATAGTGAATGTAAAAATATAGATGGAAGTGTCAAGACATATGATCCACTGAAAAGAGTATTATCAGATTGAAATGATGGAAATTTAACATGTCTTTCAAATTTTGGAAGTGTGGCTATCAAATGAGGGAAAAGCAAGGAAAGGGAATCAACTCCTTCACAAGAGACACTAGTATGGCTCTCGAGCAAACATGTAATGGTTTAATTGATGTTTGCAGATATTTACTTGATAGTGGGTTAAATTTTGTCATTCTTGGAGAGTTTATCACCGACTATCCCGAAACTGAATTTTGTAAATTGAGACAAAATATTGGTAGTACTTTATTATATTACCGTACAAAATGCTATTCAGAAATTCCATATTCAAAAAACAAAATTACTTCTTCGGTTGAAACTTGATGTTAGAGAGTATAGCGATAATCCAGGCCATACTGACTCAAAATGCAATTATATGTGTTGGATAAACTGGGAAGCCAAACAGTTGATCACCAGCCAGACTTAGAAACTGGTATCCCCAAATATATTAAAATGTCACTTTTTTATATAGTAGGATATATAACACGCAAGGATTATTTAATTAAGGAAGAAATACTACATGATATTATCAGAAGTATGGAATTTTTTTAAAGAAATAGATCGTGGTGATTTCAAAGTTCCACTGGATACTACTCTTAAGTGGATGTTTTATGTGTCATAATGTTCAATGCTGTAACAGCAAGCTTTCCAGAAATTATTTAAGAAAAATATTCATGTTTGTGTCTGAAATGCATCATTTCAATACAAAGAGAATGCATGGAATTATGTTATCAAAAATATTTTTCAAGAATTACTGTGTGTTACAATCTCTCAAGTCAAGTAAAGAACCAGCACTAAAGGTTTTAAGTTAGCTTTGAATTTTAGCAGTCTGATAAAGTATAAATAATTATTGATCTGTAAGAACAAGGGAACTAATTATTCCTGCAAGAGCCTGGTGTAAAATACATGATGAAGTCAACATAGTGTTCTTATTGAATGAATCTGTTTGTTCATATTGCAGTATGGTATAAATATTGATGTTGAGGCTTTTGTTTCTAAATTTTAATGAAGTAAAAATAAGTAGTTTTTTTAATTACTTGTTTGTTGTTTTTTATGACCAGTGAAAAATAAACTCGCGGATTTCTTACTAATTTACTGGAAAAGGAAAACTCACTTTCTTTTTGTGGTTTGTGTTAGAAAAGCTAATTGATTATTAGAAACAACAAACTCACTGTTTCTTCAATACCATTGTGTACACACTTTTTGAAGAATTAAATGAATTTTGTGTTTTTTGAGTTTTTCTTTTATGTGCATCTAGGGAATGTATTTTCTCTTTTCTATACCACAAAAAGAAAGATAGATACTTGGGATAGATACTTGATGATAACAAGTCACTAGTGAAACATTAAAATAAGAAATTTTAATTACTACTTTCAGATTTTTAGATGAGGACCTTTCCATTAGAAATGTTTGTAAGCAATATTCGTCTTGTTTTGCCACAACATTCTGGTTATCGTAACTCATTACTGTAAACTCTGTCCATTTTATAGGATAACCTATAGATTTTAAACGAAACTTTATATTTAATCTATAAACATTGTATAATCTAACTTCATCTTCCATTTTAGTGAATATGTTTATTTTTTTAATCCCATCTTTCATTTCAGTGAATTTGTTTGCTTAGATTAATCGACTACGAGACCACACTAAGGATTTTATGCTGAACATTTTTGAACTTTAAAAAAATTATTTTATGATGTAAAATGAAGACTGTGATTCAAGATACTGCAATAGTTTGCATATGTGGTGGGTTAAAGAATATAAAAACTGTACTTTTTTACTGAAGAACTGAGTTTAGTTTGGAAGAGAAGATAGTGAAGATTGGAGAGAGAACTGTGAATGTTGGAGAGAGAACTTTGAATATTGGAAATTGCGATTGTCGGTAAAGGTGAAGAAAAGCCAATTTTATTTTTTCAAGTTTGGATTACAAGCTATTTCGGCGTGAAGAGAAGACTATAGTTCAGAAGAATAAGTTTGAGCAAGGATGTGATATCGCCTTTTAGTGAAGAAGATGATGTGGATGAAAAAAGTAAAACTAGTGGCGAAACTACAGAGAGTACAAGACCTGGCTAGTTTCATTCCACTTTTTCCGCATTGGAATGCGCTTGCTTTCTACCTCAAGATGAATGATACATACCAATTAGATGCGGAAATGATAGAGATGAGATTGGTGACAGCATTCACTGAAAGTCTTTTCGAAACCTATGAAAAACTGAAATCGGTGGATGTTTATGCCAACACTATCAAAAGATTGGCTGGATTAGTTGGATACCTATGGATAGGTCTGGATAAGACAGCCAAACTTGCGTTCATTACAGGATTTCCAGATGACGTATCTGTGGCACTGCAACAATTGCATCACTTGGAGAGACTGGATGTTAGTCGACTGATAGCGACTGCACGGCTATTGGTTAGCAAGAGAATGCGAGATACTGGGACGGTGGCAGCGAGTGCACAAAGCACTACATTGGAAAATGAGATTCAAAGAGAATATTTAAACAGTCGGTGCTTTAGGTGTCGAGGGCCATATCTTATTAAAGACTGCACGGAGCCAACTAGAGTCAGAGTAAGTGCTATGAGTGTGGAAGAATTGGGCACATTTCGAGATATTGTTCTCTGGCTCAGGGAAACGAGCAAAGGGGAGCTTCTGCGCCAGTAGCTACCCCAGAAACAGAATGAAGGTGCAGTGGCAGTAAATAATGCTGTAATGACGGCACTTGTTGACACTGGATGCACAACCACTCTACTTAACTCGAAACTTGTGAGTGGGTGTTGTAGAAGTGGCACGATAAAAACAGTTGACGGTCGGGATGTAAAATGTAAGGGAGCCCGCTAAGTCGAAATCAAAGTATGTGGGGTACGAGTGAAGGTGGAAGTGATTCTGATGGATCACATGATTGACGGAATCGATGTCCTAATTGGAATGGACGTGATCAATGAGATGGGAGGTGTGAGTATCAATAAAACTTAGGTCATGTTTGGAGATGTGCACTGTGCCGTAGCTGCCCATCAGCCGAACGTTTGCAAAATTGGGGGTAAAGATTTCGAGGCGGATTTTGATGGAGAGAGATGGACAGTGAAATGGAAATGGATGGGAGAGAATCCAGTGTTGCAGAACAAGGTTAAATATTATAAGAATTCCCTGGATAGTAAGAAAAATTCAGAGTTCGAGAAGTAAGTGGAAAGATGGATAGCAGATGGCATTCTCTTACCATGGAAGGGTTAAGAAAAAGGTATGTTATCGTTGATGGCAGTGGTCCAGGCCACAAAATGTAAAGTGAGGCCAGTGTTAGATTTTCGGGAATTTAACCGTTTTGTAGCATGTCATACGGGGAGCGACCTAATAGATGTGTGTGATGAAAAGATGAGAAAATGGAGGCGGTTGGCAGGAGGCACTGCGATTGTAAACCTTAAGTCTGCCTACTTGCAACTACACGTGGCAAAGGAGCTATGGCAGTACCAGATAGTCTTATATAAAGAAAGAACCTACTGTCTGACACGGTTAGAATTTGGGCTTAACGTTGAACAAAAAATGTATGGCATCCGTTCTAAAAACTGTATAATAAAAGGAAATAAGACAAAGGAGGCCACTGATTCGTACGTTGATGACATAATCGTAGATGTGCCTAAAGTATCGACAGAGGATGTAGAACATCTTAAGAGATTTGGGTTGACAGCAAAACCACCTGAATCCTTGGACGACAGAGCGGCACTAGGACTTAAGTTGATGAAAGGAAAGACGGATGAGCTGATGTTAAAAAGGGGCAACGTAGCCCCGGAGATGACGGAAGAAATGAATAGGCGGCATTTATTCTCTATCTGCGGCAAATTGTTGGGCACTATCCAGTTGCTGCATGGCTGCGACTGGCATGCAGTTATGTTAAAAGTAGAGCAAGTGGAGTAGACTGGGAGGAAAGAGTTGATGGCAAAACTGTCAGAGTAATACAGGAGATTCTAACTGATGTAGAGAAGGAGGAGCCAGTTAGTGGAGCTTGGCACATACCTGAAACAAAAATAGGAGTGGTGTGGTGTGATGTAAGCAGTATTGAAACGGGCGTGGTAGTTTGGTGGCGGAAGATGCAGCATGGCTGAGTAAAGAAGACGACTGTAATCACATTAACATGGCCGAATTAGATGCTGTTTTGAAAGGCGTCAATTTAACTATAAAATGGGGATTGAGAGAGATTGAAATAAGGACCGATTCAGCAACGGTACTAAGTTGGGTGAACTCTACAGTGGAGGAGAGTGGAAGAATACGAACCAAAGATGCTGGAGAAAGTATCGTAAAGCGGAGATTGGGAATACTTGGAGAGTTAATATACGAATTTGGACTGCGCCTTCACAAAGCAGCTGCGCTAACCCGAATAAAAAAAACGGTGGTTAGTTCAGAAAGAAGAGGTCCCGGTATGATGTTTAGGAACCGGAGAACTAGAAGAGTAACATTGCATGCACCACATGGGCGTGGATAGAACCTTATATTTGGTGCGGAAAGTTGATTCACTTATAAGACGGGAGGAAGTTCAGAGAGTGGTCAGGAACTGTGTTCGATGTCAATCAATCGATCCTGCCCCGAATATACATGATCCTGGTGAAATTTGAACTTCAAATAATTAGACAAGATTAGCTATTGACATAACACACTATCGTGGTGGCTCATAGTTGTCAATGATTGACTGTGGGCGTGGGAGACTAGCAATATGAAGGGAGTTACATGGGGAGACGGTAACTGCAGTTACAGAGGTATTAGAGAAAGTGATGCTTGAACGGGGTCAGATAATGGAGGTGATAATGGACAATGGCATCGTTTTTCGCTCTGAACGTCTCCCGACAATGCTAGAAAAATGGAAGATAAAAAGATATTACAGGGCAGCCTATAGGCCCGGGAGAAATGGAATAGTAGTGCGACATCATCGGACAGTGAAGGCGATAGCTGAGAGATGAGGGATATCACCCGAAGAGGCCACATTCTGGTACAACATGGCACCCAAGGTCAGACAAAGGAACGAGACAGTGCCACATAGATCCATTTTTAAATATGAATGGCGAGAATGACGGTATTATATTTATAATAAATTAATAATGTATCTGTTATTTGTAATTATTTTGTGTGTATTTATGTAGATGGTTAAAAGGCGAGATGCTCGAAAAGATACAAGAAATAATAATAATTAGAAAACTATGTTTAATTAATTAAATGTGTTGCGTACAACTATGATGATAATCTCATGAGACGAAGAGTAAACTTAATTAACAGGTTCGCTGGAACTGTTATGGGCCAACTGGTGGTGATATTTTCTCATGTCCTTAGCTGGCTGGATCTTTGTTAGTTACAATTGATCAAACAACTCGGGGACAAATTTATATAAACCATTTTGTTCTTTATTATATTTTTCGTTCGTCCTATATTACAGAAAGCGAGAGAGAAAGTAAGTAAGAGAGGGAGAGAGAGAGAGAGTGGCAATGTCTAAACAATTACTATTATATCGTGAAACGTGTAACATCCCAGCCTCTAAAAGAATCTCATCTACTTTTTTTCATGGTTTCGTATTTCCGTTTCCTTGACTTTCACACTTTTTTCTCATGAATGTAATTTCTATCTTTTTGCTGTTCAGTTACCCATGATCCCAATTTTATTTACCTTAATATAAAACAAATGTGCTTATAAATTAAAACATGATTAAAAAAATAATAAATTATGTTATTTTAAAACTCAATAACTCAACACAAATCCTATGACAAGTAATTCAGATAATAGTGTTTTAATAAGTATAAATAGTTATTGTTACTTTTCTTGTTACGTACTTAACTGAAAAAGTCGACTACGTATTAACCAGCCGATTTAATAATTGTTCAAAGATGGGGTTTTGAATAAATGTCTGATTAAGAATCCATCAGAGATCCCCTATAGAGTAAACTATTTTCTCTTTCTGCCGATCAGTGCACAAATGAGGCAACTAAATGCGTCAAAGCTTGGATTGAAGCACATGTTCCCATACACAAGTTCTATAGCAAAATACACTCTCTCGAATGGTTTACTTCAACTGGCACAGCTGCCATTGCGCAAAAGCAGCAAGCTTTCCGATGATTCAGCCGCTATAAATCAGATACAAACAGGCAAAAATCTGCTAAAGCTAAAAATCAGTGTAAAAATGATATAGCCGCAGCAAATGGAAGGTAGACCGAAATTACCAGAGAATTCATTGAGTCGCAGAAATTCAGAACTCGTAATTTCTGGAAACTTTATGATAGTATAATTAATACTAGGCTATCAACAATTTCTATCCAACAACCATAATGTCGCTTGAACAGCAACTGAGAAGGCTGAATTGTTGCCCGGCGGTTTACTTCGAACTCCACCTGAGACCCCACAAACCACTCCCTTCCAAATATCTCCTTTTGCGGACAGAAGCCATGTCCGTGATATCATAAAAACCTAGACACCCATTCAAGGTGTGGGAGCCTGATCTCATCCCTGCTATACAAATAAAGAAATTCTCTTCTAAGCGAGCCCCTATTTTTTCCACATTCTACACCAAATGTCTTGCCGAATCCTACTCCCCTGATTTCTGATAAAATTGCCTCTATGTTATCAGTATTCAAGAATTCTGGCGAAAGAGCTGACCCCCATCAGTCTCCTCCCTTTCTTCGCAAAATTATTTGAGTCATTAATTAATCAAGCGCTAGTCCGCCACTTCGTAAATGCTAAACTTCTTTCTGACCGACAGTATGGATTTAGGCAAGCCCGTTCTACTGTGGATATCCTTACTGTCATCTTTGAATGCATATAACATGCACTGAACCAGACAAGAGAAGCTAGGGTGATAGCACTTTATATATCCAAAACCTTTGACAAGGTCTGTCATATAGGGATTCTCATGAAAATTAAATCGTACGGTATTACTAGACGAATACTTAAGATAATCCGACTTTTCTTAGACAAATGAAAAATGCAGGTTGTCCCCGATGGATATTGATCAAAACAACATGGTGGTGTGTCTCAAGGGTCTATCCTTGGACCTTTATTATTCCGGATATTCATAAACGACCTCCCTGACGAAATTGTGTCCAAGATAGGTACATTTGCTGATAACATCACGCTCTATAACAAGCATGCGAGAAACACGAATGTGCACATATCCAAGGCAATTCTGAAACTTTGGAAAATGACACCCAGTCTGTAGTGGAATGTGAACGACGGAAATGGATGGTAACATTTAATTTTACGAAGAAGAAAGTCTCTTTTCCTTTAACAACTACGGAAAAACCTTACAACCACCGATTGCCATGGATAATAACACATGAGCTGAGAGTTCATCATTCAACCCCCTCGGCCAAAAATGCACAAGTAACATGAATTTAAGCAAATTGATTGAAGACATTGCCAAGGCTGCTGCAAAGAATGTGGGCTCTCTCTGCTGTGCTAGAAAACTATTCACACCTGCCAGTATCCTATATCTCTACGAAGCCACCATTCGCTCATGCATAGAGTAATGTTTCCACATCTGGGCTGGTGCATCTACCACTAGTCGCACCTTATAAGACAGGGTCTGAAAAAAATTCCCTAATCTAATAAGCCCCGCTCTGTCAACCAAGTTCCCACCCCTGTCCCATCTCCGTAATGTTAGATCCCTGTGCTTGCTTTACAAGTAATTTAATAGAATTCCTCTTTGCACGTGTGCTCACTCGACTTTAAAAAAAACGACTTACCTGACAAACAGCAACATCCCACCTCTTCATTGTAGAATCCCTAAATTCCGGAAAGCTTTCTACTCTAATAATTTCTACCCTCAAACGACTGGACTTTACAATTCCCTCCCCGTTTTCTGCTTCCCTTACTGTACGTACATGTAGACATTTAAATGTAATGCGAACAAGCATTTCGCTGCTCAATTCCCTACTTAGAGTGCCCCTGTAGGCATGGTCGCTAATAGTAAAAGTAATACAAATAAATAAATTATATAATAAATAAATCTATTATAATGTTTACTTCAGTATTCCGACATATATGAATAGTTTTCACTTTTAATATTAAACTTGGTGCTCGTCCAAACTGTATAAGAAATATGCGTGAATATCTACTTGCTCACAGGTGAGAATGAAAGACAACGCCAAAATAAATCTTCACACTTTTCCCAAGATGCCCAGGTTTCAGAATTCAAAGAATGCCGAGAACAAAAAACTGCCAAGAGAATCGCATACAGGTGTTCAGATCAGGAAACAAACAAGAAGATTTAGATTAAGCCATATGTTTAGATAAACGCAAATAAACACAGACTATATATATATATATATATATATATATATATATATATATATATATATATATCTACATATATATATATATATAGTAAGTTATGAAAATATATTGATGGCAATTAAGCTACACAGAGGCCCCTGCGTTTCATGCCCGGGGTGAATCTTCAGGCTAAAATGCATGGAGTTAGTTTTGCCGGGTGTTTTTACATACACGGCTAGCTAGTTAACCAATCAGATTATTTATTGTTCTCTTAGCCACGGGTCCGGTAAGTTTTCCTCCTTATTTCCTGCTCGATTGTTTTGTTTTCTATAGAGTGGCCTATATCCTGTTTCGTTGTTGCGTCAATATAATGGGTGAACTTATTTTAACACGTGGTTCCTTGTATTTCTATTTTAGGTTTATTTTTTAAATTGTTAGGTTTTAGTTTAGTTTAGTTTTTTTTTCTTCTTATTTGTTTGTTTATTTATTTATGTATTGTTAGCCTAAGGTAAAGTTTATTTTGTGCATGTAGCCGTTTGTTATCTCATTCTACAGTTTAATAGATTTGGTGGGGCCTTTAAAATTTAGGATTTCGAAAGCGGATAAAACTAGAAATCGTTATTAAATAGATAAACAAGAGTATAACAAACTACTCACAGAAAACATCACGAAAATCTAGAAAAAAACTAAATACAAGTGAACGGAAGTAAAAGACATATCAGTCATGTGACGTAATTTACGAACTATGGTTGGAATTTCAATTTCTTGTTAGAAACGAACGACATAAGCCTTGAGATGTGACAGTATAGAACGCATGTTTTTTGTATTTATGTGAGTCTCTGTTCATTGTTATGTGTAAAATATGAAAAAGAAACATAAATATATATTATAATCGTGCGTGTTAATTTATTGAAATTAACAACAACTAGACGTATTTCGTGTAGCAGAGCAACCAGCGGTCGGCCCATCCAGGAAGTATTCATTCCTTTATCGTCGAGACATTCCAGATGATATAGTAAGCATCTTCATCATCAAAAGAACAAGACTAGCCTTCAAATCAACTCAAATATATAGAGAGGTGGAAATTGTGCGATTTACAACGGAGAAGCCGGAGGGTCGAAATAAATTATCACACTGGTGATTATGTGAGTCCATGTTACTTTATTTTATTAAATTATATATATATATATATATATATATATATATATATATATATATATATATATATATATATAGGCATGGTTAATTTGAGAAGTTATTATTTTCTGTTTGATCAATGTTAATGCTACAAAAAACATAATAAAATAGATGACTCGAAAAAGTTTCTAGAAAAGGCCCAATAGTGCATGAGGGAAATCCTACCGAAATGAAATAATGATATTGTATTCTCACACTGAAGATACATATGTTTATCATAGTTGATGATCACGGAGATTATTTGACTTTATCTTTCTATATACCGGAAGTGCTAGGAAGGGATACCCGCAAACAATATATGTTGACTCTAATGGCAAGACGAACCTTCATGAAAGTCTGGTCCTGTTTTTATCATTTATATTACTATTTCCGATATGGGTTGTTATTTTGTTTTCATAACGTTTCAGCCGATGTAATCTCCGAACTTCTTTCGATGGGTCTTTTTGAACTGGGAATATGTATGTGAAAACTATATGGAATCGAACTCAACCATTTTTGTAACCAATAAAGATCAATTTTACTCGACGAGTTAAGTAAATTTTAACATATTGTTAGTTATTATCGCCTGTAGTAAGGATTGAACTCTCAACCTCTAGTATACTGTCACTTGAAAGTAATTGCTATTTATTACGTTATGGGTCGATGTGGACATTTCTGGCATGAGTTCTAATGACTTTAAACCAAATATTGTTTATTTTTAAATGTGTAGTTTTATCTGTATAAAACAACCATTCGACCATGCATGGAGTAGTATTGCCCTATCGGACCTTGTGCACGAACTATTTACTTCTCCCGCTTGAAAAGAGTGCAGAAAATAAGAATTTCTAATCTAGTAGGGCCCGCATAGTCTGTAAAGCCCCAGACCCTGTCGCATCGCCGAAATGTTGCATCCTTGTGCTTCTTTTACAAGTATTACTATGAAACTCTCTTCCCGCTGACTGTTTTCCTCCTGCATATGCCCTTGGTATTTTTAAGACTAAGGATAATATGAATATCGTGTGTTTACGATAATCATATTTGTTTTTGTTAGCTCCTTACATCAAGTGGCTTCATGCCTCGTCTGGGGCGATTTCTATAAAACAATGTGCTCCGATGAATTGCTGCACTTGTACCTTTATCAACGAAAATACATCAAAATCACCTGACTTGCAGCAAAATTCCACCTCTTCACTATAGAGACCCCTAGATGATATTTTACTGCGATAGATTATTTTTTCGGGACGCTTACTTGTGGAATTCGTTTCCCTCTGTTTTCTCGACCGTACTAATAAGCATAAATTTAAATGTAACATGAACGAACATTGCTGCCCAACTCCCTGTCCATGTTACTCCCATAAAAATCTGGCCCCTCTCACAGTATCCCTTTACGCTACAATGGCAATATGCCTTCTTTGGTTCTGATAAAAGTTTTTTTTTTTAAATAAGCTTATCATATTCTATTCTAAAAAATTCCCAAACATGACAGAAAAATGTTGTATTCTCTTTTCTTATGCAGATTTAGTTTAAAGATTTACATTTATAAACTTTAATGCTATTTTAATAACTATTCTAAATCTTATTAATTTTAATCACACGATTCATGCAAAAATAATGTTTCATATATTTCTGTTCTTTTGACCTTCTCTACAAACCATGGATTTCATTTTGGACGATAATTATATATTAATCGTTTTTGATTTTTGCTCCCCGAATGTTGGTGACGGCTAGAGAGCCGCTTGCATTTGAACGGGTTTAAAATCAGAGTCAGGTGTAGATGACGTCATATGCAGAGATTCTCGGAAATGAAAAAAGCTTACTTCGTAATCCGGAACAGTTTTATATTTAAAACAGCGGAGTTAAGCGGCGAAAGAGGGGAGAGATTAAAATGAGAGAGAGAGACAGAGACAGAGAGACAGAGAGTAAGAAAGGAAGATTGATAAAACAACGAGGAAAACAAACGAAAAGACTGAGTATGAAGCATGAAGAAAGGAAGCAGATTGAAAACGCAATATAAATGTTTTTAAAAATCTTAGAAACAGAATTACAGAAAAATGATAGCGTGCACCAGAAAGAAGAGTAAACACTGGCAAAGTATTTAAAATATAAAAAGGAAATTAAAGAAGAAATAGAAACGTAATGAAATTAGAAATAATATCTGATGAAAAAACACAGAAAAAATAACAAAAAAGAACGGCAAAAAGATAATGCCAAGTCTTAACTGAATACATATCGAATGCACCAACTGAATACATATCGAATCCATCTGTTTTCGATGGATTAACCATGGTTGAGTGCTCAGCTTCGTACAATTAATAAGAACAACACTGAAGTGAACACGCATTCACGCTCTTTGCACCCTGCATTATGACTGTGCAATCACTACAGTTACATACATAGAGAATACAGCTGTGGCACCTGACATAGTGATATATTTAAACACAAGGAGAGTAACAACTATTCTCGAAGTGAGTCTGAATGCCTACCTAAACAGAGCTGAGAGGGGAGAGATAACTAAATACCAAGGTCTTCTGTATAATATGAAAAGAAACTTTGAACCTTAGAAAGATTTCAATCAATCCCGTAATGATGCAAGCCAGTGAACTCATGAAAAATCACTTAAAAACTACGTCGAATATACTCGGTGGACGAAGTGCAAGAGAGATCGAAATACTCTCACTTAAATGGATTGTAAGGACCATATAAATATGTTTCGGTTAGAGTCTCTAAAATGGCGGGTGGTTATCTGGATTCTGGTATGATACCCCATCCCCAGAAGAAAACAAAGATAACAGAAAATTTTAAAAACATATATTATCTATTACTGGCTGTACTACTTATTACAAGGCAAATTCAAATATTGAGACACGGTTTGAATCGTAAATAAAATAAAGTGATAAAACCCTTACATACTATAAACCAATCAAATATATTGTTACAGTAAAACGTATATGAACAGAGAAATGACAACATTTCTGATTTTGTGGAGTAAAACTTCTGTTAAGGCGTCTAAACTAAGCGAAATAAACTAATATACGCACGTAAAATGATACATAGAAATAAAGAGACTTAGAAAAAGGATCATATTCCGTGAAATATCGTGACATTCCGGCGTACTATGAGAATCTAATTATCGAGGAGGAAAGCTAGAAGCAAATAATATTTAAGTAAACTAAAAACGCTTTGCCATTAAGTTTACTTTCTTAGAACCCACGTACGTATGACGATATAATAACGTAAACTCAATTTTTTTACTATTTGGTATGCGGTGTCAATTGCAGGCACAAAAGTAAAATAACCGAACACTTACAATGAATATATATTGCACTAACATCTTGCAGATCTTCCTGAAGCGTGTGTCAAAGAATTATGCTTACATTTCGTACCCGTTTAAACATTATTAGATCAATTGCTACTAAACTGCATCTGTCAAATACGCACTCTAACAAAGAAGCAAACAATTTCACATTCACCATGTTATTTCCTCAATAGGTATAAATACTATTAAACCACCGTTTATTATTTCATTTTTAACTCATTCTATTTACTACATACAACACTATATTTAAAAATATAAAATTTAAGTTGCATTCCACCTGGCGTCCTGAATATATTCAAGGAAAATCGGACTACGGGAATGGTTGTATTTCAGCAGTGCAACCTGGCTATTCATATACATTTACTCACTCCTCAGAATGATGGAATACATTAATGAACAACTCACATCATATTCACAATGGCGTAGTATCCTAACACCTAGGCTCATCGTAAGTAACTTTTTTGAAATTCGATATTAAGATGTTTTTTTATTATATAAAACAAAAGAGAAAACTGATAACTAATAGTTGTTTCGATGGAGGGTTTCTCTTAAACTATCAATTCCCTATTGATATGTGTCGTTGTTACTACATATTGTCTTTGCTCGATGTTGAAGGCACCGAACAACAACTCTCCGAAAGCATCTGGTGAGAGTCAAACCCCCTACGGAAAAAATCATGACTAAGAACTGTATGTGTGCGATTCCTTGTAAGTGTGTAAAAGTATACAAAGGTGAGACATGTCGTCCACTAAAGGTAAGGCTAGAAGAACACTGGAAAACCGTAATACGCGGAGAAATCGAAAAGTCGGGTATGGCTGACCACATATGGAAGGAAAAGGGAAACTATCTACCCTTATGGGATGAAGTAAAAATTATAGATAGAGAAGTACGGTGGATAGTAAGATGACTCAAAGATGTAGCACACATGTTAGGTGACAATGACTTACTAAGCAGACCTAGTATCGAATTTAATACAATATGAGAACCTATAATTATAATAATAGATAAGTAGTGATATATAGTGATAAGTAGTTAGATCAACAACAAGAATACTAGAATTGTCCGCAAGGACCAGTGACACAATGAATATAGTACTAAGTATAATTCGGTTCTAAGTGACAGTCATCTGAAGGTTGAGAGTTCAATCCTCAGTGCGAGCGATACGTAGAATTGCGAATTACTGAAGACTTCTTCCCAGTCATGGCAGATGGAACGAGAGCATGCTACCCCGTGGATTAAATAAAGGGTTCTGTTCGAAATTCCGTCCAGATTCCCGAGTTCGACAGAAAAATTCCCGAGTTCGACAAATTACACCTGAAGAAAGTCGGAGGTTACATCGGCTGAAACGTTGTGATAAAAACACCCAAGATGAGAACAGTAGTCCGAATATACCAAATTCAACATATATATATATATATATATATATATATATATATATGTGTGTGTGTGTGTGTGTGTGTGTGTGTGTGTGTGTGAGTGTGTGTATTTCCTCAGATGTGGCAAATCTGTAGAAGGATATAGCTTCTTGAAACGTTATATAAACTACGTACATATTCTTCACATAAAATATGTTTTAGCCATGTTACACCATATATATGTGTGTGTGCTCATATATTATGTGTGGATGTCTTTTGTGATGAAATAAACTTGAGATTCGATGAAATTATCTGCGTACGTTGTGCTTACGTCTGAACAGGATATGTAGGTTACAAAATATTTATTTAATTATAAAAAAAACTGCTTTGGAAAGCAAACCCTTAATTTATATGTGTGTTAGGTAAATATTTTCACTCGTTAACTATAAACAAATAAAAAAATTCGTTGGTTAACAATCTTTTTCATATCTTTACTTTTATTATATAACATTCATGTCAGGGTACAGAGTGAAGTATATATATATATATATATATATATATATATATATATATATATATATATATATTACTTTTGGTACAGAAAAATTAGTACAACATTCGTAGTGTCGGTTTCAAGTACAGAAGGACTTAGCCATACGGCGCTCTTCACCTTCTGTTGTCATCTGTTTCGGAAATGTGAAGGCTCGTGTCACCGTCGTTTTGACGCGTTATTTGCTTAGGGTGTTATGTATTTTTGTTTAAATTTAGTGTAAAGAAGGTTTAATAAGGTTTTAAAAAAAGGGGGGGTACAAATAAAAGTGGAGATTTTAAACTGGAGAAGATTTAAAGAGATATAACAAAAATTAAAATAATATTTCTATATAAATCCCGTGAGCCAATATTTATCAGTAGTGTACATTTGGCCGTTACTGTTTTGGAGTTAAATGATTTATATATATATATATATATATATATATATATATATATATATATATATATATAGAGAGAGAGAGAGAGAGAGAGAGAGAGGGAGAGAGAGAGAGAGAGGGGGAGTCAAAGACGAACAGATAGAGAGATAGTGTTTACAATTTTAATTGAAAAGTTGTTCATACGTCGTATTTTTATTGCTTTCTATTCTGTTTACTTATTACAAGGTTCGGATGGTTAAAACTGGTTTCCTCGTAAAAGCGATGTTTTAAGTGAAATGAATTTTATACGCGAACTAGAAAACTATGATCCATTGGGTCGACCATAGAGCTAGCGTTAGATTGATTTATTGAAGAAAAAATGAGTTTGCAAAACCAGTGAGATATCAAAAAATCTCAAATTAGTATTTTTCTGATCTCACTCTCTCTCTCTCTCGCTCTCACTCTCTCTCTCTCTCTCTCTCTCTCTTACTCTCTTTCTCTTTATATTTCCAGTCACGGGATGAATTATATTAAGTTTTGTAACATCCCTATTCCAATATGTTTATTCTTTCCTTATTTACTATTATCCCTTGTTACCAAACAAAGACAGAATGGGAAAGAGAGAGACAAATTCGGTATTAAATAAGAACGGAACTCAAACAAGATACAGTGATAGAGAATGAGAGTAATAAATAAAAACTTAGTAAAACATACGTTACTTCGTCCGTTAATTGCAAACTGCGGCTAATTAGAACACTTTTAATATTGCTGTGTTTTACAAACATAACTCAATCCCGAAACTAAGCAATATTTTAATACCTATTTTGTGTGATTAAAATATATAAGAAATAAGGCTTAAATCAGCTTTAGTATAATAATAAATAAAAAGACATGGGTAATTTAAACAATAGAGAAACATGTAAACTTATTTTACAGTTGTATCGGCTACTTCACATTACAATGTGCCTTTTGCCCTACTGATAACGGTGCAAGTATATCCACTTTATTATTCAAATCACATCAGATTTAATTTGAAAAACTAAGTTGATGTGTTAGGAGGTCATTGCATAGTGATCAGTGAGGGAAGGACAATTGTCATGAAAGATAGACGATACAACAGTAGTGTAAGTTAATTCTTGATATGATGAGATTAAATCTTTTGATTCACATATTTTGAAAGAAATTCCAACAAGAATTTACTTACACAAATCAGACTATTTTTAGTCATAGAAGGTCTTATCAACTTCAACATTTCCTCAGCTCTCCTGAATGATACCCCGGTCTGATAAAAAATAAACCTGTAGTAATAATGCCATATAGTCTAAGTATTTTATCCTAGTATATTTTGCTAATTCTCTCCTTCACTCCTTTCTATTTATCTTCCTCCCACAAGATGTGACACAAGGTCGGGAAAGTGGGAAAGAACCAGCGCTCGAGAATTTGAGCACTCTGACGGTAGGGGCGCCTCAGACATTAAGCAATAAACCTACTCCTCCCCAAAGAGGGGAGGCAAAGCCTGGGAGGGTGCACCTCCTAGAACTGCACAGGACCGGCAACCCCCAATAGACCGGCATAAATTCAGACGCAAAGGTCCGGATTATACCGGTTTCACTCCTTATTCTAATAATTTCGTTGCAACACTTACTATTTTTAAAATGTTATTTTTCTACATAGCACATTTCAAGACGTATTATTAGTGTTACTTATTTTAATATATTTATTATATTATACGCATTCGCCCTACATCGGCACTAATGATTAAGTATTATTAGAATTCGAAAGTCTGCAGACTAAGCCAAATTAATGTTTTTGAAGCCATCTGTAATTCTGCTTTTATATTTCGTAGTAAATCAGTCGAGTGTGACACGTCTTTTATCTAAGCGTTATTTTAATATGCATATTTTATTCAATTACTCACTAATAATATTAGTAAAGGTATAGATCCACTGGGAGGTGGTTATCTGGATGTGCCAAGTTTGAATGTATCGGTTCCATAGTGCCATTTTCACGCGATTCCCTCTTTAAGTCTCTATTCTAGAAATAATTGAGGCAAAGAATGTCAACAACATAATCGACCCGGCTAAAAAAATTCGTTTCATGCTGATTCATACATAGTTACGTATTTTTTTATGGATGAACTTCTTTTTTCTTTTTTTTCTTTTTTTAAACATAGTTCACCCCAAACAAGGCAGGCCACCACTGTAGACGTAAGGGGCTACTGAGAAGAAAACAAGGGTGAAGGTGTTGGAGGGTCAAACTAATTTAGGAGCTGCGAAGCGAGTTTTGAGTTAGAGAGGGGATGACAAAGTGGGTACTTGTTAGGTGCCAATACGCTCATACAACCAGTCCATTAGTCGTTACGTGGTCCATGGGAGTTGTGACTCGGAAACAGCAGCCACACAAGCTGTCTAACCTGCACCCTCAACCTTCTGGAACAAGAGCGACCCAGACTAGCCACATGACAAAAAACCTTCCCCAAGTTGCCCGGATAGAGAGAAAGAGAGATGTCGTTCATTGTCCTAGTCAGGAAACAAGGCCAAGTACCAGGCGTCTTTAGAAGCGTCCTGGTGCTTGTACCGATACGCCTGGCTAATAGACAAAGAAGGAGTGATCTACGTGTGCAATTCATACATCATATCTGGATCAGTAGTGCCACTGTATAAACTCCTCATCGTGATGCAGTAGAAGACTAATCAGATACATAAAATAAATTTTCATTTTTTATATATGCCATTGCCCATTTCTCTCTTATTGTTTTTAATCAACTCTCTTTCTCTCTTGTCGCACCTTTTCTTTTGCCTTTGACTTGGAAACAATGGCATCTCCTAAGGCACGAAACTGAATTCGTTCTTCCGTATGAAATAACCTAAAACGGGCTGATTAGCCATGAAACATATACACCAAGCAAACAATAAAAAAACAAGTTATTATCACATTTTTGACCCGCCTTCAAAGAAAACAGTTCAAAGTAAAACAAGATACGTATATTTGAACTTTTTCCAATCGTTGCAACCGCATTTCACTGTTGTCATTTGCGAAAGATAGAAGACCAGCGGCGTTTATAAACAATCTATTTCTTCCCTATTTTTTCTCTTTTCTTATTACGACGTAAATTCCATGTTATATGTAAGTCAAGTCAATTCCCTCTTTTTTAATGGGTGTTATTAATAGCCTTGTTTACTACAATAAAAAAAAATGTTTCGTCACTGATTTACGACAAATGTTTGTCTAATTTGTTATTGAATTTCAGCGATTTTGATATTTTATCAAGATCAGTAGTTTATTTTTATAAGTCATGAATAAAAGTAAGCTTCTGATTCCCACAGTAAGAAGTTCTTATACTGTTACTCAAATCACCGGGTACTAATTTTATAGCGGATAACTTTTTCAATATTCACCGGTGAAAAAGAGGGAAATGAAATATTGATTTATTCTTTTCCCTTTCATACTCTCCCTTCTTTCGTTGTCTTTGGTTGACCGACATTCGCCTCTAAAAAGAGGGAGAGTGTGAGAGAATGAGATAGAATAAATAGTCTGATTCATATATTTAATTGCGTCATCATTTAATAACTTTCTCCAGTCGGTCAGTCGGTTACGAGGTCGTATATAGAAACAGAGAGTGTAAGTTCGAACACCGCACGTAGCATAATTATTCTTCAATATCATGCAGATTGTTTTTTTTGGGTTTTTTTTAACATAGTTTACCCCAAACAAGACAAGCCGCCACTATATACGTAAAGGACTACTGAGAAAAAAGGGAGAAGGTTGGAGGGCAACCTAAATTGTGATCTGCGCAGCGAGATCTCTCTTTACATTAGTTTTAAATGTCTGCATGTCAGTACTGTCGGAGAAACAGGGGGCAGGGATGAAGTTCCAGAGGCCAGAAGCACGAGGAAAGAAGCTATTTGAGTAGAAAGCTCTCCGGCATATGGGGGCCTCCACAGTGTCGAGTTGGTTTAGTGAATTTACGTCGAGGGGGCACTAGAGTAGCCAATTCATCGGAGCATAATCCATTGGAGTATTTATTAAAAAAAAGCACAAGGATGCTACATTGCGGCGTTTGGACAGGGACTGTAGCTTGGTTTACAGTGATGCACCTATTAGGTTGGCGACTCTTTTTTGGACCTTGTCAAGGAGGGAGAGACTAGCAAATGTATAACAGGTACCCCACTCGCCTCTCCGCACCGTGGGGATCATTGGCCACTCATGTACAGGTGTTTGATGTCCTGGTCGCGGTGTCAGATATAACAAAGGATCCCACGCGGCTCTGTCTCTCTGCCTACAGATCTTGCCAGACCGTGAACACTCTTCAGCCGATCGTCGTAGTGGCAATAAAAAATATGTCGATCGAAATTCCTCTAGGCCGGGATACTTTGACACAGTTGATGCACGAGCCTAGATGTGGCAACAATACCATATGCATGGGCGGATGGTGGCTTTGTAGAGATACAGGATAATGTCAGGTGTGAGGAATTTACTAGCACGGTAGAGGGAGCCCGCCTTCTTTGCGGCAGCCTTTGCAATGTCTTCAATGTATTTGCTCCAATATATGTTACCTGTGAAGGTTAGGCCGAGGAGTTTGAATGATGAACTCTCGGGTAGGGTGTTGTTTGCCATGACAATCGGTGGTTGGATAGGTTTCTTGTAGTTTATGAAGGTAAGGAGCTTTGTCTTTGCAACATAAAAAGTTACCAACCCGGGTGACATCGGATAACCCTGCCAGTAGATTATTGGTGATATTGCTTGTTATATTGTTAGCTTATATTTAATGTAAGTACATACATTTCAGCACTGACTCATTAAATCGAGATGAGTAAGGAGCCTGTTTGTCTTTCATTGGTAATTTCTTGTCTTAACTAGCACCATTTTTTCTACGCTTATCGAAGCGGTCGTCAAGAGTTACCTTTTCTAACAGACTTGATCATATTTGATCAGAAGAGCAGGTTTGGATTGAGCAACCTTTGCAACACTATAAACCTCCTTATCGTGATGTACAAATGAGTCAGTCAGATACTTATAATAAATTTGTATTTTTAAATAAGTCATTGCCTTTTATTGTTTTTAATCAACTCTGTTTCTTTCTGTTGCTCTCCTGTCGGCTCTTTCCTTTTTTCTATCTCCGCCCATTGGAGAGTCGGCTTGGAGACGCTGGTCTCTAGTCAGGCACAACACTGAAAGGGTGTCGACGGCGCGATGGGGCTAACACGGTACTGGTTACATAAAAGAAAACAGGCGCTTGCAGAGACATCTTACGTTGGACTCTCCCTTCGCCACCTCTCTCCCCGTTGATTCTGAATGCGGTTAATAAAAAACAGAAACGATAAATAAATCTGCAGACGAAAAGTGAATAAAAATAAAATATATAATAAAAAGAAAATAGGGCAGGTTTGTCTTCTTTTTTTCTTTCTTTTGTACACCTGAAACACACTTACATCTGCGTAATAGAGACCTGAAAAACGACTGACCCAGATGAAGCCAAGAAGTTACTTTTTCTATTTTTCCTTTCTCTTCTGTGTCCTTTATTTATTTCAGTCTTCATTCGTTCTCTTTCGTTTCTTCTTTCTCTTTTCTTATTTTATTCCCTTCTTTTCTTGTTTCTATGTTTTTCCTTTCTCTTCTCTTGCTTGATTTTACTTTTTTTTTCATTTTCTTATATTTCTTTTCATACTATTCTTTTCCTTTCCTAATTTGCCTATCGTGCATTCTCATTGTTTGTTTCTTTCTTTATTTAATTATGTGTTCCCCGTCTTTCTTTTCTTCGTTTTCTTTTATTTGATTCTTTATTCCTTTTAAATATATTTTTCTTCTATCACATTTTATTTCAATCTTCATGTTATTAATTCTCTTTTCTTTATATTCGTTTTTGCCTATTGTATTACTCATTTAATTCTTTATTTTCATAGCTTTTCTCTTTCTTTTTAAAATTTATTATTTTTTTAAAATAGTTTGTTATATTCTTTCATTCATTATTTTCATTGCTTTTCTTTGTCTTTGTTAAATTTATTATTTCTTTTAAATCTGTTGCTATTTATATTCTTCCATTCTTTATTTTAATCGCTTTTCTTTTTCTTTTTAAAATGTATTATTTATTTTAAATCTTTTGTCATTTTCGTTCATTCTTTATTTTAATCGCTTCTCTTTTTCCTTTTAAATGTATTATTTACTTTAAAATATTTTATTATTTTCTTCCATTCTTTATTTTCATCGCATTTCTTTTTCTTTTTAAATGTATTATTTTTTTACATCTTTTGTTATATTCTTCCATTCTTTATTTTCATCGCTTATCTTTTTCTTTTTAAAATGTATTATTTCTTTTAAATCTGTTGCTATTTATATTCTTCCATTCTTTATTTTAATCGTTTTTTTTCTTTTTTATAATGTATTATTTATTTTAAATCTTTTGTTATTTTCTTCCATTATTTGTTTTAATCGCTTTTCTTTTTCTTTTTAAATGTATTATTTACTTTAAATCTTTTGTTATTTTCTTCCATTCTTTATTTTCATCGCTTTTCTTTTTCTTTTTAAATGTATTATTTCTTTTACATCTTTTGTTATATTCTTCAATTCTTTATTTTCATCGCTTATCTTTTTCTTTTTAAAATGTATTATTTCTTTTAAATCTGTTGCTATTAATATTCTTCCATTCTTTATTTTAATCGCTTTTTTCTCTTTTAAATGTATTATTTATTTTAAATCTTTTGTTATTTTCTTCCATTATTTATTTTCATCGTTTTTTTTTCTTAATTTTAATTAATTTTTTCTTTAAAATCCTTTGTTATTTTCTTCCATTCTTTATTTTCATCGCTTTTCTCTTTCTTTTTTAAATGTATAATTTCTTTTAAATCTGTTGCTATTTATAGTGTTCCATTCTTTATTTTAATCGCTTTTCCTTTACTTTTTTATATGTATTATTTATTTTTAATCTGTTGCTATTTATATTCTTCAATTCTTTATTTTCATCGCTTTTCTTTTTCTTTTTTAAATGTATTATTTCTTTTTAATCTGTTGCTATTTATATTCTTCCATTCTTTATTTTCATCCCTTATCTTTTTCTTTTTAATATGTATTATTTCTTTCTAATCTGTTGCTATTTATATTCTTCCATTCTTTATTTTCATCGCTTATTTTTTACTTTTTAATATGTGTTATTTCTCTCAAATCTGTTGCTATTTATAGTCTTCCATCGTGTCATTTTTGCGGTTCTGTCAGGTTCACTTGTTTTCACTTAAAAACGTGTGGTAAACTGAAAATCATGCATGGCAATCTGAAAAATCTCAACGGATTACAAAGTCTGTAACCATAATCTCTATTTTCACACAGTTCACCATTGAATTATTTCTTCTAGTTATTATCTATTTCATTTATTCTTGATCTATTTTTTCTTCATTCCCCAAAGTTTTTCTTGCCATTTTTGTCGTGTTTTCCTTTCTATGTGTTTCGGTCCTTTCCAATAATTTTTTCTTTCATACTTTCTTTTCATTCCGTTCTTCATTTATTTTTATTCACTATGTTCATGCATTGTGCATTGATTCAGTTTAGCTTCCATTCTTTCCTTTTTTTTTCATTTATGTATTAATCACTATTTTGCCTTCATTTTATTTAGTTTTTGTTCATGCATTTATTGTATTTTTTAGTGTGCGTGTTCTATTTTATTTATTTATATACTTTTCTCTAGTCGTGCTTTTCCTATATTTTCCTGCTTTATCATTGGTCTATTTTTGTGCTTCTTTCTTTCTTCTTCCTTTTTCTTGTCTTCTTACTTTTTTTAATTCTCGTCGTTTATTTATTTTGTCTTTCATTTACTGTTTTGTTCTACTCTACTTTCTTTCTGTAAATATATATATATATATATATGTGTATATATATATATATTATGTATATATATGTATGTTGTATATATATGTATATATTTTATATATATATATATATATATATATATGTATATATATAATATTTCAGGTATCCACATATAAGGAGATATAATATATTATGTATCGATTTTCAGTATTTACTCAATGCGTGATGAAATATATATTTGGCAATTAAATCTGACAATTCCCTACGGGGATGAAACGCGGACGCTTTTATGTAGCTATGTAGCTTAATTGCAATAAATATATTTTCATCACTTACTATATATATATATATATATATATATATATATATGTATATATATATGTATATATATATGTATATATATATATATATATATATATATATATATATATATATATATATATATATATATTTGTCTTTCGTTCCTCTTTTTTGTATTGCTATCTTAGTTGAGTAATTTTTATTTTTACGTCATATTATTTTCTGTTAATATTTATTCATTTGTCAAAATATCGTTTTCACTTGCATTATTTGTTGTTAGTTTACGAGTTACTAGAATTACGAAAACTGTTAAACTGATTTTCATAATATTCAGTAGAAAACGTGCTAAAAAGCTATATAATAGCCATTAAGTATTTAGATCGAAATTAAGAGATTTTTATGTAGTAATTTTATTTTATTGCCTAAGGTAATCTATTCTACCATTTTTATGTAGTAATTTTATTTTATTGCATAAGGTAATCTATTCTACCATTTTTATGGAAGAAACTTGATACTCAGTTTTATCCCAACAAACATTGAGTTTTAGGTGAATATTGTGTTCATGTTTCTATTTGCCTTCATTATTTTGTCTTTATTTAATTTATTACTTTTCATTTTTTAGTGTTTTATTTCATAAATTTTTTGTTTTCCTTTTCTGTCTTTTTTTCGTCATTTATCTATTTTATTTTTATTTTCCCATATTTACGTTCTCGTATTTTTCATTTCATTATTTTATATTTTCTTGAAATTATTTTTACATATTTTCATTTTCTATTCTGAACTTATTTCGTTTTACATTCTTTTTTCTTCATTGCCCTTGTTTTATTTCGCTATTGCTTATTTTTGCAAATCCGTTCTTTTCTCTTCCCATTTACGTTTCTCTTTTATGTTCACACTTTGTGTATGCGTTTATTTACTTAACTTTTCCCATTTTTGTATCATCCAGAGTCCGACTGTTTTCTTTCGTTTTTTTTCATAAACATTAATTGATATTTATGCCTTCTTTTTATTTTGTCAATTCTTTTCGCTGTTTACCACGTTCCTTATTTTCTTTCTTCCTTTCTTTATTTTCTTTCTTCCTTTCTTTATTTTCTTTCTTCCTTCCTTCTTTTCTTTATTTTCTTTCTTCCTTTCTTTATTTTCTTTCTACCTTTTCTTTATTTTCTTTCTTCCTTTCTTTATTTCCTTTCTTCCTTTATTTATTTTCTTTCTTCCTTTCTTTATTTTCTTTCTTCCTTTCTTTATTTCCTTTCTTCCTTTATTTATTTTCTTTCTTCCCTACTTTATTTCCTTTCTTCCTTTTTTACTTTCTTTCTTCCTTTCTTTCTTTTCTTTCTTCCTTTCTTTATTTCCTTTTTTCCTTTCTTTATTTTCTTTCTACCTTTCTTTATTTCCCTTCCTTCTTTACTTTATTTCCTTTCTTCCTTTATTTATTTTCTTTCTTCCTTTCTTTATTTTCTTTTTTCCTTTCTGTATTTTCGTTTCTTCTTTTCTTTATTTCCTTTCCTTCCTTTCTTTATATCACACGTGACTTTGTGGTTAACCCTCCCTTTTCTTCTCTACTACACTTCTTTTCTTTATTTTTTCCCGTCTTTGTTTGTCTTTTCTTCTGTCTGTTTACATCTCATAGCTTTTGCATTCGTTTCGTCTTGACATTTACAACTAACCGATCGCCTTTTTTAAACTTCTCTTCATTCTTTTCGTTGCCTGTTTATACACTTCCAATTTAATAAAACACGTATCAGATTTTTCTGTTCTGTTCTATTCCTCTTTCTCTTTTTCTGCCTCTGAAACCATTGCTACATTTGCTTTGTTATAAAAATATCTGAAAATAAAGTTCTCTAAAAAATAAAGTGAGGCGTTTGAATGTTAATGTCAATACGAAACGAAACGTAAGGAAAAAAAAAAGAAAATAGAAGTCGTTCCCAAAACGACCCCCCCTAACGAATAGGGGGATATTTAAAGTTAAACTTTGAAGTAGTCGGGTAGGGTTAGGGTTAGGGTTACAGAGGGGAAAAAAGACGGATGAAAGGGAACACCAATGAAACCTCTACTAGAAAAATGCGCAGTGTCCTGGAATCTTGGGAAGCTTATTGCCACTCAAATTCAAGAGGACGCCAACGAATGTTATCATCAATCAATCAATAGTAAACGGTTGTTGCGATAATGCAACATAATTTGAGATGGTTATCGAAACAGAAGGAGGGTGTTGGATCACTCAGACTAGGGAACACCATGTATCTATCCCCATAAGAAATCGCTGAGAATGACTCATGTGCTCCGGTTGAGTAGCAAATACTAGTCATACATTGATTCTGATTTCAGAAATTTACTTTCCACCACGAATGATTAGCAGACACCTTAATGAAATGTATACGTGGAACTGGCATACTGATATGGATAACTAAACGGATAACTAAACGGATAACCAAATTACCGGCTAGCGATGGACCATATCCGTTCTTTTTGTAATTAAATAGGCGGTTGTAATTAACTCCTTGATGTAACATTTTTTTTAGTTATTTGGGGTTTCGACAATATATACTACTAAAAAAAACCCTGAAAAGAAAAACAAATATTCATCTATGAGGATAACCACCTCAATACTAATTTGAACATCTGAATTTAGTTAGTGTTTGGGATTGTTTATATTCTCGGTGTGAGTCTTGGCATCGCGTTTCAAGCTGTAGCGATTACAATCAAAGGGCGGTCATTGCTCGTATCTTAACTTTATTGAATTTGGATTAAACAAATCCGGTCTTCAGATTGAAAGAAGTCAGTATCCAATTTAATACAAAATGCTGTATATTGGAGCAACGACAAGTCAATTCTCAAATAAATGTAACCTATGTACGACGGAAAAGCTGAACATTTGACAAGCAAGCTTCGCTCTAATAAAAACGTATCTAAATAACAGGCTGGGACTCTTCAAAATATACTCTTAAATAAAAAAAATGATCTCATGAAAAATTGGACCAACCGGAAACCCCCGTGAGATAAGAGACAAATTAAGTTTGAGTGGTTTTACGGATTCCTGGATCAGCTATTTTCAGAAAGCCTCCGACGTTAGTGCCTCGGAGTCTGTAATAATGTCAATAAGGAGTTAGCATTAGAACACTACACACGATGGATAACATTAACCCATCTATATGTCTGTCTGTATGTCTGTCTGTTTGTCTGTATGCATGCATGTATGTATGTATGTGTGTACATATGTCTGCCTGTCTGTATGTCTGTATGTATGTATGTATGTATGTATGTCTGCCTGTCTGCCTGTCTGTATGTATGTATGTATGTAATGATACTCGTCAGAAACTAAACAACACACCGTAAGAAAGTTGATGTTTTTCTAACCGGACATCTCTCGATCGAATAATATGTCAGAATTAGAAGATACCATCGATTTATTCGTGTAGAACGGACAAGAAACATGTCAGGGGGTGCTTAGATTTGATCGTTTTTTTTACTATCTGTTCGATCTTCGCATGCGCAAATTTTTGGGCAACTTCCGGAGCTGCTAGATTTCATTGAAACATTTTACTTATTTATACCTTTAGTTTGCCTATGCTAAAGAATAAAAACCTTCTCTCTCACTTAAAAAAAACTTCTGTTTTAGAATCGTTAAAACCTTTCCAGTCCACAATCAGTTAGGTAGAAATCATATGCGATGTTCTTACTAAGCGAAGAAAATGTGGGACACTGAAAGAGAATGTTTTTGTTTTTTAATAACACAAATATTTGCGTGCGTGTATGGTAGCCCCCTAACATTATTGCCTTAGTCTAGATGGATTTCTTCTTTATTTTAATGTTTACACTTCTTTACAAAACATGAGTTTTGCCTCCTTCAAAAACATTGGATTCGTTAAAATTACCTAGAAATCAAAAAACACTTTCTAAAAAGTACTTAATTCTTTTGTTTACGGCTGTCTTTAATTATTTTAAAAGTGTTTATATTTTTTTAACATAACACGTCATACTAAATTGATTTACACATGCTTTTATAACGAATTTGAACCGAATCTATACTACATAAACAATAGGTAGAATTATTTCTTCGTAAAAACAAAATTATGATACACAAAATTATCATTTGGTTTTAATTAACACAGAATATAGTCTTTCTTCTTCTTTTTCTTTTTCTTCTTTTTCTTCTTTTTCTTCGCGTTTCCAATTTATGAAACAAAAGCTCTTTTCTGGGAAGGACAACACGCAGCGCCCTACAGTGGCAACATCGGAAACATTCCCCGGTAGGAGGGCCTCAAGCGATTAGCAATAAACTAACCCTTCTTAACGGGTGAGAAAGCAGAACATGGAAGGATGAACCTCCAAGAACTGCACACGACAAACCCTGACCAATACGGTACCGATCGAAAGAGTGTAGAATCCATCCGAACAGATACTACACTTGGATTTCTTTATTTGCAGAAAATATATAAGAATTTTCATTCAGGACATCAAATGTGTAAGAAAATGAGATTCGTTGGGCATCTTTGGTCTAAAGTACTAAATAACCACAATACCACATTTGCTTGATGTGTACTTCGTCACAATTTGAACCGAATCGCTAATAACAAAATAAACACTTTTCTCACATTAGTAAAAATTATAAACTTTTACAATATTTGTTTGGTTAATAATTAGGAGAGAGTTGTTTGATGGATAGTAAACCATTATTATTTTACTAATAAAACTTTGTTACAAAAAAAATCGCTGATAACAAAATAATCATTTTGTTTACATTAATAAGAAATTTTCATTGTTTTCACACTTTGTTTAAGTGACTTATTTTTCGTAATATTTTATATCATGTTCTGTAGACCGGTGGTTATAGACGCTGTGTCCATTATCTAAAGTTTTAGCGTTCGATCCCAGGATTTTTAAAAACTCTGACCGAAATATACATCTAAAGGTGGAAAGTGAGACAGGGTTAGTACTTACTTTTGCCCATGGCAATAGGGAGAGAGGTGCTGGGGTAAAGGAGGGGGGAGCCAAAATTCCGAGAAAAAAACTTTTTTTACTTTTCATTTAAACATTTTTTTTTAATATCCATTCTACAGCGATGCGATGTTACACAAGGTCGTGTTCTTCGAATTTGTGAGAAAAACAAACTCGAACTTTTCTCGCAAGGGCTACAGCCAGCGCCCTACAGTAGCAACTTCGGAAGAGAGAGGCCCAGGCAACGCCTAATACCTCTGCTAGGGTTAGGATTCGGGTAGGAGTCAGAGCTTGATGTTCGGGAAGGAGTCAGAGTTTTAGGTTCGAGAAAAAAAAAACGATGTCAGAGTAGGCCTCCTTTACTTCAAAAGTGTTTATTATCCTGGATAGAGCAGATGTTTAATCAAAAAAGTATTCAATATTCAAGATAGAGCAGGTGGGTGTAAATGCAGCCTGAGATAAAAAGATACGTATATAGTATGCTCATCAGGGTTGTGATAGGTACGTATATAGTATGCACACTGGAGTGAGAATAGGTACGTATATAGTATGCCCACCGGGATGTTAATAAGTACGTATATAGTATGTGCACCGGAATGGTGATAAGTACGTATATAGTGTGCACACCGGCGTGGTGATAGGTATGTATATAAGTATACGAACCGGGGTTGAGATAGGTACGTATATAGTATGCACGCAGGGGTGGTGATAGGTATGTATATAGTATGCGCACAATAGTGGTGATAGGTACATATACAGTATGCGCACCAAGGTTGTGATAGGTACGTATATAGTATGCGCATCGGGGTGGTGATAGGTACGTATATAGTATGCGCATCGGGGTGGTGATAGGTACGTATATAGTATGCGCACTCGGTTGGTGATAGGTACGCATATATTATGCACACCGGGGTTGTGATAGGTACAGTACGTATATAGTATGCGCACCGGGGTTGTTATAGATCAAGTACGTATATAGTATGCGCACCGGAGTTGTTATAGATCAAGTACGTATATAGTATGCGCACCGGAGTTGTTATAGATCAAGTACGTATATAGTATGCGCACCGGGGTTGTTATAGGTGTGTATATAGTATGCGCAATGGAATGGTGATAGGTACGTCTATAGTATGCGCACCGGGGTGCTGATAGGTACGTATATAGTATGCGCACTGGGGTTGTGATAGGTACTATATAGTATGCTTACTGGGGTTGTGATAGGTATGTATATAGTATGCGCAGCAGGGTGGAAATAGGTATGTATATAGTATGCGCAGCAGGGTGGAAATAGGTATGTATATAGTATGCGCAGCAGGGTGGAAATAGGTATGTATATAGTATGCGCAGCAGGGTGGAAATAGGTATGTATATAGTATGTGCAGCAGGGTGGAAATAGGTATGTATATAGTATGCGCAGCAGGGTGGAAATAGGTATGTATATAGTATGCGCAGCAGGGTGGATATAGGTATGTATATAGTATGCGCAGCAGGGTGGAAATAGGTATGTATATAGTATGCGCACCAGGGTGGAAATAGGTACTATATTGAAGGCGCAGACATGGGTGTTACTTTTAATATAAATATATCATACTTTTTTCATGGGCAACAGAAGAGGATGGGTTGGGGAAGAGACAGCTTTCACCGAAGGCAACAGGCAGAATGTGGCAACGGGGAGAGGGAGTGGTGAAATGGGGCGACCAGTGAAAAGAGAGACCCGGCCAATGCCGTGCTAGTTTTTATATATATGGACATATTTTGGTAACAATACGCTAACCTATTTTCACAGCTTTTTTACATCATGCCCATGACCTTTATCCAAGTTCACAGCTGCATATACACATTACAATTCCCTCTCATAGGTGCACACAGTGACTGACACTACATAGTTGCCCTCCAAAATATAATAATACCAATCCTAAAATTATTAAGACGCTTTAATTTACCATTTCCCCCCCAGATATGTTAGCCAATATACGATCATCCCACATTTGGTATTCACGGTCCCCAAAGAATATCACGCTGATGTATGCGCCTACTCAACCCTGATTCACTTTTTAGGGATTTAAATTTAGCTTTAATTGAACATTTTAAATTAAGAAAAAAGAAAATAAATTTAAAACTTAAATTTTGAAAGTCACGTGAATGGGACCGTTAAGAATCAAAATAATTTTTTTTCTCAATTTTATTCTTTTCAAATATGATCTAAGGTTAAGATCGGATTCTAACACTGCCTGATGGGATTTCAGTTTATAATAGCTGTTGATCGATAACATCGACATGCCAGGGTCGCAGATTTTGTACATGTCTGTGTAAATAAAAATAATCACACTACTTCTGTTTACTTTAATGCAAGGGGCATTTCTCTCGTGTTAAAAGTGTGAGCGGATCGGTGGCCTAATGGTTACGCGTATTCGGCGACCCGGTTACATAATTCTATACTGCCGAGCGTAAAATAAAAAAAAAAACGCGAAGCATATGTGTCTATTGATGTAAAAATATTTTTTTATTAATAACATTTTCGATTATTATGTTCCGCTTACGTTGAGTTCTTTTCGAGAGTAAATAAACTAATGATTTATAAAAATAAGCCACGTCGTATGAATCTGTCCCTTGGGGGATAGAATCCTCTTTGGCATCACACTACTTGGGATTACTTAAATACAAGGCGTATTTCTCTCTATTAAAAGCATCATCTTGTCGGTGGTCTAATAGTTACGAAACTAGGGTCCATAATACGTGGATTCGGGGTTCTAATTCTTCGACCGGCGACGCTTTAACGTAAGTCCATACTGTCGAGCATAATAAAAATATATATTAACTGTTTCGCTGTATAACAGCTTTTATGCGGCTAGACTGGCACCTACCACAAGCCAGGATCGAACGTATCACCATCTAGTGTATAGCCGTCCATTCTAACCACTTGCCTACGAAGAGGGCATTGTTGGCAAATGATATCTGAATGTTTATATAGACATTCAACTACTACTATTTAATTTGTTTATTTACAAAGAGCTTAGTATGGCGATAAGTCTCACCACATTACTCAACCAGAGAAGGGCCTTATAAGATAGGTAGATATATGTTGATATATTGTGCAACTAGTCTCGAAGAAGTAAAACTCAGAAACACCCCGCGCATTCAATCTTACAGTCTGTATTCATTGTCTTCCATCTAAAAGTAGAGTTAACACGCACACACACCGTACACTGTTATTTATGCTGAATTCTAGAAGCATAAATAAAAAAGCATAAAGTAATTAAGTTTACCTAATATATATATATATATATATATATATATATATATAAGTATACATTTTTATTTATACAAACATTATTGGTTACATATGTGCATACATGTTTCGGTTGTACTCTTCACAGCAAAGAAGAGGTCTGAAGAGGTTGACTCTCTGTGAAGAGTACAACCGAAACATGTATGCACATATGTAACCAATAGTGTGTGTATGAATAAAAAGGTATACTTAAGAACAGCTCTATTTATTATTGAGCACTTTTTATAAACACTGGAGGTTCAACGGATTTACATCAACAGAAACTAATACAATACGTGTACAATATACATATATATATATATATATATATATATATATATATATATATATATATATATATATATATATATCTCACTTCTTTGTAATATAGCAGAAAAAATCGCAGCAGAGTGCTCGATTAATTAAGAATTAAAGTTAAAAATTAAGAGCATAATATTTATTTAATTTGGTGCAGAAAATTAGTACAACATTCGTACCGTCGGTTTCAAGCACGGAAAGACTTAGCCATCCGGCTCTCTTCAGCTTCTGTTGTCATCTGTTTCGGAAATGTGGAGTCACGTGACACTTTTTTTTTTATTTGTATATTCTTATATCTCTTCATATCTCCTCCGGTTTTAAATGTCAACCGTTTCCTTACACTAAATTTAAATTCAAACAAACATACACAACACGTTAAGCAAAAAACGCGCGCCAACGGGAGTGTCACGTGACTTCACATTTCCGAAACAGATGACAACAGAAGCTGAAGAGAGCCGGATGGCTAAGTCTTTCCGTGCTTGAAACCGACAGTACGAATGTTGTACTAATTTTTCTGTACCAAAATAAATATATATATATATATATATATATATATATATATATATATATATATATATATATATATATATATATATATTTGTGTGTGTGTGTATATATATATATGTGTGTGTTTGGGTGGTATACAGCAGCGGTACGTTGGAAGAGATTGTCTCTCTATTCCCGACTATGTGAACATGCACTTTGTGTGTGAAGTGCCTTTTATGGTTGATATATGCATTTTCCGTGGACGTTATTTTAAATGCGGCCGGGGGAAGCAAACGCAATTCTTTTTTCTTTTCAAAGGGATGAACGTCGCCATTTTGTGTGCACAAGGGGCGAGTGTTTGTTGAGTGGTTTCAAAAAGAAAAGAATGGAGTGCAGACGTTGCGTAAGTATCAAGAGAAAAGCGGAGGGGAAAAAAGGGGGGGAAGGGAGAAACGATGCCTTTGAAATGGGAAGTCAAAAGGCCTTTGAGAGAGCGCCTTATGTAAACAGAGACACAGGGAAATGTGTGTGTGCGTATGTGTACGTATGTGTGTATGTTAATTATTGGAAGAAAAAAGTTGTTTTATTTAAATAAAGAAAAGTATAAATATAAAAAAGTGGGATAAAAAAAAAGCTTGTTTACTTTTTTAAGCGGTGACGGAAGAGAGAAGAATGTATACAAAGCAAAAGGGCCCCGCTCCGGTACTAATATAAATAACGTGATTAAAATAGACAAAGCTTTCGAAAATAAATAAAGAAGAAAAAAAGAAGAAAAAGAAAAACAGTTTTCTAGTGCACCTACGTGACCTCTGCTTGTACGAAAACAAAACTTCACATTCTTATTATTAGGGTATCCATTCCAGCACATATTAAAAATATTCCCCCTCTTGTAATTCGTCTTTTTATTTCACCCGTGCTACTTTGGCTAAGATCAAAGTGTAGTATCTGTTCCGATGGATACTGCACCCCATAGATTGGTATTGTCTTGGCCTTCGAGGCTTAATTTACGCCTGTCTATGGGTCTGTCCTGTGCAGTTCTAGGAGGTCCACCCTCCCAGGCTTTGCCTCCCCTCTTTAGGCAGGAGTAAGTTTATTGCTTACTGCCCGAGGCGCCCCTACCGGAGAATGCCGACGGGGCTGCCCAGGCAATTTTTAATGGCCAGAGTGCTCACCTCTCGGGCGCTGGCTTTTCAAACCCCACTTTCCCGACCCGACCTTGGGTCACATCTTACTTGGGGGAGTAAGATAAAAACTGGCCTTGTGCCCTACTACTGGAAAGGAGTAAATAAATACTCATTCGCACTCGCTAAGGATGGTTATACTTTACTCCGATTGTGTTTCTTGTGTTTTTCGTTTGAAAGTTCATACACTTAGTTGTGTTCGTATCTTTATGTTAATTCATTAATTCGACCAACCCTAACCCTAACCCTAACCCTAACCCTAATCACCGATCTTGTTTTCTGACGTCGTTCCGCAGACCAATGTATACATTGTGCATTCCCTCTTTTTACAGAATGACACGGGAGATGAGCACTCTCACCCACACACTTTATATCTCTCGCTTGACTATCTGAACTGATTGCTTTTTCAAAAGAGTCCACAGCATAATTGCAGCGGTCATAAACAGACTTATATTCTCCCTCCGAAAAATGCCCCGATTAATTCATTTTGTGTCTGAAACCTAAGAGAGTGACAACGTCCCCCTTTCTTAACATAATCACGCTAACACACCGGTTCTCGTTAAATTAGCGAAGCTGTACCTGGTCAGTGCCAAATAGGTAACAATTTGGGAATACCATGCGCTGTATGGGGTAAGGACGAGGACACCTCTCTGCAAAAACTTAAATCATCAAAATCATCCTCTCTGACCGTAATATGCATGCGGCATTGAGGGAGCGCTTGGGAATTTAATATATGTTAGAAACTTCTTTAAATCTCATGCGTACGAGGGATGGACGCTAATTCAACCCGCCAAGAATGAAGGTCACACCACCACCAACAATAACAATCAAAGCATATCTAGATATTCTTAATATCTGCTAAGAAATTAACGAACATTAAACAAATTGATAACGCCATTCAGACAAATTAAATTATATATATATTTATTTACAAATATCAGAAATGTAGATCTAAATGTTTGTAGGACGATACAGTCCAGAATATATCGGTTGAAATAAACTCACCAAGGGTCAGTCTCCTGTTGATTGTATGATTATGAGCAATTTAGTTCGTGTGAATTTTTTTCACAAATCGTTTTAAGTAGTGCTTGTTTGAAACGAAGAAATGGGCAGGTGGCTCAAACATGTAAACGTTACTATATGTCATTGTGGTGAAAAGTGGTTGACTATTCGACTTCAGAAAAACTGTCGTTTTGTCTTTTATAGTGTGAACATGGGCCCCAGCGGCTTGACCCCAAAATTGTTACGGATTTTTTAATGCTTTTAGTGGAAATATTTTTAGCGCTCCTAATTTACTAATATATATTAATTTCCTCTTCTATTTCATTTGAATTTTAATTTGGAGCCGATTTTGTAAAAATATACAACGTCTTTTTTTATTTTTCTAAATATTTGCACACTACCTAACATAAGAAACATACTACTTTAATCAAAATTGTATGAATATAGACCTTCGTTGGTGTCATTGATCAATCATAACAGATATATGTTTGAGGTCGCAGCTAGATAAACTTGATGGTTGTCAGTGTAAATCACTTTGGGATAATCTAGTGCGGAGGAAGGCTAGAAAATGTACTTGATTCGAACGGATAAACCATTTGCCGTTAAGAAATGTACCTAACCCCCAACGTCACCTTATCTTATTCGACCATTCAGGGCCTTTGCCATATTTCAACACCACTTCCGATCATACAAGTGTTGCCATCTCCAATAAACCTTTTAGAGGATTGTTTAAAGAGATAAATCGCACAAACGGCTAGTGTTGTAAGGAAAATAGTAAATCAAAAAATATCTATTTCAGACAGAAACGTATTTCTCTTACGGCAAATAAACCCGTTTCGGATTATTTAATGAAAAATTATATATATATATATATATATATATATATATATATATATATATATATATATATATATATATATATATAATACGAAACATGTAATGTATTTGAGTAAAAAACAGATAAAAAAATTGAGCATTGTTGAAAGAGACCAGAAAGCTAATGGGCCGGTAAGTAGTAATTGAACACAAGCAAACGTTTTACTCATTGCGTGGCAGTAATTACTGGTTTATACTTTATTTCCAAGAGTATTAGAGCATAAACGACAACATCGAATCTAATAGCAATCGAACCCAGAAGAGCCGATTCCATATGCCGCGACGCTATTCATTGTGACAATTGCGCACGCCGTGCAATATTTGAACCCGTGTCATTCGTCGGTGGTTTAGCATGAATATGACATTCGCAGCTAATACAACTGAAAGCGGATTATCATTTTTATATACAACTTTGTCGATATCCTTTTACTAATACACACACACACACAGACACACACAGAGACACATCCACACACAGAGACACACACACACACATATATATATATATATATATATATATATATATATATATATATATGTGTGTGTGTGTGTGTGTGTGAGAGAAAGGAAGGATGAGAGTAACCCGACGTAATCGGAAAGGAAAAAAGAAAAACCAGGAGATATTTTTTTTATATATTAATCAACGTTTCGTCTTTATTTGTAAGACTTCCTCAGGATGATAATTTTAAGAAAAATGTCATGCAAGTACATCCAAATATTGGGTTGACATGATGAGTTGATGCGAAAAAGTAGTAGCCGTGGCTACTAAGAGCGCTAGACCAAGGTCAAGGCTGAGAGAAGTCAGTCAGTGGCAGAGAGTGAAAATTTCCCATATATATATATATATATATATATATATATATATATATATATATATTTATGAATAAATATTAATTATGTATTTCCTACAGACATCGATGTTTCATGCTAACGCAATCTTCAGTGCAGGAATGGAATTCTCAACGGTCGGCGGGCTCGAACTCCGATCACAAATCGCCACTGATTCGCAGTCAAGAGCGTTAATCCCTCGGCCATAGGGAATTAGCTAATAATTAAGGAGGAATTTAACTTCGTAAATAGCGAGTCAGCGGCTAATTTACACGAGCAGTTTAAAGTGATCAACAAACTGTGTTTGAAGCTATTTGTACTGCTTGTTATTAAATCTCTCTCTCTCTCTCTCTCTCTCTCTCTCTATATATATATATATATATATATATATACATATATATATATATATATATATACTGAGCACCGGCTAATATCTCTTGAGCTCCCTTATTCTTATGATGTTACGCCAACACCAAGCAGCCATAGCAAGCAGAACTACCTCTCTCAAAAAATTGGCCAAACATTTTCGACAGGGCTGTCTTACAAATGAGGCAGAAACGGACAAATAGCTTGCCACGGAAATAGCCCGGAAGAGCCGCCATAAATACACCAAGACCTTCCATTGCAGAAAACTGGAAGAATGGACCAACCAACAACGTGCTAATTATTTACTAGATTAACTATCACAGGACTATATAGATCAGGAAGGCTCTATAGACTGGCTGGAAAAAAGATCACTCCACTATGATCAGGAGAATGATAATAGCTGCCCAAGATCAAGGCTTTATGACGAATGCCTTTAAAAACATGAGTGGTCTGAGCAACAATAACAAGTGCAGGTTCTGCCACACAGAAGTGGAGAGTGTGAGCCACCTGACATTCAATTGTAAGGTTCTCCTGGGGGATGGCTACTATATAATGCGACACAACGAAGTCTGCAAATATCTTTACTGGACTATATGTAAAAAGTTAAATATCCAGTGTAGCAGTAAGTTTTGAGAGCATATACCAGAGAGAACGGTTAGAAATAAGTTATACACAATCAACTATGACTATGCAATCCCTACAGCTACATACATAGAACACGGAGCTGTTAAACCTGACATAGTGATATGGGACAAAAGGGATGAAGTAGCAACACAAGTTGAAGTCAGTATCCCTAATGATGCTCGCTTCAATAGAGCAGAAAGTGAAAAGATTACGAAATACCAAGGTGTTATGTACGACATGAAATGAAACTGGAATGTTAGAAAAATCTCCATCACCCCAGTAATTATAGGAGCAACCGGACTAATGAAAAAGTATTTCAAAAACTACCTGGCGAATATACCCGGTGAATCAAGTGTAAGAGAGATACAAACAATTGCACTTATGGGGACGGTAAGAATCTTAAAAAGATCTCTCGGCTAGAACTCTTGAAATAGCGGGTGCATGTCTGGCATCCGGCAGGATACCATATCCCTAGCAAAAACAAAAATATCAGACAATTAAAAGAAATAGTTTGAATTACCTACTAGACAGCACCTTCGATTGTCATCGGTCTTTCTGTAAAAAGGTGTGTCAGGACAACCTGACATGAGGATATTTTACCCTACAAGTAAACCCAGACCAAAATATTCAAAATTACATAGTATTCGAAGCCCAAATAAGATCCCATCGGTTGGCTATACACAAGTTTAAACGAGAAACCGTGCACTTTCTCCTGGTGATGTTACCTCAAGTAACAGCACTTAGCTGGATACTCCACCAGACTAGGTGAATCTTTGTCCTGGAATCTGGTAAGACCAAGAGACCACAAGAAAAATAAACTATAACATACTTAACTGGTCAATTCGGGAGAAGAAAACTAATGTTCTTTACTTTTTTGACTAACTGAACGCTTGAAAGCTAAAGTTGTACTTTATTCAAGCAAGCGAATACCTATGTATCCTATATAGAGAGCATACGTTAGCCCTAGGAAGGGGCCTCTTGATTTCTGAGAACTTCGAATAAAGTAAAATGAAACAAAAAATATATCAATTAAAATTAATGTTTTGAACTTTGTTACTAACTGAAGGTTTGAGAGTAAAGGAGAACCTAAATAGAATCTTCGAATATCTATGTATCTTTTATAGAGATCAAGTGTTAACCCCAGGTAAGGGTCCCTTGATTTTTGAGAACTTCGACTCAAATATAATGAAATAAATATATATATATATAGAGAGAGAGGAGAGAGAAAGAGAGATAGATAGAGAGAGAGATAGAGAGAGAGAAAGAGAGGTAAAGATGGAAAAAGAGCTATATATATGCATAAATATAAAGTGTACAAATCAGGAGAAACTTTACTGTGTTTATATAATAGTGCTCAATAATAAAAAGAGCTAGTTATCTAGAGTAAAAATGTGTTGTCTATTCAAACATAGCATGACTACACATTTTATAATGTGTAGCTATGTTATGTTTGTATTTATTGTACTTATTACTATATATATTAAGGATTAAGGATATGAAGCTCGTTGCTCTGAACTCTTGATGTTCTAATAAATATTGTATATTTACAGTTTTTCATTCTCATCTTTCATCTCTAGAATTGATTGCTCTATTCAATATATTGAGCTTTATATTATCACGATAGATTTTGATTAAACGATAATTCAATTATCGTTAATTAAATTACACATTTAAATAGTATATATATGGAAAATAAAAAAGGAAAAAAGAAAAAGCGAAAATTATTTATTTATCAACGTTTCGTCTTTATTTCAAGATTTTATCAGAATTAGTGCTTAGAAGTAATATCACACGAGTTCAATATTTGAAAACACTTGCATCATATTTCTTCAAATCAATCATCCTGATAAAGTCTTGAAATAAAGACGAAACACTGATGAATATATATATAATTTTTTGTTTTTCCTTTTTTTATCTTCCATCGCGTTGGAATATTATTTTCTATAATTTTCATACTATATATATATATATATATATATATATATATATATATATATATATATATATATATATATATATATATATGCATACTCTCTTTCAATAATCAATAATAAAGTCCGATGTGAAGATGAAGTCATTATCTCGTAGTAAAATTGGATGTTTCTGTAAATCATTCCGGATTAATCCTCCGATAGAATGATTTAATCTCGACCGCCGTCCGTAGCCTTCCCCCTTCCCCCTAACGCTTACCCACTGCCGATACTTTCAAACAAGTGATGTAATATTTCCAATAACTCAAATTGGCATTGGCTCGCTTGGGTTGTGCCTAAAACCCGCACCGGATTAAGCATGATACGAACTGACAGATTTTTTTCTGGTCCGAAACGCAACCATTTCAGGGAATTGTTTCTTTAAATCTTCTTTCGAAATATCAAACAGCGTTTTTATTTTTGTTTTTATTTTGATTTCTGATAATTGCTTTTTAGTTCCGTTTTCTTTGTTCTTGCTAATAAGAGCATTGCTCTGCGAACAGTGGTTTGACTTACAGTGGAAACTCATTACAGTCGGTTTATCAACTGTTTGATCTTGCAATACTGAAATTGATTGCTATAATAAGATTGATTGTGTGTTTCCTAATTTAATTCATTGATATAATAAGATTGATTGTGTGTTTCCTAATTTAATTCATTTAAGTAAGTGTTTATTTACGTTTCTTTCATCTATTCATTTGTTTTGAAAACGTCTTCACTCGCTTTCTTTTCCATTTAAAAGTAATTCGTTTCTTTCTTTGTTTGCTTCTAAAAATAATTCCTCTGTTAATAATAATTCCTTAATTCGATTCTGCATTAATCTATGAAGTTTAGTTTAGATTATTTCCCTGATTCCACGTCTATTGTTTTGTTAAATTACCTATTAATACTGTTTGGAAACGCCTATATATGCTGTGGTAAACAAAGGGGTTCTACTCAAATAATCAATCAATAACTTATTCAGATCAATTAGAAAGAAATGTGACTTGCTGAGTCACATTTTGAGGTAGGGTTTGATTGTTAGAACCATGAAAACGTGAGTTCGCGAAGCACCTTAAATATACAATAAATAAAAAGACACAATCCCAAAAATAGCCACTTTTTCATTTGTTTATACTACGGAATCACCATTTACAAAAGCAAAGGTCACTCGAGGATAAGGGTCAATGAGACTGTCAATCAGATATGTAAAATTACTTTCAGAATTATTTTTTATGAGAATTGAAAACAATAAAAGAAATGCAGAATCTTGTTTTTATTATTGAGGAAGACACCCCCCTTTCTCTCGTTTCCTCTTCCATTCTCTCTCTTTCTTTCTCCCTCTCTCTCTCTCTCTCGCTCTCTTGATTTCTCATTTTCTCTATCTACGGGTTAAATGATATTAAATCTAGTTTATAATGTTTATTCACTCTTGTTTTTAATGAAATATTCATATTTTCTGTTTCCTTTTTTTAATAAACAGAACGTAAGAGACCCAGAGAGACTGAGAGCAATGGAGAGGTTGAGAGACTAACAAATGTCAGAATAACAGATATCGCATAAAATAAAATTGGAGGGTCAAACTAGATAAAGTGCAAGTGAGAGAGAGAACGAGAGGGGGTGAGAGGGATGGATAGAAAATCAATAAGAGACTGGGCAATGGGTGTGTTGATTGACAAGTGCTACAACTTTTAACAATTAAAATGGACGTTTAATCAATTATAACACGAGTCGAAAACTGAGGAATATTTTAGCATGCATTTTTTGTGATTAAAATTATTAGAAAAAAGCTTTCAAGAAATACATTTTGATTAACTCAGCTTTAGTATAATCGATAATTGACTGCAGTAATTGGTCTGATCGACATCTTCGGAATAATGTAATTAGGCTATACCGAGTTCTAATCCTTTTAGATTAATTTCGGTAATTTTACGTAATAATAATATTGGAAAAGCATGTGTCGGTAATTTTACGTAATAATATTGGAAAACCATGTGTCGGTAATTTTACGTAATAATATTGGAAAACCATGTGTCGGTAATTTTACGTAATAATATTGGAAAACCATGTGTCGGTAATTTTACGTAATAATATTGGAAAACCATGTGTCGGTAATTTTACGTAATAATATTGGAAAACCATGTGTCGGTAATTTTACGTAATAATATTGGAAAACCATGTGTCGGTAATTTTACGTAATAATATTGGAAAACCATGTGTCGGTAATTTTACGTAATAATATTGGAAAACCATGTGTCGGTAATTTTACGTAATAATAATATTGGAAAAGCATGTTTCGGTAATTTTACTTAATAATATTGGAAAAGCATGTTTCGGTAATTTTACGTAATAATATTGGAAAAGCATGAGTCGGTAATTTAACGTAATAATAATATTGGAAAACCATGTTTCGGTAATTTTACGTAATATTAATATTGGAAAAGCATGTTTCGGTAATTTTACGTAATAATATTGGAAAAGCATGAGTCGGTAATTTTACGTAATAATATTGGAAAACCATGTGTCGGTAATTTTACGTAATAATATTGGAAAACCATGTGTCGGTAATTTTACGTAATAATAATATTGGAAAAGCATGTTTCGGTAATTTTACTTAAAAATAATATTGGAAAAGCATGTTTCGGTAATTTTACGTAATAATATTTGAAAAACCATGTGTCGGTAATTTTACGTAATAATATTGGAAAACCATGTGTCGGTAATTTTACGTAATACTATTGGAAAACCATGTGTCGGTAATTTTACGTAATAATATTGGAAAACCATGTGTCGGTAATTTTACGTAATAATATTGGAAAACCATGTGTCGGTAATTTTACGTAATAATATTGGAAAACCATGTGTCGGTAATTTTACGTAATAATAATATTGGAAAAGCATGTTTCGGTAATTTTACTTAATAATATTGGAAAAGCATGTTTCGGTAATTTTACGTAATAATATTGGAAAAGCATGAGTCGGTAATTTTACGTAATAATAATATTGGAAAACCATGTTTCGGTAATTTTACGTAATAATAATATTGGAAAAGCATGTTTCGGTAATTTTACGTAATAATATTGGAAAAGCATGAGTCGGTAATTTTACGTAATAATATTGGAAAACCATGTGTCGGTAATTTTACGTAATAATATTGGAAAACCATGTGTCGGTAATTTTACGTAATAATAATATTGGAAAAGCATGTTTCGGTAATTTTACGTAATAATAATATTGGAAAAGCATGTTTCGGTAATTTTTCTTAATAATATTGGAAAACCATGTGTCGGTAATTTTACTTAATAATATTGGAAAAGCATGTACCTACAATTCCCCTCAATCAATTTTAAAATATCAATATGTGTTAACTGAAACGTTTCCAATGACTAGTTTACAATAGTTATAGTGTTTCGCCATTAAATGACGCAAAGTATGGTTCTTCTTTTCGTATAGTATAGCCATTTGACCGGCTCAATTTTAATGTTGCTATTTGTTTGCTCTATGCTTTATCCATGTACTTACAAGAGAGACCACGTGAGGGGTTCCAACGTTCAGAGTGAATAATGTTCTATGGAACAAACAGATTCGATTTTAGCACGTCCAGGGTGCCAATGAACGCCAGTAACCACTTCCCCACTACACTAGTTCAGCAAAAGGGTTGATACGCCGTGAAACAAACATAATTAACTATTAGCGACTCTTCTCCTGCTAATTATGTTCATATCGTTTTAGTCATTGTACATTCCGGCCTTCTACATGTGCTTTCTTTTGTGGTAGGGAACCATCCGAACCTATGTTTTTATTTAATCCAATGGCGTAAATTGTTTTGATTCTGCATGGCATTCTTTTTAGATATCCTGTATCAGTTAATCTTGTTCTCAAGTTCCTTCACCAGATAGTGAACCCACAACATCGACTTAGAATTCATTCTAGAAAATCTCCTTATTTTAGGATTTTTTCTATCGTCTGTGCTTGACATTTCTTCCTTTAATTTTTATTTTTTCCTAACTTATTTAAATGTATGTTTTCCCGTTTATCATGTTGTGTTTCCATTTTCTAAGGTTGAGTACGTTCTTCATCTAATGGATAACGTTCCAGTCTATGCAATCCAATATGCGAAGTTCAAATATAAGTGTGGTACTTGATGCAGTAATACTATTGGAAAATGTATGAACCCGCAATTTTTCCGATCTCTACATAAACTAGAAGCAATAATTCAATAGTATTGTGGACAATGAATTGTTCAGAATATGTCTCTTGATTCGTCACTGAGGAAACTAAAAGAGTTGATATGCCGTAAAACAAATTAGCGAAACCACTCTTCTCTTAATTATCTACTAATTCTTCTTCTATGGTATCAACTATTTTCTCATCTTTTATTTGTATCAGCGATCAAATGTGTTACGTTACGGCGCTAATAATCAATTCTTTCACCCTCCACCAACTCTCCAGTTATCGTCTCAGTGATAGAAACTGCTGCAGTATTGTAAACACGTCGCAGATATTCGGCTCATAGGAGTGCGTACTATAGTAGTGTGAGTAGTAGTCATTGTACTGATGATTAAGCAGTAGAGACGAAGTCGTCTGCTATCTTTATATATTGTGCTGATAACAGAGGTCCTGTTTCTCTGACTTGCTATTTTCCTTGTTTTTGGTAACGGTTTCTGAAAGAAGGAAAAATTAAAACAACACGCCAACAATTTTCTGCTCTATGCCATCAAATTATCTTTCTTCTGTTTTATTTTTTACAGCGTACTATAAAATGTCCTATGTATTACACAATGCGATACCAGCCTTCTTCCCGGGGGACGAGGGACAATAACGAAACAGATGTCTGAATCTGATCATCCCGCCAGTCGAAGAGAAATAGTTCAGTTCTTCGCTACGTGTAACTGCAGACTTCCTGTCCAAAACGTCATATTCTGACACGTTAGCTCTTATTCTAATCTTTAACTTGTAATAACATATTTTGCTTTCTGACATTTCGTTTTTAACATTATTCTAACACACCCAAGTCTAAATATATCTACAAATGTTTATTTATTATCACAAGTCTCACTTACTTCTTCTTATATTCATAAGAAATCACTTTAATCTCACTATCATATTTCTATGAATTAAAATAGATGATAAACTTGATTCTCATTCTTAGGATGAATTCAGAAAACATTACCAAACCCAGTCGTCCACAATTTTACCTTGTCACTGGTTTTAAGCAATGTCTAGGCTGCAGATGTGCGTAACTCTTGGTTAACATCACAATTTGCATTTATTTTCAAAACTGTATTTATTGTTTCTCGGGAGAGAAGTACGATAGTTTTCTTTCTTCCATGCATTACATCAAGAAAAGGAGGGCTAGTTTGTTTATTAATTTGTTTGCTATGTACAACCTTATACAATACTTACAAAAATGTTGATGTTTGCTCAAAATATTAGATAGTGAAAAGACTTAGAGATAGCAAATGTTCTGGTTGGTCGAACACAGTCACGTGTTAAAAGAGAAGAGCAATTTAAGTTAGTTGACTACACTGACTTACGAGTGTCTGCGTGGGGCTTTATGTGCTCCCACCCATAATAAGAAGATGGTGACTACATCTCTAAAAAAATTTGACATAATGCATGAGCCGACTGAAAATTGTTTTGTTGTGCTGGATACATTGATCTCTTAGAAAAAGTGTTCTCACTACAGAAGCAGAAAATACGATGTCAACTGCGACCATATTTACACAATCTTGATTAAATCAATCAGACGTCCACAAGAAAACAAATGCACCAATAACCGTGGTGTCTTTTATTTCTTGTCTTTAATACTAGTGCAGCAGTTCAAGAAGTTTTCTCCCTTGTATGAGATTCTAGAACTATAAATCAGACATATTCTGCTCACAAAGTGTTTGGGTAGCACGGGTTGAACACTTGGAAATAATTACAATCAGGAAGAGTGAGAAATATGTAATGTGTTTATTGTGCGTCTCTATCTATTTTCCATTTGTTTTATGTAGTTTCTATTTGTTTTATGTATTTTCATGTATTTTGTTCTGTTAATCGTGTCGTCTTTATAAGGTTTATTTTAGTTATCGATTACTTATGGTCTATGTAAAATAGAAGCTGTAAAATAAATACCAGATGAATATAAACACTATTTTGTTCTCCACTGACTGGTACAGTAAACACACTTTCATTAGTTTGAATTTACAAAAAAGATATGAAACAATTGTTAGAACTCATTTGACCCCCTCTCAACAAAGATAAAAACTAGTCGAAAAAAATTCGTATTGACTGTATAAAGTCCTTATCTTTTTAATTGTATCTTATTTCTATTACTGTGGATTTGTAAAATTGATTTTTATGTGTAAGTAAAGTCAAACAATTGTTACGACTCGATTGAACCCTCTGAAAGACCGTTATTTACAACTTCCTTAATTCATACGCTTCATGTCCTTTGAAAGAAAAACTGAATCGATTGTAAATCTACAGGGTGATTCATAAGTAACTTCACTTAGCTATTTAAAATGTCATTTACAATTGAAGAGCGAATTTTTATTGTTATTCATATGGCCAATTTTTTATGAATCTCCCACACTTGTTGAAAGGCAATGGAAACGTGATGTGAACAGAAAGCCTCCTTCGCACAACACCATAATCAATCAAATATGCTACAAAGAGTCGTAAATTCCTTGCAAAAAAGAATGGAGCTATTCATGCAGAACGAAGGTGGACATTTTGAGAATTTGCTGTGATTTTAAACTCCAATAAATTAATTTGTTGAATAAACTTTCTGTTTTGTATTACCGTAGTTTTTAACTTTAGAATTTAAAAAATAAATAGCTAAGTGACTTATGAATCACCCTGTATTTTATGTTGAACTTTATATTATTTTTTTCTTGTAAAGTTGTTTAAAATAAATTTCTTGTGTTGAAAGAAATTCTTGAAAGTTATATCCCTTTTACCATATATGCTATTTGTATTTGCATGGCTGTTTAAATTCATTGCTGCCGAACTCATTGCTTCTCTAGCTCAGCCTACTTCCATACTGCAAAGGGGTCAACAGATTCGTGACCTTAATGACTAGACAATAACACCATCCGCTCGCGGAATCGAAGAATTAGATGAAAGTTTAAAATATCCTACGGAAGATAGAAATTTAATGTCAATGAATTGAAGATATCACTCAAAAGACATGAAGTGTATGATTTAATTAAGGAAGTTGTAAATAAGATAAATGTGACCCAATCAAAATTCATTTAGGATTCTATGATAAATCCAAGTATACTGAAATCATCTGCCCTTAATAGGGTTAAGATGAAAATTCATATGCACTAAATGTACAAAAGCAAGGAAATTCCCAAATTTTTAAACTTTTATTGTCATTAATTAAGGGTATGACTACATATCACCCAAACCATTTCATTATCACATCACTACAGTATAGATATCTATGCATGAGTGGATGAAGTGTGTGAGATGCACTGAAGAAAAAATTCCTACCAGTAAAATACATAGCCCTGTTGTGCTCGTATACCCTTAATGACTATAAAAATGTAAACATTTGGGAATTTCCTTGCTTTTCTACATTTAGTGTATATGAATTTTCATCTTAAACCTACATTTACCTGGCATTTATCATGGAATGTCACTACTTTTGTAAAGGCTATGCTTCAATACAATGGTCATTTTTAAGGTTTTTTGGAATTTTCTAGAAAACTAATGTATATGGTAAACTGAAATTAAAATGCCATCAACTACACCTTAGAACCTCTATCTCTGCCAAAAATCAGCTGAATTCATCAAATAGTTGATGAGATACAAGGTGGCACATACGTACGTACGTACACACGGATAACATGATTTCATGATTGAACTTTCCTGATCTCTGGGTTGCTTTGACTAATGATGCTGAAATTCTACACACTTATAGAAACTATCAAATAAAAATGTTGTGCAAAGTTTTAACTAATTTGGTTTATTGGTTTTTGAGTTATGATTGATCAAAGAAATGAGATTTCCAGCATAAGCCGTTTTTGAAGTCTATTAAGGGATAGAGCGCTCTCGCGCCTCCCTTGATTAAGAATGAAATTAGGCATGTTATTAAACCCGAATTCAAAACGAAAAGAAAATAGAGACTTGCCACACAGTGACCTAGGTTGTAAATGAAAAGTCTTTCACCAACCGCCAATATCGTCCAAGGACATGGTTTCTTTGAATTTCCCTTCTCATACTCAGTACGCGACATTTTCTCAACCGGCAATATCTAGCAGTTCGAGTGAAAAACCTGTACGTTTCGTCAAATTACTAGCAGAAACCATTTCAGAATTTCAATTCCCGAACTTACTGTTTTTCTTGGTGATCATTTAAATTATATTGACTGGAAGATTTCTTGTTATGCCTTAATTGAAGGGATTTTATTTTTTACTTAGTTCGCCCAAACAGGCAAGTTACCACTGTAGACGTAAGGGGGCTACTGATAATTAGGGTGAAAATTTAGGGGGTCATCCAAAATTGGGAGCTGTGCAGCAAGATGCTTGTTCATTCATAATAATCTACTAACTGAAGAACAGCTATATTTTCTACTAATAACATCGCTGATCAAGCTAAAAGTGTTACCGAAGGGAATTTCTTGGTAGGAATAGAAACTCTGTATTGTGAAGCATGCACTATTTACGAAGACATATTTGGAAAAATTTTCCTCATTGGAAAAGGATACCGTGATACAATGCAATCATGGCATAGGATTTCTCCCAGCGACTTCAAGGGTGTCCATGACTTTGTAGAATTCCTAATCTGTGTAGAGTCTACAATGCTCCATATCAGCTGTCTACAAGCACTGAGTAATTGTATAGAAAGAAAACAGAGAATGGCAGCTAAGCTTCAAGACTGGTTTATTTCTCGTTGGAATAAAACGGTGACTGAATTTCATGATCAACACAATGCATTTCCATCTTTTTGGTTCTTAACAACAAAGCAAAGAATTTCCAGTAACCCTATTACATCGTTACAATGAATAGAGAGATCCAAGATGCAAAGGAACTATAACACCCATGCTTCTATTACCGGTTCTAACGAGAACTGAACATGCGTCTATTGATAAAGTTCAGGACACGACTTGGAGGAATATCATGACTTGATGCGAAGACCAGTTAAGGACAGAATAGAATTCCTTCAGCATACGAAATTATGAATTGGGTGTCTTATAACTGGGAATCACTCTGTGGGTTGTACTTTTCAAGCTACATGTGATTCATGCGAGAAGCGACATTCTACAGTTTCCATTCCATAGGAGAACGACACATGTAGACAGATGTTTGGTGTCGAACAGGTGTTACCAGTTATAAAATCGTCTTACAAGTTCACAGTCAATATACACAAGGATCAAATAAACAATCAAACCTGGAGACATAATGGAAGTTTTTGAATCTGATTTATAGAAAGAAAATATGTTGAGTCAACGCAAACTCTCGCTGAACATGATTCTCGTTGACTCACTGGGAAATGACTAGTTAAGTCTAAGTGGTTTACTGGATCAAAATTCTCATGAGAAACAGAATTATTTAAAGGAAAATACATTGAAATAAAACAAACTAATCCTAGTGATCCAGAAGTGAGAAAGGGATCAGTTCACCTGAGTAAGATAAATGAGGGAAAATCTTTATTGATATATTTTCAGAAGTTTTCAGACTGTATAAACACTTGAGTGATTCTTAAGGTGTCTATTGGATCAAGGAAAATTCCTAAGAACCTACAACACTTTAATAAAAGACAATGATACATTTCGCATCCGTGTAATGCAAAGAGAATCATACAATCATGAAATCAGGAGAAAAACTCTAATTCTCTATAAAAAATTAATAAATTGAATCCTTTCTTAGACAAAGAAGATATGGTGGGAGGAAGCCTAACAAAATCAGCAGTCCATCCCCATGTTAAACACCCAGCTATTCTTCCTAAACAACATCACATTCCCAATCCAATAATGAAGAATAATCAAACTCGGGGTATGGCCACCAATAAAATTATATTCAACGGCATTTGGATTTTGAGATGTAGTAAAGAGGTTTCATCCCTCATCTACAAGTGCCTAAAATGTAGAAAGTTAAGAAAGGATAACCAAATTCAAAAGAACGGCTGACCCGAACCCTAACCCTAACCCCCGGAAATAATTGAAACTACTCTTCCATTTACCTATAGCGGTATGGATTGTTTGGGACCTTTTATTGTTAAGAATAAAGGAAAAAAAAGAAATATATATAGACTGATGTTTACGTGCATTTGCTCCACAGATGTCCACATTGAGGCACCTATCGATCTGACTTCTGATACATTCATCACTGCATTGCGTTACTTCATTTGCATACGTGGCAACGTCAGCCAACTCCATTCTGACCAAAGAACTAATGTTGTCGATGCCAAGAAAAAGTTTCTGTTAATAATGAAATGGATGAACCAAGAGTTGATAAAGGAATACCTGCTTTCAGCCGCATGTTTGGGAAAGGCAAATAAAAAGAGTAAGAAATGTTTTATATAACACTCTAATTCAGAGTGGTGTAAGACTAGAGAGTTTATCCTTAGGACCTTTCTTGTACGAAGCAATGTCAGTAGTGCATTTCCGACCCGTATCTGCCGCAAGTTTTAATGACTCTAACCATCTGCTCACAATGAAATCGTCAATCATTGCGCCGCCGTCTAGTGCGTGCGTAAGAGAATATCTCTATCTTTAAAAGATATAGAATTGAATGCAATTCTTGAACAACGGTTTCTGGAACGGATAGAAAAATAATATCTGATAGATCTAAAACAGCAGCACAAATAAGTCAACAATAAGACAGATGTAAATATGAGCTACAAACTGTATTATTGCTAGGAAACCAGTAGAAATTGGCGAATATAATTGAGATGTTTCAGGAACGTGATGGGGAATTCAGACGTATCAAACAAAATGGGTTACAAAATGTTAGATGACAAATGTAAACAAATGGGGAAAACAGTTTTTCTCGAAACACTAGTATAGAAAACGGTGATGCTGCTAGAATTTGAAGACAAGTTAGTGGAAATCATGAAGTTCACACAACGGGTATGGGATTTTATTATTATAAATGTGATATATTTTGCTCACACAGTGTTTGAATAGCACGGGTTGAACACTTGGAAAAACATTACCACCAGGAAGAGATGAAACGTTGGGAATGTGTCTATAGTGCGTCTCCGTGTATTTTCCATTTGTTGTATGTATTTTCATGTATTTTGTTCTATTTATCGTGTTATTTTTTATTATGTATGTATCGAAGAAGATGGAAAATAGATACCCGAAAAAAATAAACATCCGTTTAATATTAAAAAAAAAAATTTGTTCGTCACTGACTGGAACAATTTGGAGCACATTTTTTCTTTTGGTACTTATCGTTGAATAATGAACATATCCAAGTATATTTTGTATGTATTTAACGAATTTACATTGACATTTATATCAGAGTAGTACATTTTCCCATCAAAGAACAATAGGATTTTTCTCTAGAAAGAGAATATTATTCCACTTGCACAATATTGGTTTCTGTACAACTTAAATTTAAACTTTATATTGTAGTTAGCTTAACTTAATTAAACGTGAGCAATAAACATCGTGCAACGTTTTGATTGTATAGCAGAGTCACGTGACATCGGACGGATTTAGAGAGATAGTTAGAAAGAGTTGTGCTAGTATCAGATGGAAAATACTAGCTCTGTTTGTATAGTTCTGCTGTATTCCCTCTGATTTTTTCTTGTTATCTGCAACTGTTTCACCCGTGCGTGACTATCATCTCTAATTTACACCGGGTGGCACATACCAGCACATTTGTAAAAAAAAAAAAACACACAACATACATGGACAGTTCAGTTTTATTTTATTAAATCCCGGTTCCAGTGACGAACTCTTTGTGAAGCGTGATACCTATTCGCTATTGGTATGTACGAAAAATGTCCCTTTGTCAGGCCGGTGGGGTGTTCCTTGCAGAATTCGTGGCGTCTGCTTTAGCTTAATTCTAGTTGGGAAAAAAGACATCTTCCCTCTTCCACCTCTCCTGTAGCGTCTCTCAACCCAGACCATTCAATATACAATACTTAATTGTTTAGTTGTAACACGTGATCTTCTATATTAAGTTAGCAAAAATGTTTTGGCAAGATAAACATAGAACATCATCGAGTTTGAAAGACGTAGACCGTAGACAAGTGAGAGCAGTTAGTTGATTGGCAAATCTAATCAGGTGAGAAGAAAAATATACATATTCTAAAGCGATTTCATAATACGTTGCGGTTGAGAACATAGAAGGATAATACACGGTTTAGAGGACAGATAAATAGCTCACATTTAGACCCTTGAAATCATTTTTAGAAGTTCTTCATAGTAAAAGAAAATACATCTAAATTGCTAAGTCAATTGAGTTAGTTGAAGTAAAATTGTTGTCTTAAGCCTTAATGTTGTTCTCTTTCAAATATGACACATTCCATCAAAATGTTTATCTAATATAATATTCAACGATAATGTGTAAAACGGCAACTTGTTTCACATCTTCAACGAACCTGCAGGAAAGTGTGAGTAGGTATTAGTATGATGTTGCATAAGCACACCTGCTAAATAGGTAATCAGTATCTTCGATGTCACGGGCGAGTGTCATCGGTGTGTCATCTGCCTAACTTAGCCTAAATGTTTAAATCTGTTCATTATAATGGTAAGTAAAAATTAAATATCTTTCTGAGAACAGGGGAAAAACACATCGTCACCCCTATCTTTAAAGACGAACAATTTAATCTAATATATCCTTCATTAGTGATATACAAGCGTTGTCTAACCAGTAACTAGGCTTACCAAGATTCCTAAATAGAATATGTCCAAATGAGGCATATTCCTCACACACTTCTATCAATGTTGTAGTGTTTGAATCTAATTAGTCACAATGTGTTCAGCTAGTTAGTCGAAACATTCATCACCATGCGATATAACGTCATGATCACTGCTATATTAATTTGTAGATAGAACACAGATGGGGCTAAATAAAGAGAATGGAGAGGGTGGTCAACCAGTTCAAATCCTCAATCATGTGTAGCAGCCAGTCAAAGCAAAGAGATGTGTACTGAGGCACAATCTTGATAAAACAATAACGCTTTCGTCAGTTTTTTCGGATAATATTTTAGCAAATTTATATACTAATATAGAGAGTAATCTTCATTATGGTGTCGCTTTTTAAAAATAAATCACTCGAATGAATGCATTCTGCACTTTCCAAACCTGCGGCCATCACCTATGCCGCAGATGAAACAAGTGTGTTTTGAAGCAGCTGAAAGGGTAGTTTCCACAACATGGATGGTCGTAAACCTTCAAGGAAACTACATGGATCTCTTTGAGACAATATTATATTTCTCATTGATGTGATCAACCTGAGCCGATGCGATTTTTAGCATGTATCAGAAGACGCCCATAGATTGTCACTATCAACATGTGGTCTAGACTATCAATGTTTTTATTTCTCTGATTGCAATTGCAGGACGTCCACAACTTGTATTATCCAAAATAATCGATTTACCTCTGCTTAATTAAGCTGTTTAAGTTTCACTAACGAAAGTACCTAGATCTCATCACCTAATTTAGCACGTGTTTTTTTATTGTACTTTATTCCAGTAACTATTACGACGATGCTCATTTTTTTCCATGTTAGACTAGGTAATAAGAGGGTTTCTGCGAACAGTTAGATATCTGTTTACCTGAAAACGCACTTATTAAGTTGAAAGTAAACAAGATTACGCAACTCTAGATTCACCCCATTCATCGGTAACCAATTAAATTTTAGCCTATAGATTTCAGATTATGAACTTTTCAGCCTAGCTTCGTACAACATAACTTTACTTCAATTTTAGGTTTGAATCAACATAATAATTTCTTGTCATTCTATTAGTTTGTTATCTGCATTTACCTCGATTACCAAGTCGTATTTCTCCGTAAAACAAATAAATGTCTCTCTCTATCTCTCTCTCTATCTCTCTCTTTATATATATATATATATATATATATGTATATATATATATATATATATATATATATATATATATGTATATACCATAGTTATCCACTGAGACGTGTTTCACCCTTATTGCGGCTAATCAGCGTGGCTGAATATGACATGGTTCACATCTACGATCCCTGGGACCGTGACCGTGTGCGCATACCGTTACGCTACGTGAATTATATGAAATTACGTGATAATTTATCACTTATAAAGTTAAGTTGTTGTCATTTTTATAGCCATAATTGTACTAGTGCTACATTTTCTCCTCTTGAACATTACAGAGTTGCCTCTCCCTATACACGCCTGAGATATCTGGCGTGGACGTGTACATATATGTATATATATATATATATATATATATATATATATATATATATATATATATATATATATATATATATATATATGTGTGTGTGTGTGTGTGTGTGTATTTTTATTTACTTATCGATAAAATAGTGATCCACGTACACGTATTTCGTCGTTACTACAACGAACATTTTAATTTTCAAAAGCTCAGATTAAAATAAATGTTATTTATTTAAAAAACACATTGTAATGATTTTCTCAAAGAATATCATATATATATATATATATATATATATATATATATATATATATATATATATCTTAACTATTGCATTTTCTGCAGAACTTGTCTTTCTTTCTGCGAATCTCATGTTTCTATTTTTGAATAGCAGCGTCCACTTCGCTCTCCTCAACTGACACAGCCAGTCCAACTTTTGTTTTCTTTTTGAAAAAAAAAGTTGTTACTCTCGAAATGATTAAAGTCTTTACCATTCCGGACCTTTAAATATTTAACAGTAAGCCCACCAATTTTACAATTTACTGTCTTTATATTTAAATTTTGACATATAAATAAATTGATCTGAGATTTACCGTCTCTTGTCATTTATTTTTGCTCCTTCTTATTCCACCTTCCGGTTTATCAACATTGCATTGTTTCTGCCGCGAAATTCTCACCTTCATATATATGTATATATATATATATATATATATATATATATATATATATATATATATATATATATATATATGAAATCAGTGGCAAAAATACGATTATCTAAGAATGCGCTTATTTAATCCCTTTTATAAACACAAACACATTTATATATACTAGCGGGACCCGTGTAAATTACACGAAATGATGTTTTCAATACTAATGATCTTGTTCCTAACCTATACATTTCTTTGTAAATGCTTTAAATTAAATTAAATGTGGCTCCAATTCATGAGTAGCATACGAAGATTCGGAAGGTCGTTGCTTTAGATGTAAGCGTGACACAAAATAAAACACACGCTATCGTATTTATACGTGCCTTCCCAGTCGACCTCTTTCCTACCTACCTCCCCCTCCCCTTCAATCTAGAAAAAACATTTTAGAGGTTGGTTGGGATCGAACTATAAACCAGTCGGGCCGACGTCAAAAAACAACGACAAAATCCTGCGTCGCTAACCGTTGCGCCAAAGAGAAATACTTGTAAGTAATACGAAAATTGGATTACTTGAATGCTTTTCCGAATTTAGTGTGACTCTAAATTAAAATAAAGCTCCGCGACTAGCTACTGGAATGGTACAGAGACTACGGGATCTGTCTTACGATAGCCGACCCCGAAAGCTTAACCTTTACTCCCTTGATCACCGGCGTTTACGCAAGGATTCTATTTTGGCCTACAATCTTCTTAATGGCGTTTATGATCTCTCTCAGGACTTACTATTCACTCCTGCACCAAAAGAGGTCAGCACAAGCATTAGCGGAAACTATTTAAGAACCGATTCCGATGTAACCAGACGAGGGACGCTTTATCTTTCAGAATCTCTGGACCTTCGAATAGACTTTCAAGAAATAAGTAAATGCTTAAACGTCGCAGTAATGCATATCGAAATTAGAGATTTGCTCGGCCATTATTACATCTTCTGTATAAATGTCTTCCACTTTGATAGGTGGCAATTAAACTGTGCTTGAATTAAACTTTATTGAATTTACTCGTCGATTGTTTTACAGATAATGTTTTGTCTAGCTTGAAGTCTTTAGCTGAATTTGAATCAACTTTATGGTCAGTTATGAATAGGAAATCATATGAAGACATTCAATAACATGCTCCCAAAGAAGATATATAGGAAGGACTTTAGGCCACACCGCCGTAAATCAAACCTGATGAATTAAAAAAGATTTTTTAAATTCATGGATAATTGATTTCTGACTGTTATTGAAAAGAATGATTACTATATTATTATGCAAAAGATTAATAAGACTTGGAATGCATAGTATTTGTTGCATCGTAGCTGTTGATTTTTGGTGATGAATTCGTTTTCTTGTTATCCAAGTAACAATAGATTTTGGGGGTTTGCATAATAACTCCAGGTTACGGTTTTACAATAAATTTAATAAAGAAATATTTCGAAACTGCTTAAAATTCAACTTAAGCTTCGTTATGATATCTATACTGAACCTTTGAAATGTTACCAAATAGTCAATGAAAAATTCGTGTGGAATGAGTTTAAGTTATTTGCATAAAAACCTCAGACGAATCGTAGATGCAGATGATATAGTAGCTGAATCGGATATGTAAAGAGATAGATAGATAAGTCTTAACTGAGTCATATATATATATTAAGAGAAATATGTACATATATTTAACTAGATCAGATAGAGAACGTAAATATGGGCAAGCAGAGACGGAATTGATATATATTCAATATTAACATTTAAATGTTCACATCGATCATAAAATAGATAAATACAGAGATAGTAACTAAAACCATACATGTATATAAATATATCTATATATACACATATATGTATATATATATATATATATATATATATATATATATATATATATATATATATCTATATATATGAACCGACTGTGAGATAAATTAGGATATATAATACGTCAGTGAGAGGAGGTAACCAAGTAAGCTATTAGATAGAAATCAGTTTATACAGTTTATGAGATAGCCAATTCAGGGGAAACAGTTCAACAGATACTTCATGGTTTATTTTTCTTTTTGCTCTTTTTTTTAAAACTGTTCTTTTCTTTAATTTGTTATTTGCGTTTTCATTTATCTGCATCTTCTCAGCAGACACTATACTTGCTTGGTCAATTAACTAAAGACACCTAAACGTGCAGAGAAAGAGAGTAAGAGAGAGAGAGAGAGGGGGGGAAGCAAGATATAAAGGGATAGAGGGAAGATATAAGCTAATGACGATCCTGGCCATTATTTCTATTTCTATTCCAATTTCGGATCTGTCGATCTTTATCTCGTGTCAAGTATCGAGTGACATCGTTAGTTTTTTATTCTTATCTCAATGTTGATTTGTAATTGATAGATTAAGAAAAAAGAGGGCGTTCAAAATACGGAAGAAATTGCAATAAGGCGAGGTGGTACAATGAAGTGGGGCTGGTTCAAGAGATGAAATGAGCGATGCGGGGAATATGAAGAGATATTTAGTGCGTTTGGAAGTAGAATTATTCAGTTGTTCACTAACATAAGTATATCCGTTATATTCTAAAACTTAATAAAAATGTATAAAGGACACAAGTAAAAACTATTCTGCCCTGCAAATAACAATTCATTCTAATACATGGTGATATATAAATAAGATACAAACAAAACCTACGTTGAAACGGTAACTTAATCACACATTGTCTGTAGGTACACATCACAGACAAAAATGGATACACGACATTAAATGACTTACTTGCTAATAGGGACTGCTCGGTTGTTTCCGAGCAGAAAGCTAGAGATAGAGAGAGAGAGAGAGAGTGAGGGAGAGAGAAAGAGGGAGAGTGTAAATGTGTCCTAGTCAAAGACATGGCGACTAATGTACACTGACTCATTTTCGAAAATCGATCCATCAATATGTTGCTGATTAATCCCCTGACATGGGGGCACACTAGCCAGGAGACAAACCATCTCCGAGGATTCCAAGTAGATCCTTACTGAGCGTGAACGGAAGTAGATTTGTTATATATGTAAATAGGAAAGCGTTGTCCTTCATCTGTGTTGGTTGCAGAAACAATTGAAGTCGTTTCCATCTTTGTGCTGATTTCTGAATTCCGTAGAAAGATATAACAGATACTACGCTTACATACCTTTCGAGGTTAGTTCAAAATAAGATCGGCAAAGTCTATGCCATTTTTTAGGATTACTTCTTCTCTATCGGTCTGAGGTATGCCCTGTGTAGTTCTAGGAAGTCAACCTTCCCAGGCTTTGCCTTTTCGCTCTTTGAGAAGAGGTTATTGTATTATTCAATGAGAGCGCTAGTTTAAAATCCCACTTTCCAGACCTTGTGTCACATCTTCCCGATATGGGAGGGAGATAAATAAACAAGTGTAATCTCTATTTTTTAAATTTTTTTCATTTACGTATATTCAAATAACAACACAAATCAGCCGTGAGACTGCATACCTCGTCTTGACAGCGTAAGGATAGTCCCGAATCTTACCTGGCCCTTACTATTTAACATTGTATAAACTATTCCGGGAGTTGTGCCATGGTGAACTTAATATCTCAAAACATTATTTATATGATCAAGCTTAAATTTTGCATAATCCTTGTCGTTACCAATGTGCATCAGACCCATCCATGAAATATGGAAAAATCTTTAGTTAAAATTCCATCAAAACTACGAGGTTATATAAGATGCCGGACTTCATTGGCTACAATATCGAACATTTAACTTCATTGGCTACAATATCGAACATTTAACGAGTCTCTATAATGAGTTATCGCCAAAAGTGTAACTTTCACTTTAACCATGGTACTTTAACCATGGTACTTTAACCATGGTACTTTAACCATGGTACTTTAACCATGGTACTTTATTTAGATACACTAAAATTAAATCTATTGCAAGTTAGACCATGTCCGATATTTTGACCAAGTTTCGTGACTATTGGTCAAGCGATGTGGACGCAAACAAACACACATGGTGATAAACTAACAAACTCGGCCGAAAACATAACCTCCTTCTTGGAGGTAACAGCAGATGTTACATCTTTATATACACACAGCTGGCACAACAATTCTGAGACTGGGGAACCAAGTTGCCTTCATCGGTTTTTAATATATCTTATGAAAAAGATCATCTTCATCCATACGTGTCATTGTTTAACCTGACCCAGTAGTTCGTTAAATCGAATTTAAATCCGTCTGTGTCTCAGAATGGTAGAACTTTGCATAACTCTCTGATCTCGAATGCACTCTATGCAACTTATTCAACGAATTCTATTATAACTACTAGCAGGCCATAAAACATATTCATATTGTCACATGTAGTTAAAAAAGATGATAATAATAAGAGATAAATATAAACTTATAAGGTATCGTATTTACCCGCTTTATTGCGAAGTCAGACAGTGTTCCCGACAGATTGAGTCAAAAGAAACACATCATTATTTGTTAGTTGTAAAGACAACTTGTTTGAATATATATATATATATATATATATATATATATATATATAACATATATATATATATATATATATGTCTGTATATATATATATATATGTATGTATATATATAATATATATAAATATATATATATATATAAATATATATTTGTGTAACTTCTTTGTAATATAGCATGAAAAATCCCAGCAGAGTGGTCGATTAATTAAGAATTAAAGTTAAAAAATTAAAAATTAAGAGCGTGATATTTATTTATTTTAGTACAGAAAAATTAGTACAACATTCGTACCGTCGTTTTCAAACACGGAAGGACTTAGCCATCCGGCTCTCTTCAGCTTCTGTTGTCATCTGTTTCAGAAATGTTAAGTCACGTGTCACTCTCGTTTGGACGCGTTATTTGCTTAGAACGTTGTGTATTTTTGTTTAAATTTAAATTTAAATTTAGTGTAAGGAAGGTTAGAATAAAAGGGGGAGGGGTGAAAAGTAACAGTTGTGATTTAAACTGGAGGCGGTTTAAAGACATACAAAAATATATAAATATAAAAATAAGAATAATAAAAAGAATTTACAAAAATAGAAGGAGGTCGGTGATCTGGTTTTCTCCACCCTATTCCACTAATACCAAGACAAAGGAAGGACACTTTTTCCTTAGCTTACTCGACCAGCACTCCCCCCCCCCCCCACACAACATGCACAAACTTTTTAACAGAAATTCTATTAAGGTTAGCTACTCCACTGCCCCATCGATAAGAAAAATCATCTCTGCGGAACCTAAAGCAATTGCAAATGCAGGCTGCTCATGCCAGGACAAAAAACTGACCCCTAGAGATGAATTGCAAAATCGATTCACTCATATATGAAGCCACCATCACAAGCCAGACTACCGGTAGAGCAGAAAAATACATTGGCATGACGTAGGGAAGCTTCAAGCAAAGATTATACGAACACAAAACACCTTCAGATACAAAAACAAGGCTAATACAGCACTCGCGACCCGAATATGACAACTTAAAGAAGAAAATGCACCCTTCACAATCAAATGGAAAGTAATTGAGAGAAAACTATCCTTCTCTCCAGCCATAAATAGATGCCCTTTGTGTGACGCCGAAAAATATCATATATCAAAGGCCATCATTGGCCCGAATACAGCCTGTTTGAATATTCGCGATTAAATCTTTAAGGGATGCATCCACAGGAGACAAGCACTACTCATAAACTGGTCTTACCGATACACATAAAAGCCTAGCTACCCCCCCTCGGCTAAATACATAACTCCATTATTGCCCTATTGAATACCGACTTCCATTCCAGAAAATTTCCTCAACTATCACCCCGTATTAATATAAATTAAATTAAAAAATACGAACAAACACCTTAATCAACCCATTTCCACACTAAGTTTTTGACGGTAATTATGTACTAAGTACGAAACTATATTTGGAGCTATAAACATTTTAGAATATTATTATTACTGATATTAAAGTTAATTCTATTAATCAAGTGTCTTCTAATATACGGAGTTGTTGTTTGTTAGTAATAAATTCCAAAATTTTGGTTATTTCTACTAAGAGTTTTCTGAATTTCGATCGGGGGCAGGAATGGTTGTTTGTTAGGTGTTTGGCTATGGCGCTAGTATCAGACAAATGCGTCATCAAACTTCTCGACAAAGTCGTGGTAGTTAAACCTGTGTATATGTTTTCTTGGTTGTCGCAGGCACAGTCTCCCAAAGGACATTTAAACTCATGAACAGGGTTTGTCTTATCCAGAACTCTAATCGAGGGGGAAGAATTATTTGTGATACTAAGGTTAGTGTTTTTTACTTTATTGTAGAAAATGGGTCAGTAGGGAATACGTTCTTATTAATAATATTACTTAGAACTTGTTCATCTATTTTATAGTGCCTATAAAATAGTTTAATAGTTGTGTTAATTCGGACTATTGAAAGGATCTACTAAATGATATCTAGACATGAGTTGTCTTTTATATTTAACAATACTTGCCCGCAAGAGGATATATATATATATATATATATATATATATATATATTAATCAAGCCCTCGTAACAATATATATATATATATATATATATATATATATATATATATATATATATATATATATATATACTATTAAGAATAAAGATAGAGTGCTTAATTAAGTTAATAACAGCGTATAATATGTGTGTATTTCAGTATTATAAATGTATTAAGTGGATATGTCATACTTCGGGTTTCATGGATCAGATAGAAACTGAGAATTTGCAGTCAGAACGCGTCAAATGGTGATCCAATCAATCCGATAATTTTGGGAAATGAAATCGCCAGCAGTTAACTTTGGAATCCATTCCAAAGTTTCTTTTTCATTTATCACTCATATATTACCATCAAAATTGGGTGACTGTTATTTAACTCAATAATATAAAAGGACATTTTGATATACGGTATATATAGTACTGGAAACAGTCATATAAATATTCAAACATCTGTCTAATTTGCATGACTTGCATTTTTATATTTCATAATTAATTATTGTTTGATGTTATTAATTTTCAATTTTGTTTAGTTATTTTCTCTATATTTGCAATAGTTTTAATAAAAACTTACTAAAGAGATAATTTAAATGAAACTAATATGTACTGATGTGCTATAAAGATATACTGATGAGGCATAAGATGTGGAGGTACCTGCTCTCTCTCCCTTTCTCTCTCTGTCTCTCTCTCTCTTTCTCTTTGAAAAAACAATTAATAAAAGATGTGGCGTCGTTTTTCACTCCCTTTCCTTTAGCCTCTCTCTCCCCACTCCCCTTCTCTAGCAACGATAGATTTTCTTTTTTCTTCTTTTTGAGCACACGTTTTTATTTACGAAATAAAAGAGAACAAATATATTTTCACAGTCTGAAATGAACATGATTTTTACTTAAAATAGAAACCAACAAAATTTAATTTTTTGTTTAAATTAAAAGTTTTTTTTAATTTAAAGTTTTCTTTCACTTTTTGTTAAAACCTGTTATCATAATATAGTCAGCATCTGAACAACTCGAAAAAATGGCTACCTAAGGACGAACGATAACACAAGATTATAATATCTTTATAATTATTATTTAATTTTAATCATCGTTCTTCATAAGCTAGCATATTTCTCTTTGTTTATAAAAATGGCAACTATATTTTGCCGCCCAATTTTCGTGTCCAAATTTTACGTAGAAAATGAAACTCACTATAATTATGTATTTAATGTTATCTAAATGTATATATGCGAAAATATTTCAACCTCTCCTAACTATATCAACATTGAAATAGTGTATGCTTAATTCTATGATGGAACATCTGATAAATTAATATTATGTAATATGCCATTTGCATTGTCATATACATATATATATGTAATGGGGTGATTCTCCCAGGTAACACCTCTTCTATTTTGTTGGTGCTATTGTAGGATCTGTTCTGTTTTCATTATACCATCGGACCATGAATGCCCACCTCTTTTTTACGTGGGTATTCTTTAAAATTAATGTATAAAAATTGATAACACGTCCGATTAAGGACGATTGAATGCAGTCTTCTGCATATTCTTAAACCGCAACTGATGTACTATCTGAAAACACCGTGTCCGTTAACGGAGTGCCTCGTCACATATTAGATATACGGAGAGTAACCTTACCATCAGACGAAGAGGTTGTTGAAGTCCCCCAAGAAGAACTCCTACGAAGGTCGCAACGTGAACGAAGACGGCCGACGTGAATGGCGGATTATGAAACCAATTATTGATCTTGAAGGTCAAGGGAGGGGCGTGTGGTTTAGTCGTCAGTTGAGTTATCCACCTTTGCAATTGTAGCTGTTTTGCAGTCTTTAACCTCTAAATGGCTCTGGTGGGGAGTCAATTTGCATAAGGGGTTGATTGAACAGTATAAAAACAGTACTCTTTTGATTGAAGAGGTGTTGTTGCTCAGTGAACAAAGTGAAGTGGAGAGAGAAAGAAGTGCAGTTGGTGGAGAATACATACATTTTATATTTCAAGAACTTTCCTTTTACTTATAGACCAGACACAACAACAAATACAACAATCACAACAAACGCGCCCTCTGGGCCGGATCAAAAACTTCACCAAATGGCCGTAACTTGATACATTACTTCCCTCCATTATTAGATAGATCAATTAACTTAAATGGAGCTCTCCTTACACGCTCAGATCTCCGAGGAATAGGCGATGCTTTCTGTCCGAAGTCTATAGGTTCCACCTCAGCTTCATCCTGTCTTACCAATTCGCGTACTCCTTAACCCTCGGTAGACTACCTCAAAATGGACATTACCAAACTGTCTGGTAATGGTTCCCTCCAGCCACAGTTGACCAGGCCCAAAATTCTTCACAAGGACTCGATCATTGCCACATGGCTTCGGCACGGTGTAATTATCTTAGTACCATTCTCCATTTTGTAGTAGTACACCCTGCTCTTAAACTTGTTTGGCTGTAACAGATGAAAGGCTGTTTTTAATTGTCGCTTGAACAGCAATTTAGCTAGATAACCTCAGTTACTGTGTGTGGAGCTGTCCTGTAGTTAAAAAGGAATATGTTGACTTTTGTTTCAAAAGATGTTTTTCTGTCTTTGTCCATCCTCTGCATTGTTTCCTTGAATGTACGCACACTGCGTCAGCCTGGCCGTTGGAAGAGAGATGGTAAGGAGCCGTGAATATGTGGTTTACCACATTTGCCTCTAAAAACCTCCTGAATTCATCATTGGAGAAACAAGGGCCGTTGGCACTCACAACCAGCAAAGGCAAACTACGAGTCGCAAAGATTCCCCTCAACTCTTCAATGGTAACTGCAGCAGTGGATGTCTTCATTATGCAAACCTCCGTATATTTGTAGTAGACGGCAACAACCATTTAGAACATGTGTCTAAAAACTGGACCAGCATAGTCTATGTGAATCCTTTCCCAGGGCTGACTTGGATATTCCCAGCAATGGATCAAAGTTCTGCTGGGTTGTTTCTGATTAGGCACACAACTTTCACACCCCTTTGGCGGTCCATTCACTATCTCCATCCAGTTTTGGCCACCATACATAGCTTCTAGCTAATGCTTTCATCCTCACAATGCCTACATGTGTCTTGTGTAGTTGTTCAATTTAGAAGGAATAATCACCCTGCTTCCCCACAGTAACACGCCATCTTCACAGGTCAGTTCCTCCCGTTTATGTAAATAGTGATTTTACTGTTCACTCCAACTGACCCCATTCCAGCCATTCATGGTGAATTTGTATACCCGACTCAAGATCGGATCTTTCAGAGTCTTTGCTCTCACCGCTTCAACCTTCACTGGAGCTTCCACAAGGTCCATCATGAATATTTCATTAGTAGATTTAGATATATCTTTTTCCTGCGGCTCCAATGGAAGAGGACTCAAACAGTCTACATTACTATTGAGGGCTCCAGTTCTATATTCTAGTTTGTAATTATAGGCAGCCAAGAATAGAGCCAAACGCTGTACCCGGTCAGCTTCAATAGCAGGAATTGGCTTGTTCTCTGCAAATAGACCCAACAACGGCTTGTGATCGGTGAACACCGTCAAGGGTTCTCTAAACATATATTGATGTAACCTCTTCACTGCAAAAACAAAGGCTTGCCCTTCTTTTTCAATGTGTTCATTATTCCGTTCAGCATCTGAGAGCGTTCGGGAGATGTAACATAGTGCATTTTCACTGCCATCTTCCATCCTATATGTCAACACAGCTCCCAAGCCATAAGAAGAAGCATCCACTTGCACAAGTGTGGGCTTGGACGGATCAAAATGAGTTACAAGAGGTGCTGTACACAGCATTTTCTTTTGTCTCTTCAAAAGCTTTTTGTTGGCAGGCTTCCCACTTCCAAACTGTGCCTTTCCTCATTAGACTGTGCAGTGGAAAAATTTGGTAAATGGCTACGATAATAATTTACTGTCCCAAGATAGGCTTTCAAATCAGTAACATTCCTGTGTGTGGGGGGCTCTTGCTATCGCAGTCATTGTCTCTGGTAGAAGAGCTGTACCATCCTTGCTAACCTTAGACCCTAGATAGGCTATTTACTCAAGAAGGAATTTGCACTTGCTTCTTTTTAATTTGAGGCCAGCTATAGACAGCGTATGAAATACCCTCTCTAGGTTATTTAAGTTACTGTCATCATCGAGACCTGAAATTAGTATATCGTCCATTCATACCTTGCAGAAAAGAATATCCTTCAATTGTTTGCCCATCTCCTATTGTAAAATGCGTGTAGCACTGTGAACCCTGAACTGTAACTTTGATGGTTGGTACAAACCCCTATGTGTTTTTACAGTTAACAATTCTTGGGTACCTTCCTCTAACTTCAGCAGCTTATAGGCGTGGCTTAAATCCAGTTTGCTGAATTTTTCACCCCCTCTCAGTGTGACAAATATATCTTCGGTTCGAGGAATAGGGTAACTGACACATGAAGCTGCTGCATTGAAGGTTTGCTTATAGTCCCCACATATTCGGATCCCTTCATTGTTACTTTTAACAACGGACACTATGGGAGTAGCCCATCTAGAGTATTCTACTCTTTTGTAAATGCTATGGTTTTCTAGGCGATCTAACTGCTTCTCCACCCCTTCTCTTAAAGCATAAGATACAGGCCTGGCTCGACAAATTTTGGGCTTGGCTTCTTGACCAATGGGTATATTCACCTTAAAGTCCTTCAGGCATTCCATTTCTTTATTAAATAAGGCATCATATTTTGTAAGTAATTTTTAAAGCCTCGATGGGTTCTCTCTTGTTAAACAAAACAACCGTTCCCAGTCCAGCCTTTACTTCTTCATCCAATGTCTACCCAGTAGTGTTGGTACCTCTCATTTCACAACCAGTAGTGGTAAACAGTTCACTTGTCATTCATGTAATACCTCTAAAACTGTTGTCCCCTGAGGTTTTACTATCTCACCAGTATAGGTCGTCAGTTTCACTGTGCTTTTTAAAACCTGAATCCTACCCAGCTCTTTAAATTTTTTTAGACTTATAACCGAACAAGATGCTCCTGTATCTACCTCCATGACAACTTGTTTTTTTTAACAACAGCTCCACCTTTAGCAGTGGTGTTTGTAGGTGGGAAATATTGTATAATTTCAATTCTTCTTACCGAACCTCCCTCTCATCAAGACTTAACCTTTCCATAGTGAATCTTTTTTCACCTGTCTGGTCTTCATCCACCACATTTATTACATCGCTCTTTTTAGTTATTTTTAAATTTACCTTGTTGCTGCCTGCACTTTCTGTGGTTGTGTCCTGTCTTATGACATCTGTAACATTCACTATTTTTAAATGTAGATTTATCTGCCGTGTGTATGGTACTACCACATCTGTAACACTCCTGTTTCAAAGGGTAATTTGTGTATTGGGTTTTCATAATCGGGAAATGTTTCCTACATTAATTTAGAATATTTCCGGGCTGATTCGATTTACACTGCTATTTCAATAGCTTGATTCAACGTTAGATTTATTTCGTTCAGTAGGCGTTACTGGATGTTCACATTTTTCATTCCAGAGACTAAGCGTTCCCTATGTATTCACCAACCCTGTCTTCAAAATAGTAGTGTTCGGACATTTTCCTTAATGCGGCCACATAGTAACTTATAGACTCTTTCTCCCTTTTGTCTTTCGTGTTGAACAAGAATATTTCATGAATCACATTAGGTACTGGTTAAACATGTCTCTGTATCAGCTCAACTAGTTCATCAAACGTTTTCTTTTCCGGACGATTATCTGCTAAACCTCTTAACACAGCATAGTGTTTTGCACCAATAACAGATTTAAAAAATCGCTTTTTTCTTCTCTTCACTCTTAATATTATTGTCTATGAAAAAAAAAATCCACACGTTCAATGTAGTAAATCTAAGACTCCTCGACATCGTTCCATACCCGTAAAGTGCTCATCAACGCAATTGTTGTTTATGCTTCTAGGAACTCCGAACACATCCAATGAGTGTGTTTACTTTTTTTTAAACTTCCGGCTCATTGTTGGTGTTAATCTTCCAAATCGCTTCCTCGCATTGTCTTCTACTATCTCGTCGGCAATTAATAAGTCTGTAATCGTTCACTGAGTGTCAAGACACAAACCCGTCCACACCTGTTAAAGTCCCTTCTTATATATTCAAAACAACAAAAACAATCACAACAAAGGCGCCTTCTGGGCCAGATGAAAAACTTCACCCAAATGCTGTAACTTCATACATTACAAAACCTAAAACCAAACAGAACCAAATATACAAATAATTATACGTTTTATTTATTTTCGACCATAAAAACTACATCTTGGTATATCGTCTGTTAAAAAACTTTAAAAAAACGGAATAAAAATGGGACAATACTTATACGTTTTATTTATTTAGAAAAAAATATTGATACTGCTACAGAATATGAACCGAACTTTTTTTTAATTAGTAACAATTCGCTTAAAAACTAAACAAAAACATAATCAACATATAACTAAACTTAAACGTTTTATTGATTTATTAGCAAATAAATCAAAATTTGGTAGTTCTACACATTTTTAACCAAATTGTTTTTCTTTGGGGAGAATTATGAGTAAAATTAACCTAATCCTACAATGATCGTTATATATGTTTTAACTTTCGTTCGCCAAAATTCTGTTTAGTTCATATGCGACAATTGTTTCTTTACAGTGACCTATTTGCGTTGTGACCTGTTTGCGTTGTGACCTATTTGCGTTGTGACCTATTTGCGTACGGTCGCCTTTTGACATATATCATTTCATTCTTTTACTTTTCTCCCGTGCAGAGGGTGGCGCCGGGTACCCGCTAGTATATATATATATATATATATATATATATATATATATATATATATGTGTGTGTGTGTGGGGTGTGTGTGTGTGTGTGTGTGTGTGTAACTGTTTACTCCAGATAGATCACTCAAACTCCATATCCCTCTATCACTATTTTATCTCTCTCCTTATATATATATATATTACTGGATAGATACAAATATATATATATATATATATATATATATATATATATATATATATATATATATATATATATATATATATATATATATATATATATATAAACAAAAACTAAGTAAAATGAGGACACGAGTTAAAATACCAACAATGGATGAAAAAAGGTTCATACAGTACACCATCAATAACTGTCGTATTGTTCAAGTACATGTTTTCTATTGCCTAATTGTATGTCCAAAAATAGGGTACAGTAATATTATGAAAACAAGTTCTATATGTGTATATAATTGCCAAGCAATGTAAATACCACTTGGACTTTTTGTGTTTACATCTCACGCCTAAAAGTAAATATTTGTCGGCATGGAAATTATACGAGGACCATTATTCGCATAAATTCACGTCGAAAACACAGCATAGGAACTGCGGACTTCAATGAAATCACACTGCCATAAGAACACAAACAAAACGAAATCTTTGCCTTGATCGCCGATGAACATTCAATACGAATATTGGCTTTGTTGAATTTCTTTTAAAAAAACTGCAACGTCGCCCTCGAGCAATGACACGGAACTTGAAATTTCCTACTTGATTATTATTATTATTATCATCATTATTATTATTATTATTATTATTATTATTATTATTATTATTATTATTATTATTATTATTATTATTATTATTATTATTTCTGCTCAATACGAGTTATCACACATGTAATCGTCAGTGATTGCTCACCAACAACCAGTGATGTCCCATGGAATCTGAGTGACAGCAAGCCTCCCCAGATTTCGATCACCACCCCAAATGACTTTGCGGTATCGCAACAGCCACCTACCATTGATTTCTCGGTGGAAGCGACCATCGGTATTCTCTGGGGGTTGGGTGGCAATAAACCTCCCCGAGGGCACAGCACTCTGCGCACGAATCATCCTTAACACTCTACGTCTATTTTGTGTGGTGTCAGCCGAGGCCGGTGCTATCATTTGGGGGGGGGGAGGAGGGAGCTTATGATATTTCTTGCAGTTTCTGTTCCTTGGTTCGTGCGGTGGTGCTCTTCCTGTGGTTTTGCTTTCTTTCTATTGTATCTTCCATTTAACTGGTTACCATTCGTAGCTTATGCGGGTTGGTTTCCGCATTCGAAAATTTTCCTCAAGATTGCAGTTGTTTTGATCATTGCCGTCCTTTGTATGCTCTCTGTAATCCCTTTGATTCCAATTTCTCCCAGTCTTTTCCCTAGCTTTTTGGGGCTGTTTCTAGTGCTCTTACGATAATATGTATTATTTTGACTTTCTTCATGCTCCATATTCCTTTCAGTTTTCTGACAAGTTCCGTGTATTTGCTTCGTTTTTCCGTCTCCTTGATCTTCACTCTGTTGCTGCTGGAGCGGCAAAGTCTACGACTTTGAAAGATTTTTAGGACGTGTCGATTATTAGTACATTCGGTCTCCTTGCTTGTACAAGTTTATCTGTTTGTATATCCATATCCCAGAGGATTTTATGTTTTTTTTTGTTTTCCAGTACTGTCTCTGGTTTATGCTTGTACAATTTGTTTGCGTGTTCGAAATGCAATCGTTTGCACAGTTCCAAGTTTACTGCTTTCTCCACACAGTTATTTCTGTTCTTGTATTCTTTTTGGGCTATTTTGCTGCATTCACTTATTATGTGATTCACGGTTTCGTCTCACTGCCCACACAGTCTGCAGTTTCTATTTTGCTTGGTTTTATCTATTTTAGCTTTGAAGTAGTTTGTCCTAATCGCATTGTTCTGCGCAGCTGTCACTAAAGATTCCATGTTCAAGTGTCTTTTTCTTAGCGATGCCTTGCTATTTTCGTTGGACTCTTCTTGTCTTATAAAGCCCCCATGTTGTTGTTTTTTTCCACTTTTCTTTTCTTGTATGTTTGTTTCTGGCTTCGGTGCTCTCCGAGTTGTGCGTTGTCTCTTGCTGCGATGATTAGCTTTTCCCTGTTCTTGGTAATGTATTTCTCCATCTCTTTTCTGTGTTACTTTCACGGAGTCTTCTATACTTACTTATCCTCTTCCCTGTTCGTTTCTTTTCATGTAGAGTATGTTCGTATCGCGTTTTGATTGTAGTGCGTTGTACATGGTCATTAATTTTCTAGTCCTCTGGTCGAGGTGCTTGAGTTATTCTTTAGTCCAGCCTATGAATGGTCCAGAGTATCTTATTAGTGATACTGTCAAGGTGTTTATTCGTTTTACGACGTTTCTGCTATCTAATTTCGTGTTCCTTTCTAATCTTCTATTTCATTTCTGTAAATTTGTTGGTGTCTACTTACAGAAATCTCAAATATTTATAGCTATCTTGTTCGCCTAGCGTCATACTCTCCTCTTGGTTGGGCAGTTCCATACCTCGAGTTGTCGCCAATTTTTCCTTTTATAACTTCAGCAGTGCACACTTTTCAATTCCGAATTTAATTTGAATGTCCTGGCTGAAGATTATGGTCGTATTTATCAGCTTTTTCAGTTCTTGTTTGCTTTTTTGTTAATAGTGTCAGGTTGTCCATGTACATGAGGTGGTTTATTCTTTGTCCTATGTCTGTAAACTTGTATTTTTCATGGAGTCTATTTTTGCTATTTTCCTAAATTAAAACTTTGTAGCGATTCCATTTCTCTTTTTCAAGTATATTTTTCGTAGTCAGGTTCAGGTGTTTTCAGGTGCCATTCTCTATCCGGAATAATAAGTTGTACATGTAACTGCTTCGTTTAAATTTTTTCCCTGCATCGTTTATTTTATGAGTGACTTTTGCAGAGATTATAAGCCTTTCTGTCATTAGAGCTATGTCTGTTCCAGTTTTCTGTAATCTACACAATCTTCTATACTCACGAGTCCTGTTTCACATCGCTTATTTACGTAGAATTGAACAGTATCATCCTTAGCGTGTAATCTTTATGGACATTAGTTTCCCATTTTCGGTCAAATATCTTAGCTTTTTTGTCCCGTCTTGAATATGCTAAGACATCAATCAATACGTCCAAGGCCTAACTAACTAAGCAACAATTTCAAGGCAAAACTCAACTTTAGTCATTAACATGTAGACTTCTAAAGTGATACACTAATTCTAACGCTTCTCCCGATGCGCTTTTTGTAGAACTATTTATCTTCGACCTCAAAACGTCTCAGTTACCGAAATCACTTTTTTTTATGAGAACCAAATCTCTTTTTATGAATGATGCCTTAGAAATCTGCAAACAGACAATAGTCGCTGAGAGCCAGATCGAGAGCAATTCGATGTGCAATTCACGTTGTCTTTCCATCGTGCTGATCGACTTTTGACATGGTGCATTGTCCTGGTGAAATATAACTATTTTTCTTTCATTTATGGTCGTTATGGGCCGATTTCGTAATAATGCTATGTAATGTTCGCTATACTTTTTCTTTTTTTTCACGGATGCCAATATCTTACCTGTTCATGTTTACGATTTTGGCCGTTTTAGACGAGTTTAACCTGTTGTTATCCACTCAGCTGCCTGTCGATTTGACTCCGGTGTATCATGTTTTCTCCATTACTGTATATTGACGCACAAACATTTTTTTTTTATCTCGTGGTAACAGATACAAATGACGCTCTGAATCGTCTACACATTGTAGTTGTTGATCGACGGTGAATAAACGCTGCACTCACGTTTAACACATCATTCTCATTGACAAATAGTCATACAAAATGGTGAATACACTGCCTTCTGATATCTGTAACTCGTTAGCTATCTCATGCAACTTTAAGTTACGATTATCCAAACAGAGTTTTTGGACTTTTGATTTTGTTCGGAACAATTGTCGAATTTCGGTTACTTTAGCGTGCAACATAATTTGTGTCTGTACGCCCGCATTAAACGTCTGCGGAACGACTGTCTTCCAGTGTGCACAACGCTTTTTCTGGCATTTTCCTTTGTATATGAATAAAATACACCAATAAGATAACACACAAATTAATAAGATCATCGGTCTTATGTACACACAGAAGCCAGAGGTCTGGACGATTCGTCTAATAGACTACCTCTGACTTTCTCGTCTTGCAAACCGTCTCATGCCGTCTCACTCCATTGTATCTACGCTGTCTCTCCATGATTTTTATGTCACATTTTACACTAGTTGCAGCTCGCAATGCTACATGGCAGATTTTCTTCGACGGAACTAATAAATCCATATATGAAATCGCATTCCGATAAATGTTCCTGTGCTTTTTTAACGCTAGTTTTATCCTTCTGTGACATATCATTATACATATGTTATACTATTGTGGACGAGGTAAGGCATCGTTATATGTACTTTGTGTCTGTCGTTTATTGTCCCTTCTTTATATGATTCACGTCAACTGCCTTTGAAAGAACTCTGTGACACACACTTTTAGCAATTTCAAAACCTACGACAACTGACAATATTTTGCCACATCCGTTTCCTTTTCTATCTTTGGTGGAACATCACACAACCTGTATTTATTTCGATTTCAGCATTTATCCGACGATTTCTCGATGTAGCTTTTTTATTCATGTCTAGATTATTAAACTGTAGTGTAAGACAAGATGTAGTGTGGAAACATAATAGTAAAAGACAGAATTTTTCCACATAAGACTAGGTTAAGCAAACAAGTGGAAGATTCGATTAGAAGTTACAAGCTTCAAATAAAGGCTACATGTCAAGATATTATCTGATAGACTAGATTTGTTTCGGTCTCCTTTTTAAACACTTGATCTGCGTTCGACCCATTTCGTCCCTCCTCTCGGAAAGATGCGAGGTAAGCTTACGTAATGTGTCATTTGCACTATTTTAAAAGTAAAACATGAAAACGCATGTTTACATTGATTAACTATGTTGTGGCGTTTTTTGTTATTTGTTACTATATGAAAGAACCAAAAGAAAGAGGTAGACTCAGAATAGTCTGCTACACAAATCAGCACTACGACCGCCTCCACAACTAGACAGTTTTACACATTGAGAGAACTAGTCAAACGTATTGACGAGAGACGACTGCTGTTACTGTCAGCGAGAGGATTACGTAAACGATGATGGTATTAAAAGTAGTTCGTCATCGAACGTTAAAAACGACTTAGTATAGAGTTTCTGAAGAACAAGTTCTATGAATTAATAAAATCATATACGAAGTAGCATTGCTAAAAATGGGTTACATTAAACCTCGAACTATATGGTACAAGGCAACAACCGGAAATATAAACATCGATGGAAAATATTTTGGTTAAACCCCCCTTTTGTCAGTTAACTGGCATTAATGTAGGACAATTCTTCTTAACACTGATACATACACATTTTTACTCAAAATATTTAATATTAAAAGATTAAAATTTAGCTAGTGTTTCACAGGACATAACATAATTGATGCACATAATCATACACTAACTAGCAGGAAGTCCCGACGTTGCTTGGGATTGAATGAGAATCACTACTATGTACATTTTCACTATGCTCATAACACCATGATACTTTTTTTATTTTTACTGGCCGGCTCCTGCCGTTTCCCCTCATTATATGTAACAGACAAAATTTGAAATGTTGGAAAACACTCTAAATTGATTTCTTATAAATATGATTTAAATTTCATTAAATTCGGATGCACGTATTTAGTGTTTTAAAGAGGTTCTCCTGCCATGGGGCACTTAGAGATGGGGACACGTAGATATTCGGTACATAGCAGGTAACGTATAGTATATATATATACCACTTACACTGTCTTACCTAAAGAGTTTTACATGTATGATATATTTGTCATCAAAATAGAATATATTTTAAACATTAAAGATCGAAAGATATATATATATGTATATATATATATATAGAGAGAGGGGGGAAGAGAGAGAGAAAGAAGCATAATAAATGAGATTATCAGCACCACTTAGATGTGCAATTACAGAAGAAATCATGACAACTCCATAGAGAAAACATGTAACTTAAGCAATATGATCTATAACTCAACTATGTTCCCGAGTAATTAAAGTAATAACAAATAAATATACATAGTATTGATTTACTCCTATCCAGGAGTTAGGCACAAGGCCAGTTTTTATTTTACTCCCACAAGTAAGATGTGACCCAAGGTCGGGTCGGGAAAGTGAGGTTTAAAAATGGCCTGGGCAGCCCATCGGCATTCCCCGGTAGGGGCGCCTCAGGCAGTAAGCAATAAACTTACTCCTCCCCAAAAAGGGGAGGCGAAGCCTGGGAGGTTGGACCTCTTAGAACTGCACAGGACAGACCCATAGACCGGCGTAAATCAAGTCCCGAAGGCCAAGACAATACCAGTCTATTGGGTGCAGTATCCATCGGAACAGATACTACACTTTGATCTTAGCCAAAACGAAATGTCGAAAAAATATCCTATAATCACAAACACTATTTCTGAAAACTTGGACTAAAAAACCAAACAGATTCTTTTTTAAATTGTTGGTCACAAAACAATGGCGATTGTACCAGCATAAATTATTTGTCAGTTTTGTACAAGTCTAAATCACATAAAAGCTTTAACCAAAGTTACAACCTATGTCTGCCGGAATAATAAGAATTGCAAAATGCAAATATAATAACATATTAAATTAACGGATTTGTTATTGTGAATCAACGGGGTTAGCTGGTTTCGCGATGCTTGCAAAGAAATAAATAGCGTACTATATTAAAAAAAGCGTTTATCTCCGTCATTAGACTGTTAACATTATAATTTAGAACTTATTTAAATTAACTCATGTTAAAGATCGAAATACAGGAGGTGTATAGACTTTAGTATTGTTAGATATGAATGTGTGTAGATATATAACTGTTAATAGCAGAACAGTATCGTTACTCTAAACCATCTTTTAATTTAAACCATTTTAAATATTTCATTTATTTTTCATCTAATTTAGATTTTAAATGACTATGTATTACTATTGCTCTATGATATGTTTTTCGTGTTATAAGTATAGATTTAGTTATTTATATGTTCTAGCTATCGATGCCAGCTTCTGTGCTACTATTCTCTGTCAATAGACTAGTATGTTAAAGGTTTTCACGATTTCCATCGACTGAAATCTTAAGAAGAAGAGGTTTGAGTTGAAAATATGAAATTGTATAGATTGCAGAAGACATGACCTACTATTTCGACTAGGCATGTTATGTTCTACAAGTAAACCCTGTGTACCTGATTGCAAGTGTTATTTCAGAGTTGCCCTAATTCTATACTAGTTGTTGATAACGGCTTATACCTAGCCTCGAAACTTTTCGGAAGTATATTTGTTAAAGTGACTCTATATACCCGATACAACTTGAACATGGTATGTGGATCTCACATTTCGTCCCGGTATCCATTAATAGTTTCTAGTTAGTGTTATGCGAGAAATATTAAACATAATAGAGTAGATTGAGTTGCTTGTTTTACAGCATATCAACACCTTTCCTATTTTTCTTTTGTCTATTTTACGACACATCAACCTTTTTCCTGCTCTCTGTGTTACGGTATATCAATTATGTTCGATTTATTCAATGCCGAAAGAAAATGCCTATTGTAAACAATTAATTGAACGCATGTTGTTATTTAACCTATCGCCGGTAAAGAGAGGCAATTTTGGAGTTTCATAACTTTTTCAACGGTATTAATTCGAAAATGGCAACAATAAAATTGAACTCGCGTAGACGATTAAGCGCCTTATGCCCGAAATCGTAAAACTAACCAACCCGAAGATTGCGAACGTAAGATTAAACAAATAAAATAATATTCAGTTATAAAGAAATAAAAAATGTTACTATTACCAGTAAGAACGAGAGAGAGAGAGAGAGAGAGAGAGAGAGAGAGAGAGAGAGAGAGAGAACGAGAGGAAGAGAAAAAAGGCAACGTAAAATATAAAGAAAAAGAAAGAGTAATGAAAATATGCCTTTTAAATGATAACACGTTGTAGATTTGTTCACATAGAATCGCAATGGTGACAATCAGACATTAATAAATCAGTTGACAAATGAAACCCGAATAAATATTTTATTTTCACAAATAAATTGCAGACGAATTAAATAAATGGAAATGACACGAGAGAAAAATAACACATGGCTAATTAATAACATTCATCAAAAACATATGTAAAATCTATACTAACATGAGTATGTTTCTGTTTGTTCGTATCTTATAACTACTTTTCGACTATTATACATAGTGACATTAAATTTTATAACAATTTTCACCTACATTATATATATATATACACAGACACACGCACACACACACATACACACACACACACACATATATATATATATATATGGGAAATATAAAAGGAACAACCAAAAGATAGTTTTTATATATTCCTCAACGTTTCGTCTTTATTTTAAGACTTCCTCAGGATGATAATTTTAAGAAAAATGTCATGCAGGCTACTAAGAGCGCTGAGAGAACACGATATGGACATAAAAAACAATAACTCTTTCAGTGTACTTTTTCCCATGTATTAGAGCACGATCATGCTTTCAAATTTTAACAGGCCAGGTAAAATCACCAAACACATTCATAACAAAGCTCGGCGAAGACTACTGGAAACAACACTAATCAAAGCCTCCAACACCATCAGACAACAAAATGGCTTCTACAATCTATTCCCCTTAATAAGCAAAATCATCCTGACCGAACAAAAACTAAACCTAAACCAGAGTGCTCAACTCATAGTGGAGAGATTTTTTCAAGAAAATGATCTCAAAGGCAGAATTAAACTACTAGAACATGTTTCAATAAGATGTAACTACTTTCTAGGTGAAACATTTCTTAAAGCATAATATTGTTAAATTAGAAAGGTTCCGAGTAAACTGACATGAGAAAAGAAGGACGGTAATCCTTCGCTATAATGCTATATAACTCTCGAGCCAGCTTGCCATTGTGTCCATGTGATGCAGGGAAGTAAGGAAAATAATATAAGTAGTTTAACGAAGACCTCGCACTTTTCACGAGAACAAAATAAGTTAATAAAAATGCAAGACATCTCAGGTAAAGCAAAGATGTAGTAAAACCATAGACAAGTAATACTAAACCCAACAGATTGTAAAAATGCGAGTAGATTAAAATCATTTTTCATACGTTTGAATAACGGATGTTTAACACCTAAAAATTGAAACCTTTTTCGGTTATGTAAGGATCACTGCACTCAATGTTCATTACATCAGTATCTTATTCGCTTCTCAGGTTATTGCACCTATAAACGTAGCAAGAGCGTCTCAGCATGGATAAGTAGATGCTGACACATATAATGTAAATGTCCACACTAATATATAGAAATTTAAACTCTGTCCGGAGATATTTACTTTCTTCCTCCCACAAAAAAAATGTGACATAAGGTCGAAAGGTAGAGAATTAAAAAGCAAGCGCAACAGAACGAGAAAGGGAGGAAACTCTAACTTCCCAAAAAGTTAATGAGCAGCCTCGTCTACATTACACTGATAAGGCGCCTCGTGTGATATGCAATACGTAAACCCTTTTTCTAAGATAGAAGGTTATGCCTAGGGGTGCTTGGATAAACATCGCCGGCGAACCAGCCATTCTGATAGAAT
>OY744523.1:173265770-173293270 GCA_963556195.1 Sepiola atlantica | reverse complement strand
AGCTTCTAATATATAGAGTTGTTGTTTTATTATTGGTATGTTCTACTTTTGCGGTGTTTTCTGCTAAGAGTTTTCCAAATTGGGAACGGGGGTAGGAATGCTGATTCGTAAGGTGCTGATCTATGGCACTGGTAGGGGATGAATCCATTGTTCACCCCCTCGACAATGTTGTAGTAGTTAAGCCAACGTATATGGGTTTTTTTTTACTGTCGGAGACAAAGTCCCCAAATCAGCATTTGAATTCATATACGAGGTTCGTCCTATCAAAACTCATGATCGAAGCGGGAAGAATTATTACTAATAATATGGTAAGTGGTTTTTGATGTACTGTAGTAAATGGTGAGTTTTATTTCTTTTAGTTGGGTCGGTAGGAAGTATGTTGTTAACAATAGAATTTTTAATACGTATTCATCAGTTTTATAATTATAATGAAACTGGTTAGTGAAGAATAATTTTGTACATGTGTTAAATGCACGGATTGAATTTATTGATATTGTGTTGGGGATTATTTCTCAACTGTCTAATTTGTTGGTCAATAATATAATTATTTATTAGAGTTTGTGTGAGATTAACATCCAACTTTAATACTAGCGATATCATTCTAGGATATTTATAGTTCAAACTTCAGTTCCGTATTAATAAATCTACCTATTAATAATAACATATACATTATTGTATTTACATAATTCCCCCGAAGATGGACCTGGATGGGGGTGACAATATTTGGGACACTGACGGTTATGACAGATTCATCGACTAATTCCACACGGAAATAATGATCCTGATTCAGCTAATAGAGAAAGTTAAACACAATGGTATGCAGACTAGAGTAGTCTGCCCATTGAAACGACATGATGCTTTTAACTCATATAAAATTAATCAAAGTAAATTGATAGTGCAAATCCAAAACTATCTAAATAAAAATAATGTAGAATATGTATAAACGGATATATATAACATATATAATAATAATATTAAAAACATACATGTATATATATATATATATTTAATTTCTAAATATTTTTAATATAAAACTAAATATAATAAAATAAAAACATATAAAACTATAAATCACCAAAGAAGAAGTGTAATTGATTCGTCCGAACACTTTAAAATACATCAACATTTTTGTAAATAACGGATACATTTTATTAGACACAGACGAACAACACAGGTAAGATGGACATTTTTTAATAACTAAACAAGTTAGCAAAACATTTATCTAGAACAAAACTTAATTCTAATATACGGAACGTTTTTGTTCTTGTCTTTTAAGGGAAGTGAGGTCCGATAAACTCCGCTGGGAAGCCATGAAACAAAATACTGTTTTGTTTTAAAATTCCCGAAACAGTTTTTCATGGTAAACAACTGGTGATCTCTTAAATAATGTACAGACTAGCGTCAATTCGTGGACGAAAACTAATATAGTGACTGCACAAAGTGAATGACTTACAAAAGAGTGACTTTCATCCGAACGACTTGGAACTAAAATGTTTTTTTTAATAGTTTTAATGGTTGAAAAACGTCCGATACTATATATATATATATATATATATATATATATATATATATATATATATATATATATATATATATATATATATATATATATATATATATATATCGAACACCATACACCTAACCAACATTACACAAATATTCTAAACACCAAATCATATATTTAACATAATATTAAAACAAAACTTAACTTAATTTATATTCCCTGTGAAACTGCTTTTTTGCTGCGGTCTATATCTGGCAGCCATTTTATTTTGTATTATTCTCTACACAGTCGGAGAAGAATAAAATATTATTCTTCTTCTGGTCTAATTATTTTTGAAAAAGGGATGTCTTTTCCCGAAATATCAAATAGTGATTTTTAATCACCCGGACATCACACGAACAGCTAAAACACTCTTGCTGTTATGTAAGAAAAAAAAAAAGGAAAAAAAAGGAAAAATAAATAGTAAGTCTTATATCGTATTCGATGTATTGTTATTGTTTTTGTCCCTTTCCTTTCAACTTGCATCTTACCCGGAATTGCATTGCCCACAGCCTTTCAAAAACTTACTACTACTATACCCAGCAATGCTTCAAGCAAACTACCATTCTCTACTATATATATATGAGTAAGTATCAAGATGAGAATTCAGGCAGGAGCAATGCAATGTTGAGAACCGAAAGATAGAATAAAGATGAATAAAAATAAATGACAAGAGATGATGAATCTCAATTAATTTATATTTCTAAAATATAAATATAAAGATTCCCCGGATATCCTAGCTCTTAGTGAAACTAACCTCCGATCCTCAATCTCTTCTCACCACTTTGACATGACTGACTACCTCCCACTCTACCGTAAAGACTCTGACAAACACATGCACGGGCTAGGAGTTTATGTTCGGAACACCCTCCCGCTGACTAGAGAACATAGGTTAGAATCAGATGACTACGACTACATGTGCTTTAGATTGACTTTACATCACAACGTTAGTTACTTATATTTCCTATATCGCTCCCCGTCGTCCCAGGACTGTACTCTGCTAAACTCTGTCTCTGAAAGCATAGATAGAGCACTCTTAATAGACTCGAATGCCCAGATACATGTATTTGGGGATTTTAATGCCCACCACCGCGACTGGTTGGGATTCTCCAGCCTTACTGATGCAGCCGGCAACTCTACGTATAATTTCTCCTTAGCTCACTCCCTCTCTCAGACTGTTGATTTTCCGACCCGCATCCCCGATCGCGTGGATCAACAAGCCTCACTTCTAGACCTCTTCTTGACCTCAATACCCGAGGCTTGTGTGACGAAAGCTCATAGCCCACTCGGGAATGCTGATCACATTGTGCTAATGATACATATCACACTAAAAAGTCGTCCAAAAGCTGATGAACCGTTGCTCAAAACAACAAGATACTACGAGCAAGCTGATTTTGAGTCAATCAGAGACCACATCAGTGACGCCCCATGGCGGGAAACCTTCTTACTCCCTGCCAACCTATGTGCAAACGAATTAACTGAATGGGTCAAAGCAGGCATTGAAGCCTATGTCCCCATGCGAAAATTCTTTAGCAAGCCCCACTCTCCTCAATGGTTCACTTCGGAATGTGCAGCTGCCATTTCTGAGAGGCAACAAGCATTCCGTAAATTCGGCCGCAATAAGTCAGCTACTAATAGGCATAAATTTATAGAGTCAAGAAACAATTGCAAGGCTGTGATAGGCGAAGCGAAGAAAAGGTATAATGAGTTAACAAAAAAACGCATCCAGTCACAGAAACTAGGTCTCGCGATTTCTGGAAAATCTACAATAGTGTAGTAAATAATGGTCAATCTACGATTCCCCCACTTTCAAACCACAATGATGTCGTTTGCACGGCCACTGATAAGGCTGAACTACTCGCACAGCGTTTCGCTTCTAACTCTACTTTAGACTCGGGTAACCACCCTCTCCCTGAATTACCATTGCGGACTGAAGCCACACTTGATAACCTGGTCATCACCCCATCCCAGGTCAGAGACATTATAAAAAGCCTTGACACCTCTAAAGCTTGTGGGCCTGATCTTATACCTGTAATAGCAATAAAGAAATGCTCTGCTGAACTGGCCCCTGTTCTCTCCAAACTCTACAACAAATGCCTAGCTGAATCTTGCTTCCCCGATAGCTGGAAAATTGCCTCTGTGGTACCAGTCTACAAGAATACTGGGAATAGAACCGACCCTCAGAACTACCGCCCAATCAGTCTACTGCCGATCTTTGCCAAAATCTTTGAGTCCTTAATCAATCTAGCGATAGTACGTCACTTAGTTAATGCTAAACTTCTATCCGACCGCCAGTATGGGTTTAGACAAGCACGATCTACTGCAGACATCCTAACGGTCATCTCTGAACGCATGTATCATACTCTCGACAAGGCAGGTGAAGCTAGGGCAGTAGCGCTTGATATATCCAAGGCCTTTGACAAGGTATGGCATAAAGGGCTTCTCCTGAAAATACGCTCATACGGTATTACTGGGCAACTACTTAATATAATTAGATCCTTCCTAAACAAAAGAAAAATCCAGGTTGTCCTCGATGGCCGTTCATCTAAACAACATGACATAAATGCTGGTGTGCCCCAGGGATCTATTCTTGGACCTTTGTTGTTCCTGATCTATATAAACGATCTCCCTGATAACATAGTGTCTGAGATCGGTTTATTTGCTGACGACACCACGCTTTACTCTCGCCATGTTGGCAAAACGGACGCGATCATATCTGAGGCAATGGCTGCATCCTTAGAAGATGACCTCCAGGCTGTAGTGGATTGGGGCCATAAATGTTTGGTGACTTTTAATGCCGCAAAGACAAAGCTCCTTTCCTTCAACAACTACAAGAAGCCTCTCCAACCACCGATTGCCATGGCAAATAACACCCTACCTGAGAGTTCATCATTCAAACTCCTTGGCCTAACCTTCACAGGTAACATGAATTGGAACACATACATTGAAGACATTGCCAAGGCTGCCGCAAAGAAGGTTGGCTCCCTCTACCGTGCTAGTGGACTCCTTACACCTGACATTATCCTGTATCTCTACAAAGCCACCATTCGCCCATGCATGGAGTATTGTTGCCACATCTGGGCTGGTGCATCATCTACTAGTCTCTCCCTCCTTGACAAAGTCCAAAAAAGAGTAGTCAACCTAATAGGTCCCTCACTGTCAGCTAAGCTCCAGCCCCTGTCCCATCGCCGCAATGTAGCATCCTTGTGTTTGTTTTACAAATACTTCAATGGGTTATGCTCCGATGAGTGTGCTGCTCTGGTACCCCCTCGACGTAAATTCACTAGACTAACTCGACATTCTACTAAATCTCACTCATTCACTGTGGAGGTCCCCAGATGCCGGAGAGCATTCTACTCAAATAGCTTCTTTCCTCGTGCTGCTGGCCTCTGGAACTCCCTCCCTGCCCCCTGTTTCCCCGACAGTACTGACATGCAGAAATTAAAAACTAATGTAAACAGACACCTCGCTGCTCAGATCCCAATTTAAGCTGAACCACCAATCCTTCCCCCCCTTTTCCTTTTTTCTCAGTAGCCCCTTACGTTTACAGTGGCGTCCTGCCTTGTTTGGGGTGAACCATGTAAAAAAAAAAAAAAAAGTAAATCGTAAAATTGGTGGGCTTACTGCTAAATATTTAAAGGTCCGAAATGGTAAACACTTTAATCATTTCGAGAGTAACAACTTTTCTGTTTTAAAAAGAAAACAATAATTTTACCAGTTGTGTCAGTTGAAGAAAGCCAAGTGGACGCTGCTATTAAAAAAACATGAGATTCGTAGAAAGTCAAGTTTCGCATAAAATGCAATTCCTACGATATGCAATAGATTATCAAGATTAATTAATTTAGTTTATCTTAAATATTAATAATTGTGTGTATCTCTGAGTTGAGGTGTTTTCATTAGATTTCAGTGTTCAGACTGACTTTCTCATCTTGGCTGCCATGCTCACAACGTTTCGGCCGTTCTGCCCTCCGGCCTTCATCAGGGGTCCTAGATGCGGACCTCTCCATAGAAGAACGCACATGTGTAACATTGCTGAACTTAATGGAAATGCTGACATTCTGCAGAGAAAAACCTACTTCAGAATGGGTACTGACATATATCGACAAGTAGTGGGACTAGCTATGGGTTGGCCATTGTTACCAGTGATGGCGAATATATACATGGAACACTTCGAGGACATGGCCTTAGGTTCAGATACCTTAAAACCTACTATGTGGCTCAGATACGTTGATGACATCTTTATTCTCTGACCCAACTAGGAAAACATCTAGACACTTCTGGACCATGTGAACTCAATAAGACCATTTATACAATTCACAATGGAGAAAGAAAAAGATAAGCAACTGGTCTTCCTTGATATACACATATCACGCACAGAGCATTGTTTAAGACATCGATATATCGTAAGTCCACCTTCACTGGACAATACTTGAACTTCTACTCCCATCACCCATACAGTATCAACCATGGAATCGCACGCAGTCTACAACCTCGAGCACAGACAATAAGTAGCGACACCCATACTTCCTACATAGAAATTATCAGGCTTAAGAATACACTCCGACGTAACAACTACCCTAATAGTATACTATCCACCAGAGGTAATAATAGTGGAAGAGAAGAAAGTGAATGCAAAAATCCTCCAAAGGTCTGCCTACCATATATACGAGGCCTCTCCGAAAACATCTAAAAATTATGTGGTCCCTACAACATCACGACGGTATTCAAAAGTGAATTAACACTCATAAGACACTTAGTCCAAGTAAAGCCACCCATAGATGAGAACATGACCAAGGAGTGCATATACTCACTCCCATGTAGTTATAGAAGGGTTTACAAGGGTGAAACATGCCGCCCCCTCAAAGTAAGGGTGGAAAACATCGAAAAGCAGTAACTGGAGGGGTGACGATAGAATCGGGTATAGCCCACCATGATAGGAAGGAGAAGGGTGACCATCGCTCCCTCTGGGAAGAAGTAAAAATAATAAACAATGAGTCTCATTGGAAAATGAGGAAACTTAAGGAAACAGTTCACATGCTTGGAAATGACAACCTAGTGGGCAAACGGAGCATAGGATTGAATACGATTTGGAGACTTGAATATCAAATATATTTTTAACAGTACCAAAAATTGGTTCCTAATCTTACACATGGCCGTAAGGTCTAATCCGTTGGTTCGAAAGTTGCAAGTTATGCAGAGGTGCTAAGTTCAATCCTGGAAGAAGGCAGTGAAAGTAACATTCAGCGACAGCAGCAATACGGCGATAAGCAGCAGCAGCAGTAGCAGTAGCATAACTGAAAGCAACGAAGAATGAACATGTGTTTCCCGAAGCCAAAAGATGGAATCCCAGCGTGATACCCCGTGACAATAAAGGGATTGGGTTCGAGAGTCCAGCCAGACAGTTCCCGAGTTCGATACAGGATACCTGACGAGAATCGGAGGGCAGAACGGCCGAAACGTTGTGAGCATGGCAGCCAAGATGAAGAAGTCAGTCCGAATATTACTATTTACATTTAACTTAAGTTGTTGTTTTTTCTTGTTGATTTTTTAATTTATTTATTAGTTAGTTTTTCGTTTTTTATTTTTTTATTAAATATTTAATATTTATGTTTAGTGTTGCAAATGTAAATATAGGTACGGATGAACAGTCAGGTGATGATTAAGGGGAATAATTAGGGCGGTAAAAAGATCAGCTCTTAGATGACAGGAGTTATTGGTGGTAAAATGGGATAATTAAGTAAAGTTGATTAATGCACGGTCAGATAGAATTAGTCTATCTAAAGATGTCATCATGATTCTCACCTTCATAATGAATTGTTTACCAGCAATGCTTTAAGCCAACTACCATTTCATTATATATATATAAGGTACTAAAGCTTTTTTTTTTTTTTTTTTAATGCAACCTTAATTCCTATATCATTTTATTTCTAGCTACCATATCGTAGAATGGTTCGTAGGTGTAGTGTTTAGATAGTATTTTATTATTATTATTATTATTATTATTATTATTATTATTACTAGTATTACTATTGTTATAAATGATTTTATCTGATATGCAAATTACCATATCACACGGTAGTCTTAAGGGTAGTATATTATTATTATTATTATTTTATTATTATTTATTTATGTATATATAAGTAACATTTTAAACTGAATTATTTCGACACTTGATTATTGGGGAAATGGTAGTTTTATCTGTACCATTGGAGAGCCATGCATATAACTGTCCTGTTTTTAAATCTCCGAAACAGTTACATGGTAAACAGCTGAAGATCCCCGTGTTAATATTAGATGCTTACGTTAAGGTCTCCTGCTTTTGTTTCACTGTTAGATACTTAATCCCCCTTTTTATTTTATTTACTTACTATTATATATTATTTATTTATGAATTTTCCAACAAATGTTAAGTCTACACTATTTTGGATTTAGTTAGTTTCTCTGGGAATTTAAACTGCATTTTCCTTTTTTTGTCTTTTCGTTTAAAATAACTCAAAGCTTCTTTAGACTATATATATATATATATATATAGAGAGAGAGAGAGAGAGAGACAGACAGACAGACAGACAGACAGACAGACAGACAGACAGACAGACAGACATGGAGATAGAGAGAAGAAGAGAGAAGGAGAGGTGTAGCCTATATAAATTAGGATTTTTGACTTGCATTATTTTTAAAAATGTTGAATGCATATATATATATATATATATATATATATATATATATATATATTGCATTTATATTTATAGAGAGATAATAGGGTTAAGTTAAGTTAAGTTAATGTTACAATAATACATGAGCAATAGTAAGGTGATGTGAAGCCAGATTAATAGAATTTCGAGAAGTAATTAAATAAAATATCTGACTTGTTTTCGTAAGACATGGAAAAGTATTTTCACATATGAAGACATAATAAAAAATGTCACTGCTATCTCCCATTAAAACATTTATATTTAAGACAGTTGTAGACAATTTTGACTTTTTAAAACATTTCCTTCAAATATTTTATTTATTTTATTTTGTTTACTTATTTCTAAGCAAAATAGCACAGAAAATATGACATTCGTTCTCACTTGAACACATGCACTTACACAATATCTAATCAACACACAAAACTGGTAAATATAGCGACAGTCCTAAACTAATGTGTTAATACGGAACGAACGTTTACTGAAAGAAAGAAATTTACGCATATAACGCTTGTACAACACTTTCGTTTATACAGTACTGGACGAAGTCTAATATTATCTCGCTGCTCGATAGTCTTCAAGATTCGGCAATAAAGAAAACTTTTCTGAGGAATGGAAATAGAAAATGCATATATATTGTACGGCTGACAGCATAAGCAATAAATAATAAAACACATGAGATAAATGGAATATTCACGAATACTGAAGGCCGCTTGTTACATTTTATTAAGACAATAGTGTAAATAGATTTCAGAAAGTTGATTATTCTACAGATTAATAAGTTATGATAGCAATTATAATAAATAAATTTATTAGTATTTATTAAAAATAAATATAAATATAGAGACATGTAGATTTTTTTTTTATTAAAGACAAAAGTATTTAAAGTATAATTAAATATGGCTCTATATTAAAAAATATTATGTATTGGAATAAATTTTATTTAAAAAGAACTGAAAAGAAATACTTTTCATTAAAAAATATAGTCCAATGAAAAAAATCCTAGTTAGAATCAGATATAAAACTATTGTTATCGATGACAAACTTCTAACATCCAATGAAATAACTTTATATATATATATATATATATATATATATATATATATATATATATATATATATATATATATACATACATATATATATATATATATATATATATATATATATATATATCTTTGGTTTCATTTTACATTGGTCGAAGGGGTCCCTTCCTGGGGCTAAAACATGATATCTATATGCGATACATAGATATCCGAATATTCCATTAAAGTTTTCTGTCATCGCTCAAACGTTGAGTTAATTAATTTTACTTAGGAAGTGAACAATTATATAATAATAGTAAAGCAAAGTAGCAAACGTAACTATCAACAATAAAAACAATTACATAAAATTCATGAAAATATTTAGGTGATAAAAATCGTTCATATTTCAAGACAAAGCGTCATTATCCTGAGATAAAACGCCAAACTATAGGCATCAATACTAAGTAAGCCATTCAAAATTTGAAAAAATATAAAGTATCGGAGAGTAAGAGTATGCGTGTAAATGTGGAGTCCACTTGGTGAATGTCCGTTGATAAGATGTCCGATGAAAGGAGATTTAAAGATGGAAAAAAGGGGTTTCGTGAAGTTGAAATAGACTTGTCATTGTACATCTTTATCCATCTTCTTTCATTTATCTTTATAATTGCTTTATCTCGTATATTGAGCTTAAACCATTTCACTATGAGTTCTATCTTTTAAAAGTATACTTTAAGTTTCAAATCTTATAATATATATATATATATATATATATATATATATATATATATATATATATATATATATATATATATCTATCCGTTTGTCTGTCTGAAGGCAAAATTATATTATTAGTTTTGATTGCGGTCTTTTTATATTTACTTATCAGCTCTTATATATAACCATGCCAAAACTACTTCAAACATCACGCGTCTTTCAAATATACACAATTAATTTGTTTTAAAGCTTCTAATTAATTAATATTCGCAAATGCACACACATGATTGGTTTTTTTAGATTTCCAGATGTATTAAAAATATTTTCATCGATAATAATCTTAATAGAAATTTTAAATAGAATTAATTAAAAACGTTGTTTCTTTTAAGTATATCATTGAGTTACGTAATTAAATTAGATTGTAATGGAATATGATCATACAGCCGGTGTCCATTCCATCATTTTGTTATATGTCTTCTGATTATTAAGTATAACGTTCTATTTCGAACGCACAGAAAAGTTCACAGGTGTTAACATGCTGTCAGATTAAAGAGAGAGCGAGAAAGGGATAAAGAAAGAGAGAAAGAGAGAGATAGAAAGAGAGAGAGAAAAGAGAGGCGCGTTATTTGATTTATAACATCTAAGCAACACATTTCTTGAGATTTATCATACGAGTCGCTCAAAAATGATATATTTACTTTGATTTTGTTATTAAAACATTTTGGGTTTGTTTGTTTTTATCTTATTAGAAATTATGTTTTAACGCACACATTTATTAAATAAAAATGTTTAATTTAAAACATATTGAATTACAAGAATTTCAAATTCATATAAATGTTTAATACGAGAATGTGTTTAGTTTAAAATGCGAACTAATGTAAACAATAGGCTTGCAGAATTATCCTTAGGTGCGAACTTACATGACTTACATTCCAGAAAGATAGATTATTCTATAACGGATATTATTATTTAGCGAAAATAAATTAAAAATTATAGTTGATCAGATTTAATATCTAATTATTTATTTTAATTTATTTTTGTCCAATTAAATTCAAGATTTTAGACTGGAAGGTGGGCTATGTACAAGTCCGCCAAATATAAATGTTGTTACGCTGTCTTCTGAAACAATAAAATAACTTCCAGTTAAAAACTTTCTTCTATTTATCGAAGAGAATTTAAAGATTTTGTTTTCTAAACACTTTCCCTGCGGTTACCTTTTACTTAGTTTAAAATGTAAGGTATGTAATATGTAACTTAAAACAACTAGCAAAAATGTGCGACCAGAGGAAGCATATTTTTGCTAGTTGTTTAAATGTTAGTTAAGATCAATATAATTTGAACATTGTTCCAAAGAATTCAAAACCAACGAACATTCAGCGTACGATTCTTTCGGAGACTTTTTGGAAGTATTTTATTGTTCATTATTTTAGTTATTTCTTGATGATACCAAAACGTAACTTTGTCAACGCCTTATGAAAAAGAAGTGAAGTTGAATATAGTATATGAGATGGTAAACTTGGTAAACAGAGTAGTAAAATAATAATTGTTGTTCGATGAAAATCAATAATAATGATACAAAAGATGGGAACAATTAAATAAAAGAGTTAGTTAACAATTGATAGACGGGAAAATATTGATAAAGTAGAATGAAGAAAAAAGAGAAATAAATAAATAAAAAGACAGATTTAATTTTATGTTTTTTTATATACAAAAAAAAGGTCAGGTGTATTATTTTAGATCAATAGTAATTCAAATGATTAGAAGATAAAAAACGTCTACAAGAGAATAAGTCCGGAAAAACCTAAACGCAATGGTATTGTTTGAAAATATAATTAAATTCTTAAGAGCACCACGTATAATAATTCGGCATATTAAAACTATTAATTTGATAGGTGGATATATTTAATTCACCTATATAAAATAGCGGAGGATAACAAGGCATTTAATAAGTATTAACTTATTTGAGAGGATCCCGGTGACATATATATATATATATATATATATATATATATATATATATATATATATATATATATATATTTACCTACAGACATCGATGTTTTATGCTTACGCAATCTTCAGTGTAGGGATGTTAATTCCCATCGGTCAGAGGGCTTGAACAAGATTTTTACAAATTGCCACTGATTCATAGTCGGGTGTCGTTCCCCTCGCGAGAATCCCCATGACAATTAAGAGGGATTTAAATCTATAAACGCCAAATCAGCGAGCGCTTACAGTGAGCAGTTGAAACTGATTTTACAACAAAAATGAGGTCGGAATCTCGTTTTAAGCCATACCATTAGTACTTGTATATATTCTCTCAGTGTGCCCCAATCCTAGCACAGGGGGCTATAATTATACTTTTAACGTAAATATTCATTATTTTCACCTACAGACATCGATGTTTCATGCTTACGCAATCTTCAGTGTATGGGATGTTGATTCACGTCGGTCGGAGGGCTTGAACCCGGTTTTAAACAATAGCCATTGATTTGTAGTCGTGTATCCTTCCCCGTCGGAAATCGTATCTGAACTTAGGTCAGAAAAATATTTCAAATACTTGACAGGGTGGGACCCTAATCTCCTTCAAAATAGACTCCTTGTCCTAGTACACACTTAACCACCGATCCATCCACTACCGCAAACACCTCTGGAAGTATCGATTTGGAATGGTGTTTATCTCAGCCGTCGCGTTCCACATTATCACTTTCTTCGCACCATCTCAACAACAGCTGAACTCAATAAGCAGTGTGGGGTCTGCTAGACCGCTGGTCACTCTCCGCTATTGTGCGGAAATATTTGAATCGGTAGAACCACTCCTTAATTTGTGTTACACATCGCATATTCTCCAAACACCTGCTGGATCTAACGCAACGGCGGAGATGGACACCATTCCAAATCAAGAATTCATGAGGTGTTTCCGGCAGTGGATGGATCGGTGGACTATGTGTGTGCAAACACAAGGGGCCTACTTTGAAGGGGATTATGGTCTCAACCCCGTCACGTTTTGAAATACTGTTTCTGACCTAAGGTCGGATACCTTTTAGAAATGCTTCATATATATATATATATATATATATATATATATAATTTATATATATATATATATATATATATATATATATATATATATATATATATATATATATTAGTGTTATAATGGAATAATTCCAGGAAGAAATCCGGGTATGAGAGCTTAATGTGGTAAACAGAGCAAGAATAACATAAAATATAATAACACGAAATTACATAATTGTCGATACAATAATTTGTTTCAACCTCGTAGTTTCCTTAAGCATCAAACTAGACAATTACATTTTTGGGTCTCAAAAATGTAATTGTCTAGTTTGATGCTTGAGAAAACCACAAGGTTGAAACAAATTATTGGATCGACAATTATGTAATTTCGTGTTATTATATTTTATGTTATATATATATATATATATATATATATATATATATATATAAATATATATATACATTGTATTATAGAATTTTGACAAATCCAAGAAACGTTTCTTTATATATATACTTATTAAATGAATGAAATAATTTTTCATAAATATATATCTCTGAGACTTTCGCCGTAGAAAGGCCTTAACGAAGAGTTTTTTACTTTCTTTTTTATTCTTTTTCTTCCTCATTTTGCTGGTGTTAAAACGCGAGTAAATCCACACGTGGTTCAAAGAGGATGACTTTCGTCTGATGTCGTTGACGATTTTGAAGAAAGTGAACATTTTAGATGTGTGTGTATTGGCGCGGTTACGCTTATATACATTTGAAGAGCTGTGCACATCCTTAAGAAAACGTGTTTTGAACTGTATAATAAAATATTGAACTAAATAAGAAACGTTATTTTTTTATATATATTTATTAAATGTATAAAATCATTTTTCATAAATATATGTCTCTGAGACTTTCGCCGTAAAACGGCCATTAACGAAGAGTTATTTACTTTCTTTCTGTCTTGTTAACCAGCGTTTCGATGTCAGTCGATATCTACGAGGATAGAAGATCAACGAGATATTAAATTGTTCAAAAAGAAATAAAACAGAATGAAATTATCCAGAAAAATTAACTTTTTACAAGGTTGTAGTTATCGGTCTGATTACATTATGACTGTTCCAAACGTCTCATTATCACCGAGAAGCAGAAATAAACATTTCCCCGCAACCCTTACACATTATAAGGGCATAAGGTTTATTATATGCATGCCTAAAATACATACACTACGAATAAAGCTACTTTACCCTAACCCTCTAACACCTAGAAAGTACGCAAACTCGAATCCATAGCAGGCAAACTCAACCTAGATTCACACACATTCTCTCGTCGGAATTTCTAGCGATATGTATATTCTAAATAATTTTAATTAAACATTGTAATAAATGGTCATTCTCTGTAACAACGAGGTATTGCCGGGGAGGGGGAAGGAAATACTTTTATTTTAGTTTCGTTATGATTAAGGTTTTTTTTTGTAATCGCCGGTATTAAAAGTCAAAACCGCGTCAACATCAAGATAGACACGAAATTGAACTTTGATATGTATTATTTATATAAATCTAACGAAAGATGAAAGAAAAATAAAGACCGTAAAATAATACTCGATGATTGATTAGCAGTTGATTATGGGAAGTTGATCAATAGTAAAAGATGGCCGGATGGGAAAAAGAAAAAGTGATATATACTAATATATATATATACCAATAATCGATGCACAATCGAATACTTTAGGTTTTCAGATTATTGAAGAAATAAAACGAAAACGATTAACTAACATGTGTCAACCTCTTCATATTTGATTATGGGAAGTTGATCAATAGTAAAAGATGGCCGGATGGGAAAAAGAAAAAGTGATATATACCAATATATATATATATACCAATAATCGATGCACAATCGAATACTTTAGGTTTGCGGATTATTGAAGAAATAAAACGAAAACGATTAACTAACATGTGTCAACCTCTTCATATTTGAATATATAAAACATAGAAACGAGTTTTATCATCTATAAAAGTACGGCTTGACGTAAAAATACGAAAAATGAACAAAAAGCGAAACATCATTCGATTTTCCGGAAGTTGTGTTCCGCAGCAAAACACACAAAAAAAAGAGTGAACGTAAGTAAAAAATAAACTTTTATTCAACCAAACAAGACACCCATTGCCACTGAGACGTTAGGGGCTACTGTGAATTAGGGGCCATACCCACAGGGACATTCTAAGTGGGGAGTTTGGCAGTGAGATGTCTGTTCGCATTACATTTAAATGTCCGCATGTTAGTACAGTCAGGGAAGTAAGGAACAGGAAGGGTATTCAAAAGGCTAGCAGTTCGAGGGGAGGAAACTATTAGAGTAGAAAGCTTTTCGGTATCTGGGGACTTCTACAGTGAAGGGGTGGGATTTTGCTGCCTGTCAGGTTTGACGGGGGTATCTACATCGAGAGGATACCAGTGCCACGAGTTTATCGGAGCTCATTCCATTGAAGTACTTGTAAAACAAGCACATGGATGCTGCATTGCGGTGATTGGACAGGGTTGGAGACGATTTCTTGGACCTTGTCTTATAAAGAGAGACTAGTGGCTTAAAACAAGGCCACCGAGAGTTACTACAGGCCTGTTGGCCCGAAAATGACGTCACTGCATTGCGTGTCAAACAATGACCGTCGTAATAATAAGAAGAAGGCATTTCGACTTCTCAATTCAATAAATAATCCATCAAAATTCAGAAAATCAACCAATTTTAATGAAATGTTCAGTATTTATTAATTAATGATCACGAAATGTAATAAATCCATTTCTTCATAAGAAAGCTTGGTGCAAATGTATTATTTCCTGTAAACAAAAAACAGTTATCCAAAATATCAAAACATTTCGAAATCTCCATTCACAAAATTATCCATCAAAATTCAGGAAATCAACCAATTTTAATGAAATTTTCAGTATTTATTAATTAATGATCACGGAATATGATGAATCCATTACTTTATTAGAAAGCCTGATGCAAATGTATTATTTCCTGTAAACAAAAAACACATTTACTGAAGTTATCCAAAATATCAAAACATGTTGACCATACGATATTGTAAATATTTAAAACGAAGCATTAAAAAACTTTAAAAATTGCATGTAAAAAAGAAAAGAAAGGAACACGATTCGATTTATCCTGAAACTGATCTTTATTCAATATAAATTTATAGAAAATATTTAGTAGAATGTTTCTAATTTTCTTTTTCTGTTTAGCTTTTTCTTACTGATGTGATCATTTTTGATATCACAAAATTCGTTCAGATAATCATTCTATTTTTTCAATATCGTGACCTTCATCACAAAAGTCAACATGAAAAAGAAGATTAGCATTTTTTTATGAAAATAAAGGTCTATATATGTTTAAAATAAAAAAATATTAATTATTTCGTATATATTCGAAAAATGCCCCTAAACTTCGTGTTAATGAAATCATTATACCTCGAAGAAAAATTAATTTTGTTAATTAACGATATTATCATTGAATTAAGCATTGTTTAATCAATATTTTCACAACAAAAAAATAATTTCATAATATAGTTCATGTGATTTACTATCTATATATTAATACGCTAAGGTGTACGTACGTGTGTCACGCTTCCGGCAAACGCTCTGCGCATGCGTACCGCACCTAGATTATTAACAACATTTAATTAGCCTAATTTCTGCATTATAGTTTATTTATTTTCCTTTAGCGCATCGGTAAGCGTCGTAGTATTTTTGTATTTGGCCCGACTGGTTTATAGTTCGATCCCAACCAACCGCTAAGATTTTTTTTTCTACATTTCGAGCGGAAGGTGAAGAAATAATACATTTGTTTTGGTAAATTTATAGAAGTGCACCTTTCGTATTTCGACCCCTAAAAAAAGTATCCTACTTTTTTGGGCAAATTACATGTAAACAGCCTTAACAAATATCCGCTATGAAAAAAAATTATGAAAATTTTTATTATTTTAGATTTTAGGTGGGGGGGGGTCACTTTCCTATATAAGTTTTACGTAAAGTGAGCACCTCTATCTTGGCCACCGAATCTCACCTCCCGTGTTTCGACCCCTTAAAAAAAAGTTTCTACTTTTTTTGGCAAATTACATGTAAACAGCCATCCATAACAAATATCCGCTATGAAAAAAAAATGAAATTTTTTATTATTGTAGATGTTAGGAGGGGTGGGGGATCACTTTCCTATATAAGTTTCTACTTTTTTGGACAAATTACATGTAAACAGCCTCAACAAATATCCGCGCGCGGATATTTGTTGAGGCTGTTTACATGTAATTTGTCCAAAAAAAATAGAAACTTTTTGTTTTTTAGGGGTCGAAATACGAGTGGTGAGATTCGGTGGCCAACAAATGCGTGCTCACTTTACGTATAACTTATATAGGAAAGTGTTGTTGTTGTTGTTGTTTTTTGAACGGACGTTAAGCAATGTTTTTTTTTTCAATGATAGTTTGAACTAAGTATTTATTTTTTATTTGAACCACCTCTTAAAGTGTTAAAACATTTATTTATTATTTTTAGATGGTAAGGAACCAGTATGTTTTTTTTTCAATGATAGTTTCAACTAAGTATTTATTTTTTATTTGCACCACTTCTTAAAGTGTTAAAACATTTATTTATTATTTTTGGATGGTAAGGGACCAGTATTTATTTTTTAAATGTTTTGAACGGACAATAAGCAATGTTTGTTTTGTTTTGTTTTTTTTTCTCAGTGAAACACCGAGAGCGTGGTCGAAAGAAAGAGAGAGTGTGTGTTCGTAAGAGAGGGAGGGGGTGGAATAGAGAAAGAGTGAAAACGCAATAAAAACAAATAAATAAATCGCAAAAAGTAAACTTACTAACAAATAGAAGGTGCTTTGTTACATTAGGACCCGCGCTAACTGTGACCCCGTCGTTAGGGTTAGGGTCAGTGAGGGGTTAGGGTTAGCTATAAAGTTCAGGGTCATTGGGGGGTAGGGTTAAAGTTAGGGTCAGGGCCAAAGTTAGCCCAGGTCCCAATGTAACAAACTACCAAACAGAGACGTAAAAAATAAGACAATGACAATGATATTGTATAGTTAACATCTGAGAAGTTAAGTTTCTTATTTTGTGTCACGATCTGACACTCCCATTTAATAAGATTTAGTATTTACTTTTGCCCCTGACAACGGGGGAGGGGAGTCGCGACCGATAGTGATTGCTGAAGAGACAGCTTTTACCCCGACAACCGAGTAATATAATAAATATATATACTTCCATCCCGTCACGCAAAATTTTGGTGAGTAAGATATGTGCATATTTCTAGCCACCGGATAATATTATTAACAGTAAATTATACAGATTGATGTAGAAAACACTGTGGAATTTCTTTTTTTTTCAGTGAAACACAGAGAGCGCGTACGAAAGAAAAAGAAAGTTTGTGTTCGTAAGAGAGAGATAGATAGAGAGAGAAGATAGAGAAAGAGAGAGAGAATAAACGTAATTGAAAAGTGAAAACGCAATAAAAACAAATAAATAAATCGCAAAAAGTTTTTAAAAATTTAACAAAAACGAAAGTGAGGAAAGTCGTGATTCAAAGCAAAATAAAAATGAAAATCTAATCGAAAAAAAAAGTAACAAGTATAATTTCGTTTTCTTTCGGAAGCCTGCCAGTTTTTACGGTATATCAACCCTTTTTAGTAGAGTGTCCATCGTACACGCGTTATCTGAATGCAAATTATTAATTTTTTTTTAAATATTTCACTCTTATCCGGGGGGTGCTCATAATAAAACAAGCGTAACTTACTAACAAATAGATGGTGCTTTGTTAGATTGGGACCCGCGCTAACTTTGACCCCGTCGTTAGGGTCAGGGGGGAGTAGGGTTACCTATAAAGTTATGGGGCATTGGGGGTTAGGGTTAAAGTTAGGGTCAGGGTCAAAGTTAGCCCGGGTCCCCATGTAACAAAGTACCAAATAGAGACGTAAAAATAAGACAAGGGCAATGATATTGTATAGTTAACATCTGAGAAATTTTTTTTTTTTATTTCAAATATTTATTTAGTTATATTGTCAAATTCGTCAAACAAAAATGGCGTTCGCTTATTTTAGGTGAGGTGGTCGCTAATTTCAGACTAAATTGTCCGATTACAGTAGAGGATCTCTTTACATTAGCGGCTAACCCGAGATGTAGGGGAGGGCGCCACTCTTTTCCCAGGACTGCTTAATTGTCCTTGATCCTGACCTTATAATACTGAGAGTTTTAGCAATGTTTGTTTTAGTCTTTGCTATGACTCAACCGAGGATAGAACTCTGGTATCCCGTTTCATTAGCGGAAACGCTTACCAAATTGGCCGGTTTCAGGCTTACGGTATTTATTTATTTATTTATTTATTTATTTATTTTATTTTTTAATATTTAAAATTTCTTCTTCTTCTTCTTCTTCTTCTTCTTATTATTATTATTATTATTATTATTATTATTATTATTATTATTATTATTATTATTATTATTATTATTATTATTATTTATATATTAATATGATAGAGTGTGTTATTTATTTTGTGTGTCACGATCTGACACTCCTATTTAAGAAGATTTAGTTGGGAGTGACAGCTTTTGCCCTGGCAACCGATTAATATAAATAAATATATATACTTCCATCACGCAAAATTTTTGTGAGTAAAATATATGCATATTTCTAGCCACCGGATAATATTATTAACAGTAAATTATACAGATTGATGTAGAAAACACTGTGGAATCTCCACAGGGTCCCGCTAGTTTATTTAAATAACATTGTTCTAAATTGTTCGAAATGCCGTAAATGTAACCTTTGGGTGATGATGACCTACGTCGAGAATAGATATTTTCCTACTTACCCATGACATTTGTTTGTATTTTTACGTAGTATAAATGGGTTTTTATTAGATGTAAAAAAAAAATTCTTGTTTTTTGGGGGCACGGATTTTTACTAAAAAAAATGGCGCAGATGAGACTATTTTCCAGCCTCGCTTAAGAACCCCCCCCCCCCCATGTTCGTGTTACAAAACTATTGATTTCTAATAAATAACAGTTGGAACGCCTTAAAATACAAACAAATGTCACAGATAAGTTGGAAAATAAGTTTTATCAGCTACAGTTACTTTTATTTGTTGTATATTTGTTTTTTGAGCGTTTTTACTCTGCGGATAATTGTAAAAGATACCCCATTTATTTAATCTACAAAAGTAGAGAGAAAAGATAAAATATACTACACTTAAAAAGACATCGAAAAAAGTAATTTAAAAAAATGGAAACAATAATTATTAGCTATACACTACTTTTTTATCAAATAATGAATAAGTAATTCAGACTTTTGATTTTTTATATAGTTAAAAAAAAAATTCAAACTTATTTGCGTGTATCCATATTTGCTGTAATTCTTTCTCTTTTGGAAATCCAAACACATGCAGTAGGCATTTTAATTTTGTGAATTATGAAATGAAATTTTAAAAAGCGCGAAATTAAGTTAACTAACCACAATGACGTCAGAGGGGGCAATAAGTTAGTTGCTTGGCCTTGTTAACTCTCGGTGGCCTTGATCATACCCACCCTTGGATCTGGCTACGATACTTCATGCATATGCGGGTGGTGGCTTTGTAGAGATATAAGATATTTGCAGGTGTAATAAGTAATGTGTTACACAGTTATCAGTACAAAAATATCGACTAGAAAGCAAATGGAAATGAATGAAAGGTAATAGATTATTTAACATAGGTAATTAGTGCATTGATATGAATTAGTTAAAAATTTTAATCGTCAAAACTGCAGCATAGTTAAGCACAAGGTCAGTTTTTAATGTGGTGGATATCCATCTCCTCCCAAAAAGAGGCAAACTGGATTGGAACAAAAATAAAACCGGTCTCAGTCTAGAAGCACTTCTCCTACACTAACCTAGGACCGAAACGAGTAAGTGAAGCATCACAACGGATAACATACTTTGCTCCTAGCCAAAAACTAAGGAAAAAAAGGATGTACATTTAAAAAAAGGTTTCACCTGATTGAAGCATACTAAAAAAGCGGTAATGAAGTTATCGATTGATTAATAATAATCACATTAGAAACTGAGATTAATAATAATAATAAAATTAGAAAGTGAGATTAATAATAATAAAATTAGAAACTGATATTAACACGCCATATAAACAACTAATTTTTATGGTTTTCTGTTCTATTTGAGAGTTCATGTCTGATCGCTGGTATTCCGTTTTATGAGTCTCTCTTACGGTATTTGGACCTTTTAAAGTTATTTAATGTCGTAACTCAATACAGTTAGTTGTTTTATAATGCGTTCAAAATCTATTTAATAGATCCAGGATAATGAATAAACTACGAGTGTTATCGGCCAGTTCGTACGAAACATCATTTCATAAAAGCATAAGAAACCTCATGAAATTACACTCGGAACGAAACGCGCATATAAAAATAGGGCTTTATACCCAAAATACCCCCATACACACCCATACCTCATACACCCCTCCTATGAAATAAAAAAAATAAACACCAAAAACATTATTTATGTAAGCATCTACGTTTCGTTTTTATTTCTAGACTTCCTCAGGATGACTGGTCTGATGAAAATAACTCACAAATACAAAATATGTGTCACAGTTTCAAATATTTTGTACTTTCTGCATATATATATATATATAGGTTCTCTCCAAATATGATCTGAGGTTAAGATCGGATTCTAACTCTGTCTGATGAGATCTCAGTTTATAGTAACTGTTGATCGATAACATCGACATGCCAGTGTCGCAGATTTTGTACATGTCTGTGTAAATAAAATTATCATATAAAAAGCTCTATTTTGATATTGAGCACTTTTTATAAACCCGGTTAAAATTCTCTGGATTACCACCCTGTGGATATTTTTCACCTGGATTATTACCATTATATATATATATATATATATATATATATATATATATATATATATATATATATATATATATATATATATATATATATATATACATAAATTAACAAACACAGAGGTCTGAACATCGCTTTATTCCTAGGTGACTGCTTAATATAAATTCTCCTAGAGACCCCCCCTGCTTTTTAAAGGAGATAATAGTAATATTTAAAAAAATAAATATTTATTATTATTATTACCTACAGACACAGGTGTTTCATGCTTATGCAATGTTCAGTGCAGGAAGTGATACTTTCTTCTGGTCGAAGGGTTTGGAACCCAGTTGCAAAATCACCATTGATTCTCCAGCCTGATATTCAACCCCTCATGCGACCATCAATTATTATGGGAATGAAGAGAATGTAACCCCTATAATTTCGAATCAATAGACATATAAAGAAAGCTTAATCATATAGTGTTCTACGATAGAGACCGGAACATCGCTTTTACGCCTTGTACGGCTGCTTTTTATATATTCTCCTAAAGGTTACAATCCTTATTTTTAAGTGGGCGATAACAATATTAAAAAAAAAAATATCATATATAAAAAGTAAGAAGGAGATAGGGGAAAGAGAAATAGAGAGATTGTGTCCACTTAGCGTAAAGCAATACTCTTTTGTAATAAAATGTGACTTTCCCTTATCAGTATCGTAATATAAAATTAAACAAATTAACAAATTAATTTAAACACGATATAATATCTTTCACGTTTAGGCTCATTTGATAGAACATCAGACGTAAACCACGTGCGTCCGTTTCGGATCACGTTACGTCTAGTCACACTGGTGAGTCGTAGATGACGAAACACATGTCTCTCTCTCTCTCTCTCTCTATATATATATATATATATATATGAAGAGTTCGAATGCAAAACGCGATAAATCCAATTTGTTTAAATAGCTACATACAACAATAAAAGGACAAATATATCAAATCTAGACTTAAACTATGAACTTGTTTTATTTGAATACAAAAAAGAAATTATGCCGATATTTTATTATGCAAAACATAATTTTGGGATGTAGTCGAGTGTTAAAATGCAACACTATCTGTCTTTTTTATTTTGTCAATGGCGTTTATCGCGTTTTGCATACGAACTCTTCATATATATATATATATATATATATATATATATATATATATATATATATATAATTGTTATATTTATACGTGTATTATGAATTTCTGTGATCGAAATTTTAGAGATGTTTAATATTAGATGTCGATGTTTAATCGCTATTATTTCGTTTTATTTCAACCCCTTCAACTGGATTTTTGATATTTCAAATATTTACTTTATAATTTTAATCGTGTACTCGTGTGCGAACCAGATATTTCAATTCAGTTAGTATGTATTTTACAGTGTATTATTTTTCACATTACCTTTAGAGGTATGTTTTGTTTCAGAATGAATGACTGCGTCCATTTGTTGTCTTCTTTTTTGGTGTTATTTAGATCGGATGTTATTTAGATCGGGTGTTATTTAGATCGGGTGTTATTTAGATCGGGTGTTATTTAGATCGGGTGTTATTTAGATCGGGTGTTATTTCTACAATCACACAGAGAAGCAACACCTTAAATGCAAATCTCAACCATACCTGAAAAGAATAAATAAAATAAATATTTTTCAAAGTATAAATAAAAAAACATATTTTTTATAAGTTTTCATATCAATTGCATTGTTTTAATTATATTTTAAGATGTAGATCAAGTAAAAATAAAAACGGAAAATATGTTGTTTTTTTAATTAAAATATTAAAAACTTCATAAGTATTGCATTTGTCACTGTATTCTCAGGGGTAGTTTAACAGACTTTGTGTTCCGACGGTTTTCTCGAAAAAATTAAGTATTTTCACTATTTGAATATCGACAGAAACAATATTACGAATATTTAGAAAAAGAAACATAACAGAATCGTTGTATTATTTGTATCTTTTATCAAAATATAGTATTTTACCGTAGAGCAAAGTATAATACATTCTTTCGTTATTTACTATAATTACGGCTATTAATTATTTAATGTGTACACACATATCGAAATGAATGTATTGTAATTTCTATAACTTATTTTCTTTCTTGTGTAATAATATACTATGGGATTTGTTGAATTATGTAAAAGAGAAAATTTCCACTGGTAATTAGAGTACGTAAGAATAGGAAAGTTTCACTAGACATTTACATTAGAATACAAGTTAATGTGCAAAAGGAAGTGACGTCGTGAAAAGGATGTTGATGTGGAATATTTTTACTGATTAGTAAATGTGTAACGTTTGTTTATTCGTACAAGTTGTGCAAGGTAATATGTAAAAAAAATACGGAGGGAGCAGATATGCACTTCGTTTATGGTTTAGCAGATGATAGAAAAATATCCAACAATATTCATCGCCTCCTGTATAAACATGAGACCTCTAAACCTCACGGTGACTACAGAAGACAGCACAGAACAACGACGCCACAAAAGAGAAAAAGATACACGATATGTTACATACTCCTCAAATCAGTACACGAGAGGTAGCAAGGAAATGGGCAGTTTCTCATTCTTTTATTGGAAATATACGGGAACACGGTTCGTACATTATCACCTACAACGTGTACAGGCTTGTTTTAAAAACAGATTACTCTGCACGCGTTTTTTTAAACATACTTCACCCCAAACAAGGCAGGCCGCCACTGTAGACATAAGGGGCTACTGAGAAAAAAGGGAGCCGGTTTTTTGGGGGGGGTCAACCTAAGTTGGAAGCCGCGCAGCGAGATTCCTGTTTACATTAGTTTTAAATTTCTGCATGTCAGTACCGTCGAGGAAACAGAGGACATGGAGGGAGTTCCAGAGGCCAGCAGCACGAGGAAAGAAGCTATTTGAGTAGAAAGCTCTCCGGTATATGAGGAGCTCCACAGTGAATGGATGGGATTTAGCTGATTGTCGAGTTTGTCTAGTGAATTTACGTTGAGTGGGCGCCAGAGTAGCCAGTTCATCGGAGCACAATCCATTGAAGTATTTGCTAAACAAGCACAAGGATGCTACGTTGCGTTACGTGCTGTTAGTGCTTTCTGGCGAAGTTCGTTGGTAATTCTGTATGATGGCCAGTGCAGCTTCTTCACTGATGAAGCCCAGTTTACAGGAGATGAAATAATAAACTTCAACCATCACTATTAATGGCAGATGATCACCCAAGCGCAGTTGTTCAATAATGTAGCCAACAGCGGTTCTCACTCAATATCTGGGCGGGTAATTTTGGTTATACATTAGTGAGACCCAACACCATTCCAAACTGATTGACAGCCGAGGCATACCATCGCTTCTGGCAAACCACGATGGCTGATATCATGGACGACATTCAATTTTCACTCATCGACAACTGTATTTCAGTCGGATAGCACGCAGGTACCATGATAGAAATTTCCTCGATCAGTGGGTAGGAAGCAGGTGACACGTTGTATGGTCTCGACGCTCACCTAATTTAAATCTTTTGGATTAATTTCGTGGTTATTACAATTAAGTACATGATGATGGGGAATCTCAACAATCGAATTGTAACAGAGTGCGATCCCATAGGAAACACGTCAGAAATTAGGGAACGTATTCGTGCTTCGATGTGACTACGTTGTAATGCCTGCTTTGTGTAGAGTTTCAATAGCTGCTCATGTTACGTGTTAGATGTTTACAATGAAGAATGTTAATCAGTATTTGTTTCAGTTACTCGAGAACCAAGCGTTTTCCGACCTATGCTCATGTGCACATTTCTCGTTACTTACCATAATAGCTAAGTTATGTCATCGATGTTTCAAACACCATGTATATATATATATATATATATATATATATATATATATATATATATATATATATATATATATATATATATATATATATATGGGAAATGAAAAAGGAAAAAAAACAAAAAGGATGTTTTTTATATATTCATCAACGTTTCGTCTTTATTTCTACGACTTCTTCAGGATGATAATATTAAGAAAAGATTCATGCAAGTACATAAAAATATTGGGTTTACATGATGGGTAGATGGGAAGAAGTAGTAGCCACTGCTGGGAACAGTAGAATCGGAGTCCGGGCTTGATTAAGTAAGTAGCATGGAATGAAATAAATGTGGATGGTTCTGAGTGAAAAAAGTGGAGGGGTGGGGGTGAGCGGGAATAATGTGGAGTACAGTGAGTAAAGAAGTGGAGGGGTGGGTGTGAGCGTGAATAATGTGGATGAGTGAGTGAAGAGGTGGAGAGATGAGAAAAAAGGAGGGAGGCTCTGTCATTTTGGTGAGTGAGTAAAGGATTTGAAAAAACTGAGGTGGTTTGAGAGTGGGAGGGATGAGTGGGTAACGGTGTGAGAGAAGTGGTCGAGAGGATGAAATGGGTGAGGGGGAAAGGGGAGATTTTGTTTTATTAGGTGCGAGATATTTGAAAAGCGGGAACGTTTCACGAGGTGGCTATGTCAAGAATGTGAGGAATGAGTGAGTTGGAAAGTTAGGATTCGTGGTGAAAGAAGATGTGTGTGTAATTATAAAAATAAATAAATATATATATATATATATATATATATATATATATATATATATATATTTATGTTAATGATTAATTATAAATATTTATCTTTATCTACATACGTATACTTTTCATCTTTACGGGATTCTTCAGTGATAAGAAGAATTATTAACACTCCTCGCCGGCCTCGAACCCCGGAACCCGAAGTATATTTCAAAGTCAAATCCCTACGCATTTGTCTAGTATATATATATATATATATATATATATATATATATATATATATATATATATATATATATATATATATTTATATATATATATATATATATATATATATACATATATATATATATATATATATATATATATATATATATATATATATATATACTCGTAGTGTTACCTAACGTTTTTCGAGTTCGAAAATTGTATAGCATCATCTGCAACAATGTATTTAGGATAATGTAGTTTAAGAGCAACCTTGATGCTGTCAGGCTGATATCGTAATCACTAAGCTATATATATATATATATATATATATATATATATATATATATATATATATATATATATATATATATATATATATATTAATTATATAACAAAATGCATAGAAATAGATAACTTTCAATGTGCAACATGTTGTATAAGGTCATTTAGCCCCTGTAAGAAGGCAGCTATATATATAGAACTATTTCCCTCATGTTCATAGAAACATTTCACAGGTTAAAACACTAATATTTACAGTAGAATTCCTATTATTTCTTCATATTAAGGAGTATACAAGCACACAATTAAACAGATGCAACTCTTTATTATATAATATCATGTAGAATCGATGTTTATCGGGATTTAATGAGAGACATTATGTATTTTTTCACCATATTAACCTTTTTCTATTTTTAATGACCTCCGTTTCACCACCTGATATAGTCTAAAACAGTGAAACTTTAGAAACCTCTCTTATAAATGTGGTTAAAACTTCATCAAAATCAGGTATAGCTGTTTGAAGGTTCAAAGAGGTTCTATCCCATTAGTTTGTTAGAAGAGGCATATAGAGATTCAGTACATTAAGTGACACGTAGAGTTTAC
>OY744523.1:173168270-173258270 GCA_963556195.1 Sepiola atlantica | reverse complement strand
AGTCGTTTAGTATTCTACGTATGCCTCTTCGGATATTTTGTTGATCAGTGGGTGGTGGTTGAATCATAAAACGTTGTCGTTTTGTTTCTTAAAATGTTTGTCTTAATTCCGTAGTTCGAACGCTCTGCGTTATTCATCAGGAATGAATATTGATGGAATCGTATTGTGGTGTAAAAATAGTTCTGGTTTTCCATTATTGTACAATTCCATAAAATAACAACCACCTAATGTTATGCTTCAAGTACCATCCACTCCTATATATATATATATATATATATATAAAGAAATTGACAACATGTTTGAGACACGCATGATAATGTATTTAAGAGAAATATTTTGAAAATCAAAAATCGTTCAATTTAAATGAAAAAAAAGACATTTATTTAAACTTTTTTGCAAGCTTTCGTTGTAGAACAACTTTGTCAGGCCACGCGAGACTGTCTTATAGTTTTTTTCCTTTTCTTTTTCTTCATTTTGATGATATAAACCCTGAGGGGTCGAATCACGATAAATGCAGAAAGGCACGTCAAGTTCTAAAAGACGTTAAGATAAGTGTTCTACGGAGATTGGCGCTTTTAAAGTAAGGAAATTTACAACATACCTACGCCTCATATAATATATATATATATAATATTTACATAGAAATATTAATTATTTATTACCTACAGACATAAATGTTTCATGCTTACACTATCTTTAGGAAGTGAATTTCCGACAGTCGGCGGGCGCGAACTCTGATCACTAATCGCCACTGATTCGCAGTCAAAGGCGTTTTCTACGTTGGCCACCACAAATTAGCTTAGAATTAAGGAGGAATTTAACTTTGTAACTACCAAGTATATATATATATATATATATATATATATATATATATATATATATATATATATATATATATATATATATATATATATATATATAGAGAGAGAGAGAGAGAGAGAGAGAGAGAGAGAGAGAGAGAGGGAGAGAGAGACAGAAAGAGAGATGAGTGGGTGCTTGTTGAAGCATAAAATGATGAGTTTGTTTGTTTAATGGAATTGTACAATAGTGAAAAATTGGTTTTCCATTTTTCACCACAATACGATTCCATCAATAATCATTCCCGATGAAGAACTTAGGCGTTCGAAATATTCACATGGCCTTTTGACAGAATCCTGCGTTTTTTTTAGATAAACTTTGAGAATAATCTACGTTGCAAGAATATGTTGAAGACAGCAATTAAGTATGTTGCCAAACTATGACAGAGCTGCGTGAAAGAAAGTACTTTTTTGTCAAACCGATGTCATGCCCCCAATCTCAAAGAATTATGTATATATATATATATATATATATATATATATATATATATATATATTTATTAATAATGGAGGTTATGTATCTGTCTGTCTGTCTGAAGCCAAAACTATACTATTTAAGACTATTGTACTTATGAAATAGTATAGTATATACTATTTCAGACTAATGTACTATCTTTAAATGCTCAATTCAGGGTCATAGTGTAGTGTAGTACCTGCTCTGTTGTCATGATACCGTCCTCCTAGACATTACCTCCTCCTTTTTTGAGAGGTGTGGAGGTAGTGTAGTATCTGTTCTGTTGTCATGATACCATCTTCCTAGACATAACCTCCTCCTCTTTTGAGAGGTGTAGAGGTAGTGTAGTATCTATTCTGTTGTCCTGATACTATCCTCCCAGGATTTACCCCCTCTTCATTTGAGAGGTGTGGAGTTAGTGTAGTATCTGTTCCGTTGTCATGATACCATCCTCCCAGGCATTACATACTTCTTCGGGAAAGTGGGGTTTAAAAATTGCCTGGGCAGCCCCGTCGGCATTCCCCGGTAGTAAGCAATAAACTGACTCCTCCCCAAAAAGGGGAGGCGAAGCCTGGAAGGGTGGACCTCCTAGAACTGCACAGAACAGACCTATAGACCGGCGTAAATCAAGCCCCGAAGGCCAAGACAATACCAGTCTATGGGGTGTAGTGTCCATCAGAACAGATACTATACTTTGATCTTAGCCAAAAGTGTAGGGAAGAGAATATATGAAATATATCCCTTAATTCTCACCTACATTTACATGTTATATGCTATACAAGCTTGTTCATGCTAATTTAATTAATTATTTATTATTATGATGATATAGTTGTACATTATAATTCTTAGTAATGCAAAACATAAATCTATTCTAAGGAAACAGTAAATATTAACTCATGCTCAGTTGTATTCGGAAATAATTCCAGATAAACTATATCGTTTTACTGCATTTTCTAGGGTGTTATCACATTCAGCCATTCTATTTTATATATTTTGTTTATGAAATCTTTTTAACTAGTATGTAATAGAAGTATTTGTTCCGTTTCTTCCTGGATCGAATATACTGTTTTAAAAAGTCGTCATTTTGTAAACAACGTTCCATAATTGCATCCCTCGCATACATTAAATTACATTAAATTAAATGTAATAATTGAAACAGATTCAACAAGATAAATTAACTGGGACAATATTTATTAAGATTAGTTATGAGGGACCAATGCCTATTCATGGACGGCGGCAGCGGGGGGCGGGGGGGGGGCTCAAGCCCCCTCACTTTTTGACTTGCTCCCCCCACTTTACGGTCATCAATAATTAAGTTGATATGCATGTGTTTAACCGCCCCTCACACTTTTTAGGAGAAACCCCCCACTTTTATAACTGTCCCGCCGGCCCTGCTATTCAATATATTTTTCATTAACTGGTCTAATATACTTAACTAAAGACGTTGATAAGGCATAATCAGTCTTAAATGACAGTCTTCTATAGCTTGAAGGTTCAATCCTCAAAATAGGCGATACTAAAGAATACAATTACGAATTACGTAAGACTTCTACCCGGGCATAGATGACCGAACAAGAGTAAGCATGAATTCGACATGAAGATTCCCGAGTTTGACAAGACCCAGCTGAAGAAGGTCGGAGGTTACATCAGCTGAAACGTTGTAAGAATAGCATCCAAGATTAGAAAAGTAGTCTTTCATGTTTTGTCATGAGGATTAGTGGACATAAAACAAGCAACCGAATTTAAGTCTGGATTTTATATCCAACTGAAACAGTCGCTGTGTAAACACTTTAATATATTGGCTTTTACAATAACTAGAAAAAAAAAGGAAACCTTAAAACATAAAACGAATTAAAAAAGGATTTGGGCTGTTGCTGTCAATTGACTCATATTGTAACAACAAATGTAAGTGAAACAAATAAGTTGTGACGAACCTCACAACCTGGAGTTTGACATGTGCATGCTTTACCACTGAGCCACACCCGCAATGAAAAGGAAAAAGAAAGAATGAATAATAAACAAATACAATATGAAGCCTCTCCCTGTTTGCGTAAACGAATACATGCACACACATTTCTCGTGGCGGCGAACAGCTATATATAGTTAGATGCTGCCTGAAGTATATCGAATGACAAGAAGAAAACGTCGCCCGACGCTGTAAATGCAACTGAAGCGGTGAGCATTGTTGTCAGAAGGGGGGGGGGGAGATGCTGGAGAAGTGGCAGTCGCCTGGTGACGAATCTGTCCTGAAGACGCAACCTTACTGTCTCGTAGACAACCAACGACGTCTTATATGACGTCATCTTACTGCTCAATCTGAATCTTTTTCGAATTGTACGTCCTACTTCAGAAAATATGCTTTTTTTTTCTCTCATTTTAATGCTTGTTGTTGGATTTATATTTCGTTATTTTGATTCGTAAGCATTTTTTTGTTGTTCGCGTTATTTCCCTCACAAATGTCTCAAATGAAGTTCCACAAGCAATGGTCGCATGTTCACAGGTTAAAACTAGAATATCAATAAGTGCATGTTTCATATTTTCTTGTTTAGATTGGCGTAACCAATGATAATCCATTTTTGCCATTATTTGATCATTTATTTAAAGTAGATGTGCGAGTTATAAATGTGTGATATTATAATTGAGCAACAGTGTATGTGAATTAGTCACTTATAGGTTCTAGAAAAACTCGCCAGAATTGTACCGAATTAAGCATGAATAATATTTATATACTACAGGTGGGTAAAATAGTATCTAATACTACTACTACTAGTAGTAGTAGTAGTAGTACTACTACTACTACTTCGACTACGAATACACTACTATAGCTGTGACTACTACTGTTAATAGTGCTAGAGCGGCTCATGTTGTTAATAAAAAATTAAACTAACATGTATAGGCATTAACACTAGGTGGCAAGAATTGCGCCAACTCTGGCATATAGCACCCGGATGTACCATTATTTCTCTGTGTGTGTCTGTGTGTGTGTGTGTGTGTCTGTCTGTCTGTTCGTCCGTCTGCCTATTTATCATTTATAGGCTCCAATATACTCGATAGCATGGTACGACAATTTGACAAAAAAGACCGTGTGGATCCGTTATATGGCATGTGTGTAATCATGTTTATATCACTTCTGCTGCTACTACTACCACTTCTACTACTATCAGTAGTAGACGTAGTAATAGTATTACTGCTACAGCTGATACAAAAAGAACAACATCAACTACGAACACTAGCCGGCAATATAGAAGTTTCAACAGAAATATACAAAAGACATAGACGAAACACTACGTGAACCCGAGGGAACTGAAACTGTAAGAAACCTTATGAACTGGCCCACCTTAAAAAGGGCATCACTATCGGCTGAGGTCGCATAACACAGTCGTGAAGAGTCAAGGAGCAATCACGTATGATGACCTGCGTGAGAATTCCTAATTATTAAATAATAATACTAATCATAATAATAATAATAATAATAATAATAATAATAATAATAATAATAATAATAATGATGATTATAATAATAATAATAATGATTATAATAATAATAATAATAATAATAATAATAATAATAATAATAATGATTATAATAATAATAATAATGATAATAATAATACTAATCATAATAATAAAATAATAATAATAATAATGATTATAATAATAATAATAATGATTATAATGATTATAATAGTAATAATAATAGTAATAATAATAATAATAATGATTATAATAATAATGATAATAATGATTATTATAAAAATAATAATAATACTAATCATAATAATAATAATAATAATAATAATAATAATAATAATAATAATAATAATAATAATAATAAATGTGTAGGGAAAGCAGTACACTGGGAACTGTGCAAACGATTGCATTTTGAGTGAGCAGACAAATGGCACAAACATAAGCCAGAGACAGTACTTGAAAATGAAAAAAAAACGAAACTCGCTGGGGATTGAATGTACAAACAGATAAACTCATACACGCAAGGAGACCGGATATCATAATAATCGACAAGAAGGGAAAATCCTGCCAAATCGTAGACTTCTCCGTTCAAGCAGATTACAGAGTGAAGATCAAGGAGACTGAAAAACGAAGCAAATACACGGAACTTGCCAGAGAACTGAGAGAAATATGGAACATTAAAAATTCAAACTAATACCAATAATCGTAGGAGCACTAGGAACAGTACCAACAACCTAGTGAAAAGATGCAATCTTAAGGTAAATCCTCAAATGCGGTAACCAACCCGCATAAGTTACGAATGGTAAATAACTACATGGAGGTTTCGATAGGAAGAAAGCAAAACCACAGGGAGAACGCCACCACACGAAGCAAGGAACAGTAACTGCAAGAAATCTCATAAACTAACCGACCCACCCCAAAAATGATCACACCAGCCTCACAAAATGGTCGTGAAGGATAAAGGAGGATGGCAGGACCGAAAAAGGAGAGCACAAACCAGACCTTCACTGGAAGAGTGCGGAGAGTACTGGAACCTCGAGGAGCTTTATTGCCACCCAAATTCTAGAGGCGACCAATGATCGCTTCCGGCTAGAAATCAATGGTACACTGCCGTTGCGATACTGCAAGATCATTTGCGGTGAGTATCGAATAAGTGGAGAACACTGGAAATCTGGGAGTGCGTCTTGCGATTCAGACTCCAGGGAACACCACCAGTTGTTGTCGGTGAACAATCACTGATGATGCCTGGTGTGATAACTCCTAGTGAGTAATAATAATTATAATAGAGGGGCGCATGTCCTGTTATACATAGATTAAAATATCATTAAAGAAGTAAAAAGCAGGAAAACGAACACTGTCATAACATGGATCAACTACAAGACAGCTTAAGCCTGAAACTAACAACGGGAGGACAACACTTGACTGAGATAAGAATACAGAGAGGCGTCAGTCTACTGTTTATCAGTCATGATGCCTCTTAACAACATATATAGGAAATGTCAGGCTTGATACAAGTTTACTGATAAAGAAGAAAGAATGCACCACCTAATGTATATGGACGACCTGAAACTATTTGCATGAAACATAAAAGAACTCGAAATGCTGCTAAACAACACCAGAATCTTCAGCCAGGACATCCAAATGGAATTCGGAACGGAAAAGGACGCGCTACTAAAACTGAGAAAGGGAAAACTTGAAGAAACGAAAGGCGGTAAATTACAAAAAAACTATGGGAGATGACGACCCTAAGCGAACGTGTACCTATAAATATCTGGGAGTCCTGGAAACAGACAACATCAAACTCCCAGAATTGAAAAGAATACTTGAGAAGAACAAACAAACTCCTAGATACTAAATAACATAGCAAGAACTTAGTAAAAGGAATACACACCTGGGCAGTATCACTAGTAAGATATTCTGGTAGATTCATAAGCTGGACCAAAGAAGAACTTAGGCATATCGATCAGAAGACTATACAACTAATGATCATGCTCAATGCACTACACCCGAAAGATGGCGCTGACTGACACGACGAAAATTTGATAGACAGAAAAAGAGGACTCGTTTGTATAAAAGACTGTGTGAATGACACAAAACAGAATGAGGAAAATGTATAACACAGAACACCGAAAGTCTAATCATCGCAGCTACAGACACCGTAACAATGAACAATACAGATAACAAAGAAGCAAGGGGTAATACGAGAAAAGAAAAGTGGGAATAGAAACCGCTACATGGACGATTCATGAGAATGACAAGACTCACGAAAACATATGGTTACGAATAGGACATCCACACAGAGAAGCTTAATCGCGAAAAACAGCCGCACAAAATAACGCGATCAGAACTGACTATACTAAAGCTAATATCGGAAAAACCTAAGAAAACAGCAAATGTAGACTTTGTCGACGAAATCGAAACGGTAAACTACAGAATCAGTGAACTTAGCAAACTTGCCTCCCAGAAATATTATACAGACACGACCAGGTAGGGAAGGAAGTACACTGCGAACTACACAAACAACTGCATTTCGAACAACGAAACAAATAGTTAAAACCGTTTATCGGTTGCAGTACTGGAAAGCGAAAATTACAAAATCGTCTGGACTTGGATGTACAAACAAAAAAAACTCATACAAGCAAACGGATCAGATGTAATAAAGCTAATAAGAAGGGGAAATCCTGCAGAATTGTAGATTACAGGATAAAGATAAACGCATCAGAAAAACGCAGTAAATACACGGAACTAGCCAGAGAACTGAAAAGTATATTGAACATAAGAAAGTCAATATAATACCAATAATCTTAGGAGCATTAAGAACAGTGCCGAAACATCTGAAAAAGACTAAGAGAAGTAGGAATCAAAAAATTATTGCTACCCAACTCCCAGAGAAGACCAATGCTCGCTGCCAGCGAGAAATCAATGGTAAGCGACTGTTCGATAATGCGAAGTCATTTATAAGGTTTATCGGAAGAGGTGGAGAATAGTGGACATCTGAGTAGAATTGTTGTCACTCGGACTTGGTAATTATCAGTGAACAATCACTGATGATGATCTGTGTGAGAACTCCTAGTGAGTTGATATAATAATAATACACGTTTATGTGAAAAACTATTGGTAAAAATTTCACCAAATAAGGCGTTAACACCCTCCACATAGGTGAAGCAATAAACAGTGTGTATATAACAAACTTCATTGGTGTCTAATAGTTATTGATCTAATTCAATGTAAACTACAAATATTTGAATTTTAAAATGGGAGGTTGTGTCCATATTATGCCCCCTACAATCCCTTAAAAATACGACAAAGAAAAGGAAATGTGGGGATATTTATCAATTGATGTTTTATAACTATTGTTAAAAAAACGAATACTTCTGATTTTTTCTGATAAGCTTCCATCATCTCTTTATCTCCTTTGAATAAGACTAAAAATATCCCTCATTACTCACGTTTACGCTTAGCAGTCGAGTTCAGGAATTCATAATGATCAGTTAATTAAATTATGAGTTCATCCTGTGCATATAAGTACATAAAATATGCACAGGCCTAACTTTATATAAATAAATACGAGGATTAAAAATGAATATATCATCAATAAAATGCCGTGGAGGTAAGATGTATCAAAAAGACAGAATGAGAAAAACAATAAAACACAGGAAGAAATAATAAAAAAACGAAGTAATTTACCGTTTTTTCCGATCAAAAGCTAAGAAAGATGTATTTCGGGGCCTTAGGGTAGGGTAGAGGCGAACACCTTGAAGAAGTTTAGTGTTTTGACCGCGACAAATTCTATTTAATCCATAAAGCACATATACGACCAGTCCGTGGAAGAGAGATTACATTTCACTTAATAGACCACCCAAATCGGGGGCTCATCACTGGATACACTTCAAGATCATGATCGAAATCCATTATTTATATTATTTTACTCACTAGTAGTTTTCACACAAGTCATTATCAGTGATCATCTCTGACAATAATCACGAGTGAAAACAAGTTTCCTTAGATTTCTAGCACTCATAATTTATTTAATAAATATTGCAAACTATTTTGCGTTATCGCAGCAACCCGTTACTATCGATTTCTCGCTAGCAAAGATCGTTGGTCTTCTCTGAGATTTGAGTGTCAAAAAGCTTCCTCAAAAAACTTTCGCATCTTTCTCGTAGAGGTTTGGTTTGTTCTCCCAATTCTTGACGTTTCACGACAATTATGTGTGGTATCAGCCGAGGCTATTATTATTATTATTATTATTATTATTATTATTATTATTATTATTATTACTATTGGTAGTAGTAGTAGTAGTAGTAGTCATAGTAGTAGTAGTAGTAATAGTGGTAGTAGTAGTAGTAGTAGTAGTAGTAGTAGTAGTAGTAAAGTGAGTTTGCATCTACAGGAAACAGTTGGTGGTATTCACAAAAATGCGTATGATAACAAGTCTCCCCAAGGCTCCATTAAATTCTTTTTAGTCAATAGAGAAAGATTGCAAATGTGTATGCGTTCGTTTGTGTGAGTTTAGTGGTAATTCCAGAATTATTATTGTACGGCTTTAGCACCAAGAAAAAGAGCCGGGTGGTTATTATTGTTTACTTACTTAGAATTCTCACGCGAGTCATCACCAGCGATCGCTTGCTGACAGGTGTCTGAGTGACAGAGAGTATTTTCAGATTTACACTACTTCCCGATTTATTCCATCGCCATTGCAACTCACCTGATGTTTTAGCACCAGTCGTTCTACAGTGACTTTTCGTTCAGAAAAGACGAGCGTTTTCTCTGAAATTTGAGTGACATAGGACTCCACGATATTCAAGTACTGTTAGTAACATTTCAATCGAGGTTAATCTATTTTACCACCCAATCAAGAGCCAGTTTTCATTTACTTTTTATGATGTGATTCACCCCTAGGTTTTATCTATGTTAGTTTTGCATCTGGTCTATTTTAATCATTTTAATTTCGTGCTGTTCTAAGTATGATTCCGTTTCTTTTTTTAAGTGCCCTTTGAACAGTCACGTCGAAGTTTGCCGTGAGCAATTTCTTTGTTCCGTCTTATAAATCGTTTAGTGTAGTTTTTTCCTCGTATTTTTGTTTTTAGTTTCACTGTTCCAAATATTGTTTACTTTGGTTCTACTTTTGGCGGCTGTTATCAGCCTATTTCTGTTTTATGTTACGTATTTCTCTAGTCTTTTTATTGAATCGTATACGAAAATTTCAATACATACAATACCTCTTCAAGTTTATCATCATCTTCATCATCGGCATACATATCATCATAGATATAATTATCACTAATGTTACAATCGAGTCGCAGAATTCTCTCGCCAAACCATTAAGAGAGAAAATGACGTAAGGGAACGAGTCTCGCCTCATTGACTGCTACTAAGATGGAGCGGGGGCGTACGTGACAAACAGGGGTCACGGCGTGCTTGGCCTTTTCTTTAACTTTTCATCCCTCACGAGCCTGGCTGCTACTAAGAGAGAAGGGAGTCACACGAACAGCAGTGACCACGGCGTGCTTGGCCTTTTCTTTTAGTTTCATCTTTCGTCCAGTTTACACTGGGTGTAAGCATAAACCCTTTCCCCTACTTGTTTAAAAATGCGGCCCGTAAAAGATATATAAAACAGTAAAGAAGGATACAGGTGATCATATCGTGCAAAATGCTAATTCCCAAGCCAAACAATACGGCAGGAAATTAAAGGATTTTAAATGAGAAGTCAGTTAGAAAATATATTTCGAAGCGTTCGAGAAACTCCTCTTAATAAAAACTTGCTACCCGGATTTGAACACAGAATCATCCTAGTCTATCTGCTAACGTGAGATTTAATAAGTTTTTCTGAAGACGTTCGCTAACACGAACGAAACCGGTCAAATCTCTCGTTTTTGTTTTTCAACTCCATGTTAACCTGTTTTCCGTTTGTAATTTTTCACACACACACACATATATATTTATATATATATATATATATATATATATATATATATATATATATATATATATATACATATATATATATATATATATATACATATGTATATATATTTATATATTTATTTTGTATTTATATATATATTTATTTATTTCCATTGTAGTTTTGTTGATAGATGTTGAATAAATAAGCAAGCGAATGTTAATATGTTTATATAATCTTGCTCGATGTTAATTAGAGCTGTTTATTTATTTAGTATAAATGTTATAAATAAAAATATGTTTGCTACATCAGCTTGAGAATTCGGTCGGAAATAATTACTAAATTCATGTTAAAAACTATTTTCAATAAAGGACATCACGACCAGAATCCAGCAGACAACGTAATGTTATATAATTCATTATCTCATCGTTTTTCTTGTTTGATCATATGATATTACAACTTTTATTTTACAAAACGACTTATCTTTACAAGATCAAAATATGTTGTCACCCCTTACTCCTGATGAAACGAACGTCGGTATCCCCTCTCGTGCATAACCTAATTTGATCAACTTTATTACCTCATAGTTCAGTCGTGAGTTTTGGCTTAAGTAATGATAATAATAATAATCATAGAAATAGTAGTAATAATAATAGAAATAGTGGGTTTAGCAATAATTAAAATAACAGTGATAATAATGACAATAGTAGTACTAATAATAACAATACTTACAATTATAATAATAGTGATAATAATAGAAATAGTTATAGTAGTAATATTAATAATGATAGTTATAATGGTAGTAGTAATAACAATTATGGTAATAGTACGAATAATAACAATAATGATTATAATATTAATAATAATTATAATAATGGTGACAGTAGTAATAATAATAATAACAATCATAATGATGGTAATAATAATAATAATAATAATAATAATAATAATAATAATAATAATAATAATAATAATAATAATAATAATAATAATAATAATAATAATAATAAAGAAACGAGGAGAATGGACAAAAGAGAGGACCGACAAAACCTGGATGGGAAATCGGACTGGAACCCCAGATCACCAAACTTCGGAAAGAAGCTAAAACCGGTCACAGAAGGAAGGAGAACATGAAACGATTAAGAAGCAAAAATCAGAAACGCAAGGAAAAACTAAATGAGAAACATGAAGAAATAAAACAAAAGATAGCAGCAATAGAAGGAAGACTGAGACGATACAGGTACAAATCAGAACAGAGCAAACAGAACAGGACCTTTGAAAACAATGAAAGCCAGTTTTACAAAAACGTAAATGGAGAAAAAACATCAACAGAGCAACCGAACCCAACAGAAACAAAACAATTCTGGAGCAAGATATGGGAAGGACCAAAAAAGCACAACAAGAATGCTCAATGGTTGGAAAACATGAAAGATGAACTGCAGGAAATCGAACAAGGAACCGAAACATAAATCAACATAGAAACGATCAAAAAACCCCTAAGAAAAATGGCAAACTGGAGAGCACCAGGCCACGATGGAATACATGCATACTGGTTTTAAAAATTCACGACCCTGCATGAAAGACTAGCGCAGAAACTGATTGGATGTATCCGCAAAACAGACGTACCAGAATGGATGACGGAAGGAAAAACAACATTAATACAAAAAGACCCCAAAAAGGGAACGACCCCCAGCAACTACAGACCGATAACATGTCTACCAATAATGTGGAAAATTCTCACAGCACAACTGAGAGAACAAATCTACCAATCCCTGGACAAACGTGGACTGCTCCCCGAGGAACAAAAATGATGCCGGAAACGACAAAGAGGGGCACATGATCTACTATACATTGATCAAACGACCCTGAAGGAGGTGAAGAACAGACAAAAGACCATAACGATGGCATGGATTGACTACAAGAAAGCCTACGACAGAATCCCCCAAACATGGATAATTGAATGCTTTAAACTATACAAGAAACCAGACAGGATTATTAATCTCATCCAGAAAGCAATGGAAACATGTAGACTAAAACTGACAGCCGGAGGAAAATACCTGTCTGAAATAAAAATACAGAGAGGCATTTTTCAAGGAGACTCTCTATCACCACTATTGTTTATAATAGCCATGATGCCACTCAACTACATACTCAGAAAGTGTGATGCCGGATACAGGTTCACGAATACAGAACAAAGAATGAACCACCTGATGTACATGGATGACCTTAAACTGTTTGCAAAAAAAACGAAAAAGAACTGGAAAAGCTGATGAATACAACCAGGATATTCAGCCAGGATATCCAAATGGAGTTTGGAATAGAAAAATGTGCACTTCTAGAGATCAAAAGAGGAAAACTGGAAACGACATAAGGTATAGAACTCCCCAACCAAGAGGAGATGAGGGCGCTAGGAGAACATGATAGTTATAAATACTTGGGAGTTCTGGAAGCAGACACAATCAAATATACAGAAATGAAAGAGAAGATTGGAAAAGAATATCTACGAAGAACAAGGAAACTCTTAGAAACTAAACTATATAGCAGAAACCTAGTAAAAGGGATAAACACATGGGCTGTATCACTAATAAGATACTCTGGACCATTCATAGGCTGGACTAAAGAAGAACTCAGGCACCTTGACCAGAGGACTAGAAAACTAATGACTATTCAACATCCATTGCACCCAAAAGACGATACGGACAGACTCTACATGAAAAGAAATGAAGGAGGTAGAGGACTGGTAAGTATAGAAGACTGTGTGGAAGACACCAAAGAAGAGCTGGAGAAATATGTAACACAGAACACGGAAAGACTGATCACCACAGCAAGAGACACCAGCCCAACAAACAACTCCGGAAGCACTGAACCCAGAAACAAAAAGACAAGATAGGAAAAATGGGAAGAAAAACAACTACATGGACGCTTTATAAGACTCACAAGCGATGAAGCCAATGAAAACAGCTGGGCATGGCTAAGAAAAGGACACTTGAACAGAGAAACGGAATCTCTGCTGACGGCCGCACAGAACAATGCGATTAGGACAAACTTTATTAAAGCAAAGATAGATAAAACCCAGGAAAACAGCAAATGCCGATTGTGTGGACAAAGAGACGAAACGATAAACCATATAATAAGTGAATGCAGCAAGCTAGCCAAAAGGAATACAAGAACAGACATGACAGCGTGGGGAAAGAAGTACACCGGGAAATGTGCAAACAACTGAATTTCGAATATGCAAAAAAACGGTACAAACACAAACCAGAAACTGTACTAGAAAACGAAAAACACAAAATCATATGGGATATGAATGTACAAACAGACAAACTCATAACAGCAAGGAGACCGGATATGTCAATAATCAACAAGAAAGAAAAATTCTGCAAAATCGTAGACTTCGCCGTTCCAGCAGTCCACAGAGTGAAGATCAAAGAGACGGAAAAAAGCAGCAAATATACCGAACTTGCCAGAGAATTGAAAGGAATATGGAACATGAAGAAAGTCAGTATAACACCAATAATCATAAGAGCACTAGGAACAGTCCCCAAAAACATGGAGAAAAGACTAGGAGAAATAGGAATCAAAGGGATAACTGAGACCATACAAAGGGCAGTAATGATCAAAACAGCTACAATCCTGAGAAATGTCCTCGAATGCGGAAACCAACCCACATAAGCAACGAATGGAGAACAAACACATGGAAGCACAAGACAACAGAACCGTGGAAAATACAACCGCACGAGAGAGGCTCAAGCATAGGCTGACGCCACGAAAATTATGAACAGAGGGTCGAGGAGGGAAAGCGCAAACCAGACCTCTACTGGAAGAGCGCGGACAGCTCTGGGAACTTGGGGAGCCTTGTTGCCACTCGGGCCCCATAGGGTACCAATTGCCCTTATCAGCGGGAAACCGGTGGTGGGTGGCTGTTGAGATACCGCAAGGTCATCAGCGGTGATGAACGAAAAGAGGTGGAGCATACTGGAAGTCTGAGGAGACTTGTTGTCACTCAGACTCCAGGGAAACCACAGGTTGTTGGCAGTGGGCGATAACTGACGATGACCAGTGTGATAACTCCTAGTGAGTAAATAATAATAATAATAGGATAGATAGTAATAATGATAACAACAATATAATAAGTATAGATACTACAGTGGTTTGCATGTAAGAACTATACTTATCCAGAATATTTCAATGGTATAACGCAAATTACTGGTCCGTTACGTGCTAGCACATAGCTAAATGTTTAAGTAATGGATTAATTAAAACTCTTATGATTTCAAGATATTTATTGTTTCATATACATCTAATTCGTATGATCGAAATGATCTGATTTCGAACTTAAACGTTGGATTTCAGTTTATTTAAATGTTCAGATAAAGTGTAAATTTGCAGTATATATATATATATATATATATATATATATATTTATATATATGCATATATATATATATTTATATATATACATATATATATATTACTATATATATACATATATATATATATATATATGTATATATATAGGATCAAAAATGGAAAAAGCGGAAGATGTATGAGCTCAACGTTTCGCCCAACTGTTACGTGGTTTTATCAAGAGCGAACAAAAATACTAAAAATGACAAAAGACGAGAAAGTCTTTAAATTATGTGAAAATATATATAGTGGTAGGGTTTACAATTTATATAGAGTCAGAGAGAAATACATAACAACCATATATAGAAACAAAAACAACAAAGGTTATGTATTGCTAAAATTCATCAACAAGAAGGTCATCCGCAAAAGCATAATAAAATATTTTCAACACTCTCATCATATCTTTCCTAAGCACATTGATGAGTAACTAAATCCTTGAGTTCTTTTAAAATATAAATCTACGAATTTACGTAATTTGGCTAAAACTCTTGCACATGACGTACAAGAAAACCATTATATTTCAAAGAAGACATCTCTTTATATTACACACCGGGTCAAACTTTTCGACATTAACCATAACAATAAACTTAACACAAAACTAGGGATTTTTATTTTCAACAGCAGATGGAGATCTATTGGACGTCCTGAACTTATCCTAAACCTCTCCGACACCATACTCTCCAACACTGAGATGGAAGTTTTAAGTTTCGGGCACAAATTTACCACTGGAATTTACCTATAAAATAACAACTCACATGGTCGCCCGAAACCACAATCACGAGGACTCGGATTTTACTAAGGGTTTTATCTCTCTCTTTCTCTCTTTCTCTCTCTCTCTCTCTATATATATATATAATTTTACTTATCTTTTAATTTGTTAACTTTCTTACACCCAACATGCTTGTTCTGTCTAGCATGTGTCAAACTATTAGCCAATCAATAAGAGATAGAGGAGTCCATGAAGATATGGGAGTAAACATGACTGGAGGGTCAGCGGACCGTGACCTATATTTCACGAATACGACTTTTGATCAGATTTGAATTTTTCGTTACCTTTAATTTACTTTTTATTCTTTTTCTTAAGATCCGTTTTTCTGCTAGTGACATTCCCAATCCGGTTTTCTAAATGTTTACTTTTTATTTTTATTTAGTTGTGGAAGAGATGTTGTAGCATCGAACTGTTTGTTTATTGACATAAGACTGCAACATAGTTATATATATATATATATATATATATATATATATATATATATATGTATATATATAGTTTTCTTTTGACAATGAAAGTTTTTCTTTCGAAAATTTAAGATTACCTTTTGCCGAACTTTTTATTTACCTGTCAGTATTTACTATTCTGGTACTTAATCAGTTTTTCGTGAAATATTAATAAATCGTTTTGAGATTCGTTTTCTCTTCTCGTTTATTTCTGTTCACCCTTTCCACCTTCCGGCAACTACATCGCATTGTTACAGCCTCGGACTACTAACCTGCACTTATATATATATATATATATATATATATAAATATATATATATATATATATATATATATATATATATATATATATATATATATATATATATATATATATATATATTGGGTTTACTTTAAGTATACCTGTCCCAAGACGAGTAAAATTAATTTCGCGGAAAATATAGTTTTGTAACAGTGTTATGTTGCATTCTGGTTATTAAAATAAATATATACAGCTATAAGTTTAAAAAAAATACACATTATTGCTCGTATAATTAGGATGTATTTTTGATATACCTATCGGACAATTAATTTTTAAAAGAACAAATACAGTTCGTTAGCACAGGTCCTGACACTTCCACGTCACTTCTCGAATGATTTTTCCATGACTGCGTCCTATCAGACGCGGATGTTCGCTCTGGTTCGTTACCTGATTTTGTTTATACGCCAAGCCAATCGATGAGAAAAATACATGTGCCAAGACTGATCAAATTAATTCACAAAATATATTAGTTTTTCACCACTTTTATATCCTCTCACAAAGATATAAATAGGGACATAGTTCTAATAAACCTTATGTCTAGAAGTCTTATTCTAATGTTGATAAAACACGTTACTTGATTTTGGTTCTAGAAAATGTATAAAAGTAAAGACTAAGGGTCTTAAGAAAAAAATAAAATTTAGGGAATCTGACTTAATTGATGTATAATGACGGAGAATAAAACTAATGCAAATCTGAATTATTTGAATTTTAAAATGCGAGTTTTTATCCATATTATTCTGAGAACTTTATTAAATGCTTCAAAAGAAGTGAAATATAAGAAATATTCAGTAATGTATGTTGATTATCTATTGGTAGAATGTAAGAAAATTGAGAGGTATCTAAATTTTCACGAAGGGCTGCCACTACTCTTTGCTTTTCAGTATAAAATAAAGTAATCTCAATATAGCCTTCTTTACTTACTCTTACACCTAGAAGTTCAGTTCCAAAATCCATAATGATCGGTTAATTAGTTACGCAGTGACTCCTGTAAATACAACTATATATACATATACACATACATAACTTTTTATATATTGTATATGTTTTTATTTATACAAACATTTAGGCTACATATGTGCAAACATTTTTCAACTACGACTTTATTTAAAGTCTAGGTTTGACAGCCGAAAATACATATGAGGAAGCTGGACTTTAGATGAACTCGCAGATGAAAAATGTATGCACATATGTAGAAATATAATGTTGTTCCAAATAAAAATGTATACTAAAATGCAGTCTACTTGCCTTTAGGCACTATCTTATAAACACTGGAGTTTGTATTGGATTAATACCTATGCACCAGAAAACATACAAACACTATATATTAAATTCGTTCAAAAATATTAATAAAATGAACTAAAAATCAATATTTTTGAAAAGTTTCTAATACTAGGTATAGCTAGATAAATATTTATGCTATAAACATTTAGTTTGGCTTAAGTAATTATAGTCACGTTTCAACGATTACGCCTTTTCAGAGCCCAAAATAATTATGAACATATGAATTCGAATAATGGTTAGATAAAAAAAAAGCGAAACAAGCTATAAAAGTCAAAATCAAAAAACAAAAAATAAAAAACAACAAAGATTAACAGCAGCACAAAAGGTCAAAAGTTGCGACCGCGAATAAAAACGTTCAGATTTTAAATACAGTCGTGAAGAATTATTCAGGAAAGGGCAAGTGTAATGACTGTAGAACATGAAATCGTTACTTCGTCGCCGAAAATTCAATTTGTTGCTATTTTTCTTTTTGTTATTTTCCTCTTTATCCACATTTTATTCATTTAAATTTTACGGCAAGCAAACGCAAATTCAATTTTAGAGAGAAAAAAATGATAAAACCAAAGTAAAAATTAGTTTAAGAAACTTCAAACAAATTATCTTGGCTGACTATTAAAGTAACTAAGAGATGATGTATTGACACCCTGTAATGGAATTATAATTATGAATATTAAAAGTTTAAATAGAAAAATAGACTATTGGAGATTGTAAAAACGGTTTGTAAATTATCTTAAACACAAAAAATAATTCCACTGGATCAGTAATTTATATTTACACCATTCTTCTATTAATAAATATAAAAATCCGACTCTTATTAAAATGCAGTTAAAATCATTTCAGCTTATTCACATCAACAAATAAAACCGCTAATAAATAAATAACACGTTGGTTATATCACTAACTAATTATATTAACAGAAAAAAACGCTAAAAAATAAATAACACGTTGGTTATATCATAATTAATTATATTAACAAATAAAACTGCGAATAAATGAATAACACGATGGTAATATCACTAAGACAATACATAAGGAAACAACACCACTAATAAATAAATGACACGTAGGTTATATCAATAATTAATTACATTGACAAATAAAACCGCTAATAAATAAAGAACACGTTCATAATATCACGAATTAATCACATAAACAAATAATACAGCTAATAAATTAATAATACTTTGGTAATAGTACTAATTACTTACATGACCAAATAAAACGGCTGATAAATAAATAACACGTTGGTAATATTACTAATTCACTAAATTTACAAATAAAACCGCTAATAAATAAATAACACGTTCATAATATCACGAATTAATCACATAAACAAATAATACCGCTAATAAATTAATAGTACTAATTACTTACATGACCAAATAAAACGGCTGATAAATAAATAACACGTTGGTAATATTACTAATTCACTAAATTTACAAATAAAACCGCTAATAAATAAATAACACGTTCATAATATCACGAATTAATCACATAAACAAATAATACCGCTAATAAATTAATAGTACTAATTACTTACATGACCAAATAAAACGGCTGATACATCAATAACAGGTTGGTAATATTACTAATTCATTACATTTACAAATAAAACCGCTAATAAATAAATAACACGTTCATAATATCACGAATTAATCACATAAACAAATAATACCGCTAATAAATTAATAGTACTAATTACTTACATGACCAAATAAAACGGCTGATAAATCAATAACACGTTGGTAATATTACTAATCCACTACATTTACAAATAAAACCGCTAATAAATAAATAACACGTTGGTAATTGCACTAATTTATTACATTAACAAATAAAAGGCTAATGATATAATAACACTTTGATAATATCACTAACTAATTATATTAACAGATAAAACTCCTAATAAACAAGTAACGCGTTGGTAAAATTACTAATAAAATACATTAACAAATAGAATTGCTAATAAATAACACGTTGGTAATATAACTAATTAATTATATAAACAAATCAAACCGCTAAGAAATAAACCCCGCGTTGGTAATATCACTAATTAAATTCATTAACAAATAAAGCCGTGATTAAATGAATAACACGTTGGTAATATCACTAATAAAATACATTAAACAATAAAACCGCTAATAAATTAATAACACGTTGGTAATTGCACTAATTAATTATATTAACAAATAAAACTGCAAATAAATAAATAACACGTTGGTAATATCACTAATTAAATACATTAACAAATAAAACCGCTAATAAATTAATAACACGTTGGTAATATCACTAATTAAATTCATTAACAAATAAAGCCGTGATTAAATAAATAACACGTTGGTAATATCACTAATCAAATACATTAAACAATAAAACCGCTAATAAATTAATAACACGTTGGTAATTGCACTAATTAATTATATTAACAAATAAAACTGCAAATAAATAAATTACACGTTGGTAATATCACTAATTAAATATATTAACAAATAAAACCGCTAATAAATTAATAACACGTGGGTAATATCACTAATTAAATTCATTAACAAATAAAGCCGTGATTAAATAAATAACACGTTGGTAATATCACTAATCAAATACATTAAACAATAAAACCGCTAATAAATTAATAACACGTTGGTAATTGCACTAATTAATTATATTAACAAATAAAACTGCAAATAAATAAATTACACGTTGGTAATATCACTAATTAAATATATTAACAAATAAAACCGCTAATAAATTAATAACACGTTGGTAATATCACTAATTAATTATATTAACAAACAAAACCGCTAATAAGTAAATACTACGTTGGTAATATCACTAATTACATACATTAACAAATAAAACTTCTAATAAATAAAAAACACGTTGGTAATATAACTAATTAAATATATTAACTTATATAACCGCTAATAAATAAATAACACGTAGGTAATATCACTAATTAATTATATTAACAAATAAAATCGCTAATAAATAAATAACACGTTGGTTATTTCACTACTAAATTACATCAACTAATAAAACCGCTAATAAATAAATAACACGTTAGTAATATCACTAATTAAATACATTAACAAATTAAGCCGTTAATAAATAAATAACGCGTTCGTAATAGCACTAATAAATTACATTACCAAATAAAACAGCTAATGAATAACACGTTGGTAATATCACGATTAAAATCTATTAACAAATAAAACCGCGAATAAATAAATAACACGTTGCTAATATAACTAATTAATGATATTCACAAATAAAACTGCTTATAAATCAATCACACGTTGGTAATATCACTAATTAATTAAATAAACAAATAAAACTGCTGATAAATAACACGTTAGTAATTGCACTACCTAATTACATAAAACCGTTAATGAATAAATAATACGTGGGAAATATAACTAATTAATTTCATTGACAAATAAAACCGCTAATAAATAAATAACACGTTGGTAATAGCACTCATCCATTACATTAACAAATAAAACCGCTAATGAGTAAAGTATACTTAGCTAATAGAACTAATTAATTATATTAACAAATAAAACCGATAATAAAATAACAACCCGTTGATAATTGATCTAATTAATTACATTAACAAATATAACCGATAACAAATAAATAACACGTTAATAATATCACTAAATAAATACATTACCAAATCCAACCGAAAAAGAAATTACACGTTGGTAATATCACTGATATATTATATTAAATAAAACCGATAATAAATAAATACAACTTTGGTAATATCACTGATATATTATATTAAATAAAACCGATAATAAATAAATACAACTTTGGTAATATCACTGATATATTATATTAAATAAAACCGATAATAAATAAATACAACTTTGGTAATATCACTGATATATTATATTAAATAAAACCGATAATAAATAAATAAAACTTTGGTAATATCACTAATTGCATACATTAAAATATAAAACTGCAAATAAATAAATAACACGCAGGTTATATAACTAATTAATTATATTAACAAAAAAAAGCGCTAATAAATAAATAACACGTTGGTAATAGCACTCGTTAATTACATTAACAAATAAAACCGTTAATCAATAAATAACACGTTGGTAATAGGACTAATAAATTACATTAACAAATAAAACCGCTAATAAATAACGCGTGGGTAGTATCACTAATTAATTACATTAACAAGTAACACCGCTAATAAATAAATAACACGTTGGTAATATAACTAATTTAATACATTAACAAATAAAACCGCTAACAAATAAATAACGCGTTGGTAATTGCACTAATTCATTAATTAACAAATAAAACCCCTAACAAATAAATAACGCGTGGGTAGTATCACTAATTAATTACATTAACAAGTAACACCGCTAATAAATTATTCACACGTTGGTAATATCACTCGTTAATTACATTAACTAATATAACCGCTAATACATAAATAGAACGTTGGTAATATCACTAATGTATGATAATTATTGATAAAACTGCTAATAAACAAATAGCATGTTTTGAATATCACGAATTAATTACATAATTGATAAAAGCGTTAATAAATAAATAGCACGTTGCTAATATCACTACTTAACTACATTAACAAATAAAACCGCTAATAAATAAATAGCATGTTTTGAATATCACGAATTAATTACATAATTGATAAAAGCGTTAATAAATAAATAGCACGTTGCTAATATCACTACTTAACTACATTAACAAATAAAACCGCTAATAAATAAATAGCACGTGTGTAATATCACGAATTAATTACATTTATTAATAAAACCGCTCATCAATCATATCCCGTTTGTAATATCACTAACTAGCGGGGCTACCCGGCGTTGCTCGGGGTCATAAAAACATATAATTGAAGAAAAATCGTGTGTGTAACATCTTTATATACAAACTTCTATTTCTCCCCCCCCCCCTTTCTCTATAGCCGTCTCTTTATCTTTCTACCTTTCTCTTCCCTGGTCACCCCATTTCAGCGCTACTTTCTAATTTTGCCTTTTGCGAAAGCTGTTTCTTCCCCACCATTTCTCCTACGTTGGCCAGGGCAATAGTATATCATATTTCTATAAAAAGTAACACCTCTATCTGCGCCTTTTATATAAGAACTTATCTCCGCCCCGGTGTTCATACTATATACGTATCTATCATCACCCCGGTGCGCATACTATATACGTACCTATCGCCGCCCCAGTGCACATACTATATATGTACCTATCGCCGCCCCAGTGCAGATACTATTTAAGTACCTATCGCCGCCTCGGTGCGAATGCTAAATAGTACCTATCGCCGTTCCGGTGTGCATGCTACATAAGTACCTATCGCTGCCCTATTGCGAATAATTAATATGTACATATTGCCGCTTTGATGCGAATGCTAAATACGTACCTATCGCCGCTTTGGTGCGAATGCTAAATACGTACCTATCGCCGGCCCGGTGCGAATGCTAAATACGTACCTATAGCCGCCCCGGTGCGAATGCGAAATACATACCTTTCGCCGTTCCGGTGCATGTGCTATATACGTACCTATCGCCGCCCCGGTGCACGTGCTATATACGTCCATATCGCCGCCCCGGTGCGCGTGCTATATATGTACTGACTGCCGCCGCAGAGCGCATGCTATGTACGTACTTATTGCTGCCCATGTGTACATGTTATATACGTAGCTATCGCCACCCCTAAATTCTGAATACGTACCTATAGCCGCCCCGGTGTGGAAGCTAAATAGGTACTAATTGCTGCCCCGGTGCGAATGCTAAATACATACCTATCGCCGCCCCGGTGTGAATTCTAAATACGTACCTATCACCGCCCCGGTGTGAATTCTAAATACATACCTATCGCTGCCCCGGGTCGGAAGCTAAATACGTACATATCGCCACCCTGGTGCGAATGCTAAATACATACCTATCGCCGCCCCGGTGTGAATGCTAAATACATACCTATCGCCACCCTGGTGTGAATGCTAAATACGTACCTATCGCCGCCCCGGTGTGAATGCTAAATACATACCTATCGCCGCCCCGGTGTGAATGCTAAATACATACCTATCGCCGCCCCGGTGTGAATGCTAAATACGTACCTATCGCCGCTCCGGTGTGAATTTTAAGTACGTACCGTTCGCCGCCCCGGTGCGCGTGCTATATACGTACCTATCGCCGCCCCGGTGTGAATTTTAAATACGTACCTTTCGCCGCCCCGGTGCGCGTGCTATATACGTACCTATCAGCGCCCTGGTGCACGTGCTATATATGAACCGATCGCTGCCCCAGTGCACATGCTAAATACATGCCTATCACCGCCCCGGTGCACATACTATATACATACTTATTGCCGCTGATGTGCACATGCTATATACGTACTTATCGCCACCGCTGAATGCTAAATAAGTACCTATCTCCGCCCAGGGATGAATGCTAAATACGTACATATTGCCGCCCCGGTGTGCATACACCATATGTACCTATCACTGCCCCAGTGTGAATACTAAATATGTACATATCGCCGCCCCTGTGCGAATGCTGAATACGTACCTATCGCAACCCTAGGGCGAATGCTAAATACGTAACTATCGCCACCCCTATACACTACTATATACGTACCTATGCCACCCCAGGGCACATACTATATATAAACCTATCGCCGGCCTGGTGCGCATAATATATTCGTACCTATCGCGGCTCTGGTGTGCATACTACATACTTACCTATTTTTGCAAGGGTGCACATACTATATATGTACCTATCTCCAGCCCAGTTCGCACACGTAAGAACTCATATTAGTGCACCCCTGTCGTGTTTGAAAAACAAAATAGTGTTCATTCATGTATTGTCACTATCATAAATATAAATAATTTTAGTTAAAAACAGAAAAAAAGAAATGTTTTTGCCTCCCCCCACGAACATTTTTTCCATCCTCCCACATACTTAGAAATATTTTTAATTTAAAAGAAATAAAAAAGAAAAGAAAATTTTTTGACCCGCCCCAAAAATTTTATGTTCCCCCCATACATAGAAATATTTTTAGTTTAAAAAAAGAAAAAAAAATTTTTTTTAGCTCCCCCGCCCCGAAAATTTTTTTTTCATCCTGCCCCATACATATAAATATTGTCAATGAAAAAGATAAAAGAAAAGGAAAAAAATGTTGCCCCCCACCCCAATTTTTTTTTACACTCCCGGTGCGCATGCTATATTCGTACTTATGGCATCCCATGTGCACATGCTATATACGTTCCTATCGCCACCGCTGAATGCTAAATACGTACCTATAGTCTCCTCGGTGCGAATGCTAAATAGGTACCTATCGCCGCCCCGGTGCGAATGGTAAATACGTTTATATCGCCGCTAAAAATTTCCACGACCACCAATCTCTCCAGGCCCCCCAACTTTTTTTTACTCTCGCCCAACCCTGAGTAATATTTTTAGTTCCAAAAATAAAAAAAATATAAAAAAATTTGGCCCGACCCCTAAAAAGTTTGTCCTGACCTCTAAACATTTCCCCGAGCCCCCAATCTCTTCAGAACGCCCCCAACTTTTTTATTATTCTCTCCCAATCCTAAGAAATATTGTTAGTTAAAAAAATAAAAAAACAAAAAAAATTTGGCTCGACCTATAAAAAGTTTGTCCTGACCCCTAAAAATTTCCCCGACCCCCCCAATCTCTCCAGCCGCCCCCCCACAGTTTTTTTACTCTCGCCCACCCTGAGTAATATTTTTGTTCAAAAAATAAAAAAATTTGGCCCGACCACTTAAAAGTTTGTCCTGACCCCTGAAAATTTCTCCGACCCCCCAATCTTTCCAGCCCCCATCAATTTCTTTTACTCTCCCAAACATGAGAAATATTTTGAGTTCAAAGAAAAAAAAAAAATTTGGCCTGACCCCTAAAATTTTCCCCGACCCCCTAATCTCTCCAGCCCCCCCCCCCTCCAACTTTTTTTCACTCTTCCCCTGAGGAATATTTTAAGTTCAAAAAAAGAAAAAAAAAAATTTGGCCGGACCCCTAAAGAATTTGGCCTGACCCTTAAATTTTCCCCGACCCCCTAATCTCTCCAGCCCCCCCACCAACTTTTTTTTTCAGTGTCCCACAACCCTGAGAAATATTTTAAGTTAAAAAAACATAAAATAAAAAATTTGGCCTGACCCCTAAAAAATTTGTCCTGACCCCTAAAATTTAATTGTGTTTTTAAACGTGAGTTAACGCACTTCCTTAGCTATCCTCTAACAAATAAATTTCATTAAAAAACATTAATTGGTTTATGAACTTGAGGTATTACGTAATTAAATTACAATATGACTCAGCAATTTCAAATTACTATAAAATATAATGAAAAATAAATGTAAAGCCCCCCCCCCCGATGAAATATTCCCCATGGACCCCTAAGGGCTGGGTTAATAGATTCGAGAATACTCTCATCATCTTACTCTGTGAATTTTACATAAGAATACACTTTTATATGTTATGTATATATTCTCTAACCTTGTTTTAAACACCTTAATTGTGTGTTTTAAACGTGAGTTAACGCACTTCCTTAGCTACCCTCTAAAAAATAAATGTCATTAAAAAACATTAATTGGTTTATGAACTTGAGGTATTACGTAATTAAATTACAATATGACTCAGCAATTTCAAATTACTATAAAATATAATGAAAAATAAATGAAAATTCCCCCCCCCCCTCGATGAAATATTCCCCATGGACCCCTAAGGGCTGGGTTAATAGATTCGAGAATACTCTCATCATCTTACTCTGTGAATTTTACATAAGAATACACTTTTATATGTTATGTATATATTCTCTAACCTTGTTTTAAACACCTTAATTGTGTGTTTTAAACGTGAGTTAACGCACTTCCTTAGCTACCCTCTAAAAATAAATTTCATTAAAAAACATTAATTGGTTTATGAACTTGAGGTATTACGTAATTAAATTACAATATGACTCAGCAATTTCAAATTACTATAAAATATAATGAAAAATAAATGAAAATTCCCCCCCCCCCTCGATGAAATATTCCCCATGGACCCCTAAGGGCTGGGTTAATAGATTCGAGAATACTCTCATCATCTTACTCTGTGAATTTTACATAAGAATACACTTTTATATGTTATGTATATATTCTCTAACCTTGTTTTAAACACCTTAATTGTGTGTTTTAAACGTGAGTTAACGCACTTCCTTAGCTACCCTCTAAAAATAAATTTCATTAAAAAACATTAATTGGTTTATGAACTTCAGGTATTACGTAATTAAATTACAATATGACTCAGCAATTTCAAATTACTATAAAATATAATGAAAAATAAATGTAAAGCCCCCCCCCCCGATGAAATATTCCCCATGGACCCCTAAGGGCTGGGTTAATAGATTCGAGAATACTCTCATCATCTTACTCTGTGAATTTTACATAAGAATACACTTTTATATGTTATGTATATATTCTCTAACCTTGTTTTAAACACCTTAATTGTGTGTTTTAAACGTGAGTTAACGCACTTCCTTAGCTACCCTCTAAAAAATAAATGTCATTAAAAAACATTAATTGGTTTATGAACTTGAGGTATTACGTAATTAAATTACAATATGACTCAGCAATTTCAAATTACTATAAAATATAATGAAAAATAAATGAAAATTCCCCCCCCCCCCTCGATGAAATATTCCCCATGGACCCCTAAGGGCTGGGTTAATAGATTCGAGAATACTCTCATCATCTTACTCTGTGAATTTTACATAAGAATACACTTTTATATGTTATGTATATATTCTCTAACCTTGTTTTAAACACCTTAATTGTGTGTTTTAAACGTGAGTTAACGCACTTCCTTAGCTACCCTCTAAAAATAAATTTCATTAAAAAACATTAATTGGTTTATGAACTTGAGGTATTACGTAATTAAATTACAATATGACTCAGCAATTTCAAATTACTATAAAATATAATGAAAAATAAATGAAAATTCCCCCCCCCCCTCGATGAAATATTCCCCATGGACCCCTAAGGGCTGGGTTAATAGATTCGAGAATACTCTCATCATCTTACTCTGTGAATTTTACATAAGAATACACTTTTATATGTTATGTATATATTCTCTAACCTTGTTTTAAACACCTTAATTGTGTGTTTTAAACGTGAGTTAACGCACTTCCTTAGCTACCCTCTAAAAATAAATTTCATTAAAAAACATTAATTGGTTTATGAACTTGAGGTATTACGTAATTAAATTACAATATGACTCAGCAATTTCAAATTACTATAAAATATAATGAAAAATAAATGAAAATTCCCCCCCCCCTCGATGAAATATTCCCCATGGACCCCTAAGGGTTGGGTTAATAGATTCGAGAATACTCTCATCATCTTACTCTGTGAATTTTACATAAGAATACACTTTTATATGTTATGTATATATTCTCTAACCTTGTTTTAAACACCTTAATTGTGTGTTTTAAACGTGAGTTAACGCACTTCCTTAGCTACCCTCTAAAAATAAATTTCATTAAAAAACATTAATTGGTTTATGAACTTGAGGTATTACGTAATTAAATTACAATATGACTCAGCAATTTCAAATTACTATAAAATATAATGAAAAATAAATGAAAATTCCCCCCCCCCTCGATGAAATATTCCCCATGGACCCCTAAGGGCTGGGTTAATAGATTCGAGAATACTCTCATCATCTTACTCTGTGAATTTTACATAAGAATACACTTTTATATGTTATGTATATATTCTCTAACCTTGTTTTAAACACCTTAATTGTGTGTTTTAAACGTGAGTTAACGCACTTCCTTAGCTACCCTCTAAAAATAAATTTCATTAAAAAACATTAATTGGTTTATGAACTTGAGGTATTACGTAATTAAATTACAATATGACTCAGCAATTTCAAATTACTATAAAATATAATGAAAAATAAATGAAAATTCCCCCCCCCCCTCGATGAAATATTCCCCATGAACCCCTAAGGGCTGGGTTAATAGATTCGAGAATACTCTCATCATCTTACTCTGTGAATTTTACATAAGAATACACTTTTATATGTTATGTATATATTCTCTAACCTTGTTTTAAACACCTTAATTGTGTGTTTTAAACGTGAGTTAACGCACTTCCTTAGCTACCCTCTAAAAAATAAATGTCATTAAAAAACATTAATTGGTTTATGAACTTGAGGTATTACGTAATTAAATTACAATATGACTCAGCAATTTCAAATTACTATAAAATATAATGAAAAATAAATGAAAATTCCCCCCCCCCTCGATGAAATATTCCCCATGGACCCCTAAGGGCTGGGTTAATAGATTCGAGAATACTCTCATCATCTTACTCTGTGAATTTTACATAAGAATACACTTTTATATGTTATGTATATATTCTCTAACCTTGTTTTAAACACCTTAATTGTGTGTTTTAAACGTGAGTTAACGCACTTCCTTAGCTACCCTCTAACAAATAAATTTCATTAAAAAACATTAATTGGTTTATGAACTTGAGGTATTACGTAATTAAATTACAATATGACTCAGCAATTTCAAATTACTATAAAATATAATGAAAAATAAATGAAAAGCCCCCCCCCCCCGATGAAATATTCCCCATGGACCCCTAAGCGCTGGGTTAATAGATTCGAGAATACTCTCATCATCTTACTCTGTGAATTTTACATAAGAATACACTTTTATATGTTATGTATATATTCTCTAACCTTGTTTTAAACACCTTAATTGTGTGTTTTAAACGTGAGTTAACGCACTTCCTTAGCTACCCTCTAAAAAATAAATTTCATTAAACAACATTAATTGGTTTATGAACTTGAGGTATTACGTAATTAAATATGACTCAGCAATTTCAAATTACTATAAAATATCATCAAAAATAAATGAAAAGCCCCCCCCCCCGATGAAATATAAATGCACATTGGTCTTTATTATAGATAAATATAAATGCACATTGGTCTTTATTATAGATACAAATAAATGCACATTGGTCTTTATTATAGATACAAATAAATGCACATTGGTCTTTATTATAGATACAATTAAATGCACATTGGTCTTTATTATAGATTTTCTTAATATCCCCCCCCCCCCCCAAGAAAAAAATTGGCCTGAGGCGCTCACACCGGCGAATGCCGTCACCCCCCTCCCAATTTGGCATGAAAGGAGGAGGTAATGCCTATCATGATAACGGAAGGGAGGGGGAGGAATATTAGCGTCTATTAAAAGGTTGTAGTGTGAGTGAATTTCTTCCTGACACTTTGCATTATTTTTCAAATTATCTGCCACTCTCTGACGTCATGATGACCTGATATAACCGGACACAATTTAGAGCAAGACCGGGTACATCCGGCAAGGGATTATGGGACAGGTGCGGATGTGATTGAGCAACCCTTGTTTCACTACACACACTTAACATAGGATTCCTATGTTGTTATTGATGCATCCGGACAGAAGTTATTGGATGATCTGATACAACCGGACACAATTTAGGGCAAGACCGGGTACATCCGGCAAGGGATTATGGGATGTTTACAGTGACTCTGCATTTTTATCGGATTAGTACACAAATACATTAGAGTAATTTACTCCTCTCCAGGAGTTAGGCACAAGGCCAGTTTTTATCCTACTCCCACCAGTAAGATGTGACCCAAGCTCGGGTCGGAAAGTGGGGGTTGAAAAGCCAGCGCCCGAGAGGTGAAATACATTAGATTATTTCGAATATGTTAAAAAAATGGCGTATAAAAGCTATGTTGAATTAGAGAAAAACGGCCTAGAGGAGTCTAAAAAATTTTGTTGATATTTAAAACTCATGTAATAATTTGTTAAATAGTATTGTACAATGTTTGTTGAAAGAAAATCATAGTTATTACTACTTGTTAATTTATTAAAGTAATTTGAACAGTGTATAGTGGATAGGCTGCTGTACTGCAGTAGATTTGTTATAAATAATCCAGTAAATCGCATCAAACTTTTTAAGCTTTGTCGGCCTTTTGGCTAAGGGAAAAAAAATGAAAAAAAGGAAGAAGAAGAAAAAAAAAAAAAAAAAAAAAAAAAAAAAACCCCCCGAAGGAAAATTTTAAGATTGCAAACTAATTTTACAATAGCCTAAGTAGGACTGCCCCTAGAGTAAATGTGGTATTGTGGTGACTGAGATGATTCTAGTTAAGAGTAGGATAGACAATTTTATTACCTTTGACAAAGGATGACCAACGACACCCACCCCCACACTTTTGATGGCCTTGTGCCTAATTTGTTTTGAATATTAACATGTATTTTCTGCAAATAAATTTTTCAAAGTGTAGTATCTGTTCTCGGCATTTTTGCCTTGAGATCAAGTGTATTATCTAGTCCTATCCGATAGGTGTCGATCTTACACTCTCGAATCAAAAATCAGATTATCATTTATTTTTTAATCCCTTTTCCTTTGGTGCACTTCCTCTCCCCTAAAGTACGGCTGATCGCGCCCACGGTAGGGATCTCTCTCACGCCGACTAATACTCAGATTTCCCCTGAGGCGCTCATACCGGCGAATGCCCACATTCCCCCTCCCCAGATTTCGCCTGAGGTGCTCATACCGACGAATGCCGACATTCCCCCTCCCTAAATTCGGCCTGAGGGCCCCGACTGCTGACATTCCCCCTCCCCAGATTTCGCCTGAGGCGCTCATACCGGCGAATGCCGACATTCCTCCTCCCCAGATTTGGCCTGAGGCGCCCCACCACCGAATGCCGACACTCCCCCTCCCCCAAATTTCGCCTTAAGCGCTCATACCGCCGAATGCCGATACTCCCCCGCCCCCAAATTTCGCCTGAGGCGCTCACACCGACGAATGTCGACACTCATCCTCCCCAAATTTGGCCTGAGGCGCTCATAACGGCGAATGCCGACACTCCCCCTCCCCCAAATTTGGCCTGAGGCGCTCATACCAGCGAATGCCGACATTCCCCCTCCTCACATTTGGCCTGAGGCGCCCCACCGCCGAATGCCGACACTCCCTCTCCCCAGATTTGGCCTGTGGCACGCACATCGGTGAATGCCGACATCCCCCCCCCTATTTGGCCTGAAAGGAGGAGGTAATGCCTGGAAGTATTATATCAGGATAACAGAACGGCCATAGTGAGGAAGGGAGGGGGGAAGGAATATTAGCGTCTATTAATAATTAAGAAAGAAAGTGTGGGAGTGAGAGGGGAAGAAGAAAGAAAGAAAAAAAATGGTTGTAGTGTGAGTGAATTTCTACCCGCCACTCCCTTACTCTGACGTCATATCTAGTTGCATTATTTTTCTTCTCAAATTAGTATAAATAACGTTGAAAAATGGAGTTAAAAGCCACCCCCCATTGGAGAAAAGTGCTCAGTCGACCCCGGAAGAGTCAATTTTTTTTTTCGGTTCCGAGATATTAGACGCGCCTGGGCTGGCCGGTCGGAATGATATCACCCGTGTGACCGTGTGTTGGGTACTTTCGGAGGAGAAGCTTTACATACATACATACATACATACATACAGACAGGTGGGATTTATATAATAGATTAATTACATTAATTAATAAAACCGCTCATAAATCATATCCCGTTTGTAATATCACTAATTAATTACATTTATCAATAAAACCGCTCATAAATCATATCTCGTTTGTAATATCACTAATTAATTACATTTATTAATAAAACCGCTCATAAATCATATCCCGTTTGTAATATCACTAATTAATTACATTTATAAATAAAACCGCTCATAAATCATATCACGTTTGTAATATCACTAATTAATTACATTTATTAATAAAACCGCTCATAAATCATATCACGTTTGTAATATCACTAATTAATTACATTTATTAATAAAACCGCTCATAAATCATATCACGTTTGTAATATCACTAATTAATTACATTTATTAATAAAACCGCTCATAAATCATATCCCGTTTGTAATATCACTTATTAATTACATTTATTAATAAAACCGCTCATAAATCATATCCCGTTTGTAATATCACTTATTAATTACATTTATTAATAAAACCGCTCATAAATCATATCCCGTTTGTAATATCACTAATTAATTACATTTATTAAGAAAACCGCTCATAAATCATATCTCGTTTGTAATATCACTAATTAATTACATTTATTAATAAAACCGCTCATAAATCATATCCCGTTTGTAATATCACTAATTAATTACATTTATTAATAAAACCGCTCATAAATCATATCACGTTTGTAATATCACTAATTAATTACATTTATTAATAAAACCGCTCATAAATCATATCACGTTTGTAATATCACTAATTAATTACATTTATTAATAAAACCGCTCATAAATCATATCACGTTTGTAATATCACTAATTAATTACATTTATTAATAAAACCGCTCATAAATCATATCCCGTTTGTAATATCACTTATTAATTACATTTATTAATAAAACCGCTCATAAATCATATCCCGTTTGTAATATCACTAATTAATTACATTAATTAATTAAACCGCTCATAAATCATATCCCGTTTGTAATATCACTAATTAATTACATTTATTAATAAAACCGCTCATAAATCATATCCCGTTTGTAATATCACTAATTAATTACATTTATTAATAAAACCGCTCATAAATCATATCCCGTTTGTAATATCACTAATTAATTACATTTATAAATAAAACCGCTCATAAATCATATCCCGTTTGTAATATCACTAATTAATTACATTAATTAATAAAAGCGCTAATAAATAAATAACAGGTGGGTTATATCACTAATAAATACATCAACAAATAAAACCGCTAATAAATAAATAACACGTTGGTTATATTACTAAATAATTACTTTGAGGACATAAAAAAAACCTTAAAAACTAAAGAACTACAAAAAAGAATAAATAACCATGGTTTTAATGTTTTTCCATTTTTCAAGGCTTTTCATAATATACAAAGGGATCTCATTTTCGTTAATATTATTTATATGTATGTATGTGTACATTTGTTATTATGCATGTGTGCGTATCTCTCTCTCTCTCTCTCTATATATATATATATATATATATATATATATATATATATATGCATGTGTATATGCGCGTGTACGTATGTATTTATATACGTATTAGCAACAAATTAATTACATTAGTTAGTCTATTCGTAAAGAAACAAACATGACAATTCCATTTTTTTGCGGAAAAAATTAAATAAATACAATAAGGGAGAAGAAGAAATAAGAAAAAGAAAAATCGCAAGAGAGTAAATCTTCTTTTGATGAAGCAATGATATGAAGTTTTACAATCATTATACACGCCCCTATTAACATAATTAACCCATACTGTGTTCAAAAGCTGAAGGTTTTTTATTGAGGGTTAAACTTGCGACACGCTCTGCCACCGTTATTTGTTATTGTTTGCTTTTTCTCTGATACCTGGGGTTTTTTTTCATGTACCTATCATTCCTTTTTATATTTTCATAAATTTAGGCTCTGCGTAAGCGTAATAATTGAAATGTGCCTATAAATATGTAAGCACAACTAAAGGTACATATAATAAATATTTATATACATATATAAATATATGTATATAAAAGACAATTAGAAAACAATACAATACAGAGGTGTAACGATAGACACCTTAAACAATGCTTAAAGGAAAGTACATCAATCTTTTCTTCTCAGTGGAAGACCCATAAGCTCAACGTTTCGCCCGATGTGATGTGGGCTGTTTCAAGAGCGGATGAAAAGTGTGCTAAAAATATATGTATGTATAATTATATGCTAACATTTTGCACACTTATTTCTCACACTTTACATATTTGCATATATTTCCCTCCATTCAAACCCTACCACTATATATATTCCCCAATTATATGACCTTCCCGTCTTTTATCATTTTTAGCACACTTTTCATCCGCTCTTGAAAAAGCCCACATCACATAGGGCGAAACGTTGAGCTTATGAGTCTTCAACTGTTCCATTTTTAATTTCATATATATATATATATATATATATATATATATATATATATATATATATATATATGTATATGTACATATATATATGTATATGTACATATATATATATATATATATATATATATATATGTATATACATATACATATATATATATATATATATATATATATATATATTAGTTACTTCTGCTGACTATCATTTAATCATGGTTTATAATTATTCTGCACACATGATGGTGTCAAATATTCTTGTAGATAACGTATATCTTCTTGTTCTGGTAAAATACGAGTAAATCTTTCTGATATTAAATTCGCATTTTGTCGGTTTTAGAATCACTTCAACCGCTGAATACATTTTATCTCAGAGAGGTCTAAAGAACTCATTAGCCAAAATGGTCTGATAGAGAGGAAACGAAACAACAACAACAACAACAACAATAATAATGATAATAATAATAATAATAATAATAATAATAATAATAATAATAATAATAATAATAAGAAGAAGAAGAAGAAGAAGAATAATAATAATAATAATAAGAAGAAGAAGAAGAAGAAGAAGAAGAAGAAGAAGACGAAGAAGAAGAAGAATGGTACCAGCATAGGCTGACACAACACAAAATAATAATAATAGTGTCAAGGAGTATGTAAAGACCGAGGAGGGACAGCACAAACCAGACCTTCACGAAAAGTGCGGAGACTGCTGGGACCTTGGGGAGGCTTATTGCCACCTAAATCCCAGAGAAGACCAATGGTCCTTGCCGGCGAGAAATCAATGGTGAACGACTGTTGTGATACTGCAAATTTATTTGTGGTGGCTATCGAAAAGAGATGGAGAATACCGGAAATCTGAGGAGATTTGTTGTCACTCAGACTCTAGGGAATACCACCGGTTGTCGGTAAGCAATCACTGATGACCTGTGTGAGAACTCCTTGTGAGTAAATAATAATAATAAAAATCATAATAATAATAATAATAATAATAATAATAATAATAATAATAATAATAATAATAATAATAATAATAATAATAATAATGATGATTATTATTATTATTATTATTATTATTATTATTATTATTATTATTATTATTGATATTATTATTATTATTATGATTTTTATTATTATTATTATTATTATTATTATTATTATTATTATTATTATCATTATTATTATTATTATTATTATTATTATTATTATTATTATTATTATTATTATCATTATTATTATTATTATTATTATTATTATTATTATTTATATGATTATTATTACCAGTGGGTAATCACTGATTATGATTCACGTGAAAACGTTTTAAGAGTAAATAATAATAAGAAGAACAAGAACAAGAAAAAGGAGAGGAAGAAGCAAGAGAACAGTAAGAAAAAAAAGTCCTCGCCTGCAGAAACCAACCTTCATAATCAACGCACGCTAACATTCAACGGATAATTTTTAATAGAAAAAACATTGTCAGAAAAGAAAGAAAACGACCCCCTCCCTACCATCCTCACTCCAGAAAGTAAAGAAAATGCATGCGGTTACATCGACCTCGGCTGGTACCACACAAAACACGTGAAGGCTGAAGAAGAATAGATAGACGGAGGTAGGAAAGAGCACTAAGAAGGACTCCAAATGAAGGGTGCGGAGAGTACTGAAAGCTTTTGGCAAGCTCATTGCAACTCAAATTCGAAAGAAAACCAACGGTTGTTGCTAGCATAAATTCAATAGCAAACCTCTGTTGCGATAACGCAAAATGATTTGCAATGGTCATTGAAAGAGGTAAAGGCTGCTGGAAAACGGAAGTGACTTGTTACTCAGACTCCAGGGAACACCACTTGTTATTGCAAGTGAGCAATCACTGATAATACATTGTGTGAACACTCCTAGTAAGCAAATAATAATAATAATAATAATAATAATAATAACAATAGACTGCGGTGACCTTAATATTTGTTGGTACTAAACAAAATAGTCCATAAGAGTCTCGAAAGACAGAAAAGGGAGATAACCATTCAGACACATTGATTAAAAGGATCCTCTTACCCAACTTTCTGAAAAAGTTCCGGTCGATAACAACGAGATAATAAATGGTAAACGGCTGTTGCGAAATAGATAAACGATTTGTAACATTGATCTAAGGAAGCGACGAGTGCTAGAAATATGAAGAGACCGGTGGTCACTCCGCCTTCAAGGACAACCAACTATTATTAACAGTGAGCGATCGCTAATAATGATGTGGATGAGTAAATAATGCGATATAGTACTATCAGAATGTATGATATTATACGATAACTTCTAAATATCGGAAAATAAAATTAAAATAAAGTCAATAAAGACTATATTATTTATCTGAATAGACAAGTATACGATATATTGCAAGCACAAAAAACGCAAAAAAGAAAATAATAAATCAATAAACGGATTAGACACTAATAATAACATTATTTGTCGTAATTTATGACTAAAGATGAATTTCAGATATAATAAAAATAAAATAAATATATGATAAACTAACAATCATATCATACTATATTTTCGGTCTTCCATTTCAGCAATTATAACAATCTGCGTAAGTTGTAAACCTTGAGAATTTGAAATAAACATTCATAAAACATATCGTTAAATACAGTATGCTTAATGTTGCGTGTGTATTTTACTATTGCGTTACTATTTGTCAAGGCAACGAGCCACTCGAGGATAAGGGTAAATTAGATGAAGTGATTGTCAGCTGAAAGATGAAAAACACTATGGGAGTACTAAAAATTGAACGATTCAATGAACAAACTTTAATTACTAATAGAGACGGTTGTTGACAAATATTTGTTGATATTCGATTTGAAGACGACTATGGTGTAATTTGTAGGGAAGCAGTCGCGCAGTAATGTATTCCCCATACGGGGGAACTCTTGCAAAATAGCTCCGTCTATGACGCTAGGCACGTGGGGGAAGAGAGAAAAGTATTTTCCGCTGTGGTAATAAGACTCGTTTTTGCTGGTAATGTCTTACATGGAGGGAGCAGAATCGAACACCTTTCATGGAAATAACGATAGAATAGAGAGAGGCTATCAATGCCTGTTTTGTGGGAAGAGGGTCGGTAGGGAAGAGAAGAGATAACCCTCTACTAAAGGCAGGAAAGTGTGCACTTAACAGAACCTCCACAGATTTAATCATATTGCGATCTGCTTTCTAACCACCCAGTGACAGAGAGAACAAGAACATGAGTCGAGGGACTGTACACGTCTACTTGATAACGTAAAGATAAGCTAATGTTGTATATCAACCTTACTTTTCCAAATTGTTTTAATTATTGCTGAAATTATGCCTTGGAAACGTTAATAACTAAAAAAAAAACTATTGATCTGATCGGGTGGAAGTGTTTCATTGTGGTCACTGTTACCAAAGAGTATCAGTTCCATACATCAATTCGAAGACTTCCGTCCAAATTACGACTGTAATCGAACTTTTCATGGTCAATGTCATATGCGAGACTTCATTGACTGAATGGGCTACGATGAACACACCGAAATTATCACGTAACTTTTTATCTAAATCAGTTCTAAATAAAACCATGCCCGATATAAGTTTCGTGACGATTGCTTAAGCGATGTAGACGTTGTGATGTACACAAACAAACAGATATTGAGACAAACAAACTTGACGAAAAATATAACCTCTTTGTCGGAGGTAATAAATACGTACACTAAATACCTATTAGTGAAATACATCACTGACTTATCTTTATCTGAGTATTTTTTCATATATGCAAACGAATGTAGTGCCTATGTCTGTCTGTCTGTCTATCTGAATGCCTATATTTTTTAAATCCATAAACTACTGAATATAGTTCAACTAAACTTGGCATGTAGTGAGAATCATAGACATGTGAAGAAGGTCAATTTCAATTTTACACAAATTATACCCCCTAAAGTCTAAACCGTCCTCAACGTGGGAGGGGCGTTGGTATCGTGGATGCATCAGAGCTAATCAGCTTACAAGGTTCTGGTGAAATGCAGGAGAAGTCAATGTCAGGATCCGCTGTCCTCTTATCATTAACCTCTGTGTGTGACAACCAAAGAAGTATCAGGCGTGGACACACAAATCAATAGAATGTGAATGTTAACGTTGCTACTGCGCCATTCCTTTGCTATTCTTTTGTATGTTCTAGACAAAACCTTCCCAGACTTAGCATGCAACTACTGATCCTGGCTGTATTTGGTGTTGGGGTGAAAACCAGTAAACAAATCGCTGCGACTAACGAGGTGGACTTCATGCAAACCTTAAATACAGTCTTTGTGGGCTTTATGCAGAACGCCGACTCACTTAACAACAACGACAACAAATAATATAGTGAAAGAAACCCCATATCAAACTGTTTCAGGCTGAGGCATTCATGTCAGGACGTATACACAACACTGAGACGATATTGGTAACTCTGTGTAATAACATTAAGAATACTAAATATGGTCTTTAAATCTCGCCCTCATCGGAGCTAACCAAAAGTTTGCCCTTTGAAATGATTTGAGTTTCTGTGTAGTTTTTGGTTTTTAACTGAAAAAGTAAAGTCTATGCAATGATTGCACAATTCTAACCCTAAGCTCCTGGGAAATAAAAAGAGAGAAATAAAAAAAGGAAAAGAAAAGAATAGCTCGTCTATTTGAAACCGTAGACAGCATCCGATCAAACGTTCAGGTGAATTACTTTTCCGCGTCTCGTGCGGAGGAAAAATCTTGTTTATTGTAAAGATTAAAGAAACTAAGCGATCCCCCAAGTCAGCTTGCTGAGTTTATGAACTTTACTACAAGACCCCAAAGAAGTACATAAAAACACGAAAAGAACAGGAAAACTGTGGGGTTCATTAACAAAAGCTAAGTTAAAAGCCAGCTGGTCATACGGGTCTATGTTTGCGGTTTCGGTAGATATAAATCCCGTAGAAGTTAGATACCTGCAAACATTTATTAATGGAAACCAGGCTTTTATAGCTAAACATCGCTAAACTAACTTATGTGAACAATAGAGTAGCTTATTCATCTATAACAATAATGCATTTGTGATAATCACATGTTTTAATCACAGATTGTCCAAATGACATACAATGTTGTTTTTTTCTTAAACTATAGACCTGTTTACAACAAGTATGTATAAATACCGATTTGGTATTATGAGACAGCGGTTGTCTTCAGAAAAGCTTGAGATACGTATAAGCTTAAAGATAATTTGATTATTTCGTAACTAAAATTAATGTCAAATCTTAATAAATAAATGTTTGTAGGAGTGTAGTAGAACTGATACGGGAAACGCATTGCCTACTGCTATGTCGCTGGTGGAAGTTTAGACGGTGACTTTTCCTACAGAACTCAGATATTAATAGAATATCAAACTGCCTGTTTTCTTATTAGTTTGACTCAAATAGCTCACTTCCACCATAACACTAATTCTTGATTGAAATTATCAATTCATTTTAAAAACCATGTAATAATACATGATAAATTATATCTATAGAATAACTTCGATATCAACAGAAAATATCAAGAATTACGAAATTATACCATTTACATTACTTCATCAGATTTATAAATTAATTAGATTTTTTATAAATATATAATATCATTAAACACTTCTCCACATTTATCGAAGTAAATCAACCTCTCAAATCTTATGTTTTTATATATTTAGACAAACAAAACTTAGATTTCACATTAATTTAATATACAGGATTATGTCTTTTTGTATATTCGCTTACTACGTTTAGGTTAGTCTGTATAGGAGCGTGTACTTTGACAGGAAGTACTCTATAACTCGACTAATTGTCTTAATGGAAGTCATATTTTTAAGTTTCCCGCTAAAAAGCATGAAACGATTACTGTAAACCGTTTAACCTCTGCAGATGTTTGTAAATATTAATAATATTACGATTCTGATATGTGTGCTTCAAACTCCGCAACTCGACCTATTGCACGTATTATATATAATAAAGCTGTTCTTTCTGACAATTCTATAACCATCTTCGAATATGGTCATCGCCTAATTCCCCTTTTCAATTCGGTATATGTCATATTACATCTTGGTTGAGTCATTTAACTTAGAATACAATTAGAATAAACAAATAAATAACTTACTTGTAGAAAGCATTGAAAAACAAATAAATTATCCTATGAACAAATATACGGTCGATACATACTGGCTGTTCTCTATTAAAGATCAGTTTAATACGGTTCTACACATAGCCTTTTGCGAACGACTACTTACACCTTCGATCTAAATAAGTAAAGTAGATAAAAATAATTGGTTAAACAATATATGTATATAAGGTGAACTGGTTTTTACCCTGTATGTTTCACGAGAGTAAGAAACACGCCACATGCATCATACACTACTAAAATACACACCTCGATACTCGTATTCACTCAAGCGTGTTTGCAGAAACTTTTGCATTATTTTTCAACATATAATAATTACTATATTTATTCCTAGATCACTTGCTCTCTCAAATACAATATCCACATAGACAGTATTCACACACTGCAAATGATCTACTCTACTCGTCAGTCAAAACACCGCCAGACTTTTATTTCATAAGGAACCGTTAAACAGAAACACCGCCAATTACAAATTATAGGAATATTTTTTCCGCTATTTCGAACACATAACATCTGTACGTTATGGAATACGGATTACATTAAAACAAACACATCACACGCTGCATTACAAAAAAACACAAACACACTTCCACCCGTAGTAAGTAAATTTCTTAATTTTATAACATTAAAAATGAACATTACATTGTAAGAATCGTAGTGATATATTTATTTAAACAAACTAATACATGTTCCATTCGTCCACATTAAGAAATAGATTTCTTTAAATAACATTTTCTTTCCGCGTATTCAATGCTTTTATAATTTTTTAACTCGAACAAAAACAAGAAACACACCGCAAAAACGGTATTCGTTCTTTACTCCCACACACACAAAGAAAACTTTTTATTTTTGGGAACATACGAAATTGTAAATGGCTTGGTCAACATTATTACATAACTCAGGTGTTATTTGCGTCAGGGATTTACTTACGCTTAAAAATCATTGCACATCACATAATAATAATAATAATAATAATAATAATAATAATAATAATAATAATAATAATAATAATAATAATAATAATAATAATAATAATAATAGTCGTATTATTATTTCTTAAAAATACATGGTTCATTCTTAAACTTAAAAAAGAAATCTTACAATACCTTTTTGGTACTGAAACTCAAAGCTTTCTTGTTTTTTCTTTTACTCGCAAAATAAATCGGATATTCATACAAAAACAACTGTTTTTATTTTGTATATGTATAATAATTCTCCCCCCTCACCCACAAAAAGAGAAACAAAATAGATTTCCACATTTTATTTCATGGGCAATACGAAATAAGCATTTGCTTACTGCGTATTCTCAGGGAACTCAGAGGTTAATTTGAGTCACCAACTCATTTTATAACGTGTTGCCGTCGTTATGGATGGGATCAAAAAGTGCACCAGTTAGATTAGCTTTTCACTGAAAAGTCAAGTTCACTGAGATGGGAAAGCTTCACGCATATTCTTGAATTACATTTTCTTTAGGGGGGGGCAGGTGTTTTCCTTTTTATGAATAGCCAACTACTTATTATCGTTTTATTCAACAGATACATAAATCTTTTTTTAATCACCTAAATTACTTACAGGGTTCTTCCCGACTTATTATTTACGAATTTATACTCTAATACTTTTATATTTTAAATTTAATGTATATCTCTCCCGGGCAACACCGGGTGAACGAGTCCTGCTAGTATATATATATATATATATATATATATATATATATATATATATATATATATATATATTCAATACCAATCTCGAACAACACATTATTGTAAAAACTAACTAAAATGCTTGCAGTTCCATAAGGCTGTGGAATAGCGGTTCCTCCCCGGATTCAGTTTCCTGGTTTAAGGTGTACGATTTTTAGACCCTAAACGACTAAACATCGCTGAAGAGGTGTCTCAAGTCTATTTTAATGTGTTTTTTTGTTATTTAAAAAAAATATATAATTCACCCCAAACAAGGCAGGCCGCCTCTGTAAACGTCAGGGGTTACTGAGAATTAGAGTGTAGGTTTAGTGTGTCACCCCCAGTTGGGAGCTGTGTAGCAAGATGTCTGTTTACATTAGTTTTAAACCTCTGCATATCGGTACAGTCGGGGAAACAGGAGGCAGGGAGGGAGTTCAAGAGGCCGGCAGAACGAGGAGTAGAAGGCTCTCCGGCATCTGGGTACCTCCACAGTGAATGTATGGGATTTAGTTGATTGTCGGGTTGGTCTAGTGTATTTACATCGAGGGGGCACCAGAGCAGCCAGTTCATCGGAGCACAATCCATTAAAATATTTGTAGTATTTGTAGTTATCTTGATAACTTGTGGTCCTAAAAGTAGACGTAAAATTAATTGCTAATTATTAAGTCTGTTTATAAATTAGTTTTTATGAGTTATTTCCATTGTTTTTACTTCGCGTGTATTCGCACTTTTGTAACGTTACTTAGACACCACTGACTGAGGTCCGTAATAAACACCTGGTGTCAGACCCTAATCAACAAGTGCCTGGCACCGACCTCCCAAGGAGAGAGTGGTCAACCATCAATAGATTCAGGACTGGACATGGCCCGTTTTTGGCCAGCCTTCACAGATGGGGCAGCAGCCCATCCCCACTGTGAGCTTGTGGAGAGGAGCAGACAATAGAGCACATCATTGAAGTCTGCCCTCTCCAAGAGGAGGATTAGCCACCCTCAACACAGCAGACCAGGAGGCTACTGAGTGGCTGAAGGACTTTGCATTCGCTAAATAAATACTGACATGTACCAACATTATAGTCCTACTGATAGTCCCAGTCAATGTCACATTCACAGTGTTCTTGTCGAACACATACATGAATAATCGCATTTTACTTTAATAATATAGATATTTTAAGAAGAATTTATATAATCTGATTTCAATTGCTTTAAATCGGAACTCTTAGATAATTAAGAGAAACATAGCACCAACAAACAGATAATGAAAAGTTTCTTATAGGTGGCTGTCAACAATATTTACCCTCCCCCCAATTTACTCAGCATATATATACAGGGTGTTTCAAAAGTCTTGGGAACATAACGTTGTATAACGCATTTGTAATGTTCCCAAGACTTTTGAAACACCCTGTATATATATATATATATATATATATATATATATATATTGTCCACAAGATAACGAGTGAGTCTGCCATCCCACCACTCTATCAAATAAGATACCCATGCAATTACTAAGTCGCGAGAATCTAGAAAATAACGAGTGATGGGGCGGTTACAAACTTGAATTATTGGAGCAAATTTTGATTCTCCTTGTCTATATTTCTTTTTACTCATCATCATCATCATGATCATCATGATCATCATGATACTCATGATCATCCTCGTCGTCGTCGTCGTCGTCGTCGTCGTCGTCATCATCATCATCATCATCATCATCATCATCATCATCATCATCATCATCATCATCATCATCATTTCAATCCGGTTACGTTTTCTATCACCACTCGCCATCTATCGCGTTGAGTTACAGCATCTGAGTCTCTACAAACGCCTTTCCAATCTTACACGTTGTATGCCCAGCGTTTCCTTCTGTGTACCTTTCTTTTTTTTACTCTTCCAAGGTTTTCGTCTTGATGATGTTTATAAGGCAATTACATGTTACACCTCGCTATATCATCTCAGTTTTTTCTACGACATTGTAAATCGGTTATTATTAAAACCATTGTGTTTTCGAATTTCCTCTAAGCAATTTTATACATTATGGCATACATTGCTTTAACGAGTCATATATGATATGGTGTTTTGTTGATTCGGACAGTTCATATACATGCCATAATTTACGAATCATGATTCTATTTCAAACTTTATAATTCATCCTCATTATATATTATAAGTTATGTACTTTTCAAATATTAGAAACTGGTGTTTAATAGATATTTTATAAATACTGTATTTGACTGATATTTAATGCATAAGACCAGTTTACTTGTTTGAGTATAGATGTATTTATTAAAAACTAGTTAAGTACAGTAGATAGAAAATTCAAATTAGGTGAATAAATAACTGTGCAATTTTAGATGAGAGAGTTAAATTTCGTCTGTTCCTTCTTAAATCGGATTGCAATCAAAAATGAACTTTTGTGATTGATTTAATATACTGATACAGAAAAATAATTGCCAGCCTAGTGAATAAGTAGAGGTATATATGCTATTGCGTAATGTAATTGCGTACGTAAATATTAAATATACGGAGATGTTAAACTAAGTTTTGCTTACCTGTATGGTGTCAAGACTTATGTATTCAAGTGTACATACTCTACTAGGGGTAGGGAAGGTAAGAATGTTTGTGCATAATATGACATGTGTGTTTGTACATATATTATGTTGATGCATGCACGTAATCTACACATATGATTCGCAAATGTATAAACGTATAAAGAAAAGGGAATGCCTTGATTTCTGCTGGTCGGTGATAATAATAAATGACACGCTTAAAAAATATACATATATATATGTATATATATACATATATATATACATATATATATACATATATATACATATATGTATATATATACATATATAATATATGTATATATATATATATATATATATATATATATATATATATATATATATACGTGTGTTAATTAATTAACGTACATAAAATAAACCCATGGACACGTGTTTCTTTCTATCAACCGTCATCAGCATAGGTACATTGGGCAATGGTCGAACTCTACATGTATATTCAATAGTCTCATGCTTTAGCATCCGGCATGACGCTTTGCTCAAATATATAATAGATTTTATCGCCTATCAAGTTACATAGTTTAGTTATCGTTTTTACTGACAATAGAACAGTGTTGTTTTTTTAGTATTTTTCAATTTCTTAAGCGGTTAATAATATGCATGATATCATAAAGTTTAAGGTCATAAATTCCTTGTAGTAAAGAATGCTTCGAACTTTATTATTACTGTCTACTGACAGTAATAATAAAGTTCGAAGCATTCTTTACTACAAGGAATTTATGACCTTAAACTTTGTGATATCATGCATATTATTAACCGCTTAAGAAATTGTGTATTAAGAAATATGTATTGTTGTATTTTATATTTTAGGGAGTTTTTATACGCTGGTAGTATGAAACATCTACCTCTGATTTTATTGAAATTTGAACCATTAGCAAATGATCCAAAATCATAAAGATTCTCTACATTCAAGAAATTTCAATTATTTTAAAACCGTATCATGGACTCTTGACTGTAGAAAGTTAAACAAAAAAAAATTCCCGAACCTAGCTACGGTTTAGTCCTGATATAATGGGGTCTGAGATAGGATATTTGCTGACGACATCACGATCTACTCTCGTCAGGTGGGAAAAAAACGACGCGCACACATCTAAGGCAATGGCAGAATCCTTAGAAAATGACCTCCAGTCTGTAGAGGAATAGGGTCAAAAGTAGTAGGTAACTTTTAATGCCGCAAAGACAAAGCTACTTTCCTTCAATAAATATAAAAAAACCTCTTCAACCACCGATTGTCATGGCAAATAACACCCTACCTGAGAGTTCATCATTCAAACTCCTCGGCCTAACTTTTAAAGATAACATGAATTGGAACAAATACATTGAAGATATTGCCAGGACTGTTGAAAAAAAAGGTGGGCTCCCTTTACCGTGCTAGTAAACTTTTCATACCTGACATTATCCTATATCTCTTCAAAGCCACCATCCGCCCATGCATGGAGTATTGTTGCCACATATGTGCTGGGGCATCATCTACTAGTCTCTCCTTCTTAGACAAGGTCCAAAAAGGAGTCGCCAACTTAATAAGTTCCTCGCTATCCACCAAGCTCCAGTCCCTATCCCATCGTCGCAATGCTGCTTCCTTGTGTCTGTTTTAAAAGTACTTCATTGGACTGTGCTCTGATGAACTTGCTGCTCTGGTGCCCCCACGACGCAAATTCACCAGACGAACCCGACAATCTGCCAAATGCCATCCATTCACTGTGGAGGTCCCCAGATGCCGAAGATCTTTCTACTCCAAAAGCTTCTTTCGTCGTGCTGCCTGACTCTGGAACTCCCCGCCTGCTCCCTTTTTTCCTGACGGTTCCTGACATGCAAAAATGTAAAACTGATATAAACAGATATCTCGCTGCACAGCTCCCAATTTAGGTTGACACCCCCCTCCTAAAAAAAAAACTCTCACCCTTTTTCTCAGTAGCCCGTTACATCTACAGTGGCGGTCTTCCTTGTCTGGGGTGAACTATGTTAAATATATACATATATATATATATATATATATATATATATATTGGTCACTCAACGAAGAATACAAATTAAACAGGAGCATACAAAAATAGTTGATTAGAGTGATGTAATGTATTCGCTCCTATCATACTTTGCTTGCGTCACATACAAAGGTCTGTGAAGTTCCTTAACTTTTTATGCGTGACGTTTCTTCTCATCATTATTTTCTACGCAGCCAATCTATTTGTCGATATGACACGTTACATAAGATTGGAAACAAAAGACACACTTACAGGCTGACTTACAAATGAAATATCCAAAAAGGCATTTTCATAGGTTACCTTTTTGGTATAATGTTGACATAAAATGTTCTCACACTTTTCTAATTCATGTACTGGCTATGCTTCGTAGGAATTACCAACCAACAACTCTGAATATGTTAAAACACACACGAATTTCAGAAACGCATGCCTAATCGAATTCCAGACATACATTCTATCAGCTAACTTTTGTAATCCAATCATCTCATCGTAATATCACGATTAATAATTATAATTATACTTAACTAGAGGAATACCCGCCCCAGGATGGGTAAAATTCGTTCACGGAACAGAACAGTTCTTAACTAATTTGTTGTCCTCTTACTAAGATTAAAATCAAAATATAGTGATACTAAATCTAGTGTCTAGGATCCATATTACAATCTGGATAAACATCCATTACATTGTTTTGTTTCTCGAAAATGTCTAAAATTTAAGAATCTTGCTTAATTAGTGCCTAACAACTATAGGTCAAATTCAATGCAAATCTGAAATATTTGACATTTCACATAGGAGGTTGTGCCAAAAGCCCTTGAAAATACCTTTTAAAATGTGGAGAATATTTATTAATTAGTGTCTAATACGTATGTTAAAATTTTACAAAACTCAGAGGTATCTGAATTTTTACGACGGTTTTGTTTTACTCTATATGCATGAAATAAATTAAACTAAATATAGCCAACATTACCTACTACTGATACACGTCACAATTGTGTTCCAAAATTCATAATGATCAGTTAATATGTAAAGAAGTTAATCCTATACATACAACTATATAAACATATAAACATACCTAAGTTCATGAAGATAGAGATGTTATCACAAACTTATATTGTTTTCAGTTGTAATCTCGTTACATCAATATCTTGTATTATAGGAAAATATATTTATGTAGATTACCAAACATAATATCATGGTAACATAAGTTTAATTACAATGGTTGAAAACGGTACAAGTACATATTTCACACTGAAGTGAGGGAATTCTTAGGATGTGTAATCCAAGTCAACATCAAAACTAAAGTTGAAAGAATGAAAATTAATGATCTGAAAAGAACTGGAAAAGTACCAAAAGTTAACTGAAGCTGATGAGAGATATGCAGTCTTCAAATATGTTTAGATCTGGATCAAACTTATGGCACTCGAGTTTATTCTTCGACCGATAAAAGCTGTAAGTAGGGATCTTGGGTAAGAGTGTTTCCAGGATCGCTTAGAAAAGAAAAAAGAAAACGACTTATCTAACAGAAATAAATAAACGAACGCAATATTTCTCTTGCTATAAACCGAGTACAAAAAGACAAGTACAAGTGAACACAAGTACAATATGCTTAAACGCAAGTCAATATTTTAAGTGTTGTGTTTAAGTAAAAAGTATATAAATAGAATACACACACACTCATATATATATATATATATATATATATATATATATATATATATATATATATACTAGGTTATTCGAAAAACTTTAAATAGGTTAAATATATAAACTGTAAACTGTAAACCTACTTTTGGGCCACCCTGTATATATATATATATATATATATATATATATATATATATATATATATATATATATATATATATATATATATATATATATGTGTGTGTGTGTGTGTGTACATATATCAACCGGCGTTGCTCGGGATACAGTCAAGTAATTTTAATTTTCGTTTCTACATTTCAAAACTTGTACAGTAAAAGAAATACCATTTTAGTTCTATGATAGACTGTTCCTATTATATAATGACGTATCGCTTTTGCTTATTTTTAGTTTTAGGTGATTATTTAAACAAATCAAACACACACATATCCAAGGCAACGGATAAATACTTGGAAAATGTCCTCCAGTCTGTAGTAGAACAGGACCAAAAATGGATGGTTACATTCAGTGCTATCAAGTCAAAGCTCTTTTCCTCTAACAATCATTAAAAAAAACTTTCAACCCACCAATTGCTATAACGAATAGGACTATTCCAGATACTTCAGCGTTCAAACCATTCAGCCTAAAATTCAAAGATCACAGTATGTTATTGTATTGCCAATAGCATGTTACAACATTAACAAATAAAAAATGGCTAGTCAGAATCAAAGATGATGTATGTGGGACTGACTTTGAAATTCCGACATGATAACATTATTTGTATAATATAGACATCTACAGACAGTTATTTTGTCGTTTCACCACTCATAAGTGTAGCTCGACCTAGCGAGCGCATCAACCTCTAAATTCGAAACCCGGTATTTGAATAATCTGTAGCATTTCAAATTTCAAATAACAGTAAAGTCCGTGTGGCAACTCGTTTAATCAACACCAGCTTTAGGTAGTCTCATTTGTAGGTATAATTTCGAATCAAGTTGGAATCTCAGTTTTTCTTTAAAATGGATGTTTACTTGTCCTAGCCTGTTAGATAATTATGGAACTGTTTTCTTTTACTAATGTATATTAATTACCCGAACACGTGTCCACCAAAAATTAGTGTTCTAAATAAAAAGATATTGTAGGTAATATGTTCCATTGTTTGATTAATTACAGTTTCACCGTATTACGCCGCTGATCTTTCTACGGACATGTCGTTTAATAATCTTCTCTGTGTATGTATGCCAATGTTTGTTTGTGTTCATGTTTAAGAATTCGATATTATGTTAAAGAACATTAAAATAAGGTTGTAAAAAAGGTTACACTGTTCAGAGAATGTAAATGCACTATCGAAACTGTCCTTCGATTCCACCTGAGATCACTAAGGGCAATTACAGGTAAATAACTGAAATATATAAAAACGTAAATACTAAATTGATCTGTTTTAAATAGATTGTCTTTGTTTCATAAAAGAAAAAGAAAACTATACAAAGCATAGCTCTATGAAGAATGTATTATAAAAAGTGTTCAACATTAACATAATTATTTTTATTGGTATTTCAATATTTAAGATCATTAAATGCGTTTCGATTCGTTTGATACATTTTCCGTTTTACAGCTCTATGTAATAAACGCGGCCTCAACCCACAACGTTAACATTTTGTTTATTGCTTAACCTCATATTTTAACTTTTCTTTCAGGGCAAAATTTGTAAACATAACTAGATTTGAAATTATTTCCGACCAGCAATATAGCTCAGTCAGGTGAATACCATTAGTACTAAAAGCACGACATTCCGTTATTTTATTGATATATTACTCATAGAATCATTTAACATGTGTTTTATGTCATATATTCTCAAGATTAACACGACGTATTAAAATAATCTTTGTATATATATATAAAACCTATTTGATTGCATTTTTCCAGAGTGGCAGTGCTAGATTTTTTCATAATTCTTTAAATTTAGTTCCATCAAAAATGTGATTACCTGTACGCTTAGTTGACATTCAGAATACTAAAGTGTAGTTTACATAAATAACATTGTTGCTGTCTTTTCTCAGTGAGTATTTTTGTGCATGTTATTATTTTTTGCGGTGCGCGTGTGGAGTCAACAACCTCAGCTTTTATTTCTACTAAACCTCTTCTATTGTATATTCTTATTTTTTTAATCCCAACTGTGAAAACATTCTCCCTTTCTTTCACTTTGTCTTTTTATTTTCTCTAATTTTCCGAATCTTGTTATCTTTGTGAACCCTACTCAATGGTTAATTCAATAGTTTAACGTGATTTCCCTAACTAATCGCCCCTTTCTGTGTTCCTACCTTTAGAATGTTCCTCGTTTCTTTCTTCTATTTTTGAATTCTTGACCTCTTCTTTCACTTTGTCTAGTCTTGCTCATCCCACTCAAATCCTATTCCTTTCTTTCCTTCTTTTTCTTTAAAGTCTAGTTGGCAAAACTGTGTTCTTACTTTCCACCTTTCTTTTTCTTTTTCTAAAATTCTTTCTTTTTACTTTTGTCTCGGTATTTCTTTCTTTCTCCATCTTTCTCTTTCTCTACTTTTTTACACAAAAATCTTCGTCTTTCTTTTTCTTACTCGTTGCTAAAATTCTGTTCAATAAACATCATCTCGTTCTGTCCTTCTTCTCTCCTTGTCTTTCTTTTTCCTTTATGTTTCATTCCTTCGTCTTTTATCTCTCTGTCATTATTTGTTCACCTTTTCTCATTACTTTTCCACTAAATTCTTATTCTTTATGTTTCTGTTGCCCTTTCCTATCCACTCCTAAACTGTGTCTCTTTCTTTCTCTTATCTTCTCCTTGTAGTATGCGGCCCACATTTTTCATAATCTTTATTATTCTGTTATTATCTCCCTATTTTTACCTATTAAATCTTACTTTAGCTTTCTAATCCTCCAACCTATGTCTCTTTTTCTCTAATTCTTTCTTCTAAAATTATCTTCCTTTCTTTCTTTTCTTTTTTCTCGTTATTTCTATCGCAAATAATTACATTTTCTGTTGCTTCCTCTCTCTTAAATCCTTTATTTCTAATGTATTGTGTTTCTTTCGATTTATATTTCTTCATGAATAGCATTTCCTCTAAATATTTTCGGTTTAGAGTAAGACATCTAAAAGAAGAAGAGTAAATCGAAAATTAAATACAATACAGTAACCAATAATTATAAATAGTAGATTAGAACAATAATAAAATATACATTGTATATAGTATTTCCGGTGAACTTCTGATCATAAAATATATAATCAATCATGTTGTTTACTGTGTTTATATGATAGCGCAAGACGAGACAAGCATATATATATATATATATATATATATATATATATATATATATATATATATATATATATATATATGAAACTAAACTTCAGTATGTGCGTGTGTATGTGTGTGCATGTATGCGATGCGTATGTGTTCTATATAGAAAGAGAATCTTTATCAAAGCTAAAAATGTATTCTTACATATAATTTACCAGAGAAGACAATACAAATGTTCGCAACTCTCTAAGTGATCTCATAAGAAATATATTAGGGCCGAACCTCCTCTAAACCTTCTAATATATCCTTTTCTATGATATTAATATCATATGTATAAAATACTAAGGAGAAGACAATGTAATTCGTACCGAATCTCTACGTTACCTTCTATGTGTCAAATATCTATGTGCCCCACCTCTAAGTGACCCAGTGGGGCAGAACCCTTTTAACACGTCAAATACTTATATCAGATTGATATTAAGAATGCTATTTTAAAAATCAACCTTACAAATATTTGAATTGTTTAGTTGGGAAAGTCTTAGTCTAAAAACATCGAATTGGCGGTTTCGATTCTACCCACCGATTTTTGTAAAAGACAATTATATAGAATCAAAGAATATTTTTTTCTTTTTTTATATAATAAAATGTAAGTGACGAATTTTAGAATATTAAGTATGTAATGCCTCTCTGTCTGTTTGTCTGTCTGTCTGTCTCTCTCCTTCTATATATATATATTTCTCTCTCTTTCTTTCTCTCTCTCTTTCTCCTTTTCTATATATCTAGATATATGTATATATTATCTCTTTCTCTCTCTCTCCCTCTCTCTCTCTCTCTCTCTAATTCAGTGTCTGTGTGTGTTCTTTGTATGTTCTATATAGAAACAAAGTTTAAAGAATCTACATGAAATCTAAAAGTGTATACTAATGTAATAATGTTACAGAAAACTCAGGTCAAATTAACATTATAGCATCGATTTCAATGAAGATAGCCGGGGCAAGTCGTTTATTATTATAGGAAAACACAGCAACACGTTGAGTTTTTGGTGTAGGACCGCTCAAGGCTTAAAACCGATGGTATCATGTTGATTTGACCTGATTATATGTAACACTATTAATAAATATGGTTATTATCACTCCAAGGGTTATTTCTGATCTTGACCAGTGTAAGTCTTCTGGTCTTGATTAAATTCATCTTGTTGGTCTCAGGCGTTGTGCTCCAGAACTTCCCTCTATACTCTTTAAATTATTCAATCTCTGTTTGTTTAAGTTTTATTTCTCTTCTTTCTTGGAAGGAGTCCTCTGTTGCCTCTATCTTTAGAAATACTAGGGATTGGTCTGACTAAACTAAGTATCGTACGGTAAGTCTCCTCGCCGTTATTAGGAAGGTTTTTGAATGGTTGGTAAACGACAAGCTTGTTCATTTTCTGGAAAGTGCGGGCCTCTTTAGTGATGTTAAGTATAACTTTCGAGGTTTTCGTTCAACTGCTGATCTTGTTGTTGTTGTAACTGAGCGGATCTGTCGGTTAATGGATAATTCAGAAGAAGATAGAGTAATTGCGCTAGACACTTCCAATGCGTTCGACAGAGTGTGGTATTCGGTTCTCCTACACAAACTTCAGAGTTATGGTATTAGTGGCGAGGTTCTTGACATTATTAGGGCTTCTTTTTGATCGAAGCTTTGGATGGTGTTTCTTCATTCTCTTTTCTTATCAATGATGGGGTTCGTCGGGCCTCTATTCTAAGCCCAGCACTGTTTCTATATATAAATGATCTTCCAGAGAATATTGTTCAGAAAATTAACATCTATGCTGATGATAAGACTTTCTGTTCTGGTGTTACTCTCGCCCATCTCCCTTGGATCAGTCTAAATATGCAGCTGATTTAGAAGTTGACCTGGGTTCAGTTGTTGATTGGTGTACGAAATGAAGTGTTTCATTTAATACACTTAAGACTCAGCTCTTGTCTTTTAATCGTAGGCGTGTCGCTTTTTTCCTGGGATTCTCATGGATGGCTCTGCTCTTGAGGAGAAATCGACCATGAAACTCATTGGTCTTTCTCTCTCATCAAATCTCTCTTGCGGTTCATACATTAGATCCATTGCTCTTTATGCTCCTTGTGAAGTCGGTTTTATCTATCGCTTCAAATACTTTCTGACACCTGAGGCTATTCCATACCTCTACAAATCTACAATCAGACCATGTATGTAGTACTGTTGTCATATTTGGACTGGTGAATGTCTGTCCCATTTTAGGGTTTTTGATAAACTGCAGAAATGTATCTGTAATTTGATTAGCCCTGTCCTTTCGTCTTCGTTGAACCCTTTCTCTCACAACGTGATTTTGCTAGTCTCAGTCTTTTGGCAAAAAATCTATTATGACATGTGTTCTTCAGAATTATGTGATCTATTTCCCGCTTCGTTTGTTCCAGCTCATTTGACTCGTTGGTCTAAGTGTCTTCATCAATCGTTTTTTTTTATATACCTCATTGTAATACCCCTTCCTGTTCCAGTAGCTTTTCCCCAACGAACGCAGGCTTGTGGTACTCTCTCCATACTAATTGTTTTCGTCCTACCTATAATCTTGGTCTTCTCAAGACTAAAGCTAATAGACATGTTTTTCTAGTAAGCTGTTTACATCAAATAGCTTCATGCCGTTTCTGAGGCGATTTCCATGAAAAATAAATAAATATTATGCTAAAATCATTAAATAATTGAGCACTCCGTTGGGTTTCTTTAAACTTGAAGGTCATGTATAATTTTGTCAGTTAATCTTCCAAGAGTTTTCCGATAGACCCAGGCAGCGAATAATATATATATATATATATATATATATATATATATATATATATATATATATATATATTTATATATATATATATATGTATTTGTATATATATATATATATATGTATTTGTATATATATATATATATATGTATATATGTATTCATATATATATGTATTTGTATATATATATATATATATATATATTTAGATTTTTCACTTATAAAATAGATCCTTCAGTGAAGACCGGGGTTGTTCCAATGAAGACAAGCTCGATGATACTCGATTACAGAGTACAGAGCATTTATATGTGATTTTATGAAGGCTTACCAAAGCATTCCTTTCAGGACATCAATTATCACCATTAAATATATTTTTTCTTACAAATATTATTTATTCAAATTAAATGTTTTTTCCTACACGTGTTTCACTACCAAGCAGGTACTTGCTTGGCAGATCATCAGGGAAATTAAATGTCTGGAATACGGGTTTCAACTGCCGACAATACACAATGTGGCGTTGCAATAGTTGACGTCACTTAAGAAGAGAAGAGGAAAAAAATAAAAATAAAAGTTAAAATCAAAAGCAAGAAAGAACCACGATAAAAAATAAAGTCCTAGAAAAAGTCTTAGAAAAGTAGCTCGTGCATTATTTCTTCCACCAAGCCAACAAGTAAATAATCGGTCCCAAATGCATAAAAAAAAACCCAAAAACGGAACAATGTGCGATAATACACTTTCACGTCGGGCGGCACAATGATGAAGAACCCCCCCCCCCAAAAAAAAAAACTAAACCATTCAAGACACCGCTCACAAGTTACCATTCACATCCAATTATATTATGGGAATTCTAAATCTAATTCATCACAAGGAAAAGCAACATAAATGTTCGTCCGGAAAGCCAGCGGTCAGACGAGCCTTATTTCAAGGGCTGACTTGTTCCCCTTCGAAATAAACACACGACGAGTTGAACGTCAATCTCGCAGAAACTCTCCTTTATTTTAAGAAAAAATCTTAATTAGTAGATAGAAACTATTTATTCAAAATACTGTTTCTAAAAATATCTATTATTAAAATTATTCTTTATAGAAATTAATTATCTAGTGTCTGGGACGTCATTTTACATTTTGGGAAATATCCTTCATTTAATTAACTGCCGAATTATCATCATGTTGTTGTTTAACGATGCGAATATATATATATATATATATATATATATATATATATATATATATATATATGAAACAAAATATAGTAACACGAAATTACATAATCATCAATGCAATAATTTATTTCCACCTTGTGGTATTGTCAATTATCCAAATTAGATGATTAAATTTTTGAAACTGAAAAAAGGGAAATTCACATTCGACAATTCAAATATAATTAGAGAGAGAGAGGGGTGACACTATATCTAATACATATTTTGAGAGAGTGTGGGAAATTCGAAGCATATTTAATCTATAATTTTATAGGGGGGCAATTACATGATTTATGACGGAGAGGGAAGAAAAAGGCATATATAGAGAGAGAAATTGGGAAATTGCAACAAAAGCAGGGCGGGTATTCAATGTCTCTTAAGAAATCAGGTCAGCGTGTCAAAAATCACAAGTCTTAAAACCCGCCACTGCCCCTTGGAAAGTGACATCTACTGTCTGGCGACCAAAGAAGTATATTGGGGTGGGGAGGGACATGAGAAAAGATTTGAAAACAGACACCAGACATCCAAGGTCAGAGACCTAGTCACATATATATACACACACAGGCATGTATACACACGTACATACACATACATATGTACATACATACACGCACACACATATATATATATAATATATATATATATACGCACACACATATATACACACATATATATATATATATATATATATATATATATACATATATATATATATGCATATACATATATACATACATACATCTACAGCAACACACACGCATATATATGTAGTCCACATCCATCCACAAATAAAGTAATTTAATTCACGGTTTTTTAACGTATTTTCTGAAGAAAAGAATCGTAAAACCATATTATTTTAAGTAAATAATTTGATTATATGACAGTAATAATCTCTAAGAAATCAACTGGCAACATGACCAACAATATCCCAAATTACCTATTAAAATAAATCATCAGATTATATGATGATAACTATATTACTACTAATACTGATCTTAATAGTACTATGTTATATGATAGCCCACTCGATCATCTAAAATAAGTCGCAAGGCCATAATATAACAACAATAATAATACCACCACCAATAATAATCACAATAATATCCAATAAAGTTTCGACAACATTAATAGTATTTATAAAAGCAACAATACAATATATATATATATATACATATATATGTACATACATAAAACCATATATATATCAGCCAAGAACATATATACATATATACATATACATACATATATCCGACATAAAACATATACATATAAGAAATATATAGTCATTACATATCTTTGCATACATACACACACCTGCACAATATACCTATTATCCCATACACACATATACATATACATGCATATATATATATATACATACATACATCATACAACTACATACACTCACACATGCGCATGCATACAATAATATATACATACATACACAAGATATAGATATATATGCACACACACACACACATATATATATATATATATATAAAATATACATATAAATACATACAACCATTACAAACATCTGTAAACATATACACACATACACATACATATGCACACACACACATGTACATATAAATACACACATACACGCAAACACACCAATATACACATATATACAAGTAGATAATCATGTGTCCATGAAGAGATACATAGATAAAGAATTAAGAAGGGGATTAAAGGAAAATAACAATCTAGTCATATCCAAGTCAGTACCTCTACCGCTACTGATCTAAATGCGAGTTGTTGGTTATTTTAAATTTATATTTATGTCTGCATTTTGCCATTAGTTCTTCTTTTTTATTCAGAAGATTACCGTGTTCGTATTTCAGGATTCTTTTTTGTTCCTCCAAACACAAATTGCATATTTGCCTAAATCCATTTGGAACATCAGAATAACATAGGATTGACTTAGAAACCACTGGTGAGCGGTTTTCATTTTTCGGTAAACACCATTGTTTCACTAACTCCGTTTTGTTCTTAAGTTCTGGGTTTACGAATGAGTGTTTGTGGTCATAGAAACGCTGTTCCCAGTTTCCCGTGGAAATGCCGATGTATACTTTCTTATCCCTGTTGTTATCTTCCGGGCATATCGGGGCCTTATAAACCACGCACTCTACTTTACAGTGGGCATTCATTTTTTATCTTACAATTACATTTATTTACTATAGCCTTATTGTTATTATAATTATTTAATATTTTACAATTATGAGTGATATTTATCCTATCTATGTTCTTGGTGCAAGAGTAACTAATTTTAATAGTGTTTCTGTTTAATATCTTACTTAGTGGGTTGTGCACGTTAAAATTCTTGTCTACCAGGTTCAAGAACACTTTACCGATGTTGATGTAGGATAGTTGACAGTAAGGTGGTTGAACCATATTATTTTCAGGCCTCTATTCTTTAATAAAATAAAATAAAATATCATATGTTGATGATGCCAAATGAAAACTCAGAGCCCACAATAATATGTTGATCCCTTTGATCCAAAACAAATATATCTAACAAAGTACGCTGGGAAATTTAGTTTAAGAATATATATATATATATATAGATATATATATATATATCTATATATATATATATATATATATATTTATATATTCTGGTACAGAAAGATTAGTACAACATTCGTACCGTCGGTTTCAAGCACGGAAGGTCTTACCCATCCGGCTTTCTTCAGCTTCTGTTGTCATCTGTATTGGAAATGTGAGGTCACATGACACTCTCGTTGGTACGCGTTATTTGCTCAGTGTGTTGTGTGTGTTTGTTTAAATTTAAATTTAGTGTAATAAGACCGTAGAGATTTAAAACACGATGGAAATTCAAGATTAAAGGGAATAAAAAATCAAAAATATATGAAAATATATATTAAAAAAAATATATAAAAACATATATATAAAAACATTTCAATACTAAGAATAAAAGAATAAAAAAGAGAGAGAGAATAAAAAAGAAAAAGAAAAAATATAAAAAAATATAGAGAATAAAAAGAGAGAGAGAGAAAGAAAGAATAAAAAAAGATTAAAAAAGAATAAAAAAGAATAAAAAAAGAAAGAATAAAAACATAATGAATAAAAATAAATTAAAAATAAATTTAAAGATTAAAAAAATAATAATAATAAAAAAATAAAAGAAAAATTAAAAATTAAAAATTAAAAACAAAAATAATGAAAGGGTTTCTCTGAAATTCCCGTGAGCCAAATTATGAATTTGTATCATTAGCCGTTATATTTTTGAAAGTATGCGTTCTAAAAGGAAAAACCGTTAACGTGTTAAAAATCTTTTACCAAGATTGGAGTGATTTTAATGAAGAAATTCGGATTTAAGGGAGGTAACTTTGTTGGAAATATGAAATGTTTGAGTTTGTTAAAATGGATTTGTAGATTAATCTAGTGGCTGATAAATAAATTAAATATTTTTGTATTTTTGTATTTTTGTGAAAGTCGAAGTTTTTGTTCTTGGAATTTATGTGGATATAGTTTGTTTAAATGGATTTGTAGAGTAATCTAGTGACTGATAAATAAATATAATATGTTTGTATTTTTGTGAAGGTCGAAGTTTTTGCTTTTGAAATTTATGTGGATATAGGTTGATGAGGTGTTTGTTCGTTTTTATTGTGTTTATATTAGTAGAGGGGGAGTGTAGTTAGACATTATGTGAATCGGTCAGACCATCTTTAAAAATTTAGTCAATAATATTAGCCAAAGAATTTCAAACCTCTCATCGAGTCCCGAAATTTTCAACCGAGCAGCACCATATTACAACAAAGCGCTCCGCGACAGCGGGTTCAGAGAAGAGATCTCATACACCCCCAACCGAGACCAACCACGGGGGACCCGCGATAGAAGGAGATCGGTGATCTAGTTTTCCCCACCCTATTCGACCAATACCAAAACAAAGGTAGGCCAACTTTTCCTCAAATTACGCGACAAACACTTCCCACCCACAAATGAATTACACAAACTTTTTAACAGAAATTCTGTTAAGGTCAGCTATTCCACTGCCTCTTCAATAAGAAAAATTATCTCTGCAGAACCCAAAACAATTACAAACGCAGGCTGCTCATGCCAAGACAAAAACAACTGCCTCCTGGAGGGAAATTGCAAAATCGATTCAATCATATATGAAGCAACTGTCACAGACCAGAATACCAGTAATGCAGAAAAATATATTGGGATGACGAAGGGAAACTTCAAACAAAGGCTATACGCACACAGAAACTCCTTCAGATACAAAAACAAGGCTAATACGGCACTCGCGACCCGAATATGGCAGCTTAAAGAAGTAAATACACCCTTCACCATCAAATGGAAAATAATTGAGAGAAAACCATCCTTCTCTCCAGCCATAAACAGATGTCCTCTATGTGACGCTGAAAAATACCACATTTCAAAGGCCATCATCGATCCCGATTACAGCCTGTTTAAATATCCGCGATGAAATATTTAGGGGGTGTATCCACAAGAGACAAGCATTACTTATAAACTGGTCTGACCGATTCACATAATGTCTAACTACCCCCACTACTAATATAAACACAATAAAAACGAACAAACACCTCATCAACCTATATCCACATAAATTTCAAGAGCAAAAACTTCGACCTTCACAAAAATACAAAAATATTTAATTTATTTATCAGTCACTAGATTACTCTACAAATCCATTTAAACAAACTATATCCACATAAATTCCAAGAACAAAAACTTCGACTTTCACAAAAATACAAAAATACAAAAATATTTAATTTATTTATCAGCCACTAGATTAATCTACAAATCCATTTTAACAAACTCAAACATTTCATATTTCCAACTAAATTACCTCCCTTAAATCCGAATTTCTTCATTAAAATCACTCCAATCTTGGTAAAAGATTTTTAACACGTTAACGGGTTTTCCTTTTAGAACGCATACCTTCAAAAATATAACGGCTAATGATACAAATTCATAATTTGGCTCACGGGAATTTCAGAGAAACCCTTTCATTATTTTTGTTTTTAATTTTTAATTTTTAATTTTTATTTTATTATTATTATTTTTTTAATCTTTAAATTTATTTTTAATTTATTTTTATTCATTATGTTTTTATTCTTTCTTTTTTTAGTCTTTTTTTAGTCTTTTTTTAGTCTTTTTTTATTCTTTCTTTCTCTCTTTCTTTTTTTATTCTCTATATTTTTTTATATTTTTTTCTTTTTCTTTTTTATTCTCTCTCTCTTTTTTATTCTTTTATTCTTAGTATTGAAATGTTTTTATATATATGTTTTTATTTTTTTTTTTTAATATATATTTTCATATATTTTAGATTTTTTATTCCCTTTAATCTTGAATTTCCATCGTGTTTTAAATCTCTACGGTCTTATTACACTAAATTTAAATTTAAACAAACACACACAACACACTGAGCAAATAACGCGTACCAACGAGAGTGTCATGTGACCTCACATTTCCAATACAGATGACAACAGAAGCTGAAGAGAGCCGGATGGGTAAGACCTTCCGTGCTTGAAACCGACGGTACGAATGTTGTACTAATCTTTCTGTACCAGAATAAATAAAGATTATGCTCTTAATTTTTAACTTTAATTCTTAATTAATCGAGCACTCTGCTGGGATTTTTCCTACCATTTTACAAAGAAGTATATATATATATATATATATATATATATATATATATATATATATATATATATATATATATATATATATATTTATGTATATATGTTGATCCCTTTGATCCAAAACAAATATATGTAACAAAGTACGCTGGGAAATTTAGTGTAAGATATATATATATATATATATATATATATATATATATATATATATATATGTATATATATATATATATGTATATATATATGTATATATATATATATATATATGTGTGTGTGTATGTGTGTGTGTGTGTGTGTGTGTGTGTGTGTGTGTGTGTGTGTCGAGGCACGTATTATTAAAAATAACCGACAACTCATGTTTGGATATTTTTGTATGGATCCCTTCCATTTTCCGGATTAAAGTCCTAATCCTTTTACCTGATTGACATTATTCCACATAAGATGGGCCCAGATGGGTCAGAAAGTACTTTGGACCTTAAAGATAATTACGGCAGATTCATCAGCCAATTGTCATTTACTTCCATCTCCCCTCTGAAGTTATTCGTCTCCCCGAAAACTGGACCTTTTCTGACTTTGTGCACTATTAATTCCACCAAATAACCTGCTTTCTTTCTTCTTCGCGTTTTATTCAATATTATTGCTCTTATCTGTCTTTCTATTCTCATGATTTCAAATCATATAATTTCCTTTCTATTACTAAAATCTTTACTTTTTTCTCTTCTCTCAGCAAAAAGTGCTTTCTTTCTTTTTCTCTTCTCTTCTTTTATTACTTCTGTTTATAAAACTTTATTTTATTTAATGCAATTCGTATTTCTTAACTCGTTTGCTCTAACTCTCTCTCTCTCTTTATCTTCCTTTATCTGTCTCTCTCCCTGTCTCTCTCACCCTGTCTCTCTCACCCTGTCTCTCTCTCCCTGTTTCTCTCTCACCCTGTCTCTCTTGCCTAGTTGTTTCATTTCCTCTCGTTTTCCTCTATTCTTTCCTCCTTCCCCTACTGTCGTACATCTTTCCCTTTTTAAACGAAACCGTCTTCTTTGTTTTCTTAACCTTGCTATTCCCCCCCCATCTCTCCCCCCTCTCTCCTCCACTCTCTCCCCCTCTCTCCCCCTCTCTCTCCCTCTCTCTCTCTCTCTCTCTCTCTGTTTCTGCTGTTTCATATCCTTCCTTCTCACTCTATTCCTTCCCGGTTTCCCTGCTGTCGCACATCTTTCCCTTTGTAAACGAAACCGTCCTCTTTGTTTTCCATCGACTTATATTCGACTCGCCATAAATGTTGTTCGTATTAATCCGCCGCACCTGCTAACCGAAGCAAACCAGAGGAGTTCACACCCTGAGATGATCTGTTACAAAACCTGTTCTAAATGCATTTCCTTATTTAACCGTACATTTCCCTATCTCATACACATTGAATTATCAAAGCCACGTTTCTCTTAGGCGTCTATATATACACGTAATTATATTTAGTGTCGAATTCTAACGTAGAAACACGGCGTTAGACGAAAGCAATTGCATCAATATATAAAGCAATATTCAATCAAATATTCTTTACTTTTCTTAGCCTCTTCCTTCTGTCCGTATTCAAATACCAACACGGACTAAATAATTGATTAGTGTAGTCAATTACGTATTACGTAAGGAAAACTATGAAGTGCAAATTCACACTCAAGATATACGTAGAATAGAAACTTTTTCCATCGCCTACATTAAATTTATTACGATAAGTATCTTACTTCCGCATTAGATACTCAAAAAAGTGTGATTTATTTTTTGTATAGAAAATGTTTCTCCTATTTATTTAAACGTTTTTATTATTGGGAATTCTTTTCAACATTTCTAATTTAATCAATTGCCTTTTTTATTGTAAAGCATCATACACACATAATCTCATTGTTACATCACTTTATGTATGTATGTATATATATATATATATATATATATATTCTAGACATGACAGATGAAATTAAAAAATTGTTAAGATACAATATTGATTAGAACTTTTGATGTTCAAATAAATATTGTATCTTTACAATTTTTTATTCTCATCTTTCATCTCTAAAATTGATTACTCTATTCATCATATTGAGCTTCATATTATCACGATAGATTATTATTAAACGATAATTTAATTATCTTTAATTTAATTCAACATTTAAATATTATATATATATACATGTATGTATGTATATATATGTATATACAATCACTGTTTTATATATATATATATATATATATATATATATATACATATAGTATGAACTAATATATTACGTATATATATATACATATATTGTAGACTAATATATATATATATATATATATATATATATATATATATATATATATATATATATATATATATATATATATATATAACATACCCCTTTGACCCGGTCTTATTCCTAAAGCAGACATCTGGCAAAAACTGAAATGAAACAATGTAATATATTAAGCCACTGCAATCTAGGTTAATGTAACTTTTCTTTTTTACTACATTTCATCCATATTTTACATTTTCTCTACTTCTTCTTCTCTCTTTTTTATCCCCAATATGTTTCCCGATATCAACGTCTCTGCACACGCTTTTTATTTCAAATAGTGAAACACGTGCCAATAATATCTCTCGGTGTGTTCTTCTTTTTCCTATGTGTTTACCGTTATCGAATAAATATACATATACACATGCATACACACACCTATATATATATATATACATATAATTTGTTAGTTACATACATCTCCTACCGTTAAACTTTTACTAATTTATTCATAGAAGTACATATATATATATATATATATATATATATATATATATATATATATATATATACATACATATATATATATATACAGCTCATAACCTCTACACAGCTATATCTATATGCACAATCAAGCATACATACATACACATCTTAAACAGAGCTATATATAAACTGACAGGCTTATATAAATATGTATATATACATATATATACGTACATACACACTCGTATATATATATACACATGCATACACACATATGACCACACATGTATCTATACAAAAGCATATATATATATATACTTGCATATATATTTATATATATATACATATACATATGCATGCACTCATCTATATAAACATGCACAAACATATCACTTGAATGTTATTACCCACGTACATATGCGTACATAACTACATTAAATCTTCACAACAGTTATTCTTTTTCCTTCTCACACTGGGTTGAATTAGATTCTTGTACCTACCGTGATAAAATACGTTGTAAATAATGTCTTTTAATAAACCTTTTTGAAAATCTATGACATGTTATATGCATACTACCAAAGTGTAAAATTTAAATTAAAACTTTAAAATCTAATATTGTAGAAATTATAGTGCAATCCTCCGAATAAGTCAGCGCTAAGATAACACAAACAAGATAAAAAAAATATATAAAATAAAACATAGTACAATTGGAAAAATTAAACAAAATAAAATTTAAAATTTAAAAATAGTAAACTATTATACCACAATGACGTTAGGGAAAATAAAATAGAACAAATTGCAATAACATAAATATATTGAGGAAAAGTGTGTAGTTATTGCTCCTTCTTGTAACCTATGCTTTTTGTTCAAAACCTACTGAGTGTATGTTTTCTGAAATGCTTGCAGTTTAGCATCGTTTCTTGTCTTACGTTAAGCAATGTTTCCCTTTCTTTAAATCTTATATACTCAAGCTTTTCATTCAGGCAAGATAGCTAAGGACCTTATCATAAAAAAGATGGATGAGTCAACTGTCGCAATAAAAGAGAAGAATGTCAGTGTATGTATATGCACTAATAACTGTTGAGTTAAATGCGGATAAATGCTTGTCCAATTTAATATTTTAGCCACCTTTCAAAAAAAGAATTTCTAATCTGTCTTTTCTCTTTCAGTAGCATTTTCAATTTTTGCGTGGGTTGAGTAAGCTGAATTTCGAAAAAAATCAAAGCTGAAACATGTATGCACATATGAAGTCAATAACGTTTGTATTAATAAAAAGACACATTAATACAATCAATATATATATATAAATATTTAGTACGGTCTGAAAATATATCGATAGCAATTAAGTTAAACAGAAGCGTCCGAGTTTCATCTCCGTAGGAAATAGTCAGGCTAAAAATATTTTTTCATAACTTACTACCGAGCTCTACTCACGTATTGATCACTTTTCAAGTAAATACCGAAAATCGATACATAATATATTATAGCTCCTTATAATATTACATAAGGATAATGTATATATACATACATAGTGAAATTAAAAAGACGAGCCGTTTACGTTTTAATTACTGTTAGACCGATCTGAAGAGGTTTCACATTAAATTAAGCTATACTAATTATGTCTGTTGACATATACCGCTAAACAAGACTTTGAAGTTCTTACTAGACACCATTTTCCAGTGTTTCCGGTCTCTCCGTACAAGGGTTTGTCAGGACAACCCGATATGAAGATACTTAGCCCTACAAGTACATCCTGGCAAAATATTAAAAATAACATAGTATTCTAAGCCCAAATAAGATCTACCTTCAAACGGCTATAAACTGGCCAATACGAGGAATGGTGCACATTCTCCTGGTGATGCTACCTTAAGTAACAGCACAGAGCTTGATACTCAATCAGACTTGATAAATTCTCGTCCTGGAATCCGGTAAGACAATCAGACCACAAGAAAGATATGCTATAACATAGTTACCTAGTCGATCAGGTAGAGGAAAATTAATGTTCTTAACTTCGTTACTAACTGAACATTTGACAAGTAAAGTATAACTTTAATGGATTATTCGACTATATATGTATCTCATAGTCAAGTGTTAGCCCCAGGAACAGACACTTTAATTACTGAGAACTTCGACGGAAGTAAAATGAAATCAAAATGTTTGTATGCATAACAATTGATACTAAGATCTAGCTCTACTAGGAACTATTACATAAACACAATCTGTTGGTGGAGGTAAATCATATTTTTAAAAAAACTTACAATGATTATATAAACATATTCATGTGTATTCTTATATATATATGCATATATAAAGAGAGGGAGAGACACACACACAGAAAGAGAGAGAAAGAGGGAGAGAGACAAACAGACAGACAGAGAATAGAGGATTGCAAGAGAAGAACAAGCAGGCAGAAATAAACGGGGATAGATATGGTAATATGTTATAACAAATAGTAAACATATACACGACATACGTAAAAAACTGCCAAAAGCACACAACAGATATATATATATATATATATATATATATATATATATATATATATATATATATATATTAATGGTTGAGAAACTTCCGAGACTATATATATATATATATATATATATATATATATATATATATATATATATATATATATATATATATATATATACATACATATGTATATGTATGTATATATGTATGTTTGGAACATGAATGAATCACAAAGGGTGTTAATGAGAAAACCAGTGATTCTAAGACGCAAGTCTATATTTTTGAGAATTATTTCGTTCCACACTGATTCATTTAACCCAATTATTCTCGATTAATCAGAAAGATCAAAGATCATACAAGGACAATTTGAGATAAATAAAAATAGGCGTGAAAACCCCCACATAAAGCGGCGTACGTATGAACTTATGCTGGTTACGTTATCCATGGTATTTAGGGTAAGGTTATGAAAACACAAGAGGGAATCTAGCATTTACGCTCCTAAGCGCTATATATATATATATATATATATATATATATATATATATATATATATATATATAGAAATAGAGAGAGATAGAGAGAGAAAGAGAGAGAGGGATGAGATTGTGTATTTGTGTGCATATAATCACGGTGATTGGCTGATTCTCACCGTGTGTTCATCAGACGAACCCTTTCATTCGAAAAACGTGAGAAACCTTCGCTGTACACGGTATGCTGTCTGTATTAAGCTTTGTTCGTTTATTTTAAACCATTTTCATCAGTTTCTTTACATTTGAATGTTATATATATATATATATATATATATATATATATATATATATATATATATATATATATATATGTGTGTGTGGATGTGTGTGTGTATATGAAATTAGATTAAAAACCACATAAGCGATGCGAAATTTTGAATAAAAGAAACATTTATTATCATTTTTTAGTCAAATATATCGACATACACATTCCTCAGTTTGTATAGTAATGCCTTTTTTTAAATACTGTCTAGATCACCGATCGACACATTTTGTGATCTCAAGTCGGCTTTGCCGATTGGGGATTTCAAAAATGAGAAAGAAGAAAAAAACATGTTTTATTTATAAAAAATTTCGCTTATTTGGTTTTCCATCTGATTTCATTTTTAACTCGTCGATGCTTTATAAGTAGCCCATAACGGATTACACATCATATATATATATATATATATATATATATATATATATATATATATATATATATATATATATATATATATATATAAGGATAAAATACACGATATATCATAAATTGAAATGAAATGGAATGAAGACAAGATCTACGAAAAAGACAAAAAGATAAGCAAATTAAACAGGAAAAATAATCAAAGATTTATCGGTTTTGTTCGGATTAAAAAACGTATTCTGAAAGAAATAAAGATTTTAAGATTATTGAATACCGGCAAAACATAGGAAAAAGAATCCGAGGCATCACGGGATACTTTGACACGGTCGTAACTATTTGAGAAATTATGCAGCGCGTGCGACAAAGATGATAACATTGGAAAAGAATAGTTTAAGAAAAGAAGAAAAGGAAAGAACAAACAAATGGAAACATTGATGAAATGCAGTTAAAAAATAACTGCATTAAAAGTTATGTAAGCCTTCTTTCATAACGATTCCGTAACAAAACTTCGTGCAAAAATCGCACTCAAACAATGCAATATACCTCACTACTGCATAACAACCTCCCATCCTGGTTAAAGTACGACTTACATTTTTACTACCATTAATCCATGTTTCCATTTGATTTTTTTTACTTTTTCTTCTTTTAATTTCTCTCTCTGTTTACAATTGTAACGTCTTTGTCGCACGAGCTGCATAACTTTAAAATAGTTACACACGTGCTGCAATATCTCGTTGAACGTGTACTTTTTTCCTATGTTTTGCCGTTATTCAATAAATTTAAAATCTTCATTTTTTTCTTCAAACGTTCGTTCATCCGAACGAAACTTGTAAATTCCAATGCAGAAATCTAAAACAATTCAGTGTAACGTGACTAATGTTATGCACATTAACAAACAACCAGAATAAACGGGACTACCCGGATAACTCATTACTGCATCGTATCAGAGGACCGACAAAAAATCGTACGCGGAAAAAACCCTCAACAAAAAATACACATTAGTTTTACATAGACCTTACAAAGAACATAGTTCCTACAAAGAAAATAAAGATATAATAATAATCAATCAGCCATTTTTTACTTATGTATCCTCTGTTGTGCATAGTTTACGTTGATTTAAAGTACATAGATATCAAATATATATATATATATATATATATATTTATATAGATTTATATTTATATATTTATATATTTATATTTATATATTTATATAGTTATTGTGCACTGGCAAATGCTTTACAGTATGCGTACGAGTCGTATAACGGTGAAAAACATGTCCATGAATAACAAAATACAAAAATATAGACGCTGTATAGGGGTGTACACACAATGTGGGGGAAATAACTCTCTTAAAGCATTTAAGAAATGCGTCACTGTAGATATCTTAATTCCTGTAATTTGTCTATGTCGCGAAAATAATAACAAAAACAAAATGTATGTATATATATATATATATATATATATATATATATATATATATAAATTGAGTAATAATAAATATACAAATTATATCTTTAAATTAATTTTTTCTTGAAAAGATAATGCTTAACATACCAGATAGTGTTACATAACCTTATTATTTGTTTGGTATCATTAGTAGTAATATACGTTACACTTATTAACTACCATCGTTCGGACTGACGAAACCGCGGGGTCAACGCTTCCCACAACATCATAACTACAAGAGTCGAAATAATACGAAAGGGTTTTTCGGAAGCGCCGGTCAAGGCTTGTCTCATAAAATCGATTTAAAGTTCTTAATATCTTTCACAAATGCATGAATAATTAACAGTTTTATACAACGTCTCAACATTTTACACTTTCATAATTGTTCTTAACTTTTTCTCTCGTAATTATATAAATGTATATAACCTTTATACCTTTCGTTGTTCATTCTTTAAATTACATCAAACACTTCTCTCTTTAAACAACTTATCACAAACACTGTTCTTTTTAAACAACTTTTCTCGGTAAGCAACTTATATTAAATACATTTGGTACACATTTATTTCTTTTTTAACTGTCACACATTTTCTTTTCACTTTCTCAAATTAGGACCTAAAAATGTTCAATTGTACACAAAGTTACCGTATAGGGTTTTCTTCGTCTACTGGTCGTCGTCGATATCTGTGCCGTGGGTTTCATTACGTCTCTGGCCGTGATCGATTTTAGTGGCTTTTGTTCCATGAACAAACTTTGTTTTCATGCAGGAGACAAAACTCCAAGACAGGTTTTTTTTAAGAGAGAGATTCAATTCTTTTTATTCATCTGGCTTGTGCTGTGGAGGGATTTCTATCCATTCGTTTCATTCCATTTGTCTCATTCATACCTTTTGTTGTGGGGTGCGACGGATGCATGGGGTATATACCGGATCTCATTCTAGATCCTGACCATAACTTTTAGCCCATATTTTCATACGTCCACTTGCTTTGAGGACGAGCGGCTACATCATTGGTCTTCTCGCTCTCACTCCCAAAGCGTACTCTGTTCAAAAACTCGTGTTTTTGAGAAAAACAAACGACGTAACAGACACTTGCCTCGCGTCGGCCAATCAGATACGACATTCAACAATCTTTACATATCTGACCTTCTCCAACCCAAAATTCACTGTGTCGGTGCTGAATTTGTCACTTTGTTATGGTTTGACAAAAATGATTCACTCATAACAATCCCCTCCAGTGCATGTCAGCTTAACCCGCACTTATTGTCTCAACTGACTCCAGCCATAATTCATACTAGCTTTTGGTGATGAATTCCATATTAAAGACCCGCATCTTATGAATCGAGCCAACGAAGCATATTATATGACCTTGACCTTATAAAGTTCGGTCAAGTTTGGCATTTTGGCGGAATTTCAACTGACGTTGTCTGGTGAAGGTATGCCGTATCACATGTATCGAAAAAATTTTGAATAAAATAGTTTTAATACACAAGGCACACATTCATTCGTTATAAACATTATTTTAGTCTGTAGTGCAAAATAAATTAAATCCTACTTTTTCTTTGTGCCATTTTTAATTTTCCAATTTAACAATCATTTTAATTATCGATAAATGTTTACTCACTTACCCAGGAGGATAGAGTTTGACACAGGGTCAGTTTTTAACGTGATAAATATCAACCTCCCGAAAAGGTGCACTCGAGATTGGGACAACAATAATAAAAAATGCAGCAGTCAATACAGATTTCGCTTTCACTTATTGAATACAAAGAAAAACAGATACTACACTTTGCGTCTTGCCAAAAGGCCAATAAATATTATTTATTTGTTCCGAGCTAAAAGGCTGATAAATGTAATTTGGTAAAACATTAAAGTCATGATGGTCTTCATTCTAAAAGAGATTTTGAAGATTAAATAGAATTCGTTTTATTACAATTTCAAATTTAAAAAATTATTTTCCCAGATGGGTCGAAAGGGAGATGAGTACAATCTGAGAAAACTGGCGAATATGTTTACAGGCGTAGAATTAGGATAAGGGTTAGGGTTGGGAAAAAAGTGCTAACACATTTGTAGGGTTGAATAAAAACAAATTAGAATATATAATAAGAAATATATCTTTATTTTTCAAATGTGCATATGAAGAATTCGAATGCAAAACGCGATAAACGCCATTTTCTAAATCTCGAAACTGTCCCTACAAAAAGTAATTCCTTTTTATTTTAATAAAAATCAGCTTTAATTTAAAGTCTAGATTTAATATATTCGTGTTTTTATTGTTTAAGGTCTCAATTTAAACGAATTAAATTTATCGCGTTTTGCGTTCAAACTCTTCATATAATGTTTTTTGTTTTATTTCGTTTCAGGTTCATCATATAGAATAAACACCACTTGACTTGAACCCGTGTGAAAAGTATACACTCATCGCCCTCGATCTATTGAACAATTAAAAGATGCTATTTAACATGAAATGGTCTACCGAGTTATGAACAACTTCCGTAAAACGTCTTCGACAGTGTGTGGACAATATCAGTAAACATTTGATAGATGTCATTTTTTAAACGAAATTAAACAAAATAGCGTCATATATATATTTGGAAAATAAAAATACTTTTTTATTATTCAAATGGCATAAAAAATGGCATTACATGTACATTTGAAAGAAAATGCCTTTTTAATTGTTTTTTCTAATTTGCTTTTATAAAACCCTACAAATGCGTCAGATCATTTTGGAGCACGTTGTAATTAAACTAGTTTTCTAGACGCATTTTCAGCGATTCTATTCGTGTAGAACTCTTCGAACAAAATCTAGTAAGCAAATACATTGACAATATTCTCATTTAAATCTATAAGGATTAAATAACGCACTACAATATGTTACAGAAGTCGCCACACTTTTTAGAAATTTATTCATCTTATTTTTAATCAAATATTGTTCGATTTGTACACTTTAACTTTAACAATTCAGTCGACGTCATTTTACCCTAAAAGGAAATAGAATTGAACTTCATACGAAACAAGCTCAACTTCATATTGAACACTTAATCGCAAAGAATAAATAGCTCAACTTTAAATTGAAAAGCTCAATTTTATGTTTTAAAAACAGTCGTTTTCAGATTTGCAAGAGTCTAAACTGAGATTTAAAGCATTATTTCAAATTAAATATTTTTCGACTTCAAATTTAAGAACTCTGAATTTCAAAGTAGAAAATAATGCACATGTGAAAGTAGAACACATAATGTAAAATTAACACTTTTCTCTAAATATTAATTTGTATTCATTAGCGTGATCGACAAGTGTTTTGGCTTTAAGACAACTTTGGAATTTTAGTTATTATATTCATAAGTAATTTGATTAAAACTAGAATTCCGAATTAGCCATTTATTATTGTATAAGTTACTAGACGCTCCGTACTTGTACTGTAGCTGAAAAAGCATTCACTGCGTCTCTCACGAACGCCGACCAAGCGTGACGATGTTAAGTGAACGATTCGGTAATCTCGAGCGACTCGCTGTTCAAACGGCGAACTCCGTAGATTTGGGGGTTCAGCTTGGGTTCCAAGTCAGCTTACACTGTCATCAGCCAGGGTTGCTTTGCTTACCACCTTTTCCAACCCTTTAGGGAGACTGGGGTAATTTCTTCGTAGATGAAATTTCTTGGTTGATGATGGATTTGGTTGGCCCAGTCACCGTAGACAGCATATACGTCCCGTGAGGATGACTTGTCAGAAGAAGTTAATTTTAAAGCAGAAACATATAGTGTTCTTTGAGAGGAATCGTACCATCGGACACGGGGGGTGCAACGTAAGCAGTGGTGATCGAAAGATGTCTAAGGCCTTGATGGCGCCAAGATATTTGAAACTCTGACCTGTGGCTGTGATTATGCCGCCATGATATTTGAAATTTAGAGGCTTCGTCTAGCATATATATATATATATATATATATATATATATATATATATATATATATATATATATATATATATATACATTGTATCAATGTCAGCCAAACCGGTAACGGATCGTCTACTGAATTTTACAATTCCATTTTTTTTTCTATTATTCAACCCAAACAAAGCATATGCTTAAAGGGCGGATTTATAGGAAGAATCCTAAGTAGGAAGTTGTGTAGCATCATACTAGTGCACATTACATTTAAATGCCTGCATGCTGCTACAGTCTGGAAAAGAAGGAGCAGGGAGGGAATTTCAAAGGGAAGCATCCAGAGAAAAGAAGCTATTAGTGTAAAAGCATTTCTTTCATATTGGGATCTCTGCAGTGAGGGGTTGGATTTTGCTCCCGGTCGAGTTGAGTGACTACAAGTGCAGTAAGTTATTTAGAGCAGATTCCGTGGAAGTACTTGTCAAAATAAGCACAGGGGTGACATTAATGGCGATGGGGCATATGATTAAGCTTGGTAGTGAGGGGTCTATTCGGTTAGAGACTATTTTGCACTTTGTCTTAAAGGGAGAGACTAGTAGTTTGAGCACCAGTCCAAATGTTATTTTTATTTTAAACTGAGAACCGCCTTTCTAAACAGTATCAATGAACAAGAAAATAGTTTCCTTTCCATTTACAATTCAACGATGAAAACGAAAATAGAAACACTTGTATTAGACTTGCTGAAAATCCGCTTCTATACAAAACGTTAACAAAATTATATCAAACTAATTTACAGTTGCGCCCAGATGACTTATTTGATTGTAAGATAAATATTAGGGCAATTAAAAGCCGAAATACAATACCTCTGAATTTTTAAGATGAAGATTGGTGAGTTGTATAATTTGAATTATTCAAACTAATATACTCATCTTGGTTCTTATTTTCTCAATGTTTCCACCGATGTAAACTCCGACTCTTTTGACTTGTAACTTTTCGAACTAATAAATCGTAATGTTCACTCAATACATTATATGAATTTTATGAAGAGCTTGCATATGATATGAGCACAATATTCAGATGCAACTGAACACATTGAAAGCATTTCGTCGGAGTCAGGAGTACTATAGTAAATATCCTGGCCAAGAACTGTGTTGTTTATGTGATCCCATCTAAATGTGAAACAATATACCAAAGGGAGATATGCATTCCACTAAACGTAAGGCAAGAAAACATCGTCATACGTTGGTATATGGAAAAGTGAGATATAGCTGGCCACATATAGCGGGAAAAGGTAGACCACTTACCCCAAAAGGAGTAAATACAAATTATAAATAGTGAAAAAAGAATAGGGAATTACACCTCTCAAAGAAACAATACATATGTAGGGCGAGAATGCCCTACTAAGTAGATATGGTATATAATTGAACACAATAATATTAGATATCTAAATAAGATAAGCCCTCCAAATTTATGTTAGATTTATCCACAAAGACCCGTTGCCCAATCGATTATGGCTTTTTTGGGGGCGGGGGGGGTACCATAGTTCACCCTAAAAAAGGCAGGCCGCCACTGTAGACGTAAGGGGCTACAGAGAAAAAAGTGAGAAGGTTTGGGGGTGAGGTCAACCTAAATTCAGAGCTTCGCAGCGAGATGTCTGTTTACATTAGTTTTAAATATCTGCATGTCAGTACAGTCGGGGAAACATAGGGCAGGGAGGGAGTTCAAGAGCCCAGCAGCACGAGGAAAGAAGCTATTTGAGTAGAAAGCTCTCCGGCATCTGGGGACCTCCACAGTAGAATGGATGAGATTTAGTTGATTGTTGATTTTGTCTAGTGAATTTACGTCGAGAGGGCACCAGAGTAGCCAGTTCATCAGAGCATAATCCAGTAATAATAATCAGTTCTAAGCTATTGTTTGCTGGTGTATAAGACTCAATCCTTGCTACAGACTATAATAAATAAGGCATACTAATTAATTAACACTTTTAGCCGGTAGGAACGAAGACAATCTACCCTCGTATATTAAATAAACGGCTCAGTTTGAAATTCCGTAGAGGTTCTGGAATTAGACATAGAGATGCAAAGATTCACCTGAAGAAGATTATCGGTTAAAACGTTGCTAAAATGATAGCCGATAATAATAGTTCGAATAATTAAAATGATACATGCAATGCCTATGATCTCCGGTTTATTGCTTACAGTCATTTAAACACAAGTCACTATTTTATAATTTTTATTGGGGGGGGGAATATTTCCATCATGCCTTCAATGCATTTATTGAACAGTATAAATCCGATAGGTTTTGAACTCAGCATATCCGAATCCAAAGTCAGCGATCGTATCCATTAGGTCAAGTACGCACTCATCTATTTACACATAAAAGTTGCTCGAAATACTAGGTTGAGGTAAAAGTCTGTGCGTCGTGTTAAAATAATGATTATATATTATACACATATAGTATTAGGCCAAAAAGACCAGATTTGATAGTTCTGCCGCATCCGAACTATGGCCCAGCTGTTGCTTCATCTGACTATCATTAATCAGCACTTCGTAAAGCGGTGCTGATCTATTCGGTGACGTTGAAAAAGGCTGTCATAAATGTTCCCGTTCAAAGCTGAATGCTTGGAACATTAACCACATCCTGAATTATGCAGTTCGTTGGCAGAACGTTGTAAAAATACCAAAATCTTAGGATATAGTACTAACAAATAAAAACTCCATATATTAGCAGCCCTATATATAAAAACAAAACAAAACTAATTAGTAAAATTAACTTTAATATCAGTAATAATACACTAAACTGTCTGTAGTTCCAACTATAGTTTCGCACTTATTACATAATTCCCACCAAAACCTTCTATAACACTAACACATGGTCTGTACCCTGCAAGTGGACCCGAATGGGTCTGAAAGTTCTTGGGAGACAAATCTAAACTATGGCAAATTCATCAGCCAATTCCCCTCCGAAACTAAGATCCTGATTCAGACTATTGAAAGGATCTACCAAAGGATATCTAGACATGAGTTGTCTCTTATATTCAACAATACTTGCCTGCAAGAAAAGATGCTGCCTATATATATATATATATATATATATATATATATATATATATATATATATATATATATATATATATATATATCGAGTAGCTTTAATAACAAGCAGTACAAATAGCTATATGCACGATCCGAACGCCGTTTCGTAGATCACTCTATACTGCCTGGTACATAGCCGCCGATTTCGCTATTTACATTTTAAAAGTTCCTCTATATTTACTAACTAATTGGCTATGGCCGGTGAGTAAGATCCCCGACTACGAATCAGTGGTGATTTGTGATCGAGGTTCGCGCCTACCGACCGTTGAGAATTAGTTCCTACACTGAAGATTGCGTTAGCATGAAACATCGATGTCTGTAGGTATTTAAATAATTAATATTTATTCATAAAAATATTATTGTATATATATATATATATATATATATATATATATATATATATATATATATGCGTCTGCATGTGCTTATTTTTACGTGCGTTATAATATGTGTATGTGTGTGTTTATGTGTGCGTGTGTTATAAAATGCATAGAGCTTCAGGAATGTAAAATGGGGTTGCTGTTGATGCATAAAAAGACGATAGGATTTGTGGGATGAATCAGATTATATTATCTAAGTGCAAAGAATGACCAAAATAAAAGATCACTGTGGGTGGCGTAAGTGTCACTTGGAAGCGGTAGAGTCAGCATGTTAGCGAGTAGGTATGAGGTGGTTTAGGGGCGTGGTTTGTAAGTTGTGTTGAAATATAAGAATTGCTGGCTCTCGACTGATCCCGAGTTGCCGAATGGGCCTTTCTCGCGCAGGCGCGTACTTGGAATTTTGGTCTATTATAAGTGTAGTATCTGTTACTCCGTTGGATGTTCATAGCAGCCGAGGTTCGCCTTGGTATTATTTTGGTACGTTGGATTATATCCCGCGTAGCTTCAGTCATCCTTATTTCGAACGGAACCCTTTATTTTGTCCACGTTGGTAGCATGCTCTCGTTTAATAAAAGTCGGGTATGGCTGACCACATATGGAAGGAATAGAGAAACCATCTACCCTTATGGGATGAAGTAAAAATTAGAGAAGAATGGTAGAGAGTAAGACGAATCAAAGAAGCAGCACATATGTTCGGCGACAATGACTTACTAAGCAGACCTAGTAAAGAATTCAATACAATATCGGAACCTATAATTATAAATAATAGATAATTAGTGATCTATAGTGATAAGTAGTTAGATGAAAAAATACAAGAATAGGTTTAAGGCTCCATAAATTTGAACTAGAATTGTCCGCGAGGACACGTGGCGCAGTATTAAGTATAATTCAGCTCTAAGTGACAGTCAATCCTCAGTGCGGGCGATACGAAGAATTGCGAATTACTGAAGACTTCTTCCCAGTCATGACAGATGGAATGAGAGCATGCTACTCTCGTGGGTTTAATAAAGGGTTCCGTCTGAAATTCCGTCCAGATTCCCGAGTTCGACAAAGTACACCTGAAGAAGGTCGGAGGATACATCGGCCGAAACGTTGTGATAAAAACACCCAAGATGAGAACAGTAGTCCGAATATAAAAAATTCTACGAAAAGCAAATGTATTTAATCGTTGATATTGTCACCGTTTTTTCTATGACCTCGACCAATCTCTAAATTATCTTTTAAACGCCACATCATTAAATTTATTGAAATAAGTATTAATCCATTCTACATATTTTGTAAACTTCTAAAGATGTGGTACTCTGTTGGTGCGAGGTACGGAGGATATGGCGAGTGACACATAATTTCCCAGGCATGTTTGTCTCGGAGTTCATCGGATTTTCTTGCAGTGTGACATCTCTCATTACCATGATAGAAAAGTGATCCCCACCTTACAATGCACCAACTATATCTTGAGAAAATAACTGGCCAAACGTTAGAATCAGCTTAAACGTATTTATTAGACGTTTTGAGGGACGAATAGATTTTATGTCTCATCAGATTTGCATCGATTTTGTTAGTAATTAGCCAGCTTAGAATTGGAATTTTGAATGGACCGATCCAATTTATTGTTGTTTTTTTTTTCAGATTAATGCCAACAGTGATGAAGAGTTAGTTAATATCGAAAGATTAAATGAGAAGTGTCGAAAGTGGTTACATATAAATGATTACAAGAAAATTTAAATTCATAAATTTTTACCTTTTTCAATTTGGAGTTGACCTTTTGATCAGCCTTCCGTGCAAGAATCTCGCGATCACGGTTAAAATAGGATTACAGTTAGTTTTTTTGATTTCATGTTTTTATTTAAAATCTAAAATCTATCCAATTATTACCTTAGTTTAGTACCGTTCTAATACCAGAACATCAATTATGTGTTTGTTTGAAACAATTGTCAGAGAAAGAAACAGAGAGTCAACAGATGACGATTAGAACGGAAGTTAGTTGTATTCTTTGTACGGTAGAATGCCGCAACCGACCCCCCTCTCTCTCTCTCTCTCTCTCTCTCTCTGTCTTTCTCTGTCTTTTCTTTTGTTTTATTTTCCTTTTTCTCGTATCAATCGGTCTCCGGATTTTTGCTGATGTTTATTAATTCGATCTATGTTCGATCTTATATCTCTATTTATATAACGTTAAGTATGTGTATATTTTTACGTGTTTCTATGTCAAGTATTCATTCCTAAACAACATACACGATTATTATGAATTTTTAAAACACAGCTTCTATGCGTAAGGGTGACTTATGTGAGATATATTTAGTTTAATTTCGTCTCATTCAAAGTGGGGCAAGAAGGGGTGGATGACCCCCGTTAAAATCCAGATTCCTCTCATTTTTGTGATTTCCTACAATAGATAATGGACAAAATAAATTGTCCCCAAATGTACGTTTCTTTTGGATTTTTAAAGGGGTGTTCTAGTGTATTATATAAACACAACTGCATATTTCAAAATCAAAATATTTCAGATTTGCATTAAATTTGCGCAAGATTCCATTAATCTAAATTTCTCATTCAGATATTTTAATCTTGAGTCATAAGTTTAAGATATTTTGTAATATAAAAATCATATAATAAATTTTGCAAAATATTGGAAAAAGCATTCTATACATGAGGTTTAGTAGCATAAAATCCTGGCTTTAATCTTCGTAAGGGAATATAAAAGTGGTACAAAACAGTAATATTACAGTAATAAATTTTTACTGTCCTGCGATTGGTATTCTTCTAATATATATATATATATATATATATATATATATATATATATATATATATATATATATATATATATATATATATATATATATATGATAATTTTTAGGAGGTTCTCTCCAAATATGATCTGAGGTTAAGATCAGATTCTTACTCTGCCTGATGAGATCTCAGTTTATAGTAACTGTTGATCGATAACATCGACATGCCAGTGTCGCAGATTTTGTACATGTCTGTGTAAATAAAAATTATCATATATAAAGCTCTATTTTGATATTGAGCACTTTTTATACACCCGGTTGAAATTCTTTGGATTACCACCCTGTGGATGTTTTTACCTGGATTATTACCATTATATATATATATATATATATATATATATATATATATATATATATATATATATATATATATATATTCATACGCTAAAAAATAAGCACAGCATTACGATAAAATCGGCAGACAAATGCGGAACCATCACCATCATGGGCACTACTAAATATATAGAGGAAACAGAAACTCAACTCAGGGGTAACAACTTTTACCACCCACTCCCGAAGACCCCACCTGCAACTACAAAATAACACTCACAACTCTCATCTAAAGCATCAGCCTCTGCACCTCAAACGTCATCACTTCACTTATGCTCACTTACCTTAAAGCAACTAATTTATACACCATTCACAAAGTCCACAAACTCATAGCTAACACTTCTACTACCACTGCTACTACATATATGCTTCAAACGCTGACTCTCAACCCAGAGAAGATATACCAGCTTGCCAAATCCCTAAATATTTTACCCCAGGCAGACCTATAATCTTGGAGGTTGACACACTAACTGAACAACTATCCGGATACATAGACCACATCTTAAACCTTCTATTATCCAACATCCCTAGCTACATCAATGGCATGACACATGTCCCCAACATTATTAGACGAATTAACAATCTTCCCCAAGAAACAATCTTACCAAATATGGACGTAACAGCTCTCTACACTAATATCCAACATGATGAGGGTATACAGGCTTGCAGAACATTTCACTTCAACCAAAATGTCCTATTGATCAAATACAAGACTTTTATAACAATTTTAACTTTAACAAGAAAAACTACCTACAGATTAAAAGCACAGCCATGAGCACTAAAATGGCTCCCAGCTATGCCAACATATTTATGCACATAGTAGAAACTCGTAAACTTCTATGTGAAGCCTACCAACTTCTGCCGCTACATATACGACATCTTCATTTGGCCACACGGCCTTAGAAACCTTTAAGACTTCCACCAATATACCAACAGTTTCCATAGCACCATAAAATTCACCATGGAACACTCATTTAACAACCATAAAACATCTATTCGACAAGAATCTGATTCCGCACCACAAGCAGAACTTTTCAACTTACCTGGTCACACAATAGACAACATTAAATGCCTCCTGATTGACTATAATTTTCCCTCCACAAAAATACTCCAACAAAAAGATATTAAATGGATGCTTCCGTTTGGTACACACTAGATAGGTCTTAATACGGTTCTTTGTCTCCTGAAGTAAGTATTTTCACAAACGCTAATTACGCATTAAATAAGATTACTTGATTCTCCCATGACTATAAATCACCTACCTACACAGTGTCATATACTATTAACATAATATATAGCATTTTACCCAAGACTGTATCTATATTAACCATAACTCTATCTAGTTTATACTTTTGTTGATTTCTGACACTTCAATTGTTTTACCTCTATTTATTTATTCATACATAACGTCATATATCTACTTATCTACTCTTACTATATGTTTTTTTATCATTATATAACATTTCTTTTATTATTTCAAATATTACTATCATTCTTATCACTTATATATATTATGTTAGTAGGATTTTTATGATTTTCAATTCATTCACATTCTTTATCTTTACTTATATAAAAGTGTTGATTTCTATTCGATTGCCCAGATTTTCCACAATATATATATATATATATATATATATATATATATATATTTGTATATTATCTTGTGTATAGCTATCGTTGGAAGATATGTATTACTACATTACGCGCTTACTACTTAATTACTCCCTGTAATAGTTACAAATTCTATATAACCTGCTTCTCTACATTGCATAAAAAGCACAAGATATAGTGATCTATATTCCTCTTTATATAATTATAATTACACTACTTTTATTTAAGTATATATTCGCTTGAACGAACTTCAGTTATACTTTATTGATATATTTATTCATGTATTTGTATTTATACATACATACATATATATATATATATATATATATATATATATATATATATATATATATATACTTATTTATATACCTTCTTACATAATTGTATTATACGGTTATTATTATTACTATTCATTGATACGATTTTGATTAATCTACATTTCTATGTGTATGTATGTATATATATATATATATATATATGTATATATATATATATATATATATATATGAATATATATATGGATGTGTGTGTATTTCGTGGGTATGTATATGTATGTGCATTTGTGGGAGTGTGTGTATATCTTTTACTTTAGTATATCTATCTTTTTCTTTATATAATTCTATCTATATTACATGATTTCATTTTTGCGTCAATATTCAGGTTAAGCTACCTCAGTTGGATCTTTTATTCATGTATCTTTTTATATGATTTTATTACTTAAATAATCTTGTATTATTGTTATTATTTTTATTATTATTATTATTAATGATAGTAATAATAGTATAAATATTATTACATACTACTCAATTTATTATATAATATTTCATTCACTTTCCTTTTATTTGCTGCCAGTCCGTTCCAATTTGGTTGCTTGGATATTCCCCAATATATATATATATATATATATATATATATATATATATATATATATATATGGGAAATAAAAAGGAAAAACCAAGAGATATTTTTTATATATTCATCAACGTTCCGTCTTTATTTGTAAGACTTCCTCGGGATGATAATTTCAAGAAAAATGTCATGCAAGTACATCGAAATATTGGCTTGACATGATGGGTTGATGAGAAAAAGTAGTAGGCGTGGCTACTAAGAGCGCTGGACCAAGGTCCGGGCTTAGAGAAGTCAGTCAGTGGCAGAGAATGAAATGAATGTGGACGGCTGAATGTGGCCAGTGCGGAAATAGAACATAGTGTTGCATAACCTCTCCTGCTTAAACCACGGCAGTACACATTTCGTACACTCGTCCCGGAAAGGGCCGTGGCAGTTTATATTTAATACTCGTCATTTATTAAACATAAATCATATAGTTTGTAAACTTTTGACTTTCTCCTTCGCCGTGTAGAGTGTCGCCATCTTGATGTCGTCTAGTGGTTGAACTCCTTCTTCTGCTGTGAACCACGCCGCTACAAAAACACTCCATGATTGGGTCAGAAGACAAACAATCTTTTTAATTTAACTTCAGTTTTTATTTCAAGCGTTAGTTATCAAATAAGCTGGGAGACATTCACTAACGTCGAGAGAGAGAGAGAGAGGGCAAATTACTACTTTAACGTAGTTACTTATCAAATAAGTCTTTACAATTCGTAGAGGGGGGAAGTGATCTTTTGACTGTATTTTCTTAGGGAAATATTTCCCTTAATCTGTTGTTGACTACATGGTAAAAATCACGTCTGATAGGTCCGCCTCCAAAACGAAGAACGAGTCACGTCACGGATTCCTCTGTTTCTTACGAAAAGGCCCGTGACGTCACAGAGCCTCTCGCAGGTGCACATTTACCCTTGATCTGAGGTCTCGTCACGTGGTGACCCTGTTACGTCTGTTATTTCCGACTGTGAGAACAGGCCATATTCTGCACTCGACTGCACGAGACTCCCGTGCTAATTCGCGCAAGTCAAACCAACGATTTCCAAGTGATACGTCCATTCCCATAGGGCCATTATCCAACAATAGCACCCATAAGTTAGCTGGGTACTGAAAGTTAGTGGGGACAGTAACAGAGTCAGTGGTGGGTTGACGCCAAATGTGACATTAGGCGCTTTTCTCTACAATATAGCCAACTCCTCGCCTGAAGCAGAAAAGCGTTTGGAAAAAAAGCTGGCCCGGGTGGTGGCTGGGGGGATTTCCTAGGCACAGAACTAGCTAAGGGGGATCTGAAATGCTCAGATAACGAGCGGTATGAGGGTCAAGTAGTTAAGCCGTGAATGTTGACGCTGCAGAGCGTTTTATTCGTTAAGTCAAACACCCGGATAGACACACTTTTGTGTCGATTCGTGAACATTTCGTGGATAGCTTCACCCAACTGTCCAGGCTCCGCATCGAGGAGTTTGGCAACTATTTAGCTGGTTCGCCCCGCCTTGAGGCGGCCCGAGCGGCTAGTTGTGATGGGCGCGTTAATTAAATTAAGGGGTCAATCGCAGTTCTTCAACGAATACCGAGCTGCGCTCAGAGTGCTGCCGGGGTCCAGTGACTTTGCCTGGTCTAGGAAAACACCATATCGGGAATTAGTGTTGGGGACCGCTTCGGATCCACTTGGTGGGGGGGGGCGACTTGGATTGTCAGAGGAGGAGGTTCGCTCTCAGTGAAATTGGCGATTGGATCGAAATGTGGCACCCCTCAATGGCATACGCTTCAGTATTGGTATGGACTTAGATCTTTTTTTGTCCACGTTGCAAGGAAGATGAAATAGACCGGCTGAGCACGCCTTTTTCAATTGCTCCGAGCTTCGTGAATACTGAACGTATGTCAACGAGGTGATGGCTCCCATAATCCCCGAGAGTGTGACGTGCCTGGGTATAGCATTCGTAGTCTTCAAAATGATTCTTTGTGGCTCAGTGAGAAACAAATGGTATTTTTTGCAATTTTAGCCATAGCTAGACTCGTAGTGTGGACTTCACGCTTAGAAATAGGGCGTGGGGCGCCACCTTCTCATTACGATTTTATTTCATATTTTAAGCACCAGCTTAAAATCAAAATCAAATCTGATAGAAGGCTGTTGTCTACCTCACTATTTCAAAGTAGGTGCATACACACCGCTATTTTAGCATTTTAGTTTGTCTGTTATTTTTCTATCCCTTTTTATTTTTAATTATTTTGGGGGGAATTTTTAAGGATTTTGTTCTTCCACTCCACATATCATACTCATTGTATATGCTTTTTTTTTGTAAATGGAATTTCATCAGACACCCGAGTATATTTTAAGTAGCATAGTACATAGAGTGAATGCGGTATTGTGTGATTTAAGCTAGGATTTAGGGCATAAACAAGTGGATGACCCCCGATCTATAATCCCCCATACCCATTTTGGCCGTGTGCCACATCATAGTCTTTTATACTTTTGTATACAAATTCCTTGATAAATGAAATATATACATTTATACCTACATATATATATATATATATATATATATATATATATATATATATATAGTCTCGGAAGTATCTCAACCATTAAAACTATATAAGGAAAAAAAAACCTCAATGTCCTTCAGTGGAAAATCACTCATGTAAGTCAATTTAATTTTTACAGTTATTATATTAGTTTGCTTCTAACATTATTTAAGGGATCATCAGTTGTTTACCATGAAAAACTGTTTCAGGAATTTACAAACAAGACATTATATAATTTCATGGCTTCCCAGCTAAGTTGATCAGACCCCACTTCCCTTAAAAGACAAAAACATAAACGATCCGTATATCAAATCTATGTTTTGTTCCGTATAAATGTTTTGCTAACTTATATTAGTTATTAAAAAAAAAGTCCTCCTTACCTGTGTTGTTCGTCTGTCTAATACAATTTATCCGTTACGTACAAAAATGTTGCTGCATTTTAAAGTGTTTAGACGAATCCATTACACTACTTTTTAGGTGATTAAATTATTTTTAGTTTTAGTTTTATATTAAGAATATAAAAAATATTAACGTATCAAAATATAATATATATATATATATATATATATATATATATATATATATATTTATATATATATAATATATATATATATATATATATATAATATATATATATATATATATATATATATATATATATATTACTCTCATGGTGTAATAAATAAAGTTTAGACTTTTTCCCCCTGTACCTTTTTGAGGAATAGGAAAATAACTACATGCATCACAGGCTATTAAACCCACCACTATATTACGCTTATTTACTCGAGCGTGTTTTAATTAATTTGTTATTACTTTTCTTCAGCTAACACTAAAAATTACTTTTGGCCACCATCTTTAACTCTCCTGAGAACATACTCCATATAAATAGGTGGTAGCAAAAACTTTCCCTCTAACAATTCAGCACTTGGAATTTATAAACAACGTCTTCTTTTCAAAAATTGTCCGTAATTATTTCCTGTGTGTCTGCTATTAATTTACTACATAATACAAAACATTACGCATACATTTTTGGACGCTCCCGGTAATTCCACCGAATTTCGAGAATATAAGATTACGTTATTTCATCCTACTACGTATACATCTATAGTCATTTCGGTTTTTAGAGAATGCAATTAACGAACATAGTTGTTGCAGTATTTTATCTTTTAACATGGCGGCTACAAGTTCATCAACAACTTAACTTCCGAATCAAGTAAGTATACGCCAAGATACTCGACATCAATCATAAAATGGGCATGTGCAATAATGTAGAAATAATTCTACATTATTCACGCGTAAAATCTCCAAAATTCGGGGAAAATATCGATTTATTGGTACAGAAATGACCCAAAACGTGTGACTGATAGACGCTACCTTCGGTCGCCTAACGACAGATCGTACAATAACACTACTGACTGACTTCGTTTAAATCACCTATTTTTCATATGTTTCTTACTCACGTTCGTAGATCCAAGACCGAGAGGTGCATGGTTCGATCCCAGTCGTTTCACACAAGTTTTTTTTTACATTACTATGGGCCGTATTTTTTTTTAAATCAACCTTATTATACAGTCATTTGAAAATAAATCAATGACATAGGTAGTACTTTAACTATTATGAATATCATTCCGATGTAATCTATTTGCGTTCAGTCGGATGTTGACAAATTTTAATTCATCTATATCTATTAATCCCGTGCAACACCGGGGACGGGTCAGTTAGTATAATATAAAAATAAAAATATTTATTAACTTATTAATAATAATTATGTATATAATTTTTTTTCTTCTGGCACGTAAGAGGCTACTTTGAATTAAAGACGATGCCTACAATGACACTTTAAGTGGGGGTAGAGCAGCGAGAGTGTGTACACATTAAATTTTAATTTCTGCATGTCAGTACAGTCAGCGAAGCCAGAAAGTAGGGCGGAAATTCCAAAATCTAGCTGTTCAAGGGAAAAATTATTACGGTAGAAAGCTTTCCGATATCCGGTGACTTCTACAGTAAATGTTGGCATGTTGCTGTTCATCTGGTTAGTTGAAGGTATTTACGTCAATGGAGCACCGATGCTACAAGTTCGTCGAAGCACATTTCATTAAAGTAGTTGTAAAAGAAACACAGGAATGCAACATTGTAGCGATGGGACAGGAGTTGACAGTGCTGAACCTATTAGGTTGAAGACGTTTTCGGGACCTTGTCTAATATGGGGAAACAAGTCTAGATGTGGCCACAAAATCCCATGCCTAGGCGAATAGTGGCTTTGTAGATATATAGGATACTGGCAAAGGTGAGTAGTTTTGTAGCGCGGTAGAGGGATAACAACTTCTTTGCAACAGTTTTAGCCATGCATTCTATGTATGTGTTCCAATTCATGTTGCCTGTAAATGTTTGGCAGAGACGTTACTTCTCAGATACAGTGTTATTTGCCATGGCAATTGGTGGTTGAATAGGTTTCTTGTAGATGTTAAATTAAATAAGCTTTGCCGTTGTAGTAGTAAAAAGTCACTTTCTAAGGTTTCAAGCATCGCCTTGGATACATTTACGTGGTATCTTCAGCAAATATACCCATCGCGGACACAATTTAATCAGAGAGGTCGTTTATGAATATCGCGAATAATAAAGGTCCAAGGGTCAACCCCTTGAATACACCCGTATAAATGTAATTTATTTTATACCGCCATGGAGAACAACCCTGATTTTTCTCATGTCTAAGAAAGATGTAATTATATCAAATATTCGTCCAGTAATACCGTAGGATTTAATTTTCATGAGAAGACTGTGGATATATCAAAGGCAACCGCCCTAGATTCGCCTGCCTTGTTAACTGCATAGTATATGGGGTCAGAGATGATATGATACCCACAGTATAAGAGGATTGCCTAAATTCATATAGTCAGCTAGAAAGAAGGTTTGCATTTACGAGGTGGTTGACTAGAGCTTGATTTATTAATCATTCAATGATTTTTTTTAGCGAAGCAAAGAAGTCATAGGGCGACAATTGAGAGGGTATGTTCTTTCAGCAGTATTCTTGAATACTGGTACCACAGAGGCCATGGGAGGTGACAGTGGTTAAGTGGTTATTGACACGGACTGAATACCTGGGTGTTCCAAGTTCGAATCCAATCGGTTCCACAGTACGACTTTCACTTAGGGATGTTGGCAACCTTCTCGTGGTCCTTCCCGTAAATACCCGATGTCTTTCTAGAAGAAAAAAACCGGGGAAACTAATGCCAACACCAGAACAATCTGATTCACACGAAAGAAGAAGACAGGGGCAATTTTCCAGCTATCATCGAAGCAAACAATTTGTTGTAGAGTTTAGAGAGAACAGGGGTTAGCACAACAGAGCATTTATTTATTAGTACAGCAGTGATAAGATCAGGCCAACACGCCTTGGAGGTGTTTAGTTATTTAATGATATAACAGACATAGGAAACGGTGATTATAAGATGATCGAGTGTGGTTTCTATCCGAAAAGGGACATTTTGGTAGAGAGTTGTTTGTGGGATCTCAGGTAAAGTAAAAAGTAGTTCATCCTTCTCGGTTGTTGTGCATATTACATCATGGTTGTTAGATAATGGGGGAATTGTTGATTACTCATTACGCCAACACTATTATGAATTATCCAGAAATCACAACTTCTTTATTTCTGCAACTCGATGCGTTTTTGGGGTCATACTCGTGTACCTTTCCTTAGCTGCGGCTATTTCACTCTTACAATGTTGTATAGCTTCTATAAATATTTGCTTTTTGTACTTGCATTATGGCGGCTGAATCAGCGGAACGATTGCTACTTAGGCGGAATATCAGCTGATCAGGTTGAAGTGATCAATTAGGGAGAGTGGGTCTGCCATACAACTTCCGCGGTGGAACATATGTTTTGACTCATTCTGTTGTTTAAGTTGCGCCAGACTGTTCAGCGGAAAGAGGAAAGATTTACTCCACGAGGCGTCTCTTATAAGAACCTCTGATGGATTCCTAATCAGCTTTTTAAAAAAGTATCTCGTTATTTTGAGCAACGGCATTTCCGTTTGAGGATGAAAGTTAAGGGGGATTTCAAACACACTCATAAAGTGGTCGGCGTTCCCGAGTGGGGTATTAGCATTTGTAACACTAGTCTCAGGCAGTGTAGTAATAAATAAATCAAGAAGTGAGGCTTGCTGATCAACACGATCTGAGAAAGTGACATTCTATGAAATGGAAATAGATCACATCAAAAATGCCCATTGAAGAACATGTTCCCACGTGGAAGTTTTAAAGCAAGCCCCACTCTCTCTGACGGTTCTACGACAACCTGTCCAGTTGCCATTGCGCAAAGCAACATACATTCTTCCAATTCAACCACCATTATCAGAAAACGCATTGAGTCGCAGAAATTAAGAAACGCTATTTCTAGAAAAATTATAATAGTGTGGTGAATAATGAAAAATCAACAATTCCCCCACTATCCAACAACTATGATATCACTTATACGGCAATCGAGGAGGCGTAACTGCTTTCCTCGGGATTCGCCTCCAACTCCATCTTAGACTCCACAAACAACTCCCTCCCAAATTTTCTTTTTCGGACAGAAACCATACTCGATGATAAGGTCATCAAATCTTCCCATATCCGTTATAGCATAAACCACCTAGACACATCAAATGAGTGTTGGCCTGATCTCATCTCTGCTATACGAATATGGAAATGCTCTGAGTTAGCCCCTGTTCCCTACGACACATGTCTTGCCGAATCCTAAAAAGTAACCAAAAATAATTAAATGTCAGAAGCATGACAAACACCTTTAAACCTAAACGAATACCAATAATGAAAATGTGTTTCACTTGTTTATACAAATTTTAACAATTGTTATCGATGTTTAACGATGAAATATCAAGACGCCAATTAGTAAAACCAAATTGGTTATTGTCAA
>OY744523.1:173110770-173163270 GCA_963556195.1 Sepiola atlantica | reverse complement strand
CAGCAAGAGCGGACGTTTTAAATTATACACCCCCCCCCACACAACCTTGTGTGGATGACAGTTTGGGTACATACTGATGGCGATTCAATACGACGGTTCAGGGAGATGCCATCCTGCTAAAATTCTGATAAAGAATTGAACTATGAATTTTCGACGTCGCTGGAGAGGAAATAAGATGTCACCTAAAGATGACTGGCACGAACGTGTTACAAATGTCGATAGCAACGACAACAAAAAGCAGACGATGCAGCAGTTAGAGCTTGCGGCGAAGTTTTCCAGTCCTCCTGTCGGATCCACTGCCCCAATGTTACTAGGGACGTTGTAAACGTTCACATAGTTCCTACTGTGAGTACTTGATTTCTAAGGGAAATCAATACCAACAAACTCAATCCACAGATAAGTACAAAGTAATAATCAGTTCTAAGTGTCAACCTTCTGGAGATTGAAGGTGCAATTCTCAGTGCGGGCGATACTAAAAATACAATTACAAATTACTTAAGACTTCTACCGGGGCATGACTGACGGAACGAAAGCAAGCTTCACCCGTTCGAAATTCCGTACATATTCCTGAGTTCAAAAGGAAGAATCCAGAGTTCGACAAGATACACCTGAAAAGATTCGGAGGTTACATCGGCCCAAATGTTGTGAGAATAACATCCAAGATGATAACAGTAGTCCTATTAAATCAAAATAATGCAAAATCAATCCAGTCAAAAAGAAAATTATAACCAGATGGGTCAAATTGATACCGTCGCCGAGTTAAGATTCTATATTTAATAATAGTGAAGAATTATAATATTTGATATTCAATTTTTATTGTGACCACGTGTTTACGTTTCTTTCGAAACAAGCGGTCATTATTTTACATGGTGTGTTATCGTGGATAAACAATGTAGGTTGGAAGAGAAAGAAAAAGATAGTAATAATTAGGAAACAGTTTGATTTGTTGTATTTACTCTCACAGAAACGTTCTGTCAACGACTAGCGTAATAAGGATATACTAAACATGATACTTAATAGAAGTGAAAATAACGGACATAATTACTAAAGGTACGTAAATACATTGACACAATCGAAAAAGACATGTACTGCCAGGGTAAACAAATAGAGAGATGCGTATGTGTGATGTATATATGCTTTGCTTTATTGCTGGTATCTAGAAGCCTATAGCTGTGGCTAGTAAAGGGAGTTTGAAGACGACTTCTATCTGGTTTACTGAATTTCGTTATATAGGAACAGTGTCAGAGTTTTGAATACCATACAAATATGGAGCCACGGTCCGACTTGCTTGAAAACTTAGCAAAGACTAAGAAAGATGTCTGGTTTGTAAATTCGCACGGGGATGGAATTTAAATATATCTTTGGTTCCAAGAAATCGATTGCGATCTCTCTCTCTCTCTCTCTCGCCCCATCAATCTCTCACCCTCTCTCCTTACTAGTAATGATTTAATAGAGATAACAGTTTGATAATTCTGATACAACAATAGTATAGATTAATGTGCTGTTTACTACACCTCTATAACAAGATGTAAGACATATCATAGTAGATGCCTGATTCAGCTTATATATTACAATAGACAATGACACTAACACATATACGATAATTTGATATTAAGGGACGTGATTTCTCTATGCGAATCATCTCTGTTGAGTTAATATTCTTTCAGGTTGATCGTAGCCATTTACTTTCTAATATTGTTTTAAAAGGTATTAACGCAAATGGTGTAATAACAACAACTTGTGTTCAGATAACCGTATACAATTATCGTGTTTTTGAAATAATTAAAGCAAGACTGTTCTAGTTACCGTAAGATAGACAAACAAAGAAAAACCTAAATAAGTTATTAACCTGTACTGATAAAACTAGACTATGTTTCTTTTTCTATTAAAGCCACTTAACAGCCTATAAAATCGGCAGCCGAGTTCAAATCCCATCGATTCTATTTAGTTTACTTTCATATTAACACTGTTGCTAAATGTATTAAACTACTACTGTCACGATTCTTTTATTATATGTATTTATCTTTACTTTAATTCCCCCCAAATATGGGGGCACATTGCCATTGAGACGCAAGCCCCCCCCCCGCCCTGTGGATTAAGGGCCAAGTTTATAGGGGACATTTTAAGTGAAGAGATAAGCAGCAACATGCTTGTGTACATTACATGCACATTTCTGCATGTTTTTGTAAAAGTGTATAATGAAGTTGAAAGAGTATTATATTAAGTAAGTTTCTTAACACTTTGTGTGTTCGAATCGCAGTCTCGTCTTGAAATTTCTTTCTACTTTGTTTATATGTTATCTAATGTTATTTTATGTTATTTAATCTAAATTAATTAATTAATTAATAGTTTCCTAATTATACAGGTATACAAAGATTATGAACGCTGACTTGAAAAAAATTATTGAATAGTAATTACCAGCCCCTCCTCCCCCCTCTTCTTACGTTTACAAAAATTCTCGCCGACAGACAGACATACAGACAGACAGATAGCCAGAGAAAGTGGGGAGAATTCCAAAGGCTAGTAGTTCGAGGAAATTAGCTATTAGAGTAATAAGTCTTCGCGCATCTGGGGGCCCCCACAATGAATGGATAGGATTTAGCTGATTGTCGGGGTTGTCGGGTGTATTTACGACAAGGTGCACCAGAGCAACAAGTTCACCGGAGCACATTCCATTGAAGTACTTGCAAAACAAGTACATGGATGCAACATTAGTGCGATGTGACAGGCGCTGGAATTTGGTAGATAGTGTGAGACCTATTAGATTGCAGACTCTTTTTTGGACCCTATCTAAGCGGGAGCAATTTTTTTATAGTGCACCCGCCCATATGTGACAACAATACTTCATGTATTGACGGATAGTGGCCTTGCAGAGATATAGGATACTGACAGGTGTGATAAGTTTTTTTATATCGGTAAGGGGAGCTCACTTTCTTTGCAGAAGCCGTGACAGTGTATTCTATGTATTTGTTCCAATTTATGCTACGTGTGAATGTGAGGGCGAGTAGTTTTAATGTGGGACTCTCAGGTAAGGTGCTATTTGTCATGACAATCGGTGGTTGAAGAGGTTTCTTATAATTGTTAAAAGAAATGATCTTTGTCTTCGTAGCATTTAATGTTACCATCCATTTATGTCCCTATTCAACTACAGACTAGATGTCAATTTCTAAGGTTTCATATATTGTTGACTTGGATATGTGTACATTGGAGTTTACCACCTGTCTGGGATAGAGCGTTGTGTCATCAGCAAATATACCTCGGGCAAAATTGAATAAGGGAGGTCGTTTATGAATATCAAGAAGAATAAATGTTCACGGATCGACCCCTGTTGTACACCAGTATTGATGGCATGTTGTTTGGATGTACGTCCAACGAGGGAAACCACCTGTCTAAGAAGGATCTGTTACATTAAATATTCGTCCAGAAATATCATATGAATTATTGTTCATGAGAAGACCTTAGATATATCCAGTGTTACCACCCCAGTATTGTCTGCCTTGTCCAGTGTGTGGTATATGCGTTCAGATGAGCGTTAGGATATCCGCCGTAGACCGATCTTCCGTCGTTTTTGAGATGTGAAAGTTTTGATTATAAGGTGCCCTCTCACTTGATCAAGTTGTTGTTGTCAAGCGAGTCAGACTTCTTGTATAGAGCCCACGAAGCTCGTGCCTCAGTGGTTTCTGGCTATTCGCTAACCTAAAGGATTGCACGTTTTTACCACTGAAACAGACAACAGCAAGCCTCAGTGGTTGCATGCAAAATCGGAGATCGTTTTTCCCAGTACACACAAAGGAATGTCGCAGAAGCAATGTTGTCATTTCCACTCCATTGATTTGCAGGTTTACTCCTGACACGTCTTTTTTTGCAACATGCAGAGGCAGAGATAACCGGAGGAAGACGTATCCTGATGCTGCTCCTCCTGTATAGTTACAAAATCCTTGTTATCCGGGTAGCTCTGACACTTCTACGTTGCAACCGCTCATGTAAAAAAATAGACCCACTATTTCCACTATACAAGTAATGTATGTACAGATTCACAATGTTCCCCATGTGATTAACCTAATTACTCGCAGGTGTTCATATTAACTTGCCTCCTAATGAGGGCAGAGTTGGACACAATGTCGTTTTATAACATGAGGAAAATCCAGCTCCCCAAAAGAGATACTCTGGATTGGATCAAAAATAAAAACTACCTGTCTCAAAATTATCATCCTTCACTAACCAAGGACAGAAAATAGGAAAAGGCAGTTTTAAGAACAGATACTACACTTTGCTCCGAGACAAAAAATAAAGAGATATGTGTTATTTCAAAGTCTTTCTTTGATATCTTGACCAGCTTTTTCATACTAATTGCTCACCATTTTTCAAAGCTAAGAGCCACTCGAGGGTAAGGCTTTAAAAGATTGTCAGTTGGATTCCGAACTATATTATGAGAATATTAGCAAACAATTATTGGCTCGACAAGTATTTGGTTACATTGGATCTGAAAGCAACCATTTTGTAGTCTGGTTTCGTCCACCCTAATATCGCTGAGAATAAAAGACTTGGGTTCATACCTTTACAAAGGGTATTAGTAAAAGTCCTACAAAAGCCCCAACAAAACTCGAACATTGCACGCCGTTTAACCGCCACACAGAATCCCCGCCTCTTCCATTGTCTGTAATGAATCCTTTTGAAAATATATAGCGTTTCAGCATTTCAAAAACGGATATGCAGTAAAACAAACAAATACGCCAGACGTTCAAATCACGACAGAATTTCAACGTCTTATTTTGACCAAATTTGGCATTGAGACATTTTTATGTTTCTATATAAATATACAGTAAACTACCTCTTATCCGGTACTTAACTTACCGGAACTCTCAAGTAACCAGCACCTCGAAGAGATAGGCCTTTAACCTCACCACTCTAAACTTGCCACTCTCTGAGGATCAAATACCTGAATAGTCTCTCTTTTCTTTTATTACACTATTTAGTTTTAAGGGCTTACAACATTAAGTGGTAAAGATTAGTTGCTTCTCGTCACATATTCACTCCAGTATTGCGTGTATGCAAATATTGAGTGAACTTAAGTGTCATTTAATAATTATTATCTTATTCAAAAGAAAATGTGTTCTTATTTCTTTTAGAAATAATCTGTGCGGGTTAGGGTTAGGGTTAGGGTTAGGGTTAGAAATAATCTGCGCAGGTTAGTTGCAAAAGTAAACTGTATGCTGTACTAGACGTACCCGTGATCCGTTGGGTCAAAACTACAACCACTATATATTCGACTTTTATTTAATTTGAAATAAATTCTGACAGATCTATCTTGCATAGTAAAAATAATAAGTATATTTAATTCGATATTATTTTTTCGTTGCCTTCTTCTTCTTCTTCTTCTTCTTATTATTATTATTATTATTATTATTATTTGTAGTAGTAGTAGTAGAATCATCATTATTATTATGATTATCATTATTATTATTCTTACATAGAAATATTATTTTTCTCATATAAGAGTAAAGAGGCGTATTATATTGCTATCTACTACATTCGACTTTGATTTCATTTTAAATAAATTGTGACATATCTTTCTTGCATAGTAAAAATGATAAGTATATTCAATTCAATATTATTTTTTTCGTGTTCTTCTTATTATTTTTCTTCTTCTTCTTCTTCTTCTTCTTCTTCTTTTTCTTATTATTATTATTAATAGTAGTAGTAGTATCATCATTATTATTATAATTATTATTATTATTATTATTATTATTATTATTATTATTATTATTATTATTATTATTATTATTATTATTATTCCTACATAGAAAGATTATTTTTCTCATATAGGAGTAATAAGGCTTATTATATTGCCATCTACTTTACATACTTGTTAGTAGTGTGACCAGAAACACATATGTAAATTAGATGGCCACGCTGAAAAATAGATTCACTCTTTATCTAAATACTCACAAAAACATTGAGTAACATTAGAGGGTCGATGAATTACCATAGAGCGAGGGGGCGTGATAATACATAGCTAAAGTGTGATGTACGACTTGTTCCCTTAATTAAACGTTACGACGAATTCGAACAATTCAAACATTTCTTTTCAAATATAATTGAATCCTACAACTAAGTGTATTTCTGTATGTATTTCGTGTCAACAAATAAAAAGAGAGAGAGCAAAAAAACTCACATGTGGGAGAGCCCACTTATACGCGATTTTCAATTTTTCGTTCAAAGCTAGTATATCCTTAAAGTTGTGCGAACAATTATACATTTTAATTCAGTAATATTTCCTAAAATAGTTAATTAGTTCTATAATTTATTTATAAAAAATCTAATTCACTTGAAGATAATTGGTTTTTTTTTCCTTACTAAAGTTACATTTATTTTATATTTTTGGGAAATGGGAAAAAATAAAAATAATAAAATAAAACCATGGTTATCGGAATATAATATGAACTGACTTATATATATATATATATATATATATATATATATATATATATAAAGTGGTGTACAAAAAGCGAACTTTTAGGAAAAGTGAAACCTATTGTGAAGAGTATACAGCTCAATATCCAGGATAGAGCAGGTAGAATTCCTTTCTTCTTCATTATATATATATATATATATATATATATATATATATATATATATATAAATATATAAACGCGAAAGTTGTTTGCCTTCTATCCTTACTATATTTTAACATCAAAACACGTTAGGCTTATTTAATTCTCATAATACAAGAATATCTTGACATACCCTATATATAGGAATCTCCAACTCACTCAAACAAATCTCGGTTTTGCTGATTTGCATATTTATTTATCTTAAACTTTTTACTAAATTAATATTCTGCAATATACTTTTCTACTTTGTATTGTCAATTTTTTCCCTACATACAAAATCGTTTTATCGATCCTACTATTATTATCTATATATTAATACGATAGCGTGTATGTTCGTGTGTCACGTTTAAATCAAAGCTCTGCGCATGCGTGCCGCATCTAGATTTGGAAAAGCATTTAAGTACCCTAATTTTCGTTTGCGTAGCATTTCTCTTTGGTGCAACGTTTAGCGACGTAGGATTTTAACGTCGGTTTTGAAATCGGCCCGATTGGTTGATAGTTCGATCCCAACCAACCTCTAAGATTGTTTTTTCTACATAGAAGGGGGTAGGGAGGTGGCGATCGGTATGACACATATTAATACGATAGCGTGTGTGTTATTTTGTGTGTCACACTAACATAAAAAGCAACGACCTTCCAAATCTTTGTATGCTACTCATGAATTGGAACCAAATTTAATTTAATCTAAAGCATTTACAAAGTAAGGTTTAGTCGTCGAAATATTACCTTCACTAGAAATATTATATATAAAGAGGTTTTGTAAATTGTGTCATGTATTGTTCATATTTTTAAATAAATCTAATCATGTTATTCAAACATGTATAGGTTATACACCAGATAATTAGTATTGAAAACATCATTTCGTGTAATTTGCAAATAATAATAAAAAGAGTTAAGAGACTTATTTGTTATGCAGGAAGAAAGTCTTATAAGATATATCACAGTATGTCAATGTTCTAATTACATCAAGGTAGAATAGATAGTTAGAATTGTTGTGACCCAATGGGTCACACACACATATATATATATATATATATATATAAATTTTTACGAATGTATAGATATATATATATATATATGTGCGTAAAAGTTAATTAATATATATATATATATATATATATATATATATATATAAATTTAAAAAAATAAATAAGTACACGTCCTATGTTCTTTACCGCGTGGAAGTGGCAAAATACTAAGAAAAAAGCTATTATTCTACCGCCAGTAAAACAATAACTACATAAGTATATATATATATATATATATATATATATATATATATATATATATATATATATATATATAAGGGATTAAATGGGAAAGTTTTTCCATCTATCTCAACTATATTCACATCGAAATAAGTTAGGATTATTTTATTCTAGTGATATACGAATATCTTGAAATACCTTATATATAGGCATCTCCAACTTACTTTAAAGAATCTCGATTTTGCTTATTTGCATATTTATTTATCTTTAAGTTTTTACTAAATGACTAATCTTTCTACTTTGTATTTTGAAATTGTTCTTACATACGCAATCGCTTTATCGATAGTACTATTATTATAATTATAAAGGAAATAAGATAAAGAGATTTTATTTTAAAAAATGATAGCGTTTCAAAACTTATTTAGCATTTCATTTTCAAGAGAGATAATTTGCTTCCTGCGTTAGTAAAGTGTCAAATATCGCTGAGATGTCGAACAGATACTACACTTTGATCTTAGCAAAAAGGCCACGGAACCATAAAAATATGTTTTTGTGACTAGGCAATTTTAAATTTAAAAAAATTGATTAAATTTGAATATTTTTTAATGGGAGGTGTAGTGTTGTATCAGTTCTGTTGTCATAAGACTTTCCTCCCAGGAATTACTTCCTCCGTTTTTAAGGGTGTGTATGGAGGAATCCTCCCAGAATTAAAAAAAACACAGACACAAGACTCGATTTAGCCAGAATATTTTTAAAGGGGGGTATAGTGTAGTATCGGTTCTGTTCTCATAAGACCGATCCACGCAAGAATGACTTTCTCCTTTTTGGGTGGAGAGAAAGTTGTGTGGGTTCGTCATGATATTATCCTCTGTCAAGGGGGGTCAGTCAGTTCACTATAATACTAGCAAAGGATGTACGATGACTCAAGTTTATAATAAACATGACTTTTTAACTAGTAAATGATAAAAGTTACCGTTCTTCCTTAGCCAGCATATTTATCTTTGTTTATAAAGATGGCGACTATATTTTTCCAGCCAATTTTCATTTAGGCGTTTCACGTAAACAATGAAACTTGCTGTGGTTTTTAATGTTATCTAAAAAGATAAATGCAAAAGTTGTTTCCACTATTCTAACTATATTGTAGTTCGTTCATAATGATATCATTCTCTCGGTTTCTCATTTACATATTTATTTATTTTTAAGTTTCTAATGAATTAATATTTTCTAATCTGTTAATAATTAAATACATGCGTTTATTATTTTTGTAATAAATGTGTTGTTGTTGTTTTTGTTCTATTTACTTCCTCCCACGAGAGCAGAGTTAAGCACAATGTCAGTATTTAACGTGGGGAGAATCCAGCTCCCCAAAAAGGGGCACTCTGAATTGGAACAAATATTTCAATTGCCTCGATCTAGAAGAATGTGTCCTTCACTGACAGAGAACATAAAAAGTAAGTACAGATTCAGTACAGATAGTACATTTTGCTCCTATCAAAAGGCTAAGGAGTTAACATGTTGGTAGTGATGATGATGATGATGATGATGATGATGATGATGATGATGATGATGATGATCACCATCATGATGATGATGATGATGATGATGATGATGGTGATGATGATTTGTCATAGAAAATAAATTAACCTCTTCTAATCTTTCTAAATTACAAAAAAAGTATTTTCTTTAATATTATTTACGTATTTTTTTTTCTTTTATAGTAAAGGTGAAAAGTACAAAGTACCCATTTCAAATTACTCAAGTAAAAAAGTAGCGTATTTGACCGATCGACGTTACACCCTTATGTTTATTTATTTCATTATATTACCAGTTTTAACGGGGAATTAATTTTAATTTTTTGGCTAAAAAAATAAAATTTATTAATATTGAATATCTTAAAGACCATACCAATTGACCTTTTTCTTGTTTTTTCCTAAAAAAATATTTTACAATGTTCATGCAAAGTATATTTCCTCCATATTGGAATATATCTAATAACACTACAACAATTATATATATTTTTTTAATTCGTCTATTTTATCAAAATGTCAAATGAAAACTACTTCTTTGGTTTTTGTAAAGCAGACTACTGCGTCAGTAATTGCCGCCCAGAGGGCTAGTAGGTTTTTCTAGTGTATATATATATATATATATATATATATATATATATATATATATATATATATATATATATATATATATATATTCGTAAATACGGGATTTGATATGTATTGCCGTCTCGCCGATATAAAACATCGGACATGTGGTACATTTTATTTTTTATACATCGGCTAAGGAATAAGTGGGGGTGGGGACAATGTTCGTCGTTGAGTAAATCTTTAATTGTTTTATAACTTCAGATTATAATTGTTGTTGTAAGGAGTTAGAGATTAAATTAGTTGGTAGAACTACATAACATTTATTTGTTATCGATTATGTAGGTGTTATTTATGCTGGTTTGCCGTTTTTTGTAAAGCTAAATGTTTGTAGTGTTCGTCTCCCTTTAGGGTTCAGCAATGTGGATAAAAATGTGAGGAAGTCTTACAATAAAGATGAAACGTTGATGAATATATAAAAAATATCTCTTTGTTGTTCCTTACTTCCCATATATATATATATATATATATATATATATATGTATATATATATATATATATATATATATATATATAAGAAGGAATAGGTAAAATAAATACCTTTTGAAGCATTAAGATGCGATATTAATTTTTTTTATAAAAAAGAAAAATAATACATCGAAACCGATTCTTTTTTCTTCTTTTTTATTATAAACAAGCATTTTTTTGTTAGTTTAAAGAGATACAAATATTTCGCCAAAACCTGGCATCCTCGGTGTGTAATATATCCTGATGTCATCGGATTTGTATTTTTTTTCTCTTACCGGCTTGTTGTTATTACAGCCGGGCCAAATGGGTTAGCTGTTGTTTCCCACTATCAAATATGAAGAACGTGAATGCAGCACGTGATTTGTATAAGTGTTTTAAGGTTCATATTTTTTTTTAAAAAGCATCTATTGTAAAATTTAAGAAGGAATAGGTAAAATAAATACCTTTTGAAGCATTAAGATGCGATATCAATTTTTTTTATAAAAAAGAAAAATAATAAATCCAAACCAATTTTTTTCAATTATAAACTAGCATTTTTTTGTTAGTTTAAAGTGATACAAATATTTCGCCAAAACCTGGCATCGTCGGTGTGTAATATATCCTGATGTCATCGGATTTGTATTTTTTTTCTCTTACCGGCTTGTTGTTATTACAGCCGGGCCAAATGGGTTAGCTGTTGTTTCCCACTATCAAATATGAAGAACGTGAATTCAGCACGTAATTTGTATAAGTGTTTTAAGGTTCATATTTTTTTTTAAAAAGCATCTATTGTAAAATTTAAGAAGGAATAGGTAAAATAAATACCTTTTGAAGCATTAAGATGCGATATAAATTTTTTTATAAAAAAGAATAATAATAAATCGAAACCGATTCTTTTTTCTACTTTTTTTATTATAAACTAGCATTTTTTTGTTAGTTTAAAGTGATACAAATATTTCGCCAAAACCTGGCATCCTCGGTGTGTAATATATCCTGATGTCATCGGATTTGTATTTTTTTTCTCTTACCGGCTTGTTGTTATTACAGCCGGGCCAAATGGGTTAGCTGTTGTTTCCCACTATCAAATATGAAGAACGTGAATGCAGCACGTGATTGGTATAAGTGTTTTAAGGTTCATATTTTTTTAAAAAAAGCATCTATTGTAAAATTTAAGAAGGAATATGTAAAATAAATACCTTTTGAAGCATTAAGATGCGATATTAATTTTTTTTATAAAAAAGAAAAATAATAAATCGAAACCGATTCTTTTTTCTTCTTTTTTATTATAAACTAGCATTTTTTTGCTGATTTAAAGTGATACAAATATTTCGCCAAAACCTGGAATCCTCGGTGTGTAATATATCCTGATGTCATCGGATTTGTCTTTTTTTTTCTCTTACCGGCTTGTTGTTATTACAGCCGGGCCAAATGGGTTAGCTGTTGTTTCCCACTATCAAATATAAAGAACGTGAATGCAGCACGTGATTTGTATAAGTGTTTTAAGGTTCATATATTTTTTTAAAAAGCATCTATTGTTAAATTTAAGAAGGAATAGGTAAAATAAATACCTTTTGAAGCATTAAGATGCGATATCAATTTTTTTATAAAAAAGACAAATAACCAATCGAAACCGATTTTTTTTATTTTTTATTATAAACTAGCATTTTTTTTGTTAGTTTAAAGTGATACAAATATTTCGCCAAAACCTGGCATCATCCGTGTGTGTAATATATCCTGATGTCATCGGATTTGTATTTTTTTTCTCTTACCGGCTTGTTGTTATTACAGCCGGTCCAAATGGGTTAGCTGTTGTTTCCACCTATCAAATATGAAAAAACGTGAATTCAGCACGTAATTTGTATAAGTGTTTTAAGGTTCATATTTTTTTTAAAAAAGCATCTATTGTTAAATTTAAGAAGGAATAGGTAAAATAAATACCTTTTGAAGCATTAAGATGCGATATAAATTTTTTTATAAAACAGAATAATAATAAATCGAAACCGATTCTTTTTTCTTTTTTTTTATTATAAACTAGCATTTTTTTGTTAGTTTAAAGAGATACAAATATTTCGCCAAAACCTGGCATCCTCGGTGTGTAATATATCCTGATGTCATCGGATTTGTATTTTTTTTCTCTTACCGGCTTGTTGTTATTACAGCCGGGCCAAATGGGTTAGCTGTTGTTTCCCACTATCAAATATGAAGAACGTGAATGCAGCACGTGATTTGTATAAGTGTTTTAAGGTTCATATTTTTTTTTAAAAAGCATCTATTGTTAAATTTAAGAAGGAATAGGTAAAATAAATACCTTTTGAAGCATTAAGATGCGATATAAATTTTTTTATAAAAAAGAAAAATAATAAATCCAAACCAATTTTTTTCAATTATAAACTAGCATTTTTTTGTTAGTTTAAAGTGATACAAATATTTCGCCAAAACCTGGCATCGTCGGTGTGTAATATATCCTGATGTCATCGGATTTGTATTTTTTTTCTCTTACCGGCTTGTTGTTATTACAGCCGGGCCAAATGGGTTAGCTGTTGTTTCCCACTATCAAATATGAAGAACGTGAATTCAGCACGTAATTTGTATAAGTGTTTTAAGGTTCATATTTTTTTTTAAAAAGCATCTATTGTTAAATTTAAGAAGGAATAGGTAAAATAAATACCTTTTGAAGCATTAAGATGCGATATCAATTTTTTTATAAAACAGAATAATAATAAATCGAAACCGATTCTTTTTTCTTCTTTTTTATTATAAACTAGCATTTTTTTGCTGATTTAAAGTGATACAAATATTTCGCCAAAACCTGGCATCCTCGGTGTGTAATATATCCTGATGTCATCGGATTTGTCTTTTTTTTTCTCTTACCGGCTTGTTGTTATTACAGCCGGGCCAAATGGGTTAGCTGTTGTTTCCCACTATCAAATATAAAGAACGTGAATGCAGCACGTGATTTGTATAAGTGTTTTAAGGTTCATATATTTTTTTAAAAAGCATCTATTGTTAAATTTAAGAAGGAATAGGTAAAATAAATACCTTTTGAAGCATTAAGATGCGATATCAATTTTTTTATAAAAAAGACAAATAATACATCGAAACCGATTTTTTTTATTTTTTATTATAAACTAGCATTTTTTTTTGTTAGTTTAAAGTGATACAAATATTTCGCCAAAACCTTGCATCCTCCGTGTGTGTAATATATCCTGATGTCATCGGATTTGTATTTTTTTTCTCTTACCGGCTTGTTGTTATTACAGCCGGTCCAAATGGGTTAGCTGTTGTTTCCCACTATCAAATATGAAAAAACGTGAATTCAGCACGTAATTTGTATAAGTGTTTTAAGGTTCATATTTTTTTTAAAAAAGCATCTATTGTTAAATTTAAGAAGGAATAGGTAAAATAAATACCTTTTGAAGCATTAAGATGCGATATAAATTTTTTTATAAAACAGAATAATAATAAATCGAAACCGATTCTTTTTTCTTTTTTTTTATTATAAACTAGCATTTTTTTGTTAGTTTAAAGAGATACAAATATTTCGCCAAAACCTTGCATCCTCGGTGTGTAATATATCCTGATGTCATCGGATTTGTATTTTTTTTCTCTTACCGGCTTGTTGTTATTACAGCCGGGCCAAATGGGTTAGCTGTTGTTTCCCACTATCAAATATGAAGAACGTGAATGCAGCACGTGATTGGTATAAGTGTTTTAAGGTTCATATTTTTTTAAAAAAAGCATCTATTGTTAAATTTAAGAAGGAATAGGTAAAATAAATACCTTTTGAAGCATTAAGATGCGATACCAATTTTTTTTATAAAAAAGAAAAATAATAAATCCAAACCAATTTTTTTTCAATTATAAACTAGCATTTTTTTGTTAGTTTAAAGTGATACAAATATTTCGCCAAAACCTGGCATCGTCGGTGTGTAATATATCCTGATGTCATCGGATTTGTATTTTTTTTGTCTTACCGGCTTGTTGTTATTACAGCCGGGCCAAATGGGTTAGCTGTTGTTTCCCACTATCAAATATAAAGAACGTGAATGCAGCACGTGATTTGTATAAGTGTTTTAAGGTTCATATATTTTTTTAAAAGGCATCTATTGTTAAATTTAAGAAGGAATAGGTAAAATAAATACCTTTTGAAGCATTAAGATGCGATATCAATTTTTTTATAAAAAAGACAAATAACCAATCGAAACCGATTTTTTTTATTTTTTTATTATAAACTAGCATTTTTTTTGTTAGTTTAAAGTGATACAAATATTTCGCCAAAACCTGGCATCCTCCGTGTGTGTAATATATCCTGATGTCATCGGATTTGTATTTTTTTCTCTTACCGGCTTGTTGTTATTACAGCCGGTCCAAATGGGTTAGCTGTTGTTTCCCACTATCAAATATGAAAAAACGTGAATTCAGCACGTAATTTGTATAAGTGTTTTAAGGTTCATATTTTTTTTAAAAAAGCATCTATTGTAAAATTTAAGAAGGAATAGGTAAAATAAATACCTTTTGAAGCATTAAGATGCGATATTAATTTTTTTATAAAACAGAATAATAATAACTCGAAACCGATTCTTTTTTCTTTTTTTTTATTATAAACTAGCATTTTTTGTTAGTTTAAAGAGATACAAATATTTCGCCAAAACCTGGCATCCTCGGTGTGTAATATATCCTGATGTCATCGGATTTGTATTTTTTTTCTCTTACCGGCTTGTTGTTATTACAGCCGGGCAAAATGGGTTAGCTGTTGTTTCCCACTATCAAATATGAAGAACGTGAATGCAGCACGTGATTGGTATAAGTGTTTTAAGGTTCATATTTTTTTTAAAAAAGCATCTATTGTTAAATTTAAGAAGGAATAGGTAAAATAAATACCTTTTGAAGCATTAAGATGCGATATAAATTTTTTTATAAAAAAGAAAAATAATAAATCCAAACCAATTTTTTTCAATTATAAACTAGCATTTTTTTGTTAGTTTAAAGTGATACAAATATTTCGCCAAAACCTGGCATCGTCGGTGTGTAATATATCCTGATGTCATCGGATTTGTATTTTTTTTCTCTTACCGGCTTGTTGTTATTACAGCCGGGCCAAATGGGTTAGCTGTTGTTTCCCACTATTAAATATAAAGAACGTGAATGCAGCACGTGATTGGTATAAGTGTTTTAAGGTTCATATTTTTTTTAAAAAAGCCTCTATTGTTAAATTTAAGAAGGAATAGGTAAAATAAATACCTTTTGAAGCATTAAGATGCGATACCAATTTTTTTTATAAAAAAGAAAAATAATAAATCGAAACCGATTCTTTTTTCTTCTTTTTTATTATAAACTAGCATTTTTTTTTGTTAGTTTAAAGTGATACAAATATTTCGCCAAAACCTGGCATCATCCGTGTGTGTAATATATCCTGATGTCATCGGATTTGTATTTTTATTCTCTTACCGGCTTGTTGTTATTACAGCCGGTCCAAATGGGTAAGCTGTTGTTTCCCACTATCAAATATAAAGAACGTGAATTCAGCACGTAATTTGTATAAGTGTTTTAAGGTTCATATTTTTTTAAAAAAAGCATCTATTGTTAAATTTAAGAAGGAATAGGTAAAATAAATACCTTTTGAAGCATTAAGATGCGATACCAATTTTTTTTATAAAAAAGAAAAATAATAAATCGAAACCGATTCTTTTTTCTTCTTTTTTATTATAAACTAGCATTTTTTTGCTGATTTGAAGTGATACAAATATTTCGCCAAAACCTGGCATCCTCGGTGTGTAATATATCCTGATGTCATCGGATTTGTATTTTTTTTCTCTTACCGGCTTGTTGTTATTACAGCCGGGCCAAATGGGTTAGCTGTTGTTTCCCACTATCAAATATAAAGAACGTGAATGCAGCACGTGATTGGTATAAGTGTTTTAGGTTCATATATTTTTTTAAAAAGCATCTATTGTTAAATTTAAGAAGGAATAGGTAAAAAAAATACCTTTTGAAGCATTAAGATGCGATATTAATTTTTTTTATAAAAAAGAAAAATAATACATCGAAACCGATTCTTTTTTCTTCTTTTTTATTATAAACTAGTATTTTTTGGTTGGTTTAAAGAGATACAAATATTTCGCCAAAACCTGGCATTCTCCGTGTGTGTAATATATCCTGATGTCATCGGATTTGTATTTTTTTTCTCTTACCGGCTTGTTGTTATTACAGCCTGGCCAAATGGGTTAGCTGTTGTTTCCCACTATCAAATATGAAGAACGTGAATGCAGCACGTGATTGGTATAAGTGTTTTAAGGTTCATATTTTTTTTTAAACAGCATCTATTGTTAAATTTAAGAAGGAATAGGTAAAATAAATACCTTTTGAAGCATTAAGATGCGATATCAATTTTTTTTTATAAAAAAGAAAAATAATAAATCGAAACCGATTCTTTTTTCTTCTTTTTTTTATTATAAACAAGCATTTTTTTTGTTAGTTTAAAGAAATACAAATATTTCGCCAAAACCTGGCATCCTCGGTGTCTAATATATCCTGATGTCATCGGATTTGTATTTTTTTCTCTTACCGGCTTGTTGTTATTACAGCCGGGCCAAATGGGTTAGCTGTTGTTTCCCACTATCAAATATGAAGAACTTGAATGCAGCACGTGATTTGTATAAGTGTTTTAAGGTTCATATTATTGTTAAATTTAAGAAGGAATAGGTAAAATAAATACCTTTTGAAGCATTAAGATGCGATATAAATTTTTTTATAAAAAAGACAAATAACAATCGAAATCGATTTTTTTAATTTTTTTTTATTATATACTAGCATTTTTTTTGTTAGTTTACAGTGATACAAATATTTCGCCAAAACCTGGCATCCTCCGTGTGTGTAATATATCCTGATGTCATCGGATTTGTATTTTTTTCTCTTACCGGCTTGTTGTTATTACAGCCGGGCCAAATGGGTTAGCTGTTGTTTCCCACTATCAAATATGAAGAACGTGAATGCAGCACGTGATTTGTATAAGTGTTTTAAGGTTTATATTTGTTTTAAAAAAGCATCTATTGTGAAATTTAAGAAGGAATAGGTAAAATAAATACCTTTTGAAGCATTAAGATGCGATATCAATTTTTTTTGTAAAAAAGAAAAATAATAAATCGAAACCGATTCTTTTTTCTTCTTTTTTATTATAAACTAGCATTTTTTTGCTGATTCAAAGTGATACAAATATTTCGCCAAAACCTGGCATCCTCGGTGTGTAATATATCCTGATGTCATCGGATTTGTATTTTTTTTCTCTTACCGGCTTGTTGTTATTACAGCCGTGCCAAATGGGTTAGCTGTTGTTTCCCACTATCAAATATAAAGAACGTGAATGCAGCACGTGATTTGTATAAGTGTTTTAAGGTTCATATTTTTTTAAAAGCATCTATTGTTAAATTTAAGAAGGAATAGGTAAAATAAATACCTTTTGAAGCATTAAGATGCGATATAAATTTTTTTATAAAAAAGAAAAATAATAAATCGAAACCGAATCTTTTTTCTTCTTTTTTTTATTATAAACTAGCATTTTATTGTTAGTTTGAAGTGATACAAATATTTCGCCAAAACTTGGCATCCTCCGTGTGTAATATATCCTGATGTCATCGGATTTGTCTTTTTTTTCTCTTACCGGCTTGTTGTTATTACAGCTGAGCCAAATGGGTTAGCTGTTGTTTCTCACTGTCAAATATGAAGAATGTGAATGCAGCACGTGATTTGTATAAGTGTTTAAAGGTTCATATTTTTTTTAAAAAGCATCTATTGTTAAATTTAAGAAGGAATAAGTAAAATAAATAGCTTTTGAAGCATTAAGATGCGATATCAATTTTTTTTATAAAAAAGAAAAATAATAAATCGAAACCGATTCTTTTTTCTTCTTTTTTTATAATAAACTAGGATTTTCTTGTAAGTTTAAAGTGATACAAATATTTCGCCAAAACCTGGCATCCTCGGTGTGTAATATATCCTGATGTCATCGGATTTGTATTTTTGTCTCTTACCGGCTTGTTGTTATTACAGCCAGGCCAAATGGGTTAGCTGTTGTTTCCCACTATCAAATATAAAGAACGTGAATGCAGCACGTAATTTGTATAAGTGTTTTTAGGTTCATAATTTTTTTAAAAAGCATCTATTGTTAAATTATAGAAGGAATAGGTAAAATAAATACGTTTTGAAGCATTAAGATGCGATATCAATTTTTTTTATGAAAAAGAAAAATAATAAATAAAAACCGATTTTTTTTTAATTAAAAACTAGCATTTTTTTTGTTAGTTTAAAGTGATACAAATATTTTGCCAAAACCTGGCATCGTCGGTGTGTAATATATCCTGATGTCATCGGATTTGTATTTTTTTCTCTTACCGGCTTGTTGTTATTACAGCCGGGCCAAATGGGTTAGCTGTTGTTTCCCACTATCAAATATGAAGAACGTGAATGCAGCACGTGATTTGTATAAGTGTTTTAAGGTTCATATTTTTTTAAAGGCATCTATTGTTAAATTTAAGAAGGAATAGGTAAATAAATACCTTTTGAAGCATTAAGATGCGATATCAATTTTTTTTATAAAAAAGAAAAATAATAAATCGAAACCGATTTTTAAAAAAAATTTTTATTATAAACTAGCATTTTTTTTTTGTAAGTTTAAAGTGATACAAATATTTCGCCAAAACCTGGCATCCTCCGTGTGTTTAATGGATCCTGATGTCATCGGATTTTTATTTTTTTTCTCTTACCGGCTTGTTGTGATTACAGCCAGGCCAAATGGGTTAGCTGTTGTTTCCCACTATCAAATATTAAGAACGTGAATGCAGCACGTAATTTATATAAGTGTTTTAAGGTTCATATTTTTTTTAAAAAAGCATCTATTGTTAAATTTAAGAAGGAATAGGTAAAATAAATACCTTTTGAAGCATTAAGATGCGATATAAATTTTTTTATAAAAAAGCAAAATAATAAATCGAAACCGATTCTTTTTTTTTTATTATAAACTATCATTTTTTTTGTTAGTTTAAAGTGATACAAATATTTTGCCAAAACCTGGCATCCTCCGTGTGTTTAATATATCCTGATGTCATCGGATTTGTATTTTTTTTCTCTTACCGGCTTGTTGTTATTACAGCCGGGCCTAATGGGTTAGCTGTTGTTTCCCACTATCAAATATGAAGAACGTGAATGCAGCACGTGATTTGTATAACTGTTTTAAGGTTCATATTTTTTTTTAAAAAGCATCTATTGTTAAATTTAAGAAGGAATAGGTAAAATAAATACCTTTTGAAGCATTAAGATGCGATATCAATTTTTTTTATAAAAAAGAAAAATAATAAATCAAAACCGATTTTTTTTTAATTATAAACTATCATTTGTTTGCTAGTTAAAAGTGATACAAATATTTCGCAAAAACCTTGCATCCTCGGTGTGTAATATATCCCGATGTCATCGGATTTGCATTTTTTTTCTCTTACCGGCTTGTTGTTATTACAGCCGGGCCTATTGGGTTAGCTGTTGTTTCCCACTATCAAATATGAAGAACGTGAATGCAGCACGTGATTTGTATAACTGTTTTAAGGTTCATATTTTTTTTAAAAAAGCATCTATTGTTTAATGTAAGAAGGAATAGGTAAAATAAATACCTTTTTAAGCATTAAGATGCGATATCAATTTTTTTATAAAAAAGAAAAATAATAAATCAAAACCGATTCTTTTTTTTTTATTATAAACTATCATTTTGTTTGTTAGTTTAAAGTGATACAAATATTTTGCCAAAACCTGGCATCCTCCGTGTGTTTAATATATCCTGATGTCATCGGATTTGTCTTTTTTTTCTCTTACCGGCTTGTTGTTATTACAGCCGGGCCAAATGGGTTAGCTGTTGTTTCCCACTATCAAATATGAAGAACGTGAATGCAGCACGTGATTTGTATAACTGTTTTAAGGTTCATATTTTTTTTTAAAAAGCATCTATTGTTAAATTTAAGAAGGAATAGGTAAAATAAATACCTTTTGAAGCATTAAGATGCGATATCAATTTTTTTATAAAAAAGACAAATAACCAATCGAAACCGATTTTTTTTGATTTTTTTTATTATAAACTAGCATTTTTTTTTTTGTTAGTTTAAAGTGATACAAATATTTCGCCAAAACCTGGCATCCTCCGTTTGTTTAATATATCCTGATGTCATCGGATTTGTCTTTTTTTCTCTTTCTGGCTTGTTGTTATTACAGCCGGGCCAAATGGGTTAGCTGTTGTTTCCCACTATCAAATATGAAGAACGTGAATGCAGCACGTGATTTGTATAAGTGTTTTAAGGTTCATATTTTTTTTAAAAAGTATCTATTGTTAAATTTAAGAAGGAATAGGTAAAATAAATACCTTTTGAAGCATTAAGATGCGATATCAATTTTTTTTATAAAAAGAAAAATAATAAATCAAAACCGATTTTTTTAAATTATAAACTAGCATTTTTTTGTTAGTTTAAAGTGATACAAATATTTCGCAAACAGCTGGCATCCTCGGTGTGTAATATATCCTGATGTCATCGGATTTGTCTTTTTTTTCTCTTACCGGCTTGTTGTTATTACAGCCGGGCCAAATGGGTTAGCTGTTGTTTCCCACTATCAAATATGAAGAACGTGAATGCAGCACGTGATTTGTATAACTGTTTTAAGGTTTATATTTTTTTTTAAAAAGCATCTATTGTTAAATTTAAGAAGGAATAGGTAAAATAAATACCTTTTGAAGCATTAAGATGCGATATTAATTTTTTTATAAAAAAGAAAAATAATAAATCGAAACCGATTCTTTTTTTATTATAAACTATCATTTTTTTTTGTTAGTTTAAAGTGATACAAATATTTCGCCAAAACCTGGCATCCTCCGTGTGTTTAATATATCCTGATGTCATCGGATTTGTATTTTTTTTTCTCTTACCGGCTTGTTATTACAGCCGGGCCAAATGGGTTAGCTGTTGTTTCCCACTATCAAATATAAAGAACGTGAATGCAGCACGTGATTTGTATAAGTGTTTTATGGTTCATATATTTTTTAAAAGCATCTATTGTTAAATTTAAGAAGGAATAGGTAAAATAAATACCCTTTGAAGCATTAAGATGCTATATCAATTTCTTTATAAAAAAGAAAAATAATAAATCGAAACCGATTTTTTTTCTTTTTTTTTTATTATAAACTAACATTTTTTTTTTTGTTAGTTTAAAGTGATACAAATATTTCGCCAAAAGTGCAGGTTAGTAGTCAGAGGCTGTAGCAATGCGATGTAGTTGCCGGCAGGTGGAAAGGGTGAACAGAAATAAATGAGAAGAGAAAACAAATCTCAAAACGATATATTAATAGTTCACGAAAAACTGATTAAGTACCAGAATAGTAAATACTGACAGGAAAATAAAAAGTTCGGCAAAAGGTAATCTTAAATTTTTGGTTATAATTCGGTCGATAATAAAATTTTATTTAGTAACATTTTTAATATAATAAAGTTCTGAAAATTAACACTTAACAAAGTTTATCCATATGTACGTACGTTTCAAAAATCATTTTATTATCACTATTTATATAGCATAGTGCTACCGTGAACGGGTGACTAATCGTTGTAAACAAATTAATATTATCTTTTAATGACCAAAAATCAAATAATTAACAAATTTTAATTAAATCTTCAGTATTTATTCAATATATGATGTAGTTTATACCATATACAAGTTTTCAAATTCAATATCACGTCTGTAAAAAGAGCATTTCTTACTTAGGTAGTAAATGTAGGTTACAGACAATAGAGAAATCGAAAAAATAAAAATAATAACGGTGCTAGGAAGAAATTACTATCCTATAAAGAAGACTTCCCGGTGTATATTGTTGTAGTTGTAGTAGATATTAGCGCGAGAGTTAACATTCTTCCGACTTCCTCTATGGATTTCTATGTTAGAAGAAGCTACCGAGCTGGATAAAAAGTTTTTAAAAATATTGAAAGCGAACGAAAGTAATATTTTCCGAGTTTGATAGAATTACTATGACGCACAGACACATTAGCATTTTATTTTAATATTTTGTTGCAGTTTAAAATGACTCTATACAATGTTTTTGATAACATCATATGTAAGGGGTAGACAAAATAAAATTAAGGAGGCCTCCAGAGCTCTGCTAATACCATCTCTTATGTCAGTCGGGATATTCGAAAGTACGTAGCTGCTGTTCTGGTTTTAGGGGCATCACAGAAGCAGACGCTCAACCAGTAACCTATCTATTTTCATGGGAATGATCGTTTTGGCACATAGCTTAATAAAAAGCAGGAAGTGTGTACTAATTTCTACCCTTCTTCCCCCTCTTCTCTCGTTCCCTCTTTTTCTCCCTGTTCCTTTCTAATGCCTACTCATATACTCACTGACTTATGCCAAGAAAACATAGATAAGGAAAAGAACATCGTGTTGCAAATCCGTCAGATTCTTGGCGAGTCAACCCTAACCTAAACACCCAAACACCCGAACAACCTGCTGTTACCTCGTCCCCTTTCGTAGAAGGGCCATACATGGGAGAAGTATGAAGACGTTGAAGAGCACAAAGTTTCAAATTCCTGTTTTTCGCGGAAATATTATAATTTTCGTCAATGTTTTTAGATCAAATTCCAATATGCCAACTTTATCATATAAAAATAGTAGCACTGTCTACCCAGCGTCGCCTGTGCGACCCTTTACTTTCATTTTTATTTACCTTATTGAAAACTCTACCGATTTTTTTACTAAAAAAATCTTAATAGTATTTTCCAAGTAATGTAATTTATCACAGTATCGTTTGGTGATTGAACTATTAATTGCTACTAATTTGAAAGCCAGGTTAAATAACTTTCTATTAAACAGTTAAAACGCTTCCAAGTATTTCGTTATTAATTTCGAAGGGTGACGAAGTAATTCATTCTTTTTTCAACTATTATAATATAAATAATAGTTTACGAAGAAACAAAAAGGCATTGCGCTGGATTTGATTTCGTCATTGAATTTTTTTAAATGGGATTTTTAAATTTGTTTTATTTCATGCTATTGCAAACTTTATTGCACTAAATAATCGATCAAATTATTTTGTAGTAAATAAAATTATTGCATTTTAAATAAATAATTATAATGAAATTATATATATATATATATATATATATATATATATATATCGTGTGTATTTAGGCAGCATTTTCGCATTTATGACAATGTTGTTAAAATAACAGAATTCACAAGTTTAATTATACCTCGTTTTATTTGTTCAATTTTTCTCATGTTTTTTTTATATTAAAACTAAAAAAAAAAATAAAAGTTCCTTAAGTTTAACGAACGTTTTCTGATTCTTCGTCGGAATCATCCTCAGGTGTTTAAAAGACGGCGAAGAAACGCGCTTTCATCTTAGGCTGTGATGGAGAAATCTGGCATTGATGGTTAAATAGAATGGCCTTTTGGTCAAGATCAAAGTGTAGTATCTGTTCCGATGGATACTACACCCCATAGACTGCTATTGTCTTTCCATTCGGGGCTTGATTTACGCCGGTCTATGGTTTGTCCTGTGCAGTTCTAGGATGTCCATCCTAACAGGCTTTGCCTCCCCTCTTTGGGGAGGACTAAGTTTATTGCTTACTGTCTGAGGCGCCCCTACCGGGGAATGCCGACGGGGCTGCTCATGCATTGTTTGTAGGCCAGAGTGCTCACCTCCTCGGGCGCCGGCTTTTCAAATCCCACTTTCCCGACCTTGTGTCACATCTTACCGTTGTGCGAGGAAGATAAATAACTAGAACAGCGACAGCAGTTTTCTCTCCTTTACCATTAAATTCTTTTTTATTATGATTTGTTTATTATGCTTTGTTTGTTATGCCTCCTTCGCCATCTCACCTTTAACTATCTTGTCAATTCAACTGTTAAAAAAAAAAATTAAATAAAAAATTAAAAGAAATTAAACTCTTAGTACAGTATCGATATCCAGATCAAATTCTGTTAAATATTTCATTTGATAACTCCCAAAAGAGCCACCTCAATTTCACCCTCTTACCACTTTCTCTAAATTCATCCAACCTCATCTTAAACTGATTCACGCTATTATTGTTCTTAATCAAATCTGGCAACTTACTCCAAAGCCATATTTCTCTGTGAGCAAAAAACTTAACTGGTTAACAGATCGAGTTTTTGAAAACTTCCTTGAAAATAACCTTCCAGATCTAGGGGAAATACTAAAAATATGCCCACCATGCCATTAATTATCTTGAAAGTCTAAATAATTTCAATCCGGAATAATTTCACCGACTTTTTTATTGTCATTATTATTTATTTATCATTAATAATGGTATTATTTTATCATTATCATTTATTTTGTAAATAATTTCTATCGTAAAAAATGTTGTAGTCGTTGTAGTATTTTAGTAATATTATAAAGGATGTTATTATTATTATTATTATTATTATTATTATTATTATTATTATTATTATTATTATTATTATTAATGATATTATTATTATAATTATTATTAATCTTATTATTATTATTATTATTAAGGATATTATTATTATTATTATTATTATTATTATTATTGTTATTATTATTATTATTATTATTATTAAGGATATTATTATTATAATTATTATTAATATTATTATTATTATTATTATTATTATTATCATCATTATTATTATTATTATTAGTAGTATTATTATTAAGGATATTATTATTATTATTATTATTATTATTATTATTATTATTATTATTATTATTATTTAAAGCATCAGGGTTAATGGGTGTAATTAATATTGTTATTTGACCACTTTTAATTTACTTTGAATTTATAAAGAATTATATTTCAACATAACTTTTACAACTTTCTGTAAAACATGCTGAGTTAACTCCCTCAAAATGGAAAAAACGAGGATAAATGAAAAACACGGACGTTATCAAAGCGTGTGATCTCAATTTTTTCAAAACCAATATTTTATAACAATGACTGATGATAAGTGGCGCGTGGATTTCAAACTGACGGTATGATGTTGTTTTGAATATATATATATATATATATATATATATATATATATATATATATATATATATATATATATGTATATATGTGTATAAATATATATATATATATATATATATATATGTTATCATTATTAGTATTATTTCATGTATAGATACATAATATTATAAGTCTATATAATATATATGGGAAGAAAAGGATGAAGGTAATCCGATATATATGTATAGATGTTCAGTATTTACTTCAACAGTTTTCAAGACTAACAAAAACCCCGTGAACTTAGCCTGATGATTCGCTACTGGGAAGACACGTTTCTGTGAAGCTTAATTGCCATAAATATATTTTCATAATTTACTATATATATATATATATATATATATATAATGATATTCCAGGTAAAACATCCACATGGTAATAATCCAAAGAATTTCAACCGGGTTTATAAAAAGTGCGCAATATTTAATAGAGCTTTTATTTATGATAAATTTTTTTTACACAGACATGTACAAAATCTGCGACACTGGCATGTCGATGTTATCGATCAACAGCCATTATAAACTGAGATCTCATCAGGAATAGTTAGAATCCGATCTTAACCGTAGATCATATTTGGAAAGAAGCTTTCGCCAGTGTCGCAGATTTTGTACATTCCCGTGTAAATAAAATAATCATATATATATATATATATATATATATATATATATATATATATATATATATATATATATATATATATATATAATATTTATAAATAAATATTAATTATTTATTACCTACAAACATCGATGTTTCATGCTAACGCAATCTTCAGTGCAGGAAGCTAATTCTCTACGGTCGGCGGGCGCGAACTCCGATCACAAATCGCCACACACACACATATATATATATATATATATATATATATATATATATATATATATATATATATATATATATATATATATATATATATATATATATATATATGGGGGTATGCGTGCGTGTATGTGTACAGGGTAATCTCATAAATGAATTAACGCATCATTATGAATTTTGGAATATACATTCTAAAAAATATGGCGAGTAACATGGTCAACCTAATTTCTTGTAACTGTTAACATAGAGGGGTGCAGATACATATATATATATATATATATATATATATATATGTGTGTGTAGATATATATATATAAAGGTTTTAAACTATCAAACGAACATTATGCAACCCGACGAGTATTTTTTAAACTTTACCATTTAATGGATGCCCACTAAACTTGTTGTCTCGTAAACTAATGCACAGATCATTATGACTTTTGAAAATTTTTTTTCTAAAATATACAGTGAGTAACATGAACACATTATTTTATTGTAAATGGTATCATATATAAATGTGTTCTTTATCAACCGAATATTGGCATATACTCTCGGCGACCCGGTGAGTTACATGGGCACATTATATTTTTGTAAAGTTTACTATTCAGGTGGTGCACCCTACACAAACTGGCACTGGCACTCAAAAAACTTTTAGTAATAAGTTAGATACCAAAAAAATAAATACAGAAAAGAATTGTTCCACATAAAAGTTTGAGTCATATTAAACAATACATTTTTAAAAGGATCTGCGCGCGCGTATGAGACCCAATAATATGTATGTGTTTCGTAAAATTCTAAACTATTGAACATCATTATGAATTAATGAATATGTATTTTAGGCAACAACGTATGTAACGTGGGCACATATTTTTTTGTTATACTATTTAGGTATGGCGCCACCAAAATCGTACCATATTCACCAAAGAAAGAAAAATACATTAAAATGTAAAACCTGTGTGATATTTATTGCTTATACACGTCATTTGATGGATATTCTATTAGTATATTAGTATATGTGTGTACGTGCATATAATAAGTATATATAATGATAAAAGTTCTTGAAAATATCGGAGAGAACGTATAGGAGGTGATGGTAGTATTTGCAGAAATATCGATCATGCTGAATCAAGGAAGCATTTGTTGTTTGGTTTTGGGATTGATCTGTGAACTGGCAGCAACATGGGCGAATGATTGTGTTTGGCCTTCATTTATATCGGTCGAGTAGCATTTACTCAACATGATGGCGGCATGTGACTAACTAACGACAGCCACCATTGGAAACTATGGATAATTTTTACCTACGATTTATTATTATCATTATTATTATTATTTTTATTATTATTATTGTTATTATTATCATTATTATTATTATTATATTATCATTATTATTATTATTATTATTATATTATTATTATACTTATTATTATCATTATTATTATTATTATTATTATTATTATTATCATCATTATTATTATTATATCATTATTATCATTATTATTATTATTATTAGTAGTAGTAGTAGTATTTTATAGTAGTCTCAACGTTTAGATATTTTTAGTTGGAGTTTTGTTTTTTGAACATCAAGTCAATTCCCTTGACCTTAGAGATTCAAGCTGTACAATAACATTTTCGCTGTTCCTAACAGACAAACATTTTGCAGAATTGGAAAGGAAATTCTCTCACCAAACTGTTTAAGCCATTTATGGTGGTTTTTCGTTATGGTTCCAAGGGTTCAACTTACAACGGGAACCACCTTTACTTATTTCCATGTCCATAGTCTAATTTCGATTTTATATCTTGTTATCTATTTATTTTTCGTGTACTTCCTCGTGCAATCTGGTATCGAAGGGGCAGACTATATTAATGATTAGGCAAGTTCTCCTGATTTAGTTTAGGAAGATTAAGTCGGGTTTTGAATGTTGTTGTTATTATTATTATTATTATTATTATTATTATTATTATTATTATTATAATAAACTCACTAGGAGTTTTCACACAAGTTATTATCGGCGATTGTCAACGGACGTAATATTTTCTGGATGCTAAAGTCTCTCCTGATTTTGATCACAGCTGCAAATCATTTTGCGTTGTCGAAACAGTTCTTTACCATTGATTCTTCGCTAGTACTAAATGTAAGTGTAGACGAATGATTCACGCGTCTTGTGATCTGCGCAATGGACTTTGGGAAACGAAAGCTTCAGACAAAGATTAAGGTCATGACCCAGCCATAATGAACAAAAGTTAGGTTAAATTAAATTACCAACTAAAATCAAAAACAATTTTTTTAAATAGGGATTCTTTGAATCGGTGCAAGAACATTTAAATAAATGCGACATAAGGAGTTGTTCGGAATTAATCAGACGGTTAACCTTTTGCGAACCAAAACTGGAAAAGGTCAGACAAAGCATTGTAAGGACTGCACTGATAATCAAAGGGAATCAACTGAACTTAAAAGCAGAACTGCAAACTGCATGGTGAAAATAAAATATATCAAAAAGAACTTAAAAGCAGAACTGCAAACTGCAAACTGCATGGTGAAAATTAAATATATCAAAAAGAACTTAAAATCAGAACTTAAAACTGCATGGTGAAAATAAAATATATCAAAAAGAACTTAAAATCAGAACTTAAAACTGCATGGTGAAAATTAAATATATCAAAAAGAACTTAAAATCAGAACTTAAAACTGCATGGTGAAAATAAAATATATCAAAAAGAACTTAAAATCAGAACTTAAAACTGCATGGTGAAAATTAAATATATCAAAAAGAACTTAAAATCAGAACTTAAAACTGCATGGTGAAAATAAAATATATCAAAAAGAACTTAAAATCAGAACTTAAAACTGCATGGTGAAAATTAAATATATCAAAAAGAACTTAAAATCAGAACTTAAAACTGCATGGTGAAAATAAAATATATCAAAAAGAACTTAAAAGCAGAACTGCAAACTGCATGGTGAAAATAAAATATATCAAAAAGAACTTAAAATCAGAACTTAAAACTGCATGGTGAAAATAAAATATATCAAAAAGAACTTAAAATCAGAACTTAAAACTGCATGGTGAAAATAAAATATATCAAAAAGAACTTAAAATCAGAACTTAAAACTGCATGGTGAAAATTAAATATATCAAAAAGAACTTAAAAGCAGAACTGCAAACTGCATGGTGAAAATAAAATATATCAAAAAGAACTTAAAAGCAGAACTGCAAACTGCATGGTGAAAATTAAATATATCAAAAAGAACTTAAAAGCAGAACTGCAAACTGCATGGTGAAAATTAAATATATCAAAAAGAACTTAAAAGCAGAACTGCAAACTGCAAACTGCATGGTGAAAATTAAATATATCAAAAAGAACTTAAAATCAGAACTTAAAACTGCATGGTGAAAATTAAATATATCAAAAAGAACTTGAAAGCAGAACTGCAAACTGCATGGTGAAAATAAAATATATCAAAAAGAACTTAAAATCAGAACTTAAAACTGCATGGTGAAAATAAAATATATCAAAAAGAACTTAAAAGCAGAACTGCAAACTGCAAACTGCATGGTGAAAATAAAATATATCAAAAAGAACTTAAAATCAGAACTTAAAACTGCATGGTGAAAATTAAATATATCAAAAAGAACTTAAAAGCAGAACTTAAAACTGCATGGTGAAAATTAAATATATCAAAAAGAACTTAAAAGCAGAACTGCAAACTGCATGGTGAAAATAAAATATATCAAAAAGAACTTAAAATCAGAACTTAAAACTGCATGGTGAAAATAAAATATATCAAAAAGAACTTAAAATCAGAACTTAAAACTGCATGGTGAAAATAAAATATATCAAAAAGAACTTAAAAGCAGAACTGAAAACTGCATGGTGAAAATAAAATATATCAAAAAGAACTTAAAATCAGAACTTAAAACTGCATGGTGAAAATTAAATATATCAAAAAGAACTTAAAATCAGAACTTAAAACTGCATGGTGAAAATTAAATATATCAAAAAGAACTTAAAAGCAGAACTGCAAACTGCATGGTGAAAATAAAATATATCAAAAAGAACTTAAAATCAGAACTTAAAACTGCATGGTGAAAATAAAATATATCAAAAAGAACTTAAAATCAGAACTTAAAACTGCATGGTGAAAATAAAATATATCAAAAAGAACTTAAAAGCAGAACTGCAAACTGCATGGTGAAAATAAAATATATCAAAAAGAACTTAAAATCAGAACTTAAAACTGCATGGTGAAAATTAAATATATCAAAAAGAACTTAAAATCAGAACTTAAAACTGCATGGTGAAAATAAAATATATCAAAAAGAACTTAAAATCAGAACTTAAAACTGCATGGTGAAAATTAAATATATCAAAAAGAACTTAAAATCAGAACTTAAAACTGCATGGTGAAAATTAAATATATCAAAAAGAACTTAAAATCAGAACTTAAAACTGCATGGTGAAAATAAAATATATCAAAAAGAACTTAAAATCAGAACTTAAAACTGCATGGTGAAAATTAAATATATCAAAAAGAACTTAAAATCAGAACTGCAAACTGCATGGTGAAAATAAAATATATCAAAAAGAACTTAAAATCAGAACTTAAAACTGCATGGTGAAAATTAAATATATCAAAAAGAACTTAAAATCAGAACTTAAAACTGCATGGTGAAAATTAAATATATCAAAAAGAACTTAAAAGCAGAACTGCAAACTGCATGGTGAAAATAAAATATATCAAAAAGAACTTAAAATCAGAACTTAAAACTGCATGGTGAAAATAAAATATATCAAAAAGAACTTAAAATCAGAACTTAAAACTGCATGGTGAAAATAAAATATATCAAAAAGAACTTAAAAGCAGAACTGCAAACTGCATGGTGAAAATAAAATATATCAAAAAGAACTTAAAATCAGAACTTAAAACTGCATGGTGAAAATTAAATATATCAAAAAGAACTTAAAATCAGAACTTAAAACTGCATGGTGAAAATAAAATATATCAAAAAGAACTTAAAAGCAGAACTGCAAACTGCATGGTGAAAATTAAATATATCAAAAAGAACTTAAAAGCAGAACTGCAAACTGCATGGTGAAAATTAAATATATAAAAAAGAACTTAAAAGCAGAACTGCAAACTGCATGGTGAAAATAAAATATATCAAAAAGAACTTAAAATCAGAACTTAAAACTGCATGGTGAAAATTAAATATATCAAAAAGAACTTAAAAGCAGAACTGCAAACTGCAAACTGCATGGTGAAAATAAAATATATCAAAAAGAACTTAAAATCAGAACTTAAAACTGCATGGTGAAAATAAAATATATCAAAAAGAACTTAAAATCAGAACTTAAAACTGCATGGTGAAAATTAAATATATCAAAAAGAACTTAAAATCAGAACTTAAAACTGCATGGTGAAAATTAAATATATCAAAAAGAACTTAAAAGCAGAACTTAAAACTGCATGGTGAAAATTAAATATATCAAAAAGAACTTAAAAGCAGAACTGCAAACTGCATGGTGAAAATAAAATATATCAAAAAGAACTTAAAATCAGAACTTAAAACTGCATGGTGAAAATTAAATATATCAAAAAGCACTTAAAAGCAGAACTTAAAACTGCATGGTGAAAATAAAATATATCAAAAAGAACTTAAAATCAGAACTTAAAACTGCATGGTGAAAATTAAATATATCAAAAAGAACTTAAAAGCAGAACTGCAAACTGCAAACTGCATGGTGAAAATAAAATATGTCAAAAAGAACTTAAAATCAGAACTTAAAACTGCATGGTGAAAATTAAATATATCAAAAAGAACTTAAAAGCAGAACTTAAAACTGCATTGTGAAAATAAAATATATCAAAAAGAACTTAAAATCAGAACTTAAAACTGCATGGTGAAAATTAAATATATCAAAAAGAACTTAAAAGCAGAACTGCAAACTGCAAACTGCATGGTGAAAATAAAATATATCAAAAAGAACTTAAAATCAGAACTTAAAACTGCATGGTGAAAATAAAATATATCAAAAAGAACTTAAAATCAGAACTGCAAACTGCATGGTGAAAATAAAATATATCAAAAAGAACTTAAAATCAGAACTGCAAACTGCATGGTGAAAATTAAATATATCAAAAAGAACTTAAAAGCAGAACTGCAAACTGCAAACTGCATGGTGAAAATAAAATATATCAAAAAGAACTTAAAATCAGAACTTAAAACTGCATTGTGAAAATTAAATATATCAAAAAGAACTTAAAATCAGAACTTAAAACTGCATGGTGAAAATAAAATATATCAAAAAGAACTTAAAATCAGAACTTAAAACTGCATGGTGAAAATTAAATATATCAAAAAGAACTTAAAAGCAGAACTGCAAACTGCAAAGTGCATGGTGAAAATAAAATATATCAAAAAGAACTTAAAATCAGAACTTAAAACTGCATGGTGAAAATTAAATATATCAAAAAGAACTTAAAAGCAGAACTGCAAACTGCATGGTGAAAATAAAATATATCAAAAAGAACTTAAAATCAGAACTTAAAACTGCATGGTGAAAATTAAATATATCAAAAAGAACTTAAAAGCAGAACTTAAAACTGCATGGTGAAAATAAAATATATCAAAAAGAACTTAAAATCAGAACTTAAAACTGCATGGTGAAAATTAAATATATCAAAAAGAACTTAAAAGCAGAACTGCAAACTGCAAACTGCATGGTGAAAATAAAATATATCAAAAAGAACTTAAAATCAGAACTTAAAACTGCATGGTGAAAATTAAATATATCAAAAAGAACTTAAAAGCAGAACTTAAAACTGCATGGTGAAAATTAAATATATCAAAAAGAACTTAAAATCAGAACTTAAAACTGCATGGTGAAAATTAAATATATCAAAAAGAACTTAAAAGCAGAACTGCAAACTGCATGGTGAAAATAAAATATATCAAAAAGAACTTAAAATCAGAACTTAAAACTGCATGGTGAAAATTAAATATATCAAAAAGAACTTAAAATCAGAACTTAAAACTGCATGGTGAAAATAAAATATATCAAAAAGAACTTAAAAGCAGAACTGCAAACTGCAAACTGCATGGTGAAAATAAAATATATCAAAAAGAACTGAAAATCAGAACTTAAAACTGCATGGTGAAAATTAAATATATCAAAAAGAACTTAAAAGCAGAACTGCAAACTGCATGGTGAAAATAAAATATATCAAAAAGAACTTAAAATCAGAACTTAAAACTGCATGGTGAAAATAAAATATATCAAAAAGAACTTAAAATCAGAACTTAAAACTGCATGGTGAAAATTAAATATATCAAAAAGAACTTAAAAGCAGAACTGCAAACTGCATGGTGAAAATTAAATATATCAAAAAGAACTTAAAAGCAGAACTGCAAACTGCATGGTGAAAATTAAATATATCAAAAAGAACTTAAAATCAGAACTGCAAACTGCATGGTGAAAATAAAATATATCAAAAAGAACTTAAAAGCAGAACTGCAAACTGAATGGTGAAAATAAAATATATCAAAAAGAACTTAAAATCAGAACTTAAAACTGCATGGTGAAAATTAAATATATCAAAAAGAACTTAAAAGCAGAACTGCAAACTGCATGGTGAAAATTAAATATATCAAAAAGAACTTAAAATCAGAACTGCAAACTGCATGGTGAAAATTAAATATATCAAAAAGAACTTAAAAGCAGAACTGCAAACTGCATGGTGAAAATAAAATATATCAAAAAGAACTTAAAATCAGAACTTAAAACTGCATGGTGAAAATTAAATATATCAAAAAGAACTTAAAAGCAGAACTGCAAACTGCATGGTGAAAATTAAATATATCAAAAAGAACTTAAAATCAGAACTTAAAACTGCATGGTGAAAATTAAATATATCAAAAAGAACTTAAAATCAGAACTGAAAACTGCATGGTGAAAATAAAATATATCAAAAAGAACTTAAAATCAGAACTTAAAACTGCATGGTGAAAATAAAATATATCAAAAAGAACTTAAAATCAGAACTTAAAACTGCATGGTTAAAATTAAATATATCAAAAAGAACTTAAAATCAGAACTTAAAACTGCATGGTGAAAATAAAATATATCAAAAAGAACTTAAAATCAGAACTTAAAACTGCATGGTGAAAATAAAATATATCAAAAAGAACTTAAAAGCAGAACTGCAAACTGCATGGTGAAAATAAAATATATCAAAAAGAACTTAAAATCAGAACTTAAAACTGCATGGTGAAAATTAAATATATCAAAAAGAACTTAAAAGCAGAACTGCAAACTGCAAACTGCATGGTGAAAATAAAATATATCAAAAAGAACTTAAAATCAGAACTTAAAACTGCATGGTGAAAATTAAATATATCAAAAAGAACTTAAAAGCAGAACTTAAAACTGCATGGTGAAAATTAAATATATCAAAAAGAACTTAAAATCAGAACTTAAAACTGCATGGTGAAAATTAAATATATCAAAAAGAACTTAAAAGCAGAACTGCAAACTGCATGGTGAAAATCAAATATATCAAAAAGAACTTAAAATCAGAACTTAAAACTGCATGGTGAAAATGAAATATATCAAAAAGAACTTAAAATCAGAACTTAAAACTGCATGGTCAAAATAAAATATATCAAAAAGAACTTAAAATCAGAACTTAAAACTGCATGGTGAAAATTAAATATATCAAAAAGAACTTAAAAGCAGAACTGCAAACTGCATGGTGAAAATAAAATATATCAAAAAGAACTTAAAATCAGAACTTAAAACTGCATGGTGAAAATTAAATATATCAAAAAGAACTTAAAATCAGAACTTAAAACTGCATGGTGAAAATAAAATATATCAAAAAGAACTTAAAATCAGAACTTAAAACTGCATGGTGAAAATAAAATATATCAAAAAGAACTTAAAATCAGAACTTAAAACTGCATGGTGAAAATTAAATATATCAAAAAGAACTTAAAAGCAGAACTTAAAACTGCATGGTGAAAATTAAATATATCAAAAAGAACTTAAAAGCAGAACTTAAAACTGCATGGTGAAAATTAAATATATCAAAAAGAACTTAAAAGCAGAACTGCAAACTGCATGGTGAAAATAAAATATATCAAAAAGAACTTAAAATCAGAACTTAAAACTGCATGGTTAAAATTAAATATATCAAAAAGAACTTAAAAGCAGAACTGCAAACTGCAAACTGCATGGTGAAAATAAAATATATCAAAAAGAACTTAAAATCAGAACTTAAAACTGCATGGTGAAAATTAAATATATCAAAAAGAACTTAAAAGCAGAACTTAAAACTGCATGGTGAAAATTAAATATATCAAAAAGAACTTAAAATCAGAACTTAAAACTGCATGGTGAAAATTAAATATATCAAAAAGAACTTAAAAGCAGAACTGAAAACTGCATGGTGAAAATAAAATATATCAAAAAGAACTTAAAATCAGAACTTAAAACTGCATGGTGAAAATTAAATATATCAAAAAGAACTTAAAATCAGAACTTAAAACTGCATGGTGAAAATAAAATATATCAAAAAGAACTTAAAAGCAGAACTGAAAACTGCATGGTGAAAATAAAATATATCAAAAAGAACTTAAAAGCAGAACTGCAAACTGCATGGTGAAAATAAAATATATCAAAAAGAACTTAAAATCAGAACTTAAAACTGCATGGTGAAAATTAAATATATCAAAAAGAACTTAAAAGCAGAACTGCAAACTGCATGGTGAAAATAAAATATATCAAAAAGAACTTAAAATCAGAACTTAAAACTGCATGGTGAAAATAAAATATATCAAAAAGAACTTAAAATCAGAACTTAAAACTGCATGGTGAAAAAAAAATATATCAAAAAGAACTTAAAATCAGAACTTAAAACTGCATGGTGAAAATTAAATATATCAAAAAGAACTTAAAAGCAGAACTGCAAACTGCATGGTGAAAATAAAATATATCAAAAAGAACTTAAAATCAGAACTTAAAACTGCATGGTGAAAATTAAATATATCAAAAAGAACTTAAAATCAGAACTTAAAACTGCATGGTGAAAATTAAATATATCAAAAAGAACTTAAAAGCAGAACTGCAAACTGCAAACTGCATGGTGAAAATAAAATATATCAAAAAGAACTTAAAATCAGAACTAAAAACTGCATGGTGAAAATTAAATATATCAAAAAGAACTTAAAAGCAGAACTGCAAACTGCAAACTGCATGGTGAAAATAAAATATATCAAAAAGAACTTAAAATCAGAACTTAAAACTGCATGGTGAAAATTAAATATATCAAAAAGAACTTAAAATCAGAACTGCAAACTGCATGGTGAAAATAAAATATATCAAAAAGAACTTAAAATCAGAACTTAAAACTGCATGGTGAAAATAAAATATATCAAAAAGAACTTAAAATCAGAACTTAAAACTGCATGGTGAAAATAAAATATATCAAAAAGAACTTAAAAGCAGAACTTAAAACTGCATGGTGAAAATAAAATATATCAAAAAGAACTTAAAAGCAGAACTTAAAACTGCATGGTGAAAATTAAATATATCAAAAAGAACTTAAAAGCAGAACTGCAAACTGCATGGTGAAAATAAAATATATCAAAAAGAACTTAAAATCAGAACTTAAAACTGCATGGTGAAAATAAAATATATCAAAAAGAACTTAAAATCAGAACTTAAAACTGCATGGTGAAAATTAAATATATCAAAAAGAACTTAAAATCAGAACTTAAAACTGCATGGTGAAAATAAAATATATCAAAAAGAACTTAAAAGCAGAACTTTAAACTGCATGGTGAAAATAAAATATATCAAAAAGAACTTAAAAGCAGAACTTAAAACTGCATGGTGAAAATAAAATATATCAAAAAGAACTTAAAAGCAGAACTTAAAACTGCATGGTGAAAATTAAATATATCAAAAAGAACTTAAAAGCAGAACTGCAAACTGCATGGTGAAAATAAAATATATCAAAAAGAACTTAAAATCAGAACTTAAAACTGCATGGTGAAAACTAAATATATCAAAAAGAACTTAAAATCAGAACTTAAAACTGCATGGTGAAAATAAAATATATCAAAAAGAACTTAAAAGCAGAACTGCAAACTGCATGGTGAAAATAAAATATATCAAAAAGAACTTAAAATCAGAACTTAAAACTGCATGGTGAAAATTAAATATATCAAAAAGAACTTAAAAGCAGAACTGCAAACTGCATGGTGAAAATAAAATATATCAAAAAGAACTTAAAATCAGAACTTAAAACTGCATGGTGAAAATTAAATATATCAAAAAGAACTTAAAATCAGAACTTAAAACTGCATGGTGAAAATAAAATATATCAAAAAGAACTTAAAAGCAGAACTGCAAACTGCAAACTGCATGGTGAAAATAAAATATATCAAAAAGAACTTAAAATCAGAACTTAAAACTGCATGGTGAAAATAAAATATATCAAAAAGAACTTAAAATCAGAACTTAAAACTGCATGGTGAAAATTAAATATATCAAAAAGAACTTAAAATCAGAACTGCAAACTGCATGGTGAAAATAAAATATATCAAAAAGAACTTAAAATCAGAACTTAAAACTGCATGGTGAAAATAAAATATATCAAAAAGAACTTAAAATCAGAACTTAAAACTGCATGGTGAAAATAAAATATATCAAAAAGAACTTAAAAGCAGAACTGCAAACTGCAAACTGCATGGTGAAAATAAAATATATCAAAAAGAACTTAAAATCAGAACTTAAAACTGCATGGTGAAAATAAAATATATCAAAAAGAACTTAAAAGCAGAACTGCAAACTGCAAACTGCATGGTGAAAATAAAATATATCAAAAAGAACTTAAAATCAGAACTTAAAACTGCATGGTGAAAATAAAATATATCAAAAAGAACTTAAAATCAGAACTTAAAACTGCATGGTGAAAATAAAATATATCAAAAAGAACTTAAAATCAGAACTTAAAACTGCATGGTGAAAATTAAATATATCAAAAAGAACTTAAAAGCAGAACTGCAAACTGCATGGTGAAAATAAAATATATCAAAAAGAACTTAAAATCAGAACTTAAAACTGCATGGTGAAAATTAAATATATCAAAAAGAACTTAAAATCAGAACTTAAAACTGCATGGTGAAAATTAAATATATCAAAAAGAACTTCAAAGCAGAACTGCAAACTGCAAACTGCATGGTGAAAATAAAATATATCAAAAAGAACTTAAAATCAGAACTAAAAACTGCATGGTGAAAATTAAATATATCAAAAAGAACTTAAAAGCAGAACTGCAAACTGCAAACTGCATGGTGAAAATAAAATATATCAAAAAGAACTTAAAATCAGAACTTAAAACTGCATGGTGAAAATTAAATATATCAAAAAGAACTTAAAATCAGAACTGCAAACTGCATGGTGAAAATAAAATATATCAAAAAGAACTTAAAATCAGAACTTAAAACTGCATGGTGAAAATAAAATATATCAAAAAGAACTTAAAATCAGAACTTAAAACTGCATGGTGAAAATAAAATATATCAAAAAGAACTTAAAAGCAGAACTTAAAACTGCATGGTGAAAATAAAATATATCAAAAAGAACTTAAAAGCAGAACTTAAAACTGCATGGTGAAAATTAAATATATCAAAAAGAACTTAAAAGCAGAACTGCAAACTGCATGGTGAAAATAAAATATATCAAAAAGAACTTAAAATCAGAACTTAAAACTGCATGGTGAAAATAAAATATATCAAAAAGAACTTAAAATCAGAACTTAAAACTGCATGGTGAAAATTAAATATATCAAAAAGAACTTAAAATCAGAACTTAAAACTGCATGGTGAAAATAAAATATATCAAAAAGAACTTAAAAGCAGAACTTTAAACTGCATGGTGAAAATAAAATATATCAAAAAGAACTTAAAAGCAGAACTTAAAACTGCATGGTGAAAATAAAATATATCAAAAAGAACTTAAAAGCAGAACTTAAAACTGCATGGTGAAAATTAAATATATCAAAAAGAACTTAAAAGCAGAACTGCAAACTGCATGGTGAAAATAAAATATATCAAAAAGAACTTAAAATCAGAACTTAAAACTGCATGGTGAAAACTAAATATATCAAAAAGAACTTAAAATCAGAACTTAAAACTGCATGGTGAAAATAAAATATATCAAAAAGAACTTAAAAGCAGAACTGCAAACTGCATGGTGAAAATAAAATATATCAAAAAGAACTTAAAATCAGAACTTAAAACTGCATGGTGAAAATTAAATATATCAAAAAGAACTTAAAAGCAGAACTGCAAACTGCATGGTGAAAATAAAATATATCAAAAAGAACTTAAAATCAGAACTTAAAACTGCATGGTGAAAATTAAATATATCAAAAAGAACTTAAAATCAGAACTTAAAACTGCATGGTGAAAATAAAATATATCAAAAAGAACTTAAAAGCAGAACTGCAAACTGCAAACTGCATGGTGAAAATAAAATATATCAAAAAGAACTTAAAATCAGAACTTAAAACTGCATGGTGAAAATAAAATATATCAAAAAGAACTTAAAATCAGAACTTAAAACTGCATGGTGAAAATTAAATATATCAAAAAGAACTTAAAATCAGAACTGCAAACTGCATGGTGAAAATAAAATATATCAAAAAGAACTTAAAATCAGAACTTAAAACTGCATGGTGAAAATAAAATATATCAAAAAGAACTTAAAATCAGAACTTAAAACTGCATGGTGAAAATAAAATATATCAAAAAGAACTTAAAAGCAGAACTGCAAACTGCAAACTGCATGGTGAAAATAAAATATATCAAAAAGAACTTAAAATCAGAACTTAAAACTGCATGGTGAAAATAAAATATATCAAAAAGAACTTAAAAGCAGAACTGCAAACTGCAAACTGCATGGTGAAAATAAAATATATCAAAAAGAACTTAAAATCAGAACTTAAAACTGCATGGTGAAAATAAAATATATCAAAAAGAACTTAAAATCAGAACTTAAAACTGCATGGTGAAAACTAAATATATCAAAAAGAACTTAAAATCAGAACTTAAAACTGCATGGTGAAAATAAAATATATCAAAAAGAACTTAAAAGCAGAACTGCAAACTGCATGGTGAAAATAAAATATATCAAAAAGAACTTAAAATCAGAACTTAAAACTGCATGGTGAAAATTAAATATATCAAAAAGAACTTAAAATCAGAACTTAAAACTGCATGGTGAAAATTAAATATATCAAAAAGAACTTCAAAGCAGAACTGCAAACTGCAAACTGCATGGTGAAAATAAAATATATCAAAAAGAACTTAAAATCAGAACTAAAAACTGCATGGTGAAAATTAAATATATCAAAAAGAACTTAAAAGCAGAACTGCAAACTGCAAACTGCATGGTGAAAATAAAATATATCAAAAAGAACTTAAAATCAGAACTTAAAACTGCATGGTGAAAATTAAATATATCAAAAAGAACTTAAAATCAGAACTGCAAACTGCATGGGGAAAATAAAATATATCAAAAAGAACTTAAAATCAGAACTTAAAACTGCATGGTGAAAATAAAATATATCAAAAAGAACTTAAAATCAGAACTTAAAACTGCATGGTGAAAATAAAATATATCAAAAAGAACTTAAAAGCAGAACTTAAAACTGCATGGTGAAAATAAAATATATCAAAAAGAACTTAAAAGCAGAACTTAAAACTGCATGGTGAAAATTAAATATATCAAAAAGAACTTAAAAGCAGAACTGCAAACTGCATGGTGAAAATAAAATATATCAAAAAGAACTTAAAATCAGAACTTAAAACTGCATGGTGAAAATAAAATATATCAAAAAGAACTTAAAATCAGAACTTAAAACTGCATGGTGAAAATTAAATATATCAAAAAGAACTTAAAATCAGAACTTAAAACTGCATGGTGAAAATAAAATATATCAAAAAGAACTTAAAAGCAGAACTTTAAACTGCATGGTGAAAATAAAATATATCAAAAAGAACTTAAAAGCAGAACTTAAAACTGCATGGTGAAAATAAAATATATCAAAAAGAACTTAAAATCAGAACTTAAAACTGCATGGTGAAAATTAAATATATCAAAAAGAACTTTAAAGCAGAACTGCAAACTGCATGGTGAAAATAAAATATATCAAAAAGAACTTAAAATCAGAACTTAAAACTGCATGGTGAAAATTAAATATATCAAAAAGAACTTAAAATCAGAACTTAAAACTGCATGGTGAAAATAAAATATATCAAAAAGAACTTAAAAGCAGAACTGCAAACTGCATGGTGAAAATAAAATATATCAAAAAGAACTTAAAATCAGAACTTAAAACTGCATGGTGAAAATTAAATATATCAAAAAGAACTTAAAAGCAGAACTGCAAACTGCATGGTGAAAATAAAATATATCAAAAAGAACTTAAAATCAGAACTTAAAACTGCATGGTGAAAATTAAATATATCAAAAAGAACTTAAAATCAGAACTTAAAACTGCATGGTGAAAATAAAATATATCAAAAAGAACTTAAAAGCAGAACTGCAAACTGCAAACTGCATGGTGAAAATAAAATATATCAAAAAGAACTTAAAATCAGAACTTAAAACTGCATGGTGAAAATTAAATATATCAAAAAGAACTTAAAATCAGAACTTAAAACTGCATGGTGAAAATTAAATATATCAAAAAGAACTTAAAATCAGAACTGCAAACTGCATGGTGAAAATAAAATATATCAAAAAGAACTTAAAATCAGAACTTAAAACTGCATGGTGAAAATAAAATATATCAAAAAGAACTTAAAATCAGAACTTAAAACTGCATGGTGAAAATAAAATATATCAAAAAGAACTTAAAAGCAGAACTGCAAACTGCAAACTGCATGGTGAAAATAAAATATATCAAAAAGAACTTAAAATCAGAACTTAAAACTGCATGGTGAAAATAAAATATATCAAAAAGAACTTAAAAGCAGAACTGCAAACTGCAAACTGCATGGTGAAAATAAAATATATCAAAAAGAACTTAAAATCAGAACTTAAAACTGCATGGTGAAAATAAAATATATCAAAAAAAACTTAAAATCAGAACTTAAAACTGCATGGTGAAAATAAAATATATCAATAAGAACTTAAAATCAGAACTTAAAACTGCATGGTGAAAATTAAATATATCAAAAAGAACTTAAAAGCAGAACTGCAAACTGCAAACTGCATGGTGAAAATAAAATATATCAAAAAGAACTTAAAATCAGAACTTAAAACTGCATGGTGAAAATTAAATATATCAAAAAGAACTTAAAATCAGAACTTAAAACTGCATGGTGAAAATAAAATATATCAAAAAGAACTTAAAAGCAGAACTGCAAACTGCATGGTGAAAATAAAATATATCAAAAAGAACTTAAAATCAGAACTTAAAACTGCATGGTGAAAATAAAATATATCAAAAAGAACTTAAAATCAGAACTTAAAACTGCATGGTGAAAATAAAATATATCAAAAAGAACTTAAAATCAGAACTTAAAACTGCATGGTGAAAATTAAATATATCAAAAAGAACTTAAAAGCAGAACTGCAAACTGCAAACTGCATGGTGAAAATAAAATATATCAAAAAGAACTTAAAATCAGAACTTAAAACTGCATGGTGAAAATAAAATATATCAAAAAGAACTTAAAAGCAGAACTGCAAACTGCAAACTGCATGGTGAAAATAAAATATATCAAAAAGAACTTAAAATCAGAACTTAAAACTGCATGGTGAAAATTAAATATATCAAAAAGAACTTAAAATCAGAACTTAAAACTGCATGGTGAAAATAAAATATATCAAAAAGAACTTAAAAGCAGAACCGCAAACTGCATGGTGAAAATAAAATATATCAAAAAGAACTTAAAATCAGAACTTAAAACTGCATGGTGAAAATAAAATATATCAAAAAGAACTTAAAATCAGAACTTAAAACTGCATGGTGAAAATTAAATATATCAAAAAGAACTTAAAAGCAGAACTGCAAACTGCAAACTGCATGGTGAAAATAAAATATATCAAAAAGAACTTAAAAGCAGAACTTTAAACTGCATGGTGAAAATTAAATATATCAAAAAGAACTTAAAATCAGAACTTAAAACTGCATGGTGAAAATAAAATATATCAAAAAGAACTTAAAAGCAGAACTGCAAACTGCATGGTGAAAATAAAATATATCAAAAAGAACTTAAAATCAGAACTTAAAACTGCATGGTGAAAATAAAATATATCAAAAAGAACTTAAAATCAGAACTTAAAACTGCATGGTGAAAATTTAATATATCAAAAAGAACTTAAAAGCAGAACTGCAAACTGCAAACTGCATGGTGAAAATAAAATATATCAAAAAGAACTTAAAATCAGAACTTAAAACTGCATGGTGAAAATTAAATATATCAAAAAGAACTTAAAAGCAGAACTGCAAACTGACAAACTGCATGGTGAAAATAAAATATATCAAAAACAACTTAAAATCAGAACTTAAAACTGCATGGTGAAAATTAAATATATCAAAAAGAACTTAAAAGCAGAACTTAAAACTGCATGGTGAAAATAAAATATATCAAAAAGAACTTAAAAGCAGAACTGCAAACTGCAAACTGCATGGTGAAAATAAAATATATCAAAAAGAACTTAAAAGCAGAACTGCAAACTGCATGGTGAAAATAAAATATATCAAAAAGAACTTAAAATCAGAACTTAAAACTGCATGGTGAAAATTAAATATATCAAAAAGAACTTAAAAGCAGAACTGCAAACTGCAAACTGCATGGTGAAAATTAAATATATCAAAAAGAACTTAAAAGCAGAACTGCAAACTGCAAACTGCATGGTGAAAATAAAATATATCAAAAAGAACTTAAAAGCAGAACTGCAAACTGCATGGTGAAAATTAAATATATCAAAAAGAACTTAAAATCAGAACTTAAAACTGCAGGGTGAAAATTAAATATATCAAAAAGAACTTAAAATCAGAACTTAAAACTGCATGGTGAAAATAAAATATATCAAAAAGAACTTAAAATCAGAACTTAAAACTGCATGGTGAAAATTAAATATATCAAAAAGAACTTAAAATCAGAACTTAAAACTGCATGGTGAAAATAAAATATATCAAAAAGAACTTAAAAGCAGAACTGCAAACTGCATGGTGAAAATAAAATATATCAAAAAGAACTTAAAATCAGAACTTAAAACTGCATGGTGAAAATTAAATATATCAAAAAGAACTTAAAAGCAGAACTGCAAACTGCAAACTGCATGGTGAAAATAAAATATATCAAAAAGAACTTAAAATCAGAACTTAAAACTGCATGGTGAAAATAAAATATATCAAAAAGAACTTAAAATCAGAACTTAAAACTGCATGGTGAAAATTAAATATATCAAAAAGAACTTAAAAGCAGAACTGCAAACTGCAAACTGCATGGTGAAAATTAAATATATCAAAAAGAACTTAAAATCAGAACTTAAAACTGCATGGTGAAAATAAAATATATCAAAAAGAACTTAACAGCAGAACTGCAAACTGCATGGTGAAAATAAAATATATCAAAAAGAACTTAAAATCAGAACTTAAAACTGCATGGTGAAAATTAAATATATCAAAAAGAACTTAAAATCAGAACTTAAAACTGCATGGTGAAAATAAAATATATAAAAAAGAACTTAAAAGCAGAACTGCAAACTGCAAACTGCATGGTGAAAATAAAATATATCAAAAAGAACTTAAAAGCAGAACTGCAAACTGCATGGTGAAAATAAAATATATCAAAAAGAACTTAAAAGCAGAACTGCAAACTGCATGGTGAAAATAAAATATATCAAAAAGAACTTAAAATCAGAAATTAAAACTGCATGGTGAAAATTAAATATATCAAAAAGAACTTAAAATCAGAACTTAAAACTGCATGGTGAAAATAAAATATATCAAAAAGAACTTAAAATCAGAACTTAAAACTGCATGGTGAAAATTAAATATATCAAAAAGAACTTAAAATCAGAACTTAAAACTGCATGGTGAAAATAAAATATATCAAAAAGAACTTAAAAGCAGAACTGCAAACTGCATGGTGAAAATAAAATATATCAAAAAGAACTTAAAATCAGAACTTAAAACTGCATGGTGAAAATAAAATATATCAAAAAGAACTTAAAATCAGAACTTAAAACTGCATGGTGAAAATTAAATATATGAAAAAGAACTTAAAAGCAGAACTGCAAACTGCAAACTGCATGGTGAAAATAAAATATATCAAAAAGAACTTAAAATCAGAACTTAAAACTGCATGGTGAAAATAAAATATATCAAAAAGAACTTAAAATCAGAACTTAAAACTGCATGGTGAAAATTAAATATATCAAAAAGAACTTAAAAGCAGAACTGCAAACTGCAAACTGCATGGTGAAAATTAAATATATCAAAAAGAACTTAAAAGCAGAACTGCAAACTGCAAACTGCATGGTGAAAATAAAATATATCAAAAAGAACTTAAAATCAGAACTTAAAACTGCATGGTGAAAATAAAATATATCAAAAAGAACTTAAAATCAGAACTTAAAACTGCATGGTGAAAATTAAATATATCAAAAAGAACTTAAAAGCAGAACTGCAAACTGCAAACTGCATGGTGAAAATTTAATATATCAAAAAGAACTTAAAATCAGAACTTAAAACTGCATGGTGAAAATAAAATATATCAAAAAGAACTTAAAAGCAGAACTGCAAACTGCATGGTGAAAATAAAATATATCAAAAAGAACTTAAAATCAGAACTTAAAACTGCATGGTGAAAATTAAATATATCAAAAAGAACTTAAAATCAGAATTTAAAACTGCATGGTGAAAATAAAATATATCAAAAAGAACTTAAAAGCAGAACTGCAAACTGCAAACTGCATGGTGAAAATAAAATATATCAAAAAGAACTTAAAAGCAGAACTGCAAACTGCATGGTGAAAATAAAATATATCAAAAAGAACTTAAAAGCAGAACTGCAAACTGCATGGTGAAAATAAAATATATCAAAAAGAACTTAAAATCAGAACTTAAAACTGCATGGTGAAAATTAAATATATCAAAAAGAACTTAAAATCAGAACTTAAAACTGCATGGTGAAAATTAAATATATCAAAAAGAACTTAAAATCAGAACTTAAAACTGCATGGTGAAAATTAAATATATCAAAACGAACTTAAAATCAGAACTTAAAACTGCATGGTGAAAATAAAATATATCAAAAAGAACTTAAAAGCAGAACTGCAAACTGCATGGTGAAAATAAAATATATCAAAAAGAACTTAAAATCAGAACTTAAAACTGCATGGTGAAAATAAAATATATCAAAAAGAACTTAAAATCAGAACTTAAAACTGCATGGTGAAAATTAAATATATCAAAAAGAACTTAAAAGCAGAACTGCAAACTGCAAACTGCATGGTGAAAATAAAATATATCAAAAAGAACTTAAAATCAGAACTTAAAACTGCATGGTGAAAATAAAATATATCAAAAAGAACTTTAAATCAGAACTTAAAACAGCATGGTGAAAATTAAATATATCAAAAAGAACTTAAAAGCAGAACTGCAAACTGCAAACTGCATGGTGAAAATTAAATATATCAAAAAGAACTTAAAATCAGAACTTAAAACTGCATGGTGAAAATAAAATATATCAAAAAGAACTTAAAAGCAGAACTGCAAACTGCATGGTGAAAATAAAATATATCAAAAAGAACTTAAAAGCAGAACTGCAAACTGCATGGTGAAAATAAAATATATCAAAAAGAACTTAAAATCAGAACTTAAAACTGCATGGTGAAAATAAAATATATCAAAAAGAACTTAAAAGCAGAACTGCAAACTGCATGGTGAAAATAAAATATATCAAAAAGAACTTAAAATCAGAACTTAAAACTGCATGGTGAAAATTAAATATATCAAAAAGAACTTAAAATCAGAACTTAAAACTGCATGGTGAAAATAAAATATATCAAAAAGAACTTAAAAGCAGAACTGCAAACTGCATGGTGAAAATAAAATATATCAAAAAGAACTTAAAATCAGAACTTAAAACTGCATGGTGAAAATAAAATATATCAAAAAGAACTTAAAATCACAACTTAAAACTGCATGGTGAAAATTAAATATATCAAAAAGAACTTAAAAGCAGAACTGCAAACTGCAAACTGCATGGTGAAAATAAAATATATCAAAAAGAACTTAAAATCAGAACTTAAAACTGCATGGTGAAAATAAAATATATCAAAAAGAACTTAAAAGCAGAACTGCAAACTGCAAACTGCATGGTGAAAATAAATTATATCAAAAAGAACTTAAAATCAGAACTTAAAACTGCATGGTGAAAATTAAATATATCAAAAAGAACTTAAAATCAGAACTTAAAACTGCATGGTGAAAATAAAATATATCAAAAAGAACTTAAAAGCAGAACTGCAAACTGCATGGTGAAAATAAAATATATCAAAAAGAACTTAAAATCAGAACTTAAAACTGCATGGTGAAAATAAAATATATCAAAAAGAACTTAAAAGCAGAACTGCAAACTGCAAACTGCATGGTGAAAATAAAATATATCAAAAAGAACTTAAAAGCAGAACTGCAAACTGCATGGTGAAAATAAAATATATCAAAAAGAACTTAAAATCAGAACTTAAAACTGCATGGTGAAAATTAAATATATCAAAAAGAACTTAAAATCAGAACTGCAAACTGCTAACTGCATGGTGAAAATTAAATATATCAAAAAGAACTTAAAAGCAGAACTGCAAACTGCATGGTGAAAATAAAATATATCAAAAAGAACTTAAAATCAGAACTTAAAACTGCATGGTGAAAATAAAATATATCAAAAAGAACTTAAAAGCAGAACTGCAAACTGCATGGTGAAAATAAAATATATCAAAAAGAACTTAAAATCAGAACTTAAAACTGCATGGTGAAAATAAAATATATCAAAAAGAACTTAAAATCAGAACTTAAGACTGCATGGTGAAAATAAAATATATCAAAAAGAACTTAAAAGCAGAACTGCAATCTGCAAACTGCATGGTGAAAATAAAATATATCAAAAAGAACTTAAAAGCAGAACTGCAAACTGCATGGTGAAAATAAAATATATCAAAAAGAACTTAAAATCAGAACTTAAAACTGCATGGTGAAAATTAAATATATCAAAAAGAACTTAAAATCAGAACTGCAAACTGCAAACTGCATGGTGAAAATTAAATATATCAAAAAGAACTTAAAAGCAGAACTGCAAACTGCATGGTGAAAATAAAATATATCAAAAAGAACTTAAAATCAGAACTTAAAACTGCATGGTGAAAATAAAATATATCAAAAAGAACTTAAAAGCAGAACTGCAAACTGCATGGTGAAAATAAAATATATCAAAAAGAACTTAAAATCAGAACTTAAAACTGCATGGTGAAAATTAAATATATCAAAAAAAACTTAAAAGCAGAACTGCAAACTGCAAACTGCATGGTGAAAATAAAATATATCAAAAAGAACTTAAAATCAGAACTTAAAACTGCATGGTGAAAATAAAATATATCAAAAAGAACTTAAAAGCAGAACTGCAAACTGCATGGTGAAAATAAAATATATCAAAAAGAACTTAAAATCAGAACTTAAAACTGCATGGTGAAAATTAAATATATCAAAAAGAACTTAAAATCAGAACTTAAAACTGCATGGTGAAAATTAAATATATCAAAAAGAACTTAAAAGCAGAACTGCAAACTGCAAACTGCATGGTGAAAATAAAATATATCAAAAAGAACTTAAAATCAGAACTTAAAACTGCATGGTGAAAATTAAATATATCAAAAAGAACTTAAAATCAGAACTTAAAACTGCATGGTGAAAATAAAATATATCAAAAAGAACTTAAAAGCAGAACTGCAAACTGCATGGTGAAAATAAAATATATCAAAAAGAACTTAAAATCAGAACTTAAAACTGCATGGTGAAAATAAAATATATCAAAAAGAGCTTAAATTGCGCAGTAGAAAATAGAATTTCAGATAGAAAAAAAAATCCAGACATGAAGGAAATTGGCGGTCAGTCACCATTCACCAGTGAGAGAGGAAGGGTGCGAGACTGGCTGACACTAGAATGACCGGGGGACAGAATCGGGCAGGGTTTAGTATATAAAGTCTTGCGCGGCCGATTGAAAGCAGTTCGCCTTGGTAACATGACGAGCGAGGTATCCCGTAGATGTTAAACCCACATGACGAAGTCTTCAATCTATCTTGAAACCGTGAACTCTGAAGTTATTTCACCAAGAAAAGTACATTTTCGTCGACAAAAATTAATCGCCGAGCGTTTTTCCCTAAGACGTTCGCTCTAGACACTTTCGAAGGGATCTTGCGATCTCTCCTCGGTTAACGGTCAAAGGTCGAATAAAAGAAATATACTTTTTCGCTAGACAAAAGACTTTTTGCCAAAGCCAACAGACACAGGTATTCAACTTTTCGCAAGTGTACGCGTCTAATCTAAGTGACGTTTTCGAAAAACGTCATCGGAATGAAGAATACACACAAAGAGACGTTTTTTTGTAAAAGAACAACGAACAAAGACTTTTATTAAGAACACAAAAAAATTACATGCTCAATCTTCTTCCACAGGTGAACCAAAGAAAGAATAATAAAATTAATAATTTCGTCATTTTGCGGTGGCCATTCTTCCTGTTCTCACATTTCCTGAGCGACGGGTTATTGCAACATAAGCGCACATAAGTTTCCAGTAATCTCCGCACTTTTCTTGTGAAGATTTGATGTGTTCTGATTCTTCTGCGTTTTTATGCCCTCTTTGACCATAAACGACCCTTGTGTGTTGAACCAGCCGAGGTGCCGCTTTTGGCACTCGAGAATTTCTTTTAATACGTCAGCTATTTTCATCATTTCCGTGTGTTGTATGCGTAGTGGTAAAATTTCCCTTTGATTCTAATTTCTCCTAGTGTTTTTGCCAGGTTTATCGGAACTGTTCTTAGTGCTGCTATTATAATTTGTATTACATCGGTTTCCTTCATGTGTCATACTCCTTCGGTTCTCTGGAAAGTTCATTGTATTAGTTTAGTTCCTTATTTTTTCTGCCTCCTTGGCTACTCGGAGAGCGAAATCTACGATTTGACCGTGTTTTTTATTCTTGTTGACTATTATAACGTCTGGTCCTATTAATAGTATTATTTACTTACAGCACCCTTATCCGTTTCTTTCAGAAACTATGGCAAATCACATTACGTTCTTACAACAACCGTTTACCGTCAATTTGTCGCTGATCCTTGTTGTTGGTCTTCTCTCGATCCCAAGTGACATAAGCCTCCTCGAGATTATAAAACTTTGAATAACTGAATATTGTTTTGTAAAGTTATGAGCCTCCACTTATTAAGGCTATATGACACTGATCAAGTTTAATGCGATACATACATTGACAGTTGAATGATGATGAATTGCATTTCACTGAAGAGTTCCACTTTTTACTTCGCTTATCTGCCCCTTTCGTTCTAACCGGGTACTAAGTAAGGAAGACAACATCTACAATTTGTAAGTTTTTGAATTATTTCCCATTATTATCACACCCAGTCGTATTGCTGGGTGTGTTTGCCTGTTTCTACTTTAATGACCCAGAGAATGGTGTGCTTTTTAGTCGTCATCATCATGATGATGACGATAACGATGACGATGACGATGACGATGACGATGACGACGACGATGACGATAACGACGATGACGGCATCATCATCATCATCATCATGACGACATCGTCATCATCATGATGATGACGATGATGATGACAATGACGATGACGATGACGATGACGACGACGATCACGACGATCACGATGACGACGGTAATGATGATGACGACGACGACGACGACGATGACGATGACGATGACGATGATGATGATAATAATGATGATGACGACGATGACGATGACGATAACGATGACGATGACGATGACGATGACGACGACGATGACGATGACGACGATGACGACATCATCATGATGATGACGATGACGATGACGATGACGATGACGATGACGATGACGATGACGATGACGATGACGACGACGATCACGACGATCACGATGACGACGGTAATGATGATGACGACGACGGCGACGACGACGGCGATGACGACGACGACGACGACGACGATGATGATGACGATGATGACGATGAAGACGATGATGATGATGATGATGATGATGATGATTGATGATGATGATGATTGTTATAATTATTAATAGTATTTGTACTCACTAGGAGTTATCACACAGGTCATCGTCAGTGATTGTTCACCGACAACAACCGATGGTGTTTCATGGAGTCTGAGTGACAACAAGCCTCCCCAGATTTCCAGTATTATTCACCTCTTATCGATAACCACAGCAAATTATTTTGCGGTATCGCTTACCATTGATCTATCGTTGGTAAGAACCATTGGTATACTCTGAGATTTGGGTGGCAATAAGCTTTCCTAAGGTCTCAGCACTCTGCGCACTCTTTCAGCAGAGGGCTGGTTTGTGTTGTCGTTCCTCGGTCGTCTCATCCTCATTGACCCTCTAAAAACATTTTGTGTGGTGTCAGCCTAGGCTGGCTCATTTTTTTTCAAGGCTTATGATATGTCTTGTAGTTTCTGGTCATGCTATAGTAATTTTCCTGTGGTTTTGTTTTCTTTTTGTACTTCCATGTGACTGGTTAGCATTTGTAATTTATGCGAGTGGGTTTCCGCATTAAATTGATTTTCCTTAAGATTGCAGCTGTGTTGATCATTGCCGTTCTTTGTATGGTCTCTCTGATTCCTTTGATTCTATCTTCTTCAAGTCTTTTCTCCAGGTTTCCTAGTGTTATTACGGTTATTGGTATTATATTTACTTTCTTCATTCTCTATATTCCTTTCAGTTCCCTGGTTGTGTATTCGATTCGTTTTTCCGTCTCATTGAACTAAACTCTGTGGTCTGCTGGAACAGCGACGTCTACGATGTGGCAGGATTTTTCCTCTTTGTAAATTATTATGACATCCTGTCTCCTTGCTTGTATGAGTTTATCTGT
>OY744523.1:172945770-173105770 GCA_963556195.1 Sepiola atlantica | reverse complement strand
CAGCGCTTGATATATTCAAAGCCTTTGACAAGATCTGGAATGAAAGCCTTCTAATGAAAAATTATTCGTATAGTAGTACTGAAAAAATATTTAATATAATTTGATCCTCTTATCTAAAAGAAAAGATCCAAGTTTTCCTCGATAGCCGTAGATTTAACCAAAGTAACATCAATGCGGGTGTTCCTGATTTTCGTAAACAACATGTCCGATGTGGATATATTTGCTTACACCACGCTCTACTCTCGACATGTGGGTTAAACGGACGCGCACATATCCAAGGCAATGGCTGAATCTTGAAAACTGACCTGCAACATGTAGTTAAATAGGTACAAACATGGATGGTAACATTTAATTCTACTAAGACAAAGCTATTTTGGTTTAACAAGTGAAGAGTTCGAATACAAAACGCGATAAACGCCATTTAAAAAATAACGAAACTTTCCCAACAAAAAGTGTTGCATTTCAACACTCGACAACACCCCAAAACTATGTGTTACATAATATGATACCGAAAAAAATTCTTTTTGATTTCAATTAAAATCAGCTTTCATTCGGAGTCTAGATTTAATATATTCGTGTTTTTATTGTTTACGGTCTAAATTTAAACGAATTGAATTCATCGCGTTTTTCGTTCGAACTCTTCAACTACAAGAATCCTTTTCAATCACCAATTAGCATTGCAAATAACACCTTACGGGAAAGTCCAACATTTAACTTCCTCGACCTAACATTCACAGTATACACGAATTAGAACAAGTATATAGGAGATACTGCCAAAGCTACTGTAACGAAAGTGATCTACCTCTACCGTGCTAAAAAAAATTATCTCACATATATATATATATATATATATATGAAGAGTTCGAATGCAAAACGCGATAAACGCCATTTTCAAAATCACGAAACTGCCCCTACAAAAAGTGTTGTATATCAACACTCGACGGAACCCCCAAAACTATGTGTTACATAATATGATACCAAAATAATTTCTTTTTGATTTCAATGACAATCAACTTTCATTCGAAGTCTAGATTTAATATATTCGTGTTTTTATTATTTAAGATCTCAATTTAAACGAATTGGATTTATCGCGTTTTGCGTTCGAACTCTTCATATATATATATATATATATTATTATTATTATTTTTATAAAAAATATTTGTAATTATTATCCACATACATATAGTGTGTATCCGTCAGTGTGCAGATGAGTGTTCTGCAAGTGGAATGATTCGAGGCCAAGATACGAGTCACCTTTTAACTAAAATCTGAACCTCTTAGTCATTGTGGACAACTTCTATGAAGCGAAATGAAGTCTAACATGTTTCTCTTTACAAGCGAACACATAGTAAGCCGTCCTATAGTGTTCTACAAATCACGTGGACGAAATGCATTTTAGCGTGAAATTGGCGGCTTATATTTATTTTTCTAAAAGAGCCCATCCTTTAAGCGGTCTATTTAATATTTTTTATGATAATAAATATGTTTAATTATAATCCACATACATTACTGAATCGTAAGTGTGGGATTACTGTTTTTCTCGTCGCACGGTTCGAACCTCAGATACACACATACACACATATTTTTTACATATATATATATATATATATATATATATATATATATGATAAATATTTGTTTTATTTATTATCTATGTACGTTTCGTCTTTTATAATCGGGACTCATCAGCATAGAGATAGGACTAGTCACTACTGGTCATGCGATATCACTGTATATATATATATACATATATATATATATATATGTATATATATATACATATATATATACATATATATATATATATATGTATACATATATATATATGTATACATATATATATGTATACGTATATATATATATATATATATATATATATGTATACATATATATATATACGTATACATATATATACATATATATATATATATATATATATATATGTATACGTATATATATATACGTATACATATATATATATATATGTATACATATATATATGTATACATATATATACGTATACATATATTTATATGTATACATATATATATATATATATATATATATGTGGGTGTATACATATATATATATATATATATATATATATATATATATATATATATATATAGTTTGGAATTTCGTGACCTTTACAAGATATGATTTTTTTAAATTCCAAGTGCTTCGTTAGAAATATTATGTAATCTATTGCAATCACAGAATTAGATTGCTTCCTAGAATTTACGCTAGTCTTAATCTTATTGTAGGGATCTTCAGTTGTTTACCATATAAAACTGTTTCGAGGATTTAAAAACAAAACAGTATCCTGTTTCATGACTCCCCAGCAGTGTTTATCAAACACCACCTCCCTTAAAAAACAAGAATGAAAACGTTCTGGAAATCAGATTTAGTTCTTTCATCCAGTTTAATTTTTTGCTGAACTATTTTGTTATTAAAATGTTCTCCTATCGGTTTTGTTTGTCTTTTCCCAAGATAAATGTATTTCTAACTTACAAATCTACTGTATTTTATCGGGGTTAGACGAATCCATTATTCCACCGATCTTTGCCTTTTAGTTATTTATATTTTGATGTATCTCTATTATGTTTTATTTTATATTTGTATATTTATATTAGATTGATTTTTAATTTTTTTAAAATATATATATATACATATACATGTATGTTTATATACATATATTACACTGTATGTATTATTTATATACGTTATACATTTTATACTGAATTTATTATATAGTTTTTGATTTGCTCTATCAATCTACTTTGATTAATTTGACATGACTCAAAACTTCTATGTAGATAAGGATTAACCTTAAAGGATTCAAGATTAAAACCGATTGTAATTTCTCTAGTTTCAAGTTGTATTTTATTTCTTTTTGAAAATAATTCTCTTTTATTATGTGACTTATAATTATTGTCTGACCAGTTTTTATTTTACACCAAAAAGCCTTAGATTTTGAGAAGCCTAACTATTTACCTTTCCCTCCTGCGAAAGCTAAATCTATAGTATTATCTAATTCTTTATTAAATTCCTTATGTCGTATATTTTTATATAAAGTACTAAAATCATATGTTGAGATTGATTTAGTCTTTTTACGAGAATTTATACGATCTAATGTTCTTTTCACTTCTTCTGTATGATTCATCCTTCAAAATTGGTTTATATTACTAGAGAATTTTCGTTTATTTATAGAAATTATTCATTTGAGTAATAATTAATTTAAAAAAAATTAGCTGTAGTTTATCTCAGAGTGTTGTGATTAACATCTTGGAGGTAACATTAAAACGGGCGCCAATTGTTCTTTTATGCATATATATATATATATATATATAGAGAGAGAGAGAGAGAGAGAGTAAGAGAGAGAGAGGGAGAGAGAGAGAGTGAGTGAGAGAGAAGAGCGTAGTTCAGTATTAGTGCAGTTGCAACGAGAGAAAAGTATATATGTAAAGGAGTAAGGATACCAACATTTGTAAAAAAAATATTTTAACATTTATTTATTATTTTGTTATTTTATGATTTTATAATTTTATATAACGCATTTTACATATCTGATAAGAGCGGACCACCGCTCGAAATGCGTTATATAAAATGATAAAATGATAAAATAGCAAAATAATGAATAAATGTTGAAAAAATTGTTTTAGAAATGTTGGATGCCTTACTCCTTTACACACGCATATATATATATATATATATATATATATATATATATATATATATATATATATATATATATATATATATATATAGTCTCGGAAGTTTCTCAACCATTAAAACTATATTAAAAAATAAAAAAATAAAATTAAAAAAACTGATAGTCCCAAGTCTTTCAGTGGAAAAAACACTCATGTAAGTTAATTTATGTTTTACAGTTATTATATTAGTTTGTTTCTAACACTATTTTAAGGGATCATCAGTTGTTTACCATGAAAAACTGTTTTGGGAATATATATATATATATAGGGATATATATATATATACAGGGTGGGCAAAAATAAGGGTCCTATTTTTAAAAATTCATAACTTTTTTATTTATTGATTTTTTTAATTTTTTTTTTTAGAATAAGTAAAGGACCCCTTCCCAAGCAAGCATGAGCCGTATTAGCCCTAAGGAACGTACCCTCATTTAGAAAACATTATTTTTGCTTAAAAAACTCAAAACAGTGTAAAAAACAATACTTTAGTTTTAGTAAGTTTTAAGAAGTGTTTTTCGGCTAAAATTTGTTTTGTTTATTTCAAAAAATCTTGGAAGGGTCAGTCTACACACACATAAAGTTTGGTGAGTTTAACTTTTATTTTGTGGAAGTTATTCAAATTCAAGTTATCCAAATTTAAAGATAGGACCCTTATTTTGGCCCACCCTGTATATATATATATATATATATATATATATATATATATATATATATATATATAAATGAAATACAAGGCCGTTTTTGTTGAAATTTAAAAACCTATAACAACTTGCCTGCTGTACATGTAATGATAAAACAATCTCTCAAATATATCAGTATAAACTCAGAGCAGATGTGCATCTTACATGATATATGTGTTTTATCGTATAAGATAACATGTCTTCCTTATCGAAAATATGATCTTTGCAAATAAGCAAGGCGGGGATATTAAATTTACTGTGTATCTCGTTTAATATAAATTAATGGAAACGTAAAAATAAATGATTTACCTTTTCTGTTTAATTTTGTGTACGATATCTTCGTTTCTAATATTAGTGAATGGTGTTAGTTTCAGCTAGACACTTACGTAATATTCCAGCTATCATCCTTATTTACCGCATCTGGTAAGATGAGACATATAATAGCAATCATAATATAATATGGCTGGAATTTGGCTTACCTTAAAGTCTATAGTGGAAATTGACAAGGAACACACTAATCTGTCTTATAAGAATGTTAGAAATACTTCAGCTATTAATTCGTTTTTATTTAACCCCGGTACTAGATAGATGTTGCAATGCGGAAATAAAACATATTTAGGTACGACTTAGGAAGCTAAAAAGGTTGCCTAGCTGTAGTTTTTTGATAACTGTGACGGATGCGATGAGCCAAAGCCTGGATCGAGTGGTGGAAAATAGTGCACGCCGGAACGACAGTATTTAAGGGTATTCACCACGTATGACTAGCTTGCTTTGTCATCCATAAAAGAAAGAGCTTAATAGAAGTTGCCAGTATAGATATCAGTATTGGAAGCGGAGATGTTTGAGAAAAGTATACCATGAAACGAAGTTCCAGTCGCTAGCACACTTTCCCGAGATTGGTACTGAAAATGTTTTTTTACAGAGAAGTATACCACGTAACGATATTCCAGTGGCGAGCACATTATTCGCGGGATTAGTATTGTAAGACGATGTTGTTCGAGAAAAGTCTACTACGTGGCAATCAAGTTATTCCATTAAAGTGTGACGTAATAAAAATATACCACGTAGCAAATATAGTGTGACGTAATAAAAAATATATCACGTAGCAAATATAGTGTGACGTAATAAAATATACCATGTAGCAAACATAGTGTGACGTAATAAAAATATACCACGTAGCAAATATAGTGTGACGTAATAAAATATACCACGTAGCAAATATAGTGTGACGTAATAAAAATATACCACGTAGCAAATATAGTGTGACGTAATAAAAATATACCACGTAGCAAATATAGTGTGACGTAATAAAAATATACCACGCAGCAAAGTGTCCGTAGCGAGCATGAAGACCATATTTACCTTCTTTTTTATTTTTCCTTCAATCAGATAATTGATTAGAATTAAACATTTAAGTGATGTCAACATATTTCTTATAGGCAATTATTATCTTATAGCATGTAATGGTGCCTTCCAATATACCACATAGTATTGTCGTAAAAAACTAACAATGTCGTATTTGCGACATCTAAGAAGGGCATGAAAAAGGTTCAGTTCATAAGGATGTGCAGAAGATTAATAGTTTAGCCGAATGTAGTCCAAAGAGGTATCGTTGAAATAAGTGTGTGATGTATTTTTAAATAAAATAATATTTTGGAAATAAACGGTTTTTTTTGTAAATGTTGTTACACGAAAAACGATAATGGGTGAACGCACCCTGAATGAGAGAAAGTTTTAGCAGATTATGTTGTTGGTGTTGGGGTGATCACCCAGTCGTCTTTGTGGATTCGGTGGAGTAAGTTAACAACAAAGCACACAAAAGACACGCAATTTCCAGTCGTAGATGTGATTGAAATCAACTTTTCGAAATATCTGATCCGCTACATGTATGCGTGGTGTATGTACGCATGTTGATTCGGTTGTCGCAGCTGGTTCCAAAAGATTGGGGGGGGGGGGGGTTCACTTGGTCGTCTCGACTGCAACAGTATAACTGTATCGCTGATTCTTTCCCAGTTAGTTTATCTCGCCATCTGTCATTTTTCTTACAGTCGTAATTGTGATTATCGTACGGACACTCAAGGATCAAGACTTATACATAATGTATTTGAGTTTGTGTTTACCTTGCGAGTTTGCTGTTGTTTTTATTTTGTCTACTTGCAAACCAATTCTCGCACTCTCGGCAATCGCCAATAAACGACATGACCAGAACGAGAACGACGATGAATGAGAACAAAACCACAGTACGCACAACGTTAGGGGTTCACGAACGTCGAGAGGACAGCATGGTATTACAACAGAACCTTCTTTACAACTTCAAATATATCCTATTTCGATGAAATTTAAGTCATATCTATAATATATTAGGGGGAAAACAATGGAAGTAGTCCGAAATTTCTACGTGCTTTTTAATGTGCCGAACCTTTATTCACACCCTCTTAGTTAGCTACGAGGCAGAACTTCCTTAGAATTTTAAAGACGTATATCAGATTTTAATGAAATTTAAATCATATATATATATATATCTATATATATATATCTATCTATATATATATATATATATATATATATATATATAACGCTAATTCCGAGAATGTTCATAATTTCAGCTTCTGCCGGCTATATTAGGGTCCGAAACGGTGGGGGGGGGGGGGGCTCAGCAAATAAAATAGAAAGTAATATGATGTTATGAGAAGTGTAGACATAGGGTTTCTCAAAAAATCCCGAGTAACGTTGGGTATTTCTGTAATCACAGATATAAGAGCTATTCTTACAATATACAAAAAAAATATTTGTTTAAGCAGTTCTATGCCCTCCGCCGATTTCACTTTTCTTTTTTCATCTCTAGCAGCGAAAACTTATCCATTCCGAATTCAATTTGAATGTCTTGACTGAGGATTCTGGTCGTGTTTATCCTAATTTCCAGTTCATCTTTGATTTTCTGCAAAAAGCTCCAGAGCGTCAATATATATTGGTGAGTCATTCACTTTTCTGTGTCAGTGAAACTTGTATATTTACTCTGTATGTTGTTGAATACTAACATGGCTATGATAAACAGTCGTTGTTATAGAGCCTCTTATTTTGGAGATGCCTATATGTATTTTTTTTTATCTCAGTTAAGTGTTGTCCTCCAGCTGTCAGTTCCAATCTCCATTTTCGCATTCCTATTTTAACAAGATTTATAATCTTGTCAGATATTTTGTACATCCTTAAGACTCAATTATGCATAATTGAAGAATCCTGTTGTAAGTTTTCTTCGATTTATGCCATGGCCATGTTCTGCAATTTACATCCTTGAGTATCTTTTAATCTATGTATGACAGGTAATTCGTTCCTTTTTTCCCTTTTCCAGCATCTTTTATGATCCTTGGGAAGTACTCTACGTTTATAAATGTAGAGGTAGATCTCTTCTCTTAGTTGTGCCATTAGGATGTTCCACATGCTTGGTAAACATGTTATGGGTCTGTAGTTGCTTCCTATTTTCGGTCTCTTTTTTAATTATGCGTTTATTCCTTTGGTTGTCCAATCTGGTACGTAAGTGCATCCCAGGTTTTGCATTCGCCTTTCATGTGGGGTTATTATTATTATTATTATTATTATTATTATTATTATTATTATTATTATTATTATTATTATTATTATTCACTAGGAGTTCTCACACAGGTTATCATAAATGATTACTCACTGATAATAACCGGTCGGCTTCACTGGAGTCTGGGTGCCAACAAGTCTTCATACATTTACAGCATTTTCAACCTCCTTCAATGATCATTGCAATTATCTTTGCGTTTTCGAAAAAAGTCGCTTACCATTGATTTCTCGCTGGCAACGACCATTGGTTTTCCTTGGGATTTGGGTTTCAATAACCATCTCACAATCCCAGTACCCTCCGCACTCTGTCAGTAGAGGTCTGGTTAGTGCTCTCTCTCCTAGATCTTTCCATCCTCCTTGAAGCTTCACAATTATGTTGTGTTGTATCAGCCGTGGTTGGTGCTTTCGTGAGAGGGAGTAACAGTTTATATCCTTTCCAGCACTTTCAGCCCCATTGCTGTCATGTGGTGTTCTTTGCATGGTTTTGTTTTATTTCTGTCGCAATTTGCATGTGGCTGGTTTGTGTTCCTAGTTCATGTGGGTCGGTTTCGCATTCGAGGATTTTCCTTAAGATTTTAGCTGTTTGATCACTGTCGTTTATTGTATAGTCTTAGTTATGCCTTTGATTTCAATTTTACTTAATCTTTTGTCAATGTTTTTCGGTCTGTTCCTAGTGCTCCTGCAATTATTGGTATTATATTTACTTTTTTCATGTTCCATATTCCTTTCAGTTCTCGGCAAAGCTCCCTGTATTTGCTTCGTTTTTCCGTCTCTTTGAGTTTTACCCCGTGGTCTTCTAGGACGGAAAATCTATAATTTGGATGTTTCTTTCCTTCTTGTGAATTTTTATGACGTCCGGTCTCCTTGCTTTAATGAGTATCTGTTTGTACTTCGAGGATTTTGCGTTTCCCTTTCTCCGGCACTGTTTGTGTCGGCACCATTTGTGAGCATGTTCAAAATGCAATCGTTTGCATAGTTCCCTATGCACCGATTTATGCATGCAGTTGTGTCTGTTTCTGTATTGGGTGGGAGCTAGTTTACTACATCAACTTATTATGTGATTAATCGTTCCGTCCCTTTGTCCACAGAGTCTAGATTTACTGTTTTCCTGGGTTTGATTTATTTTTTGCTTCAATATATTAGTTCTAGTCGCAGTATTATCTGCAGCTGTCAGTAGCGATTCTGTTTCTCTCTTGAAGGGTCCATGTGTTTTCGCTCTTCTCTTCTCTTTATTCTCATGAATCGTTCATGTAACTGTTTCTATTTCCACTTTTCTTTACTTGTCTTTTTGTTTCTCGTTTCGCTGTTTTCGTGTATTGTTTATTTTGCTGCGGTGATAAGTCTTGGAATCACTGGATACTTCCGGCCTTATACATAGTCTTAGATGTTTCTTTTTCGTTAGAGGTTCCGCAAGAATTCCATCGGAGCAAAATGATTTCACCTTGAATAATAGTGCAGTGAATAAACACCTCGCTGACTACGGTTGTGTCCTGGCTTTTCAACCTTCAGTATGCACCCCACATGAGTGAAGTGTAGGAGAGAATGATAGGGGTTGCCAAGAGAATGATTAATTCCATGTTGAGTCACCAGACTCAGTCATGAATTGCTTACCACTTCCCGGGCTAGGCCTGCAGCTATTGTCAAAAACGAACCACTTGTTCAAGTTTTCTCAACCCCAGAGAACTCAGTTCTGTTAACATGTTCCACCCACCTCACCATAAGAGTGGATTCGTTCCTGCATTCTCAGCAATTTAGATCTAAAGTTACTTCCAAGTGATAATAGAGGCATGTTCATCACTTGGCTAAAACATTTTGACACCCGTGAAAAAGCTAATAAGTATCCCTTTTACAAAGCCGAAATAAAGGAACTTCCTACGTTCCAAAGTTAAAGACTGGTAGTGTTGAACTCTTAAAATACACGGATTCAAAAAGAAATGAATGGCTCTTGCGACTGATTAGCCGGGTTATTCCTAGCCATAATTATAGGGTATGACAGGTCGAAATAAAAGTTGGTAAAATAGACTCTACTAAACGGTTATTTTCGACCTCTGACGGCGACAGTGTTTCTCCTTCCGCCACTTACCTCTGCTCCTGCTAATTAAAGAACACCATCTTGTATGCACTAAACAAGCCTTTCAATATCGATGTTCCTCTTCCCACTTTGCAACTTAGAAATTGTCAGTTCAGTCGTCACTTATAATTCCTCCTCCCTACATCGCCCCTTTACAAAACTCTTTACCTCCTTGCAAGGACATAATTATTCAACCCTTAATCATTGACTGCATTTAAGCTAAACCTTTTATTTGAATTTTTTGAGATTTCACAATCTCAGACGGGGAGTGCAATGTTTTCTAATGAGTACTTTTCTTCATATGGGACAAATTCCCTCTTCGCCGTAATTCCCTTGTTTACGTTTCCATTCTCGTCTCGCTACGACGTAATTTTTCTTTTTTTTCTAACTGTTCTTCATTTATTTTTCCCATTTCTTGTTTATTAATAAAAGCTTCATTATCCTACAGTGAGCTTTTACTTTCAGAGTTTTAATCACGGAATACATTTATAATCCATTTCTCGGCAACGTGATAGCTACGAGACTTGGCTATTCTTGGTGAGATTTTTACGCACTTTCTGCCCTGTCCTGTCCGTTTTCTCCGCCTTCAACAATAAATTTGGTATGTTTTATTTTGATTTAATCCATTGTTCAAGCCAAAGTTATTTGTCAAACCCTTTGTGTCTTTCTTTGAAAATGTCTTCATTTTGTAAAACAAAAATGTGTTTATTGCATTTCCCTGCGATTTAAGGCTCGTTTGGATTGTTATTGCTTTTTTATTCGTGTGATCATTCCTCGCGTAGTTGTCGTAGTATATCTTATTCTTTCAACTATTGTAGCCTCCCCATCGAATTTAATGTTATTTATAAGGTCGCCTCGCAGTTCGCTTCCCTCTGCTTTATAGTAAAAGGTGTATCTACTTGTTGCACTAGCTTACACCTTTAAATTAAGACCTTAAACAATAAAAACACGAATATATAAATCTAGACTTCGAATGAAAGCTGATTTTGACTGAAATCAAAAAGAAATTATTTCGCTATCATATTATGTAACCCATAGTTTTGGGGTGTCGTCGAGTGTTGAAATGCAACACCTTTTTGTAGGGACAGTTTTGGGATTTTGAAAATGGCGTTTATCGCGTTTTGCATTTGAACTCTTCATTTCTTTTTCATTTAGTCCATTTTCTCCTTCATTAATGACTACTTATTTTATCTCCTTCGTCGAAGTGAACTCATTCTTTTTTGTTTCCATGTTTTCCTTTCTTTCAGACTTTTACCTGATTCACTAACCGGAATGGATATCGTATTCTTCTAATGGAATGCGTTAGTTTTTTTCCTTTACGTGTGGCCGAGTTTAACCGGCTGTCTAGGCAAAGTGTTAATTAGCATTTTGACGAGAGTAGCACACGGGGAGACAACTCGTATCACTTCCCTTGGCTCACTGAAATTATAAATAAAATTAATAAAACCAAATTAATATGTAGGAGAATCCATAACTTTCTGTCAAGCCACGAAATGTTCGAAAAAGCTGCTGCTCCACATAATAATAGAACTCCCTGTAAAAGCGATTTTAAGAAAAAAATTATATATATATATATATATATATATATATATATATATATATATATAGTCACTAAACCAGATAGGCCAAATCGAAAAAGGAGCATTATCTGGTTCACCCTTTCCCTTTTCTCTTGACGTAATATTCAACGTAGGCAAATGGCTGCTACAGTTTTATAAACTTTTTCCACCATTCAACAAACTGCATACACTATTTAACAGAAACATAGTTAAAACTAGTCATTCCTGTTGCCACTCGGTATTATCTCTCATAACTTAAAAATCCAACCTTCCTATCAATCATCTTACCCCCGGCCGTTCATGAAGAAGAGGTGAAAATTGTCTATTAAAATGGGGCGCAGTTAAAGTTACCTCAAGCACAACCACAACAACAATGTAGGATAAATCTATATTTGTATGATACAATGAACATGTAAACATTGATAACATTACCTTTAGACAGCTAAATAAACGAGTTATTACTTAATTTATTATATGAAATGTACAAAATTATAACACACTATACGCAATTACTATATTATTAAAAATCTATAAAAATTAAAGAATTAACAGGAACAGTTCCCCTCTAGACTTACATCCCATAACAGGCCTTTTCTCCCATAATACCAGCAGACATACAGACTAATATAAGAACTGGTATATCGGGAGTGGATATCGACACGAACTGAAGACCTGGGTGTTCCAAGTTCGAATCCAGTCGGTTCCACAGTACCATTTTCGCTTAGGAATGTTGACAACCTTCTCGTGGTCGTTCCCGTAAGTACCCGATGTCTTTCCAGAAAGATTTGTAACTAGAACAAGATCGAGGAAACTAATGCCAACACCAGAATCATCTGATTCACAGGAAAGAAGAAGAACTAGTATACCAGCCCCCTTATACAAACCCCTCTTTTACTAACAGCTTCTTCCCCACCTCTACCCAAGAGTTAACCAATTACAAATAGCAGATATAATCGACACTATTTAAACTATAGCCTAAATTAACCCTCACTATCTTCAAAACGTAATAAAACAGTTGATATATTAGTAAAACAGTTGATATAGAACTAAGTAAACTGCAGTTCTAAGTGGAAGTCATCTGAAGGTTTAAGGTTCGTCGGTGCGGGCGATATGAACAATTACGAATTACTGGAGACTTCTCCTAGTCATGACGGAATGAGAGCATACTTCTCACTCCCCTGGATAAAATAATGGGTTCCGTTCGAAATTCCGTCCAGATTTCTGAGTTCTACAGAAATATTACCGAATCCGAATAGATAAATCTTAAGAAGGTTGGAGGTTACAGCGGCCGAAACGTTGTGAGAATAACGCTCAATATGAGAACAGTAGTTTTAATGATCAAACTGACATGAATAAAATATAATTCATATATTTGGAAATTCAAACCCAGCAACAATGCAAGATTAAGAAAGACTAATGGTTCTTTCTTTATTCAACGCCACGAGATTAACAGCATTATTGATTTGAGATAAACATCCATTACGTATTGTAATAAACTCTATTAAGTTGATTTCTACTTTAAGTCCTAAATCTTTCATAGTTTCATAGTTGAAATTATAGCAGGAATTAAGATTACCAATTTCTTAGCTGTTACATTTAACTTAACTATAGCACATATAAAAACTATGGCCTAATGTATGTTAATCCTAAGTCTGAAGAACCGCATTCTATTATTAAACATATCCTAATCTCAATTAGCGATAGATTCAGCAATAGTTCCTCTACTTAAATTGTGTTTAATAACAATAGTTACACATATAAAAGCCTTTACAAAACAGTGGTTATGTTAACACGTACCTTGACTATCACGTAAGCAATAATAGGAGCATCAGAACGAAAAATAAACCGGAAAATTATTTGGTATACCCCCGTCGAATCTGTTAGCTGAATCTATAATTGGGCATATGTTTCTTAATCTTTTAAGTAGGCATTTCCCGCAGATAACCTTCTACATAAAATATTTAATAAAAATACTGTTAAACATAGTTATAGCTGTACAAATAACTTAGAAAAAATATTTAAGAGTCATAATAGACAGATATTATACCGTAATAATAATAATAGAATTTATAATACACAAGATAATAATGACGACAATAATGAGTGTATCTGTACATATAAAAATGAATACGCGCTACAAGAAAACATATCAAACTGAAAGTATAGTTTATTTGGGAAGTGTGTCACGAGAAAATAATATTAGTCTGCATAAATTTTACATATACATGTACTGACTTTAAAGCTTGATATCGAAACAATAAAAGATCGTTTAAGTACACAGGTAAGAGCGGGGGCATCTCACTGTCCAACACACATTGTCTCTAACGGCAAATAATATATTACCTGCACTGAGATGAAGCGTCTTAAAGAAAGCTTAAACCCCAACACTACACAATCCCACCTGTCTTCTTTGTCTAAATGAAAACTGACTATTATTACGTTCTTGGATCAAGATGAACTACTGAATCAAAAAGATGAAATAGGTATTAACTGTCGGCACTTCAAACGTTTTACCCTGAATAAATATGGAAATAACCTAGTGAATTTACAATAACATTCCATAAGGAAACTATTATGTACTTTCCAGCATAACATAACAATTAGAAAAAACCCGACTTAGTATACAACTAATGTTACTTTAATTTCTAAATAAGGGTAGTTCAATTAGGTTTTGCGCTAACTTATAAATAGGTAATTTAATTTTATAAACAATAGTTAAAATTTGGAGGACTATGAACCTTAGTAGTTCATCGGACTAGATTATAGTTAGTAATCAAACAAATAATTGAATTGCTATCAATGAATAATAGGGTTATATCTGTCTCGGTTCCATTATTTAAACACACTGATGAATTGACATCTTTAGATTTCAATCTTAATATTATTGTGCATACCTGTGTAATCATAGTATAATTATGTGGATGTACCCTTTCTCGCATGTAGGTGTTACATATATGTTTACAGAATTTTGTTTGGAAATATTAGGAGTTTAAGATTTTATTATTTCTTGAAATAGGAGATTTTTAAATATTTATTTATGTCATTATTTTTCTTAGTATAAAATTAATAGGTTTTGTAAATACCGATTATATATTCTGTCAGGTTTAAGTATGGCGTTATCTATTAAACCCCAGTCAAGTATAGTAGAAAATTCAATTTGAGATAGATTTTCCTTAAACCTACATATAATCTTATTATTGTATTACTTATTTTTTTATTTCTGTTTTTATTCTTACTAATTTGCATAAGTGTTTTATAATAGTATATGTTAGTTTTACTAGGTTTTATTTAATAAAATTAGTTCATAATTTTATAAATTTTTAAATAAAATATTGAAAAATAGCTATCCTATCTTTCTTAGCATGAAATTAATAGGTTTAATTAACAATGATTAAATCTGCTAATTATCGGGTCTAAGTATGATTTTGTTTATTAAAACCCAGTTAAAGATAGTAGTTAATTAAATTCGGGATAGATATTTCCTTAAACTTGCTTATAGTTATATTAACTAAGTAATATAAATGCGGGTGTAATGAGTAAATGAATATGTGTATACTATTTCCCTTTAATATGTGTATGTAAATATTTAATATGCAATTGATTGTATGTGGAAGAGGGGTTTTATATATGTCTAGATAATGGACGTGTATACATTTAATGTTCGTTTGAATTGTTTGCGGTAGATTTGAATATACGCATTGTCTGAGCGTAGAGGTGGGTGAAAGAAAGGTAAGACATTTAGGGCGTCTAGCATAGCTTTAATGTCTTGTTTGTGGTTATCGCATGCGCCGTAAACTATGTTTGGGTAGGTAGGAGGGGTTGTCTACTCGTACGAAAACTAAATGACACATTTAATGAGTTTATATTTCGACTAGCCGATTTTATTCTGTCTGGTTTCTTTGGGGCAATTTTAATTTCTTAGTTCACTTTGTAGTCCCGACGATATGTGTTAACATCGAAACGTTAGTTAATCCGCATAGAATGTTTCAAATATTTATATAATTTTATTTATATATATATATATATATATATATATATATATATATATATATATATATATATATATATATATATTAGGAGAATAACCTTCCTAAGACGGGTAAAATCAATTCCCCAAACAGAACAGTAAAGCATCAGTTTTAAGCCATGTTACGAAGATTAAAATCAAGATATAATAATACTAAACCTTATGTCTACAATCCTTATTGCAATCTTGATACAAAATACATTACTTGGTATTAATTCTTGAAATATCTAAAATTTCAAGCTTTAAAAAGAGGAATCTGAAGAAAAAATTAAAATAAAGGCAGTCTTTCTTAATTGGTCGCTTCTAACTATGGATCAAATTTAAAGCAATTTCAAAAATTTTAATTTTTTAATAGGAGGTTGTGTCCTGAAAACACTTAACAAAATTCAAAAGTAACTGAAATTTCGGGAATATTTATTAAAAGATGTCTACTATCTATTGTTAAAATTTCACATAAATCGGAAATATCTGAATTTTCACAAATAGTTTTCATCACCTTTTTCCTCCCTTTAACCTTAATATAGCCCACATGACCAACACTCACGCCTAACAGTTATGTTCCAAAAGTCATGATGATCAGTTAATTAGTTTAGGAGTTAATCCTTCGCATACAAATATACAAAAATCTACATCTTCCTATGATTATATAAATAGATACATATATAAGATGCTAATATAACATTTACGTATTGTATCATATAGCCTATTTTTAAGCCAATGAGAGTCGGTCCTCAATGTACATTAAGTTAATTGGAGTGAGACTAAATGTTCAGATTGGCAAACATATGAATTTTTTTTTTGAAGTAAAAAAAAAACTTGGTTCTCCACGCCTTCACATTCTTGGGATTAATTTTCTCCATGTCCTACCCAAACATAAGATATATGACCCATTAAATAAATGTAACATTGAAATGGTTTGTTTTGGGGTCATACATCATTTATGAACTGTCAGATTTTTAATCTAATTTCTTCTAAAATGGTGAAATTTGATAACCGTCGGAATTAAAGACGGGAAATTTTAAAATAATGTCATAATTAAATAAAAAAATAAGTAATATATGATAAAAAGTCTGCTAGTATATATGTTGTTATTATTATTATTATTATTAGTAGTAGTAGTAGTAGTAGTAGTAGTAGTAGTAGCAGTATTAGTAGTAGTAGTAGTGGTGGTATTAGTAGTAGTATTATGTCTAGATGTCTGGAATTAGACTGCTCGACCACGTCTGCAATGAGGATATTGAAAGCAAGATGAGTGAATGGTTTGGACATGTGCTGAGTGCTAACCACGACGCCGTCGCCAAACGCGCGTTTGCACTGGAAGCCGATGATGTGATGGGCAGACACCCGGCACAAAGATTCTTCGCATGAACCAAGCCTGTGATTGTGGCAAGTACTGACAAAAATCCACGAGTGCAGACCCCACCGTAGCTCGGGATTGACGCATAAGAAAAATATTTTTTATTTACTCACTAGGAGTTATCACACTGGTCATCGTCAGTGGTCGCCCACTGCCGACAACCTGTGGTATTCCCTGGAGTCCGAGTGACAACAAGTCTCCTCAGGCCTCCAGTATGCTCCACCTCTTTTCGTTCATCACCGCTGATGACCTTGCGGTAATCGCAACAGCCACCTACCAACGATTTCCCGCTGATAAGGGCCATCGGTCCCCTCTGGGGCCCGAGTGGCAACAAGCCTTCCCGAGGTCCCAGAGCTGTCCGCGCTCTTCCAGTGGAGGTCTGGTTTGCGCTTTCCCTCCTCGACCCTCTGTCCATAATTTTGTGGTGTCAGCCTATGCTTGCGCCTTTCTCGTGCGGTTGTATTTTCCCCGGTTCTGCTGTCTTGTGCTTCATCATCATCATCATCATCATCATCATTATTATTATTATTATTATTATTATTATTATTATTATTATTATTATTATTATTAGTAGTAGTAGTAGTAGTAGTAGTAGTAGTAGTAGTAGTATTATTATTATAACAATTTACATTAACATTATTGCGGTATGTTCTTTCTATATGTTGTATTATTTTCTATTTAACATCATGTGTGGCAGGTTAGCATTTGTTAATCATGTTGGTTGGTTTGCACATTCAAGGTTTAGGCTGTTTACATCTGCGCCGCTCGTTGTATAGTATCCATCTCTCCTTTTATTCTAATTTCTCTGAATCTTCTTTTCGTTTTTCGAGACTGTTGCAAGTGCCACTATACTTATTGGTATCATAGTGATTTTATTTCATGTCACACTTTCCTTTCAGTTCTCTACAATAGTTCACGTATTTACTTCGTGTGTCTGCCTCCTTGATTATAACCCTGTAAACTACTGAGACGACGACATCTACAATTTTAAAGCTTTTTTTTCTTCTCTTTTACTATTATCACACCCGGTCTCCTTGCTTGCATGTGCGAGAGGATTTAGTGATTTTAATTTTTCAACACTGTCTAGTGTTTGTGTTTGTTGTACTATTTATTTGCATCTTTAAATTGCAGACGTTTGGACAGCTCCCAGTGGGCTGATTTTCCCGCGCAGTTGTTTCTGGTTTTGTACTCCGTTTAGGCTAGTTTGCTGCATTCACTTATTATGGGATTTACCATTTTTTTCTCTGTCCACAGATTCTACATTTTCCGTTTTCTTTGCTTTTATCTATCTTAATTTTGGTATAGTTCGTTCTGATCGCATTGTTCTGTGCCGCTGTCAGTAGCAATTCCGTTTATCTGTTCAGGTGATCTTTTCTAGCCGTGTCCAAGTGTTGTGTGTCTCTTCAATTGTCATTCCTTTAGGGCTATGCTCATAAATCGTCCATGTAGCTGTTTTTCTTCCATTTGCATTTCTTTATATTTCACTTACAGTTGCAATACTCAATGTATTGTTCATTTTCCGGTGTCTCTTGCTGCAATAATCAGATTCTGTGGTTATGTATTTTCTCAGCTTTTTCCGCTATCTACGCAATTTGTTTGTATTTACCAGTTATCTCCCCTCCTTTTTATTCTTTCAACATAGAGTCGCTTAATATAATCCGTTGTGTGTGGTGCATTGCTAATTAGTTTCCTAGTATTCTGGTCAAGGTGGCTGAGTTTATCTTTTGTTCAGCCTATGAAGGGTTCAGAATATTTAAATGGAAATATTGACCAATTTTGTATTCCTTTTATCAGGTTTATACTAAATAAGTTGGTTTCTAAGACTTTTTCTGTTCTTCTCAGGTATATTCTTCTTATATTCTCTTTCATTTCTCGTGATTTGATTGCGTCTGCTTCCCAACCCCCCAGATGACTACCTGATGACTAAGTAGTTCCATACCCTCACCTGTATTGAACCTTCATATTTCAATCAGTAGTAGTGTACACTTTTCCATTTCGAATTCCATTTAAATGTCATAGTTAAAGATTCTTGTGTTCATCAGTGTTTCCACTTTTTTATTGTTTTGGAAATAGTTGCATGTTTTCCATATACGTGACGTGATTTATTCTTTCTTTTGTGTCTCTGAAATTCTTCAGTAGATTGATAGTGGCATCGTTTCTATAATAAACAGTAGTGGTGATAGAGAGTTTCCCTGGAAAATGTCTCTCTGTATTCTCATGTTAGCGAGGTGTTGTTCCCCAGCTGTCAGTGTCAGTCTCTATGTTTCCATCTTATGATGTACAAGATTTATAAGTTTGTGATATATATTATACATGCTTAAGCAATCAATTATTCATGCTTGGAAGATTCTGTTGCATGTTTTTGTAATCAATTTATACCATGCCTATGTTTTTTTTATCTTGTGGATCTATTTGAATAGGTATAACATGTCACGTGTCTCGCTTTTTGATTTCCGTCATTCTTTTTGTTCATCGGGGAGTAGTCCACGATTATTTAGGGAGTGGTAGACCTATTTTCGCAAACGCTCCGTAAGAATTTTCAACATGGTTGGTAGGCAGGTTATTGGTCTGATGTTCCTTGGGGTCGTTCCATTCTCGGTGTAATTTTGTATTACCATCATTTGTTGTGTCTGTCATCCATTCAGGTATGTCTGTTTCGTGTAAGCATCTTCTTAGGTTTTGTGTTAACCTTTCTTATAAGATCGTGGATTTTTAAAATAAGTGTGCATCTCTTTCATCGTGACCCGATACTTTCGAGTTTACCATTTTTCTTACATTCGCCATTTCTTGAATGTCTTCACTCATATTTTTCAACCATTTAGCCTTTCCGTTGTGGTGTTGTCGGTTTCCCCATTTATTGCTCCAATAGTGCGTTGTTCCTGCCGGGTCTGTTTTTTTTTTCGTTCTTGTTCTTACCTCGTTCATGATTTGTGCAAAACTGTATTTCTTTGTTTTCAAAAGTCCTGTTTTGTTTGTACTGTTCAGATTTATATCAATATTGTCACAGTCTCCTTCTTATTATTATTGTTATTAGTATATTATTATTATACAACTAGCGGGGCTACAAGGCGTTGCTCAGGGTCATAAAAACATATAATTGAGAAGAAATCGCGTGTGTAACATCTTTATATTCAAACTTCTATTTCCCCCTCTCATCTATAGCTGTCTATTTATCTTTCTACCTTTCTCTTCCCTGGTCGCCCCATTTCACCGCTACTTTTAATTTTGCTTTTTGGGAAGGCTGCTTCTTCCCCACCATTTCTCCTACGTTGCCCAGGGCAATAGTATGACATATTTCTATAAAAAGTACCACCTCTATCTGCGCTTTCTATATAGGTACTTATTTCCGCTCCGGTATTAATACTATATACGTATGTATAACCACCGTGGTGCGCAGACTATATACGTACCTATCGTCGCCCCAGTGCACATACTATATACGTACCTATTGCCGCCCCGGTGCATATCACTCTTATTACTCTAAAATCACTCTTATCGATTCCGCCATCCTTTTCAGCGTAAATACTGTTAAAATATTATCCTAAATTATCACTACAGTAGCTCTATCTAGGATATTGAGCACTTTTCTCCTGGATAACGCCGAGTACTTTCAAAATCAAGGACGCCTCCTGAGCACTACTGATATCACTTAGGTATCCTCCCTCCTTTTCATCTGCAAAATAGTCCAAAGGGGAACGAATATGGCGTCAAAATATTTTCCAAACCTATCAGTACAGTAGCTCTATCTAAGATATTGAGCACTTTTCTCCCGGACAACACCGAGTACTTTGAAAATAAAGGAGGCCTCATGAGCACTACTGAAATAACTCTTATCGATTGCCCCATACTTTTAAGCATAGATGCTGTTAAAATATTATCCAAACCTATCACTACAGTAGCTCTATGTAGGATATTAAGCACTTTTCTCCCGGACAACGCCGAGTACTTTCAAAATAAAGGACGCCTCCTGAGCACTACTGAAATCACTAAGGTATCCTCCCTCCAAAGTGGTACAGAGATGGCGTCAAAATATTTTCTAAACCTATCACTACAGTAGCTCTATCTAGGATATTGAGCACTTTTCTCCCGGACAACGCCGAGTACTTTGAAAATCGAGGAGGCTTCATGAGCACTCCTAAAATCCCTTAGGTATCCTCTCTCCTTCTGATCTGCCAAATAGTCCAAAGGGGAACGAAGATGGCGTTTAAATATTTTCCAAACCTATCACTACAGTAGCTCTATCTAGGACATGGAGCACTTTTCTCCCGGACAACGCCGAGTACTTTGATAATCAAGGAGGCCTCCTGGGGACTACTGAAATCACTTAGGTATCCTCTCTCCTTCTGATCTGCGAAATAGTCCAAAGAGGAACGAAGATGGCGTTAAAATATTTTTCAAACCTATCACTACAGTAGCTCTATCTAGGATATTGAGCACTTTTCTCCCGGACAACGCCGAGTATTTCAAAATCAAAGAGGCCTCCTGAACACTACTGAAATAACTCTTATCGATTCCCCATCCTTTTCAGCGTAGACGCTGTTAACATATTATCCAAACCTATCACTACAGTAGCTCTATCTAGGACATTGAGCACTTTTTTCCCGGACAACGCCGAGTACTTTGAAAATCAAAAAGGCCTCCTGGGGACTACTGAAATCACTTAGGTATCATTCTCTCCTTTTCATCTGCAAAATTGTCCAAAGGGGAACGAAGATGGGGTTAAAATATGTTCTAAACCTATCACTACAGTAGCTCTATCTAGGATATTGAGCACTTTTCTCCCTGACAACGCCGAGTACTTTGAAAATCGAGGAGGCTTCATGAGCACTCCTGAAATCCCTTAGGTATCCTCTCTCCTTCTGATCTGCGAAATTGTCCAAAGGGGAACGAAGATGGCGTTAAAATATTTTCCAAACCTATCACTACAGTAGCTCTATCTAGGATATTGAGCACTTTTCTCCCGACTGGAAGAAAAATATGTATCCAAGCTCTCTTGTTTATATATCAAAATCATTGCCTGTTTGAATCATTTCATACTAATTGTATAATAAAGATATATCATGCTATTACTAAAAGAGTTGAACACTGCTAGTTTACAAATATGTCTATATATATATATATATATATATATATATATATATATATATATATATATATATATATGAAGAGTTCGAATACAAAACGTTTAAATTGAAACATTAAACAATAAAAAGGTAAAATATATTAAATCTAGACGTTGAGTAAAAGCTGTTTTTAATGGAAAGCAAAAACAAATTATGCACGTTTATTAGTAATAGCTTCGTGATTTTCAAAATGGCGTTCATCGCGTTTTGCATTCGAACTCTTCATATATATATATATATATATATATATATATATATATATATATATATACATATATATATATATATACAGGGTGTCTCAAAAAGATGTACTCACTCTTAGAATGACGAGAAAACCTTTATTTATGAACATAGAGAGAAATGAAATAGCTTCAAATACATGAAACAAATGTAATTGAAAAATCATGTTCGCAAATGTTCAAATTGATGTCCATTATAAATTTACTCACTCTTTTTTTATTTTTCAGATATTCTTAATTAATGAAGCCATGGCAGGAAATCAACTTAGTTTCGAAGAGAGAAAGTTTGTCCTGAAATGCTATTGGAAGACCGAAAACGCCACTGAAGTGCAACGCCGGTTCACAAGGGAATTCGCAAAACCGCCACCCACGCGCCGGACCATTGCGCGCATCAGAGACAAATTTGAAGCAGATGGAACCGTACAGAATACCAACAAACAACGTTCAGGACGACCACGGACACTTACGTCCCCTGAAAAAGAACTGCAGGTGCAGGAAACACTCCTTCGATCACCACAGAAATCACTTCGCCAAACTGCTCGGAAAACCCACATCTCAAAAGATAGCGTCAACCGCATAATGAAGCGTCTGCATTGGAAATGCTACATTCCAAGGCTGTGTCATGCTCTCAACGAAGACGATCCTGACCGGAGAGTCGAATTTTGTGAATGGTACCTGGCAAAATTTGCAGAAGATGTTGAGTTTGCACACAAAATTGTGTGGAGCGATGAAGCAATTTTCAAATTAAATGGTACCATTAACCGTCATAATTGCACGTACTGGTGTCCTGCAAATCCTCACGTAACAATTGAACACCATGTAAACTTACCAGGAGTAACAGTGTGGTATGGGATATCCGCATTGCGCATCATAGGACCTTTCTTTTTCAACGAAACTGTCAATGGTGAGAGCTACCTCAACTTGCTTCAGGAATTTGTTGGTCCACAAATTACAGAGAGGTTTGGTGATGACGGCGATATTTACTTTCAGCAAGATGGAGCTCCTCCCCACTACCATCGCGATGTACGAGCTTACCTCGATGCAGTGTTTCCTGACACATGGATTGGACGAAGGGGCCCCAATGAATACCCTGCGCGTTCCCCAGACCTAATACCCATGGACTTTTTTTTGTGGGGATACTTAAAAGACAAAGTTTATGGCAACAAACCAAGGACAATTGATGCATTGAAATTGGAAATTGAAAGACAATGTCGTGATATTCCTAATGACATGTTTCGCGACGTTTGCGAATCCCTTGGTGCGCGTTATCAGCTTTGTTTGAACAATAATAGTCATCAGTTTGAACATTTGCGAACATGATTCTTCAATTACATCTGTCTCATGTATTCGATGCTATTTCATTTCACTCTATGTTCATAAATAAAAGTTTTCTCGTCATTCTACGAGTGAGTACATTTTTTGAGACACCCTGTATATATATAAAAAGTGGTGTATTAAAAGCGAACTTTTAGGAAAGGTAAAACCTATTGTGAAAAGTATACAGCTCAATATACCTTGCTCTGGGCAATTGAATTGAAATTTGATTTGGCTTTTGTTTCTCTAATTCCTTTCTATTCTTCTTCATATATATATATATATATATATATATATATATATACACTCTGATAATACAGAATTCGGACTAGATTTACAGGAACAATGGTAATGTACAAAAGAAAAAACAGAAAAAATCCGTCTTGTCTTAAATTGATAATAGATTTTTACTTCGAAATACAAGCTGAAAAACAAGTCACCATTTTCAAATACTCACAGATACATTAATAATATTTGCAAGTAGTTAAATTAGCTTACATTCAGAAGGACGAGAGAAATACATAGATAACTATCTGAGAGATTGTTGACTTGCTCAGTTACTTACAAATTATAGCTAATTATAAGAAATTAAACATTTTATGTGGATATATTAAATGATAATATATATATATATATATATATATATATATATATACTTTCAAATGGATCCGTATTCCTTAGATGCAAAATAGAGCGAAATATGCTGTTTAAATCTAACGACATTTTATATATTATATTAAAATTAAGGAACAAAAATTAAATCTTCATAATCTAAACAAAATTATATGATTTTTTGTGAAAATTTCACTGAATATACACATTATGTAGTAGGACATTTACTGAGATTTTCAGATGAATTAAAATAATATTTTTAATGTTATCAACCATTTTTCAGATTTCAAGTGTCCAAACCTAAGTAACAAAATATATGTTTAACTAAATAACATTAAAAAGCCAAAAGAGATTTAATATTTTGTACTTCCACCTTTATTTACAATAACCGCTGCGCATCTACGACTGCAGGATTTAATTATATCTTAACATTCGGCCACATTTATCTTGGCCCATTCATCTTTCAGTTTCAGCCACAAGTCTTCGATCTTTTTCGGATTCTTTGCCGTAACATTCTGTCCTAGAGTCTTCCATAAGTTTTCTATAGGGTTCATATCAGGACTCTAACAGGCCATTCCATTACCTCTACTTCTTGATCAGCCAGATAATTCATGACCAGCTTTACTTTATGGCAGGGAGCATTATCCTGTATAAAAACAGTATTTTCGATACCAGAATTGTGCAACGCTGGCAAAACATACTGTTCTAAAACATTATTGTATACAGTGGCATTTACTCTAATATTTAAGCGTACAGATGGGGATGTACCTTGCCATGATATCATGCCGAAAACTATCACGCTACCACCACCAAATTTAACAAGGGTTTTTTTATGCAGCTAGGATCCAAACGTTCACCTTTTCTTCTCCTTACAAATTGTTTTCCATCACTGCCAAATATATTAAATTTCGATTCGTCACTGAACTAAACTTTTTTCTAATTTTCTTCTGACTATATAACATGCTTTTTTGCGAACGCCAATCTAGCTGCTTTGTTTTTTTGCTTATTAGCGGTTTTTTTCTAGGAGATTTTGCAAAAATACCTATTTCGTGCAACCTTCTGGACACAGTTTGTCGTGAAACATTCGTGACACCTTCCACTTGTTTAGAAATTTTGCCAGGTGTAAGGAAACAGTTATTTAGCACTAGGCGTTGTATAACTCTGTCCTCTTTTGCCGTTGTCTTTCTTTGTCTACCAGGTTTCTTTGTGTTACTTACCCTTCCAGTTCCTTTATAAAGTTTGAGAACTCGGCTTACAATACTTTTTGAACGTTTCACAAGTTTTCCGATTTCTTCTATTGTCAATTTTTCCTTTCTTAATTTGAAGATTTTTGCTTTGTCGCTTAAATCAGTTTTATTTCTTTTTGCCATGATTGATATTGCGTTACTTGCAGCAGTTATGATAATTAAAGTTTAGAATATTTATATTCATCTTTTTATACAAAAAACCCTACTGTTTAAAACGTTAAACAATTATTTTCCCTTACTGTCCCTCATTTTGGACACTTGAAATATGTAAAATGGTGGATAACTTTAATAATATTATTTTAATTCATCTGAAAATCTCGGGAAAAGTCCAACTACATAATTGACATATGTAGTGAAATTTTCACAAATATTAAAATATAATTCATTTGAAATAAGGAAAATTTCATTGTCGTTCCTTAATTTTGGACGGTAATGTATATATTATATGCTGCACCGACTGTATATTAATTGAAATGTCCAAATAATTCCATCAAAGAACAGCAACAGTGAGGCGGGGTGAAATATTCGAATAACGACACTGTCTCTTCCATTCACTTATATTTCTTTAATGAATTTAATTTATGTAAGTAAGATAAAATAAACAATTGATGTACAATGTTAATCCATTGTTTTTCTTCAAGAGATTCACCTTAAACTATTTTGAATATGTATAAAAATAAAGGTAAACCTTCTATTTAGTACAGTCCTAATATGAACAATTTAAAATTGGGACACTTTGCTTGATACCGCACTTCATAATTGGGACATATATTCTAAATTGGTACACTTACCGAAAACTGTATTGTTTAATACAGTTCTCAAATACATGAGAAAATTACATTACAATTGTATCTAATAATGTATTTCTTTTTAAAATAAATTTGCATAAGCGAAAAGTGGAATTTTTTAATTAAATTAAATAGAAACTATAAACGCGTAATAGTTGCCGGATTGATAACTTGTCTTTAATTATTTATAATTTCTAATAATATTGTTTGACAGTTAAAACACAATTATTGATTAGATTTTACAGATATGGCAACATTGTTTCATTTTGAGCAGATATATAAGGAAAAGATGAAACATTTTATACGATGCTTTTTAATTATGTATATTTGTGTTATTTAAAAACTTCTGATAATCCAAAATGGCTTCAACTGGTAAGAAAGTATGAGATCGCAAGAACGTCTACAACAGCATCAGTGTTGCAAGCAAATTAAAAATAGTGAAGAAAAATGTGTCTACATTTTATGAATCTCTCCAAGAAAAACAACGCCTAAAAGAGTTCTTAGATGCTTGTAAAACACTCAAAGATGAAATATTAACTGAGGAAAAAGATGAGGATAACAGAATAAGATTCAAGTAATTGTTTTATGGGTTAATCAGCACATATAAAAAAAAACATGAAGAAAATGTTGTTCAAAACTAATTTGCTCCAATTTAATTAAAACTGTATCGGTTTATTGACCAAAAATTATTGTAAATTTTAATTTACTTTTGAAGCAATAATTATGATATGTCTGCACTTTAGTTATATTACATAAATATATCAAATCATTTTTCGGAATGTTTCCTTTAATTGCGCGCCAATTTCTTTTAACCACCTTTTTTAGAAAATGTTCAATTAATATTGAAGGGTAATTGGAACAACTCTACTACTTAGGAGAAAGGTTGAGAACGTAAACTATTCCAAATAGGTTTGCCTGTATAATTAAACAATTAGAAATAATTAATACTTATGTATTAAATATTGGGAATCATTTGAATTATAAAACATCCAATTCACTATATAGAACTGTTATTTTTTTGTGTAATTATATATATATATATATATATATATATATATATATGTATGTATCTTGTTTTAGTTATTAAGACAATTAGATAGGTCAATGATGTAAATAATATAAGAATGTATATATTCATCTGAAATAAAAGGCAAGCTTATGATTGAGATTGTGCCGTCGGCCCTTAACTTGTTTCGGTTACAGATCGACACATACTATTTATATATATATATATATATATATATATATATATATATATATATATATATATATCCTTATAACATTTTATGTGGACACATGAAATAATATATATATATATATATATATATATATATATATATATATTTATGTGTGTGTGTTTTGGGTGTACACGCTAGAAGCAAGGATGTAAATTATATATATATATATATATATATATATATAATATTATACACAATGCTTCACGCAAACTACCTCTCCTTATTATATATATAATAGTACTATAATAAAGCTGAGTTCATCAATATTTGTTTTACCTTAAGGCTTTTTGCTATATACTTAGCTGACACAAAATACATGCAAAAATATTCCTTTTTTCTAAGATTAATTACTGTTAGAAAACATTTTGCTATTATTTTTTTATTAGTCGTAATTTATAATTAACTGAACCAGTTTCGCGTCTCGTACTTAGAGATATACGTATTTCTCTCACACTCTCACTATAGGTTGATTCAACTACACTCATATTTCTTAATGTTACTTTGAGCATTTATAGAAATTCTGCCAGATCGATTCTAATTGAAATGAACCAATCAATATGATAACGGATAACTTCTACAAGTTTGAGTCCGTCTTCTTCCTCGTCCCCCTCCTCCTCCTTCTTCTTCTTTGTTTAATTCCTTGCTTTAAATACTACTAATTTGCCTTCACAACTTTATTAACTTACAGCGTTTCCGATCGGCTTTTACATGCTAACGGTTGATTTTATTCTTTCTTTCTTTCTTTTTCTTTTTTTAACATTTGTTTCTTTTTTATCACTTTCTACTGTTATTACACGTGACTATTTTTTTCCAAATTGCGTTCTTTGTATGAATTTGAAAACTTTGATGTTTTTAATTAAAGTTCGGCTACCAACTGATGATGATTGTACTTTAACAATTGAAATATTTTGGTAGAACTATTCAATTGTTTTTTTTAGTTTACTTTTGCTAGTTGTTGATTTGCTTATCCTTTATTCCATTTTTATTTTTACTTTTGTCTGAAACATTGTTTCTTTTATTCCTCATATATATATATATATATATATATATATATATATATATATATATATATATATATATATATATATATATATACTAGCGGAATCTCGTGGAAGTCTCGGTGTTTTCTACATGAATCTGTATAATTTACTCTTTGTAAATAATTAATGTCTGTCTGGCGTAGTACTATTAAGATGAAATAACCCTTTATTTTTCCGTACAAAATAATTGTTATTGACAACTAAATATTCTCGAAATCAATAATCTATGTTTCTTTCTTATTCATTGTCTTAATAAAATAGTATTTTAAATCTAGAAAACGAATGCCCCCTTTTCAAGTGTATTTACTTAAAATTGAATTTTTTACTCAAAGTGACGACATCATTTGATTTTGGAACAATTTATTTTTAAAATGGGTAGAGTCGGCAGTGTTTACATTGAATGAATTAGATTAATTACAAATCACAATCTTTGTGGATCGCACGATCTTATTTTCTTTTAAGTTGATAATGTATTATTAAAGAGATCTGACAAAATGTTAATTTATTGGGTTTCGTAATATACAAATATTGCAATTTTTTATAGATTTAGAATTTTAGAAGAAAACGTCATTGAAAATGATTAACTATTTTATCAATTATGTATGGTGACCTCTGAACATAAAATAAAAAGTTTATAAAAATGCATAATCTGCTGAAAGAATATTTTTCACGAGCAAGTTTGATTCCCCTCAAAAATAAATTAGAATTATTTAAGTTTTTCTCTCGTTCAAATGTTGACCTTCACTTCGATCTAGGGTTTATTTCTATTAACTCTTTGGAAACCAAATTTATTAGCTTAAAAAAGACCCAGTAGAACCAATGAAAAAATCACAACGAACAAATCAATCCAATTACGGGTTTTAGGATTCGAAAATCCATACGAAAAAGTAAAACCTGAAATGTTGTGTTTTTCTCCGAATTTAATTTTTTCCTCCACAAAATAATCACCGAAGAATCCGATCAATAAATAACACTTGTTTTATATTAAAAAATGTTTTGCACCGAAGAAAACATAACATATCTATTTTTTCAGATTTTATTGCGTTGAATTCAAATTGGAGAACGGCTTTCCACTACAAATCTAATCCCAGGAGTTTTGTAATTACCTGTGTTATTCTGCTTAAAGCTCTTCCATTTCTTTTCACATCTTTTTTTGTTTTATAATGTTCAAATTTTAAATTAACAAACTTAAAAAGTCGTATTTCCTTTATATAGATGTCCGGGGCGAATGCGAACCCCATGTATTACTGTACCCGTTTGATTAAAATGAAATATAATTACCCAAGTAAAGTATTTTAAGATATATATGGGTATGGGTGTTTATATCCATTTTCTAGTTATATCTAATATATAAAGTAGAGACGATTTTTCCCCTGTACCTTCTTGGAGAATAGGAAAATAACCACATGCATCACAAGCAACTAAACTCACCACTACATTACACTTATTCACTCGAGCTTGTTTTAGTAAATTTGTTAATCTCTTTTCCCAGCTAACACTAAATATTACATTTGGCTCGCCATCCACGACTCTCCAAAAAACCAACTCCATATAGGTGGTAGCAAAAACTTTTCTCCCCAACAATTATGTACTGTCACTACACTCATCGACATCGGGAACTAATAAACACAGTTTACTTTTCACAAAACAGTCCGTCCTTATTTATTATTTGCCTGGTATTAATTTACTACATAATATAAAGCAATACGCAAAAACTTAATGACCGCTCCCGTTCACTCCGATGATTTTCAGCGAATATCAGATTACGTTCTTTCTCATTCTACGTATGACTTAGCCTTTTTTCACGTGTATTTGTAAGTCGAAACTGTGGCGCAGTTGTTAAGAAGGCAGGTTTCATGATCGACTGTTTCAGCGTTTGATCCCATTCTACGCGGCAAATTTTTTCTTTTCTTTTTAATTCAAAACATTCGCCAACACGGTAACTATAGGCCGTTTTTTTTTCATTCGACGTCATGCAATAGGTAGTACTTTCTCCCGGGCAACGCCGGGCGACGGGTTCCGCTAGTATACAATAAAAAGAAGTTGTCAGGCAAAAATGCAAACTTAACGATATTATTTCCTTGAACAATGCGAAAACTTTTCTTTTTAAAATCCTCTTCTTTCTCTAGCTTTTTTGTTAATTTGCTTTTGACACCTGGGGATATTTCGACAAAAAATCGAAGACTTTCGTGACACCTATGAAACCTTTATCATTATTTTTTGATTTTAATAAAAACAAGACTATCAGAAAAATCGAAAAAATAAAAAAGGTATGATTAAACAGACGAATTCTGTTATTTTTAACAATGTTTGCATATATATATATATATATATATATATATATATATATATATACAAAGGTACTTAAGCTTTATTTTTTTATTTATTTTTTAATGCTACTTTGATTCCTATATAATTTTATTACTAGCTACCATATTGCAGAATGGTTCTTGGATATAGTGTTTAGATAGTATTATTATTATTTTTATTTTTTTTATTATTGTTATAATTAATGTTATTTGATATGCAAATTACTACATCATACGGTAGTCTTAAGGGTAATATATTATTATTATTATTTTATCATTATTATTATTTTTTATGTATATATTAGTGATATTTTTAGCAGAATTATTTCGACACTTGATTATTGGGGAAATGGCCGTATAATCAGTACCATTGGAGAGCCATGAATATTAAAACTGTCCTGTTTTTAAATCTCCGAAACAGTTACATGGTAGACAGCTGATGATTCCCGTGTTAATATTAGACGCTTAAGGTTTCCTGTTTTTGTTTCACTCTTAGATAATTAACCCCCCTTTTTTTTTTATTTTTTTTTTTTTTTATTTTACTTATATTTTTTCATTTATTAATTTTCCAACGAATGTTAAGTCTGCAATATCTTGGATTTAGTTAGTTTGTCTGGGAATTTAAACTGCATTTTACTTTTTTTAATTTTTTTTTTTCTTTTAATGACTCAAAGCTTCTTTAGACTATATATATATATATATATATATATATATATATATATATATATATATATATATATATATATATATATATATATAGTAAAATTGAAAGTTGAGCACTGCCGGAAAGATTAAAAGTAAAAATTCAATTAAAAGCTTGATGGTTATACTCGCCGCTTACAGTATAAATATCACTTACTTCCTCTCTTAGTACGTGGTAATGTCTCGCAGCCTAATGGGACAAGGTTAACAGTTACATATTCAAGGTGTATATGTGAACCGGGTTTGATTGTTATTTCTCTGCACTGATCGGAGCCATAGGCTCAAAACGACGTCGTACGTAAGTAGAAATATTTATAAATAAGTTCATGTTATATATATATATATATATATATATATATATATATATATATATATATATTCATCCTATTATTTGGGTGTTCATTATTTTACAAGAGTAGTATCGTTTAAAAATCCCAATTCATCCATTTTTTTGTTCGATTGATTTCGAATGTTTTTGTTGGTTAGATTGAATTTTTGAGTCTTTCTTTGTGAATCAATCAATTTTACGAAAAAATCAATTTCTGCATTCAGATTTTTGCTCGCTTGATCCGATGAATTCATGTTTCCAAATGGTTTTTCTCTATCAACTTTATATTTTTACATACGTCTATCTAATTCGTGCTATAATTCATATTGTCTATAAGCGGGGTTACGCCAATTGGAATTTGAAAGAGTGTGTAGACATATTTGTTAAACCATTGTTTCGTCATATTATATTTTTTGGAAAAAAAAACATAACAATGTGTAGTTTTAAAATAAATACAATTTATTTTCATCTGAACTTTCGAGAAATAAAATTCTCTTTGTCAAAGCAGTGTTTTTGTTTCTTTCTTTTTTTTCATCGTCCGATGGTAATGGACTTTTGGGTCAGAAAATCACGTTATGTCCGTAAGCGCGGCAACGCTAATTGGAATTTGAAAGAGTGTGTAGACATATTTGTTAAACCATTGTTTCATAATAGTATTATATTTTTTTTGAAAAACAAACATAACAATGTGTAGTGTTAAAATAAATAAAATGTGTTTTAATCTGAGCTTTTGAGAAATGAAATTTTCTTTGTTAAAGCAGTGTTTTTCTTCTTTTTCTTACATCGTTCGATGGTAATGGACTTTTGGGTCAGAAAATCACGTTATTATATATATATATATATATATATATATATATATATATATATATATATATATATATATATATATATACATATTATTACATAAAATGTGTTTATTAGATACAACTTTATACATAACATATTACAAAAAAACATAGCATAGATTCAGAACACCAATTTGATAACACTTGTCAATTGTCTGTATATATATGTTCAAAATCTGATGAAAACATAAGCCCCATTCGTTGACACAAAGCCAATAAGCTAAATATATCAATGTTGAAATAAAATGGAAATGTATATATTGATACTATTGTCTACCTACATATCTACCAATCTCTATATTTGGGGTATACTGTACATACGGTAGTACTTCAATCACGTAAATAACAATATGAACCATAAAACAACATCAACACCTAAATTTGTTTTTACTTGATCGTTTATTGCTGAGAATATTATTCACTCTTTCTAGCAGGCAAGTTATGACTGCATACATCCACGTTTTTATCTGAACGAAGGTTTAATTTTAGAGGTTTTGTTTTTATTTAAACTACTTATCGTAGATAAGTCGTCTACTATATTAATGTTTCACTAGTCAAAGAAATATAATAGCAACGGTAGTACTTGAACATGATACACCAAGTCGAAATGTGTTCAACACTTCTTGTTATATTCTATACGAGTATTAAGAAATGCGTACCATTTTCGGAGTAGAAACCTGCGAATTAGATGAGTTATCGCCCACCTACTGCAGTTATCTAAGTAGTAATCATCTCGGGGAAAGTATGAACCCACAATTCCAAACGCCCAGATGAAATAACCAATCGTGCCCAATGAATTGCTTACAAAAGCTATATAGCTCTTGCATTAATAACTTACAAAAGGTAGATATACCGTAAAATCCAAAGAACTGAAAAGCAACAAACGACAACCTGATACAAGTATCTCATTTTTGCCGTTCACACATTTGAAAAAAAACATAGCATTCCGAGCTCTATTCTTTCACGTCTCAATGCAACAAAATTCGAAATTAAGTGTAGGATAAAATCAGCTCTCCAGCGAAGGAACTGGAATGGATACAAAAATAAACGAGAACAGACTAGTCGGTATGTCCCGGTAAAAAAACTACCTCCTCACGAAAGAAAAAGTAATGCCTGGGAGGCTACAGCTCTTGTGTCTAACAAAGAAGAGGTTGGTGGTTCAGGGTCGCCATTATGTGACCAGAATGATGTCAAGGTGCCTTTCAGCTGGTAAACAAAATATATAAACCATTTCGAAGAGTTTCGAGTGCATTTACAAAAACTAATAAAATTCAATTTTGTTTGTGGTCGTCTTTTTCAAACATAGTGGTATCCATTTCTAAATAACTAATATTCAAATTTAAATGTATTTGTAATATATAAAAAATAATTTGAGAACAAATATGTAATTGATTAGCTTTTGTGTGAAATGCGAAATATATGAAACTAGAAGTTAAGCTGTTCAAAAGCGAATCACATTAATATATTTGTTAAGTTTTCAAACAAAATTACCGGGAATTGCTTTTTTAAAATTACCGGGAATTGCTTTATTAAATTAACAGGATTTGCTTTTTTAAAATTACCGGAAATTGCTTTTTTCAAAATTACCGGGAATCGCTTTTTCAAAATTACCGGGAATTTCTTTTGCAAAATTACCGTGAATTGCTTTTTCAATATTACCGGGATTGCTTTTTCAAAATTACCGGAAATTGCTTTTTAAAAACTACCGGGAATTGCTTTTTCAAAATGACCGGGAATTGCTTCTTCAAGATTACCGGGAATTGCTTTTTCGAAATGACCGGGAATTGCCTTTTCAAAATGATCGGCAATTGCTTTTTCGAAATTACCGGGAATTGCTTTTTCAGAATTACCAGGAATTGCTTTTTCAAAATTATCGAGAATTGCTTTTTCGAAATTACCGTGAATTCCTTTTTAATAATTACCGGGAATTACTTTTTCAAAATTACTGGGAATTGCTTTTTCAAAATTACTGAGAATTGCTATTTTTACATTACCGGGAATTGCTTTTTCAAAATTACCGGGAAGTTCTTTTTCAAAATTACCGAGAATTGCTTTTGTAAAATTACCGGGAATTGCTTTTTCAAAATTACCGGGAATTACTTACGTGAAGGTTATAAACGATTATTATAAGTATGGTGTTTGCTCGGCTAAAAGGGAACGCTAAAATTACAGAACATTAGTTCCTAATATTTTTTCACGTACTTTTTATTTTGAATGAGTTTTTAAAAAAGGTCCAATATCTTTATAGTATCGATAATGAGATTAACTCGAAGGTGTTGATTCCAAATCTCCGGTTAGTTTTGCTCTTTGGTCTAACGATTAACTTTGATGCCGCAGCACACACAACTTTACTTCTTAGAGAGAGAGATTTATTTATTTGCAATATTTCAAGACGTCCCACGTATCAAGATAGATAGATAGATAGATAGATAGATAGATAGATAGATAGATAGATAGATAGATAGATAGATAGATAGATAGATAGATAGAGTGAGAGATGGAGAGTAAGGGAGATGGAAGAAGAAGCGTATTTTAAATGTCGTCTTTGCTGAGTTATAAGTGTTCATTGCATTTTTCAGGTCGGGTTTGACTGGGTGTTTCAACGATGGCGGTACGCACAAAGACCAAAAGTCTTAGAAGTTAAGGATATTCATCAAAGACTTCACATGTCTGTCTTTGGCATCGGTACCGTATTCGGACCCTGTAATTAGATATCAATCGCCCTCAAAAAGAGATATGATTTTACATTTGTCTTCACTAAACTTGCTAACATTACTTAATCTGTTATTCAAGTGCGACCCCGTATACATATGTGTAGCTTTGTTTGTCGGACCGTTTGTTGATCTGTCACGTTTTAGTTGTGAATATAATTCCCTTTGGGCGCATCTTATTTTAAATGTGACCAAGCAGTCTGTCACGTGTATGACTGAAAGAGCATTTACGTCAGTCTGTCATGCTTAAACTTGAAACAGTCTTTTTAGATTACCCCAAAATATCTGCAAGAGGCTCTGTCTGACGTCGATCTGTCTGTCCGTGTTTTAAATGATATTTCTATCCCCAAACGCACGGATTAAACGGGCGCATCTTTATAAGTTTCGTTCTTGTGATACAATTCAAGTGGCAATGGGCGATCACTCTTCAGTTAGGAGAGTATTGTTGATGGTTTGTACAGCCTATCACTGCAATTATGGCTGCTGCACCTGATGGCAATGGATACAAGATTATGAGGTTAATCTGTGATAAGTCCGTCTCTTTGGGAGACAAAAATGATCAAAGAAAATACAAGCATCTCTTTAGATTTCTAGCAAGTCGGAATGATATCAAAGAAAACTTAAATTGTAAGAATATGAAAGATCGCTTTTGAGATTCTCCATGTACTTCAGTCAGTTCAGCAATAAGAAAAGTGTTATTTTTTAATGACAAACACAAACACTAACCTACTGATCTTAATGACAAAAGTAGCGGCGCAAGTAATTATTTGTTTTATTCTGAGGACAAGGGGTTATACAGAGCAAAGGCAGGCATAATCTTGTCGTGTATACTTAAAGAGAAATTGAACTAATATAAATAATATTAACTAAACGCGAAGATCTCACTGTCTCTCAAATTAAAATTAATTTCTGTTTATCTATATATATATGTTTTTGAAAAGAAACTCGGAAACAACGACGCTAATTCATCTGGGATTAGAGCGAGATAGTCTATGCCTATCGACGAGTAACATAGGATATATATATATATATATATATATATATATATATATATATATATATATATATATATATATATATATATATATATATATATACGGATATACATATATATATACGAGTATACATATATATATATATATATATATATATATATACGGATATACATATATATATACGGATATACATATATATATATATATATATATATATATATATATATATATATATATATATACATATTCGGATATAAAAAATATAATGTAACAAAGAAATGAAAATAAGGAATAAGATGACTAAACATACGAATGAATATTTAGATTAATAATTATAGTGGATGATGAATGATTAGAAAAACAAATAGATAAAAGGAGAAGATACGTTTATGTTACCACATGAATATAACGAGAACATAGTTCCATGTGAAATATATATATATATATATATATATATATATATATATATTATATATTACATGGAACTATATATATATATATATATATATTATGCTGATAATAAGTACTGATTGTAACTTAGACTTTGATCGCCTAGTTTTTCATGTTTTTTTTTGCGTTTTTGCTTTGTTTTGTAATATTAGCACTGAAGATAGCCACACGAAAAAAGTAAATGCACAGGAGCATTTTACAAATATATTCGTGTTTGCAGAAACAACTACATGTTTAATGAATTGACGTGAACTGTCCTTTACAACATTGAAATGGCATTAAATTACATTAAAAAATATTTGAAAATGGCATAGCTCTGGCTTTACACTATTGAGCTATTATAATTACTTTATTTAAAAAAAATTATATTTGAATAGATCAAATTATGGATATAAATTAATAAATACACACACACACACATATATATATTTATCTTTATAAATGAAGGAAGAGTGATAAAGATGTGCGGATGATAAATATAGTTCATCTTTGATTGTTCAATGCAAGGTGTACTCGATAAAAATATGTCTATTTTTCTTTTTTCTTTAAGTCAGGGTTTTCAAAGATTAAAATCATATCATCAGAGGAATTACATAGATGGATAAGTTGGCAGCGGACAATTCACATTTCGGATCCAAGTATTATGAACTATTCAGTTAGCGCGACGATCACGCTTTGAAATTAGCTCAAAATACGCCTTGTATTCTTCAACTGTAAACACAAGTACTGTGATTTAAAAGAGAGTTCCGATCTCCCCAGGGAAAGAATCTTGCAACGTGTCTAATTTATAAACCATTAATCTATTATCTCTCGAAATGGCTGAACGTTTCTAGGAGTTTAATAATTATTCCATGAAAATGCCAGTATACTGCAATCATATGCCCTTAATAGGGTTAAGATGAACATTCATATACACTAAACACTAAATTTATAAAACCAAAGAAATTCCCAAATTTTTACACTTTTATTGTCATTAAGGGTATACGAGCACAACAGGGCTATGTATTTTACTGGTAGGAATTTTTCTTATAAAACAATATAAACATTGTTACTATTTTAGCACTGTTAATATAAGCATTGCCAATAAACATTTTAACTGTTATTTTACTTACCTTTATAGTATCCTTATCAATCACGCTCGAGTGGAACCTTTATTCATACGACACAAGCAACATTGTTATGTATTAAAGAAAAATGAAGGTATTCTTGTTGTATATAAGTCAATTTTTAGTTTCACACTTTAATTTATTAGAATTAACAACTTTCACCATTTATTTTTTTATATATAAACGATTTTTACTGTATTTCTGCAAAATACAATGCATTTTTTTACAATTCAAACAAATATTTTAAATCTTATAAATTAAAACATGTGAACTGTAAACCTTGGTATTTTTCATTTCTCTGTAATTTTCGTTTTCTCTGAACTAAAAACAGTACTCTACGGCTATAATATCACAAATATAGGCAACAGAATGGCACTTTATTTCGGTTCTTACTTTGTAACTTTGTCTAAGGGTTCACCACGTAGCCTACAGCCAAAGTCTAACTTCTTACTGGATCGACCTAGGCCCAGTCGATATTAGGTAGCTTCCCTAAGAACATCAGATCGATCAGAACGTTTGTCAATAACAGAAGACGATGAGTTCCAGACGAATTCCCTTCGGAAAAGCCTAAGAGATTTTGTATAAACGATTAATTCTTGTTCGATGTTTTGCGCTGAAGAAAAATTCCTACCAGTAAAATACATAGCCCTGTTGTGCTCGCATACCCTTAATGACAATAAAAGTGTAAAAATTTGGGAATTTCTTTGCTTTTGTAACTTTAGTATTTAGTGTATATGAATGTTCATCTTAACCCTATTAAGGGCATATGATTGCAGTATACTGGCATTTTCATGGAATGTCACTACTTTTGTAAAGGCTATGCCTCAATACAATGCCTTCTCATAACTGATATAGTTGGTAGTTTGACTAATCAGTGTTTCTTCCAATATTCACAGGTAAATATTTTTTTTAATTATGATGAGTGTATATTTATTCATGATACAATTCAAACTAGAACACATTTTTCACAGTTAATATATATACTTATATTAACTGTGAATATATCAACGTTGTTTTCTTTAATGCCTTCGTATTCCTATGCTAAAATGTAACATAGTTATGGGATTGAGTTATGTTTTAAAAAATGTTAGGTGTCGTTTAGAATTATGGTTTATTCTTGTAAAATCAGTACTTTTCTGAGCAAGAAACAAAAAAGAAATTGACAAGAAGTTGATGAATTACCTGTATAAAACTGTTCTATGTGGCGCCCTGTAGGAATGGTAAATCAAAACAGGATCCCTCCCTCCCTGGAAACCGCCATATCTATATATTAATACGTTAATGTGTACGTACGTGTGTCATGCTCCTAAAGAAATTAAAAATAAACAACAAAGAAGTTGGAAGGAGAGACTTTGAATCGAAACCGTAACATATAGCTGAAAAGTCGTGACTTTACCACTGAGCTGACTAAATGAAGTCGTTAAGTAGATCAAAATTAACTTATTCAAACCATTAACTGACCCCGCTCACTACTGTCGTATCAGCGTGGAAGGAGGAGAAGACGACGTTTATGCACCTTTTCTTCGGTTAAACATTTGAACGACGAGATATATAGAGAGGGAAATGTAGACTATTTTCATTTTATAATGCAACATTATCAAATATAAAGGTAACTTCTATAAATGTCTGTGCTTCAAATACTCCTACATATATAAAAAAAAATCCAATATCTGTTTTTGAAATATATTTAGAATATTTACGAATAAAACTAATGAAACTAATCAAACTCCTTACGAGCTGTGCCAACGCAAACGCTGGCAGACGATAACTTTAAACATTAAAACCATTTATTTCTTTTCTTTTAGGTTCGAGAGACAGCCAGTATTATTTTTTTGTTGTTTTTTTAAACTCACATTAAGCACTGTTTGTTTTTTGTTTTTTCAGTGAAACACAGAGAGCGCGTACGAAAGAAAGAGACTGTGTATGTTCGTAAGAGAGTGATAGAGAGAAAATATAGAGAGAGACTAAACGTAATTGAAAAGTGAAAATTCAAGAAAAACAAATAAATAAATCGCAAAAAGTTTTTAAAAATATGTAACAAAAACGAAAGGGACGAAAGTAACAAGTACAGTTTCGTTTTCTTTTGGTAAGCCTGACAGTTTTTACGGTATATCAACACATTTTAGTAGAGTGTCCATCGTACACACGTTATTTGAATGCAAATTATTATTTTTAAAAAGTATTTCACTCTTATCCGGGGGGTTGCTCATGATAAAGCAAGCGTAACTTACTAACAAATAGAGGGTGCTTTGTTACATTGGGACCCGCGCTAACTTTGACCCCGTCGTTACGGTTAGGTTCAGTGGAGTATGCGTAAGACAGTGAAAGAGTGTATGCATTGTGTCTGTGTGTGCGTTGGCTCAATATAATGGTCATTTTTAAGGTTTTTTGAAATCTTCTGGAAAACTAAGGTATATGGTAAACTGACATTTAAATTCCATCAACTAGACCCTAGAACCTCAAATAGTTTATGAGATACAGGGTGGCACATACGTACGTACGAACACACGGATAATACAAAATCATGCCTGACCTTTCTGGATCTCTGGGTTGCCTTGACTAATGATGCTGAAATTCTACACACTTATAGAACCTATAAAAAAAATTGTGCAAAGTTCTAACTAATTTGGTTTATTGGTTTTTGAGTTATGATTGATCAAAGAAATGAGATTTCCGGCATAGGCCATTTTTAATGTCTATTAAAGGATAGAGCGCTCTCGCGCTTCCCCTCATTCGCATATTCCGCTTCATTTCAAATGATACTTCGGCCTACATTATAAATAATAATAATGTTTAATTTACGACTTCATTTCTGTTAATTATTACAACTAATATTTCATATAACATAGTACAATTAATATAATCTAATAGACACTTTACATATGAAGTCCCTGGATTTGCGTGTGTGCGCTATTAGTTGAACAAAAAAGAAAAAAAAATAGATAGGGAGATACATAGTGGGAGAGGGGGAGAGAGAGTGACGGTGGAATCGTTTCGCACATAGTTGGTTGCGTTTCGTTACAGAGCAAAATTTAACCTTTGCTTTTAAGTCTTTAAACTGCCGACTTTTATACTTTTCTTCACAGAACTTAAAGAAAATCTTCTTCAACTATTTCATCTCGGACAGGACTGCAGTTAGATATTAATGACCCAAATGATATCATCTACTATATAACTAGCGGGGCTACCCGGCGTTGCTCAGGGTCATAAAAACATATAATTGAAGAAAAATCGCGTGTGTAACATCTTTATATTCATACTTCTATTTCTCTCCATCTCTCTATAGCCGTCTCTTTATATTTCTACCTTTTAGTTCCCTAGTCACCCCATTTCACCGCTACTTTCTCATTTTGCCTTTTGCAAAAGGTGTTTCTTCCCCACCATTCCTCCTACGTTGCCTAGGGCAATAGTATGATCTATTTCTATAAAAAGTACCACCTCTGTCTGCGACTTCTATATAGGTACTTATCTCCGCCCCGGTGTTCATACTATATACGTATCTATCGCCACCCCGGTGTGCATACTACATAAGTACCTATCGCTGCCCTAGTGCGAATACTAAATATGTACATATCGCCGCCCCAGTTAGAATGCTAAATACGTACCTATCGCCGCTCCGGTGTGAATGCTAAATACGTACCTTTCGACACCCCGGTGTGCATGTTATATACGTACCGATCGCCGACCCGGAACGCATGTTAAATACATACCTATCACTTCCCCGGTGCGCATGCTATATGCGTACTTATTGCCGCCCGTGTGCACATGCTGTATACGTACCTATCTCCACCCCTGAATGCTAAATACGTACATATCGCCGCCCCGGTGCGAATGCTAAATACGTACCTATTGCTGCACCAGTGTGCATACTATATAAGTACCTATGGCTGCCCCAGTGCGAATACTAAATATGTACATATTGCTGCCCCAGTGCGAATGCTAAATACGTACCTATTGCCGCCCCGGTGCAAATGCTAAATACGTACCTATCACCTCCCCGGTGCGCGGGCTATATACGTACCGATCGCAACCCCAGAACGCGTGTTATATACGTACTTATTGCCACCCCTGTGCACATGCTATATATGTACCTATCGTCACCCCTATGCACTTCTATATACGTACCTATTCCCACCCTCCTTGCACATACTATATATATATACCTATCGCCGCCCCGGTGCGCATATTATATTCATACCTATCGTGGCTCTGGTGTACATACTACATACTTACCTATCTCTGCAAGGGTGCACATACTATATATATAGAGAGAGATAGGTACATCTCTAGCCCAGTTCGCATCCATAAGAACTCATATTAATGTGCACCTGTCGTGTCAGAAAAACAAAATAGTGTTCATTCATGTAGTGTCACTATCATAAATGGAAATATTTTTAGGTTAAAAAAAGAAAAAAAGAAATTTTTAGGCCCCCCTAATTTGTTTTTTGTATCCTCCTCCATACATAGAAATATTTTTAATAATAAAAAAAAATTTTAACTAAAAATTTTTTTTCAACAACCCCAATTTTTTTTTACTCTCCACATACATAGAAATATTTTTAATTAAAAAGAAAAACAAAAATGTTGACCCCCCCAAAAAAAATTTGTTACTTTCCCCCCATACATAGACATATTTTGAGTTTAAAAAAGAAAAAAATGGTCCCTATACTGCAGAAGCACCCATTGTCCCTATTCTGCAGAAACCTCCGGGTCCTATATTGTAGAAACACCCCTGGTGCTTGGTCATATACTGTAGAAGCACCCCTGGCCCCTATATTGCATAAACACCCATGGTCCTTATTCTGCACAAGCCTCCGGGGTCTATATTGTAGAAGCACCAGAAGCACCCCCTTACTGATCACCCCTCCTTTTCATCTGCACAGTAGCTCTATCTAGGACATTGATCACTTTTCTCCCGGACAACGCCGAGTACTTAAAAAATCAAGGAGGCATCCAGAGCACTATTAATATCACTATTACTGATTCCTCCTCCTTTTATCTGCACAATAGCCCGAAAAGAAGCGTATATGCTGTTAAAATATTATACAAATTTATCACTACAGTAGCTCTGTCTAGGATATTGAGCACTATTCTCCCTTACAACGCCGAGTACTTAAAAAAATAAAGAGGCATCCAGAGCACTACTAAAATCACTCTTACTGATTCCCCTCTTGTTCATTAGCAAAATATTTCGAATAGAAGCGTAAATCGTGTTAAAATATTATACAAATCTATGACTACAGAAGCTCTATCTAGGATATTGAGCACTTTTCTCCCGGACTACGCCGAGTACTTAAAAAATCAAGGAAGCATCCAGAGCACTACCAAAATCAATCTTACTAATTCCCCCTCTTATCTATGTGTACAATAGTCTGAAGAGAAACGTAGATGGCGTTAAAATATTATACAAACATATCACTACAGTAGCTCTATCTAGGATATTGAGCACTTTTCTCCCGGACTACGCCGAGTACTTAGAAAATCAAGGAGGCATCCAGAGCACTACTAAACTCACTCTTACTGATTTCTCTTCATTTCTATGTGCACAATAGTCTGAAGAGAAACGTAGATGGCGTTAAAATATTATACAAACTTATCACTACAGTAGCACTATCTAGGATATTAAGCACTTTTCTCCCGGACAACGCCGAGTACTTAGAAAATCAAGGAGGCATCTAGAACATTACTAAAATCACTCTAACTTCTTTATCTTCATTTCCATGTGCACTGAAGTGAAACGTAGATAGTGTTAAAATATTATACAAACATATCACTATAGTAGCACTATCTAGGATATTGAGCACTTTTCTCCTGGACAACGTCGAGTACTTAGAAAATCAAGGAGGAATCCAGAGCACTACTAAAATCGTAGCCTTCCTATGATGTTATTGATACATCCGAACTGAAGTTATGGTATGACTGATGCAACCGGACAGAATTTAGGGCAAAACCGGGTACATCCGGCAAGGGATTATGGGACGTTTTCAATGACTCAGCATTTTTATCAGATTACTCCATAAATACGTTAGATAATAAGGTTTTTTGGAATTTTCTGGAAAACTAGGATATATGGTAAACTGAAATTTAAATGCCATCAACTAGACCCTAGAACCTCTATATCTGCCAAAAATCAGCTGAATCCATCAAATAGTTGATGAGATACAGGGTGGCACACACGTACATACGCACACACGGATAACACAAAATCACTCCTGACCTTTCTGGATCTCTGGGTTGCCTTGACTAATAATGCTGAAATTTTACACACTTATAGAACGTATCAAATGAAAATTTTGTGCAAAGTTTTAAATAATTTGGTTTATTGGTTTTTGAGTTATGACTGATCAAAGAAATGAGATTTCTAGCATAGGTCATTTTTTAAGTCTATTAAGGGATAGAGCGCCTCCCTTGATTATTAATAAATACATATGTTCATATCCATAGGCGTATAAAGTTTTCGCAGTTTTATTGGCATGAGTATATTTTATACTACTATTAAGTTTTACTTATCCATGAGAAAATATTAAATGAAATAATGAAACAAAAATATGGACATTATATATTTTTTAAATATAAGTGTAACACGTCACTTAATCAGTCTCAGACCGTACAAAGAGATAGCACCACTCATAAAATATCCAGACGACGTTTATAAAATGAATAATCTTCAAATGGCACGTGTCAAAATGTTAGCTGAATCGGATTATTAGTTTACAAATTACAGTTATTTAAGTGCTACTATTGCACATTTAAAAAACAATGGAGACATTTCGTGTTTTGATGAAGAATTATTTTTGATGAAAAAATACAGTTCAAGAAAAAAACACTCTGCTCCGTTCAAAACAAAGGTTATGAAGTTTGTTGCACTATCGCCTATCCGGGAAGTGTAATTTGGTGGTCCGCGCCGTGGGGATGTTTTTGGAAGGGCTATGAACGTCCTGGCACACTACCACACAAGCTCCTTGAGAAGCGATAGGCACACTTCTTCAATATAGGTGTTATTCCCGTCCATAGTTTTGACGGGTCTTTGGCGACGTCATTAATTCTCTCCATAGAATTAATTATTTGGGTTGGGGATATCGGTTTGCTGAAATCGAATGCTGTATGAAAGAACATATATATATATATATAGAAAAATATATTAATTTATCCCAGCTTCTGAAAAGAACATAACAAATTCAAGTCGGCTGAGTTGGACTACGTACGACCTACCCGCACGAAGTAGAAAATCTGACTAAAATCTCTCCCTCGCTGTTATAAGATCGAGAGAGAGAGAGAGAGAGAGAGATAGAAAGAAAAGTCTTAAAGAGAATGAAAAAGAGACAATATTTATGAAGAAGAGATAAATGTACTGGCAGTATTTCTCAGTTCACAAGTCCCATGCGGCAGTTAATTTAACATTTACTCCCATCTGATGCACATGTCAACCTTGATTGCTTTGATATAAAAAAAACTATGCCCTCTGATGCGTGCTGACATTTGAAGTGCTTTCGATTCTACGTTCCCTCCAGAGTACAAAGATTGTCAGTTGCAAGGCTTTTATATGTGAGGGGCTCCTACTCCTCCATAAAGGTCAATATCGTTGTGCAATAATTGTACCCTCTGTTTGTGACTTTTTCTTCAGTTAGCAAATGTCATCACATCTTCTGTTTACCTGGCACAACTATATAGTTTCTACAGTCCTCATTTTCTCTATTTATCATTAATAGTTTTTTTTAATTTCAACTTTAATAGTTTTTTCTTTTTTATGATTGCCGCTTGTTCTATCCTGAAACATAATCTTATTTCATGTTTTATTTTTTTATTAAAAAAAACATTAATTATTCTTGTTTAAAATATAACTATTCTTGATTTTAATCTTCTCAGCGTTGACCAGTGGTTAGTTAGTTGGTAACCTTTTCGCTCAGCCCAGTGCAATCTTGTGAGAAGTTCTCAGCCGTTTCGAGCAACCTTTCCGTTTTCTCGCCTGCTATTGGTAATTTGATTTTTTTGTGTATAGGGGCGAAGGTATTTTGGGAATCTTTTAAACTAGGGTTTTCCCAGATTTTCTATCTGGCTTTGAGAGTGATGGGCTTTTTGTGGATTGGTTATTCTATCCCTATTCTTGACCTAATAGTCCTGTGAGACGGTAAATATATTTCTGAGGTTTTCAACGAAACCAAAATAAGTTCTTTATTCAATATGTGATAATGGATAAAAAATATGGGTCTCCTGCTTAATTCCGGAGTCAAATCGTCAGTCGGCTGAGAAAACAACACAGGTTCAAAGCCGTCAATGGGCAAATATCAGCGTGTAATGATTTTCCGCCGTATTTAGTAAAGTATTTTCATCGATTACTCCGAGAAAGAAAGAACCGTCAGTAGCGAATATTATATAGCATTATTGGTGCGCTTAAAGGACGAAATCGCACAAAACGGCTACAAATTCAAAAAAATATTGTGCTTTCACCAAGACAATGCACCGTGCTACAAGTCGATCGCAGCGATGGCAAAACAATGTGAATTACAGGGGGAAAAGATCTGACTCCAATGAAAAAGTCATATCGGAAATTGAGGCGTATCTTGTGACTAATGAAAAGATCGCTCTACCGAAAAGCCTACAATTGTAAGAAAAGCATTGGAACGAGTGCATCACCGTAGAAGGTTGATGAATAAAGTCGAATTTTGTCTAAATGTTGTTGCTTTATTAGGTAAGCCTGGGACTTCTTAATGTGTGATATATATGAAATTAGACAGAATAATTTAGAGACACAATAGGGTGCTATATTCTATCGAATAACGCATATAATATATGATTATGAAATGTACGTTGCCAAACACTTTACTGCAGTTTCAGCAGGTGCATACTCGACTGACATCTTATATTTTCTCGTTCTCTCTCTTTCTCTCCCTCTCTTTCTATGTACATATCTTATTTATATTAATAGTTAGTTTATATCATAAAATATGTTTCGAAATTAAAATATATGTAATCGTTTGCGATGGACATGAGTTCATATTTTAAAATCTAGCAAAAATAATGTTAAGCTATGCAGCTATTTTATTTCATGAACAATAAAATAAATAATTTTATTTTAAATATTTTTAATAAAATATATCGAATCGGCGAGAAAATCTGAATTAGCTCTTTCTAATTAAAGACATTTTCAGAATAATCGTTTTATTTTTAGATTTTGCTGACGCTTGATAATTCTAAAAGATTTACTACTTTAGGTTTTGTACTATATCATACTAACATTTTCTGTCGTTATCAATACTGCCATAGACGTTATCGCAACATATAACTATCTCTTACCTCAAAATGCTTTTCATGCCACCCTGATCATAGTGTATTATAAGATATACTATTTTAATTAACACCTGTTGTCAGTCGTTTTTCCAGACTCCTCATTTTGGTTCAATGTTCTCTGGCTTAATAGACACACGAATTAGTTTCCTTTTTGCTATACTAAACGAGAATAGTTAAATTCCAAACTATATTTGAGCAACTGAGATTTTATTTTATAATTCCTATGATAAAAGGGAACATTAGCGGTTATCGTATAAATAAATAGATATACTCCTTGCATTACTTATATAGAACTTATTAAAGATTAAATGGAAAGTGGTGAGTAATGCAAGAACATGCAAATCTCTTAAGGCATCTTGTTATCTTTGCCCTAATTAAAAATTACAAATCATTAGATTAAGTAAAAGAATCAAACTCCTTAACGAAGAATCGAAAATTCCTATTAATTGTAAATACAACAAGGTACATCCACTTTATAATTTACACATACTCTATATATTTATATTCGTCAGTTTGCATATATTACGCGTGTATATATATATATATATATACATATATATATATTTTATATATATATATATATATATATATATATATATTTATATATATATATATATATATATATATATATATATATATATATATATATATATGTATGTAAGCTTGTGTGTTGACATGTTTATATTTGTCGGTTTGAAATGTAAACAATATATTTTAAACTTTTAACTTTTATTTGATATTTAAATGTTATTTCAATATTAGTTGTAAAATATTTATGCGTGCAAAAAGTAATTGAAATATATGTTATTTTAAATATTATACATTATTTATATTACTGTTAAAACTACTTTGTTTGCTAGTATTGTTGCATTAGCCGTTGTTTCGGGGTACCCGGTAAGATCCAACAAGAATGATAAAGAACAGAACGTATGTGTAAAAACTTTGGTTTTCTTTATTTGCCATCACCGGATGGTTTACGCCGGTTACGCACACACACATATAAAAACAATGTTTTGACGTACTTTTGTCTCATGAAAATCTTTTTCTTGCTGAGGTCACAGACTCGGTTTCCGCTAGAAACTTGTTCATATATACATCCGATTGGAAAGCAATTTGCTCTGCATTGTCTATTCGAGTGTGTGAACTGAGGCAATTGTTTCACAAGCATCTCCAATTGTCTATTTGATGAAATACAAGTCAGTGGATTTCTTCCCAGCTCCAACTTGCTTATCAGCCGTATTTTTAGTCAGCGGACACGAAAGCCTAACAGCAAGACTGGCTTGGGTACCATAGCCTTCATTGGCTTCATCGGTGCCATAAACATCGGTAAACTCACATTATTCCGGTACTTCCATACTCCGATCACCAAGTTCTCCGGCTCTTCGCGTTTCTGAAACCGCCGCCTTTCAGGCCACGCTTGTACTGCGGAACCTTTTCCTTTTTAACAGTTATGAAGTCGCTTTCTTTCTTTCTCGACGTCTCACCCACAATGGACTCGTCCACGATTCATTTTTGCCACTCTTCACTATCCTACAGTATGAGTGTGCGGGTGTGGGTTTGTAAGAGATGCTTGCTTGAGTGTGTAGTTGCAATATTTATTGTTTTTGCGTATGTTGCATGTGTGTGTTGCGGTGCATCATTGGTGCACGGATGTTGAACTTCGTGAGTATGTATGTTTTGTCTACGAATGTTGCTATTGTCCGTTTGCAGGTGTATGCCTCGTGCCAGCTTAATTTAAATATATATATATGTGTGAAAAAAATGGCAAACGGAAAATAAGTTAAAGTGCAGGTGAAAAACAAAAACAAGAGATTTGTTGACCGGTTTCGTTCGTAGCGAACGTCTTCAGAAAATGAAGATATGGAAATAATTTTATTTTGAAGGCACACACATGGGATGAAAGAAAGATGAGCTGATTGGACCATATGAGAAGACAGTAAGTGATGTTGGAATATGATAAGTAGGATACACATTCTTCTATGTTTCTTATTCTTCTGTTCATATTTTTTTATTTACTCTCTTTTACTATCAAACCTAATGAGCTAGTATGGAGAAGGCGGTGGGGGAGGGGGAAAGGTGGTAGAGAAGCTGGCTAAGGTGAACAAAATGAGGTGGGCATGAAATTATTTTCCGTTTGCCATTTTTTCACAAATTTTGTCCAATTTGACAATTTTGACATGATATAATAACTTTATTTCCCGCAAAGACTGTATTGTTGATTTTAGAATTAATTTATATACTAATATAAACTTCCATTAACCTAGAATTTATTTTTCTAATCTATACTTTTGAGCGTTTTCATTTAAGAATAAGTTGTCTCTTAGTTTTTCTGTTCCCAAATTGTTTTATACTATTATTCTTTATATTTTCTTTGATGCGTTTTTTTAATTAAAAATATGTTTATTTTCTATGTCAAAGCGCGATTGATATATAAATATATATGAATATATATATATATATGTGTGTGTGTGTGTGTGTGTGTGTGTATGCATAAAACATAAGAATTCGTAGTGTTATAATAAAATTTATTTTAATCTAATTTTCGAGAAATAAAATTCTCCTTGTCAAAGCAGTGTTTTACTTTTTATTCTCTTTTCATCGTTCGATAGTAATGGACTTTTAGATCACGTTATGCCTCTAAGCATGGCTACGCCGATTTGAATTAGAAAGGGTGTGTAGACATATTCTTTAAACCATTGTTTCGGATAGTATTATATTTTTTTTTGGAAAAAACCATAACAATGTGTAGTGTTAAAATATATAGTTATCCACGGATACGTGTTTCGCCGTTACTGCGGCTCATCAGAGTAGTGTTTATAAACGTGGATATATGTAAAAAAAATTAAACATTTTTGTCTATTACTTTCTAATTATTTTTATTTGTATTTTATATGATATTTTTTATTATTTATTTATTTATTTATTTTTCTATTTACTATTTTACTTAATTTTACTTAATTAATTTTTTTTCTTCTTAGAATTCTTTTTCTTTTGCATTTTCCTTCATAGTTTTATTCTTATACTCATCTTCATTATGTTATGTACTTTTCTTGTTATGGCATTTTCTTCTTATAATTATATTCATATTTTAAACTGTATATTTGTGGATTGTGTATTATGAACTTTTTATCTACTAATTATTTTAATTCATGTCTGATGACCTGTAATCTAATTTGTTTTGTGTTAAAATTGTATAGAATTTATTTATTTGAATAATTCTTATTTATTTATTAATTTATTAATTTAATCTCATTTTATCATCAGCATTATTATTATTATTATTATTATTATTATTATTATTATTATTATTATTGTAATCATCATAATTATTTCTGCTCACTAAAAGCTTTCACACAAGTGCTGGCAGCGATTTCTCACTGAAAACAACCAGTTGTGTTCTCTGAAGCTTAAGTGAAAACAACCCTGCTTAGATTTCCAGTACTCTCTACCTCTTTTCGATCACCACCGCTAATGACCTTGTGGTATTGCAACAGCCGTGTACCATTTATTTCCGGCTAGCAACGATCATTAGTTTCCCCTGGGATTTCGGTGGCAATAAGCTTCCTTAAATGCTCAGCACTCTTTTAGTGGAAGTCTGGTTAGTCCCTCCCTCTTTCGGTCTCCTCATCTTCCTTGGCCTTTTACGACTATTTTGTGTGGTATCAGCTAATTCTCGCACCATCATTTGTTTTTTGGGGGAAGGAGGGGTTATATTATTATATTTCTGACAGTTTCTGTTCCTTCGGTTTGCGCGGTGGTGTTATTCTTGTGGTATTCCTTCTTTCCTATTGTAACTTCCATGTGACTGGTTACCATTCCTAGCTTATGTGGGTTAGTTTCCACATTCGAGGATTTTCTTTAAGATTGCAACTGTTTTGATAATTGCCGTTCTTTTGCATAGTTTAAATGATTTCTTTTGATTCATCTACCTCCCAGTTTTTTCTCCAATTTTTTTTGGTGGAATGTTTCTAGTGCTCCAACGATTATTAATATTATATTGACTTTCTTCATGCTCTATATTCCTTTCAGTTCTATGGCAAGTTCCGTGTATTTTCTTCGTTTTTCCGTTTCTTTGATCTTCACTCTGTAGCTCGCTGGAACGGTGAAGTCTACGATTTTGCAAGATTTTCCCTTCTTGTTGATTATTATAACATCCGGTCTCCTTGCTTGTATGAGTTTATCTGTTTGTATATCCATATCTCACATGATTTTGTGTGTTTTTTTTTTGTTTTCCAGTACTGTTGCTGGTTTATGTTCGTACCATTTGTCCGCGTATTCGAAATTAAATTGTTTGCACGGATCCCAGTGTACTACTTTTCTTCACACAGTCATCTATGTTCCTGTATTCGTTTTGGGCGAGTTTGCTACATTCACTTATTTTATGATTTGCTGTTCCGTCTCTTTGTCCACACAGTCTGTATTTACTGTTTTCCTGGGTTTTATCTATGTTAGCTCTAATGTAATTTGTCTTGATCGTATTGTTCTGTGCAGCCACCAGTAAAGATTCCGTTTCTCTGCCCAGCTATTTTCATTGGTTTCTTCTCTTGTCAGTCTTCTGAACGTCCATGTTGTTGTTTTTCTTCCCATTTTTCTTTTCTTTTCGAGAAGCACCAAAATGATTATTATTATTATTATTATTATTATTATTATTATTATTATTATTATTCTCTGTAATTTTTACTTATTATAATATTTTATCTCTTTTGTGTATTTTGATTTTAATTTTGTTAATATTTTTATGTTATTTTATTTTCCTTCTTGGTTCATTCTGTATTTTTTTATATTTTTGAATATTTTAAGTTTTGATTTGCTGTTTCTTATGTATTTTTATTACTTATATAATCTTTGAAATTTCTGATGGACTAATTGCTTAATAAGAGGTTGTGCCTCATACTTACTGGATATATGTTTTTGAACTGACTTATGTATGTGATATTGTGATAGCGCTAACGAAGGGACTGTTTAAAATCATGAAACGTATAATACAAAATATTTTCCCCATATTGTCTTTGAAACGTATGTACGCCAAATAATTGTTCTGTTTTTGATTCTTGGTACTGATATTAACGATGTTCTAATGTTTTTCTTTCTCAACTAACTAACTAACTATATATATATATATATATATATATATATATATATATATATATATATGTGTGTGGGGTGTATTTAGACAGCATTTTCTCTGTAATACAAATGTTGTTAAATATGACAGACAACTTATTTCTGGATATCCTTGTAGGGATCCTTTCTATTTGCTGAATCAGGATTATTTATGACAGATTCATCGGTGACTTCCCAACCGAAACAAAGAGCCTGATTCGGAAAATTGAAAGGATGCACACAAACATATTCATACATAAGTTGTCTACCATATTCAACAACATTTGTATATATATATATATATATATATATATATATATATATATATATATATATACATGTGTGCGCGCGTGTGTGTGGATAAGGAAACTCGTACTAGAATATTTCTTGTTTTTATTTTAGTTTATCTTCCATTTTTATTTTGCTCACATTTGTATGTGTATTTATATATAAATATACACTCTCAGTGAGATACGCACATACACACACATACTCATTGGCGCGCACGAACGGTATAGACTAGATACACATATACATAATTGTGTTCGACACATATCTTATAACTCTTTAATATTTGTTTTTTATTTCAGAACAATTTGAAATATTAAATCATGGCAAAGTGTTTTCTGTGTGTTATTGGATAGGCGACTGCCAAGAATTAGAATATTCGAAGTGTGTAACCTGCATGATGATAATTACGCCGGATTAAAAAGCAATTGGGATTCTCGAATACTTTGAAGACCGTGAGATGTGAGCTGGAAAATGTTGACAGTGATATAGGAGCCAATACATTTATTTAAGAATCTGGAATAGGCAAAACAATGTGAAACTCAGCAATGGAGGTGCGTGTTGGAGTAAGGACTAAAAAGAATTCAAGCAAGTGTCGCACCGGCCAACCCCATAACTGTCATAGCTCAAGAGAACCATATTACGATTTGGCTAAGATCAAAGTGTAGTATCTGTTCCGATAGATACTGCACCCCATAGACTGGTATTCTCTAGGCCTTCAGGCTTGATTTACGCCGGTCTATAGGTCTGTCCTGTGCAGTTTCAGGAGGTCCACAGTCCCAGGCTTCGCCTCCCCTCTTTAGGGAGGAGTAAGTTTATTGCTTACTGTCTGAGGCGCCCCTACTTGGGAATGCCGACGGGGCTGCCCAGGCAATTTTTAATGGCCAGAGGTCTCACCTCTCGGGCGCTGGCTTTTCAAACCACACTTTCCGGACCCGACCTTGGGTCACATTTTACTTGTGGGAGTAACATAAAACTGGCCTTGTGCCTAACTCCTGGAGAGGAGTAAATAAATACTCAGTTTCCTGAACCTGTGATGGTCGGCGTGTGTATTTCAACAAAAGCCACGCCATGCCACCCTAATTTTTTGAAAGGGACTTATTATATTCTAATAGCTAGGTTGAGTTGTTGTTCACCGCTGTCAGGCACTTCGCGGAGAAGTGGTCTGCGAAACGGTTATCATCGCGGAAGGTCTCAGACTCGTCATATATATGTATTGTTTATTATTTCTTCTGTCTATTACTGCCGAAAAATTAATTTTAATTATTTTTATAATACTAGTATTTTCGTATTCTTATTTTTCATTTCTTTTATTTTTCAATTTTTCATTGTTTCATTTTTTTTAATTTTATTCGTTATAATTTGTATTTTTATTTTATTTTTACATTTTTTTATCTTTCTTCTCTTATTTAATTCAATTCGTTGTTGATCTATTTTAGAATATATATTTTCACTAGCTTTGTTAGGGTTTAATATGATGCTGATTTATAGAAGTTAATTGAAACTTATTTCAAAATAAAACCTGAATTTTTAAAACTGAATTACCTACTAGACCCCATATTCGAGTATAGTTAGTCTCTTTGTACAAGGGTTTTAAGGACAACCTGATATCAGGATAATTCACCCCACAAGTAAACCCTGACCAAATATTCAAAATAACATAGCTCAAAGAAGATCCCCTCGGCACAGCTATACACTGGCTAATACGAGGAATGGTGCACCTTCTCCTAGTAATGTTTCATCAACTAACATCACTTTGCTGCATACTCCAATATATATATATATATATATATATATATATATATATATATATATATCTTGTGGTCTATGCAATTCAGAAGCCGTAATGATAGCCACTGAACCTAAACATTTAATTCTGATTAATTCTAGAAATGAATTAGTTTCCAAATGTCGACATGGAAGGCAACTCAAGTATGCACAGTGGAAACCACCGCCAATCCAACCGTAGCTGATTAAGTGGGTGCAGAGACCGGGGGTGTCAAGTTTTTGGAGATGTGTTCGTTAAATCCTTATTGCCTAAAAGGTTTAGACTCTGAAGTTGTAAAAGTCTAAATATCTAAATGTTTAAACTCTAAATATCTTTACAACTTCTTAATTAGGAAAAATTAAACCTTAAATTAAACTTCCTAATTGGATAAAATTAAATCTTAAATTACACTATTAAATTATTCAATTCTAATTACTTTAAAACCTTAGTAATTTTTAATTTCATACATTTTCTATATTATTTGATAGGGCTAGATTTGTGAAATCCGTTTTTTATGCGTAAGCTAGACATTAAAGTAGCTACTTGGGGATGTGGGCGTTATTAGACGCTCTGACCTAAATTTGCATATCCCTATCACTTTCCCTTTGACCTAGACTTGTGTTTTGACCCAGACAGGTAACGTCCGGTATGGGTTGAATTGATTTGATATATCTGTCGATATAGGATGGCGTTTCTTTTTATGTTAACTTAGACATATAACTTCTGCTCTAGGAACGTCGTTCAGATGAGTAGGCATCTAGCGCCTTTGGTATTCTATTCTGAGCGGCGAGAGAAGGTTTTGTTTATTTGGCTCGCGGGAGTGTGAATACTTTCAAACTTTACTCATTGGAATTATCTTTGTTCGACCCGGGGGAAGAGATGACCGTGTTTGTCGGCTCAATTCAATTTTAGTTTTATTCAAATCGGATTTAACGGATTTTCTATTTAACCAGCAAATTTTGATTTGTACTGCTCCGATCAAATCATTGGAACCCTAAATATTTAACAGTATGATTTCTACATATAGTGAGTTTACTGAACGTTTTATTTGATTTGGTTTATTTATCGTTGTAATAATTAACATAAACATTGGATGCATTTTTCATTGGATCGATTGCGGACGCATCTCACGACTGGATTACTTTTTCAATTTTTTCAATTTTTCATTTTTGGACTGTCACTCATTACCTGGATCAATCTTTAGTCAACCTCCTGGATATCTTTCCTCAATATGATTTTAAATTGTATGCCTTGGATGGATTGTATAGATTTAACAATAAAGTATCTGTTTGGGTTGATATATTTGATGTTATATACTTTTATGTATTTTTGTATATATTTTTATATATTTTCAAAGTGTAATTTTATTACATGCGTAATGTCACTGCGGTAATGGTGCTCTGAGGATAAGAATTATCTTTGAAAATTCATAAGTTAAGGACGTTAAGATACTTTGCTTGAACTTTGGATTCTAATAACATTTGATTGGCACCTTATTTTATTATTTCATTTTATATTATGATATCAATGCTCTATCCAGTATATTGAGCTTCAGTTTTTATCCGGATGTTTCACTAATTATAAGATATTAGTGTACTATTATATTTTTTGTTGGATTAATTCATATATATATATATATATATATATATATATATATATTAGTAGTAAGTTTTTGAAAGGCTGTGGGCAATGCAATTCCGGGTAAGATGCAAGTTGAAAGGAAAGGAACAAAAACAATAAAAATAAATCGAATACGATATAAGACTTACTATTTATTTTTCCTTTTTTTTCCTTTTTTTTTTTTTTTTTTTTTTTTTTTTCCTTACATAACAGCAAGAGTGTATTAGCTGTCCGGGTGATTAAAAATCATTATTTGATATTTCGGGAAAAGACATCCCTTTTTCAAAAATAATTAGACCAGAAGAAGAATAATATTTTATTCTTCTCCGACTGTGTAGAGAATAATACAAAACAAAATGGCTGCCAGATATAGACCGCAGCAAAAACAGTTTCACAGGGAATATAAATTAAGTTAAGTTTTATTTTAATATTATGTTAAATATATGATTGGTGTTTAGAATATTAGTGTAATGTTGGTTAGGTGTATGGTGTTCGATAAACTGTTATTTTTGATAATATATATATATCATTTTTTTATTTATTTATTTTTTTTTTTATATTTGAATATTTACTTTTGTTTTATCTTCGTATTTTTATTTTGTTTATCTTTCTATCGTAATTTAAGAATTTTAATATAAATTTAATATAAATTTATATTAAAATTCTTAAATTACGATAGAAAGATAAACAAAATAAAAATACGAAGATAAAACAAAAGTAAATATTCAAATATAAAAAAAAAAAAAAATAAATAAAAAAATGATATATATATATTATCAAAAATAACAGTTTATCGAACACCATACACCTAACCAACATTACACTAATATTCTAAACACCAATCATATATTTAACATAATATTAAAATAAAACTTAACTTAATTTATATTCCCTGTGAAACTGTTTTTGCTGCGGTCTATATCTGGCAGCCATTTTGTTTTGTATTATTCTCTACACAGTCGGAGAAGAATAAAATATTATTCTTCTTCTGGTCTAATTATTTTTGAAAAAGGGATGTCTTTTCCCGAAATATCAAATAGTGATTTTTAATCACCCGGACAGCTAATACACTCTTGCTGTTATGTAAGGAAAAAAAAAAAAAGGAAAAAAAAGGAAAAATAAATAGTAAGTCTTATATCGTATTCGATTTATTTTTATTGTTTTTGTTCCTTTCCTTTCAACTTGCATCTTACCCGGAATTGCATTGCCCACAGCCTTTCAAAAACTTACTACTACTATACCCAGCAATGCTTCAAGCAAACTACCATTCTCTCTCTCTCTCTCTATATATATATATATATATATATATATATATATATATACTAGCAAGGCTACCCGGCGTTCATCGAGATAATAAAAACACAAAATAGAAGAAAAATAGTGTGTGTAACATCTTTATATTCAAACATCTATTTCTCTCCCTCTCTCTATAGTCGTCTCTTTATCTTTCTCCCTTTCTCTTCCCTGGTCGCCCTCTTTACCGGCCCCTCTCTCGGTTGCCACCTTCTCCTTGTTGCCTTAGGCAAAAGCTGTCTCTTCCTCACCACTCATCTTCCATTGGCCATAGCAAAAGTATGACATATTTCTATTAAAGATACAACTTCTGTCTGCGCCTTTTATATAAATACTTATCTCCGTCCCTGTGCGCATACTATATACGTAGATATCTGCACCCCGGTGCGCATACTATATATGCACCTATCGCCGGCCCGGTGCGCATTCATTATACACACCTATACCCGCCCCAGTGTGCATAATATATACGTACTTATCACTTCCCCGGTGTGCATACTATGTAGTACCTATCGACACCCTGGTGTGCATACTATATACTTACTTATCGCCACCCGGTGCGCATACTCTATACGTACTTATGGCCTCCTAGGTGTGCATACTATATACGTACCAATCCCCGCCCCGGTGTTTATAAAGTATACGTAGATATTTGCACCCCGGTGCGCATACTATATATGCACCTATCGCCGCCCCGGTGCGCATACATTATACACACCTATACCCGCCCCAGTGTGCATACTATATACGTACTTATCACTTCCCCGGTGTGCATACTATGTAGTACCTATCGCAACCCCGGTGTGCATACTATATACTTACTTATCGCCACCCAGTGCGCATACTCTATACGTACTTATGGCCTCCCCGGTGTGCATACTATATACGTACCAATCCCCGCCCCGGTGTTTATAAAGTATATGTGCCTATTGCCACCCGGTGCGCATACTATATACATACTTATCGCCGCCCGGTGCGCATACTATATACGTACTTATCGCCGCCCCGGTGTGCATACTATATACGTATCTATCGCCGCCCCAGTGTGCATACTATATACGTACCTATCGCCGCCCAGTGTGCATACTATATACGTACATATCGCCTGCACTGTGTGCATTCTATATGCATACCTATCCCACTCCGATGGGCATACATAAGGACTCATATTAATGCGGCCCTGTCGTATCAAAGAACAAAAATCAAGTGCATTCATGCAGCGTCACTATCATAAAATAACTCATGTTAACGCACCCCTATTGTATCAAAGAAACCATATGGTGCATGTGTGCCCCTGTTCATGAAGAAGAAGAAAAAGAAGAAGAAGAATAAGAAGAAGAAGAAGAAGAAGAAGAAGAAGAAGAAGTAAAAAACGTATTCGATAGGGGCGGTATACTGCACAAGCTTCCGGTCGCATATTTTTGCTAGTTTGAAGCAGAACAGATACTACATAACCTCCACACTTCTAAAAAAAAGGGGGGTAATGCCTAGGAAGGTGGTATCATGACAACAGAACAGATGCTACACTAACTCTACACCTCTCAAAAATGGATGATGGAATGCCTGGGAGGATGGTATCATGACAACACAATAGAAACTACACTAACTCCACACCTTTCAAAAGAGGGGAGTAATGCCTGGAAGGATGGTTTCATGACAATAGAAAATATAGCCTCCACCCTAAGAAATATTTTAGTTAAAATTTAAAAAATGAAAAAATTCCCGCCCCCCCAAAAAAATTCTACTCTCCACCCTCACACGCAAAAAAAAATTACTCTCACCCACACAAAACAAATATTTTTAGTTTAAAAAAAAAATTCTCCTTTCCCCCAAAAATGTTTTACTCTCGACCCCCACTCCACCCCTAAAATTGTTTTACTCTCCCCTACACAAAGAAATATTTTGAGTTAAAAAAAAAAGTTGGAAGCAGAACAGAAACTACACTACCTCTACACCTCTCAAAAATAAAAAGGTAATGCCTGGGAGGATGGTATCATGACAACAGAACAGATACTACACTACCTCCACACCTCTAAAAATGAGGTAATGCCTGGAAGGATGGCACCATGACAACAGAACGGATACTACACTACCTCCACACCTCTAAAAAATAAGGAGGTAATGCCTGGAAGGATGGCACCATGACAACAGAAAAGATACTACACTACCTCCACACTTCTAAAAAAGGAGGAGGTAATGCCTGACAAACAGAACATATACTACATTACCTCCACAGCTCTCAAAAATGGAGGAGGTAATGCCTGGTAGGATGGTATCATGGTAACAGAACAGATACTACACTAACTCCACGCCTCTCAAAAGAAGAGGTGGTAATGCCTTGGAGGATGGTAGCATGACAACAGTACAGAATAGTTGAATTTGAGGAAATGGCCCGCAGTTTTTGTTCGGGTATGACGTGCAATTGGTTTTTGAAAAAAGACTACATGATATAATTGTTTTCTATTTAAGCTGTAAATAGTTGAAATAATCGACATCCCCCCCCCCAAACGAAATATGTCCCATAGCCTCCTTAAGAATGAATTTACAGATTCGGGAATAAGTCCATTAACTTACTCGGTAAATTTTACATTAGAATACACTTTTAGATTTTATCTAGACTCGCTAACTTTTTTTTCTATGGAGCACACACACACAGACTAACACACATACATTGAGTTATATATATATATATATATATATATATATATATATATATATATATATATATATATATATATATATATATGCGTGTGTGTGTGTGTGTGTTTAAAACGGTTTTGTGAAACCAGTAGAATGCAGACACCATGTCGTTTTTAAAAAAAGGAGGGAAAAAAATTGTCTATTACCATGATGAAGATTTCTCTGTGAATCAAAAAATTGAATTTAAATAAATAATATGCTTATTTTAAAAAAAAAAGCCTCTGCATTTTACTGATTTCAAAAACCGTTTCAAATTACAAAATTTAAATGCATTTTATATAGTGGAAACTTTTTACTAATATATATATATATATATATATATATATATATATATATATATATATATATATATATATATATATACATATATATATATATATATATATATATATATTGGTTAGTTAGTTAGATACAGATATATACGCTGAAAGCACCAGCCAAATACAAGGAGTGTATGTCTGTTCTATGGTGTGTCCGTCTCATGTACGCCTGAGTGTTATGTCCTCAAATGAGCTGTTGCCCGTTTCCTTATATCTGTGTATTCATCATCACGTTTCATACGAGGGCGTCTGCACCGGCTTTGCTTCCAACATCAAATATAATAGACAGTAAGTGTAAAACAAGCTCTTGACATGTTTAGAATATAAATAAATAACGGACATTCTATACATGTTATCGCTATCCAACCGATCCCTTAACCGGTGTGGAATGAAATCATTAATCGAGTCACCCCTCCAATCTCTTCCCCACGACTACCCTACACCCCTAAGAAAAAAAAATTCGTCCGGCAAATAATAACGGTGATATTTTTTTTGCTTATTTGTATTTCTTTTAGAAAATCATTTTTTTTTCTGGGGCAGCGTCTCTGGCTCAGAAGAAACGCCCAACGCTTCGACGATGTGGTGGTAAAAAAGTACTCGCCAATGTCGGTCGAATGGTACAGGCGCAATATAAGTGAAAGAGGGTTGTTTTACACCTTTGGGAGATGTATTTTGTCCATGTGAGAATTTTTTTAAAAACTGCTCAAGTCATGTGGATTTTCAAAATATAGTAGAGACTTATAAAAACTATAAAAAAATGAGAATCACGCTGTATATAATATTTACGTGAATCTAAATGAACCATTTCATCGCTTCTATGAAAGTTTATCTAGTCAAACAACATCCGTAGATGAACTGGTTCATAATTTAAGAGATGTTGTAAGTCTCTCTCGACTTCAATCATTGCTTACTCCTTATAAGGCGTTTGCTGCGAAGAAAGACTTTTCTTTTCACCTTCCATGTGCCTGGGCGGAATTTTCAGAAATTAGCTTATTGTAAGAGCTTCCGGTCTGTGGAACACGTTACTGTGAGAATGTTTCCTTGCTTATTACAACTTGATCATCTTTCAATCGAATGTCAACAAATTCCTGTCAGAAATCGATCGTACGTAATAAATAATACAGTTTTTTCACTCTTTCGGCTGACAATCATTTCAGCTCATTAACCTTTATCCTCGATGGACTTTTGGACTTGATAAGTGGTAACTCAATAGTAAAAAGATATCATGTATGAAACAAGGCAGACTTTTTTCGGGCAAGTCATTAGTGTCAAGTTACACAAAGTCGCACGGGTGAGGTGTCTTTCTGGTACTTTATTGTAGAAAACTGGATTTTGAAGTGATTTTATATATATATTCGATCAACATATATATATATAAATTCCCGAAACAGTTTTTCATGGTAAACAACTGATGATCCCTTAAAATAGTGTTAGAAACTAACTAATATAATAACTGTAAAAAATAAATTGACTTACATGAGTTATTTTCCACTGGAAGACTTGAGACTATAAGTTTTTGTTTTTTTATATAATTTTTTTAATTTTTTTTTTTTATATAGTTTTAATGGTTGAGAAACTTCCGAGACTATATATATATATATATATATATATATATATACATTTAACATATGTGTATTTCGATCCGGTCACGCAACATTTAGCGAATAAAACATGTGCATTTTTCTAGCCACCGAACGAAATCATTTCTAATGATGAAGAGAAGCAGGAAAGCCAATAGAAAGTAGGGAAGCCACCTCAGACTTATCCTGCTGCCTCAAATTAATTCGAAAAAATATCCTTCACTCTGTAATAAAAAGTCGACGACTAGAGTTGTTTTTGTTCAATCAGGTGAAATGATAATAATAATTTACATGTGAAACATAACATTACTAATATAATTCTAATTTATATGAATATTTTTAATAATATATCGAGAGAAATAGAGCATACATTTTCAGTATTTACTTCAACAGTGCTCAATACGTAAGTAGAGCTAGGTAGTAAGCTATGAAAATATATTTATGGCAATTAAGCTAGACAGAGGCTCCTCGTTTAATCCCTGCGGTGAATCCTCAGGCTAAAATGCATGGAGTTATTTTTTGCCGGGTGTTTTTATATACAAGCTAGTTAACCAATCGGATTCTTTGTTGTTCTCTCAGCCAATCGTTGGGCTTCCCACGAACAAGGGTCTGGTTGGTGTTACTTCCTATATCCTGTTCTATTGTTCTGTTTTCTATAGATTGGCCTATACCCTGTTTCTGTGTTGTGTCAATATAATGGGTGAATTTATTTTAACACGGGGTTCCTTGTATTTGTATTTTAAGCTTTAATTTTTAAATTGTTAGGTTTTCGTTTAGTTAGGTTTTTTTACTTATTTGTTTATTTATTTATTTATGTATCGTTAGCCTAATGTACATTTATTTATGTGTAGGCAGCTGTCTGCTATCTCACTTCTACGGGTCGTCTAAATTGTTACATATACTGGCCTGTCGTATTATTTTCCATTCAATTATAGGTGAGCGTCTATTTTCTTTGAGCTCCCAATAGTGGTTTGTAAGTGCTGTTTTAATTCGATGTTCTCTGTTTTTTAATTGTGCTTTTGTGATCATAATATCCGTTTTTTTAATCTAGGGAGGTAATACCAACGTAGTACTTCTTGTTATTCGGTCTTTCCATGGCAAATAGTATGGCTTGGTATACAATACGTTTGGTTAGGCATTTATTTTATCGTGGGCAAAGTGTACAATTTATGCAGTTACATCTTTTCTCTTCATTGCTAACACATTCATTTCTATTTGTTTGTTGGTAGAGTCTGTCTGTATCGTCTTTTGGATGTAGTGCGTTGTGCATAGTCATTAATTTTCTAGTCCTCTGTTCTAGGTGCCTGAGTTCTTCTTTGGTCTAGCTTATGAATGGTCCAGAATATCTTATTAGTTATACTGCCCAGGTCTTTATTCCTTTGATTAGGTTTCTGCTATATAATTTTGTTTCTGGAAGATTTCTTGTTCTTCTCAGGTATTCTTTTCTTAATCTTCTCTTTCATTTCTGTTGATTTGATTGCGTCTGCTTCCAAAACTCCTAAATATTTATAGTTGTCTTGTTCACCTAGCGTCATTATCTGCTCTTGGTTGGGTAGTTCCATGCCCTCAGTTGTCTCCAGCTTTCCTTTTTTAATCTCTAGCAATGCACACTTTTCTAATCTGAATTCTATTTGAATGTCCTGACTGAAGATGATGGTCGTATTTATCAGCTTTTCCAGTTCTTTTTTGTTCTTTGCAAATAGCTTCAGGTCGTCCATGTACATAATATGGTTTATTCTTTTTTCTCTGACTGTGAAGTTGTATCCGGCATCACATATCCTGAGTATGTAGTTGAGTGGCATCATTGCGATGATAAACAGTAGAGGTTATAGGGAGTCTCCTTGGAAAATGCCTTTCTGTATTTTATCTTCGTCAAAGGTGTCCTCCAGCGGTCAGTTCTAATCTCCATGTTTCCATTGCCTTCTTGATGAGATTAATAATCTTGTCGGGTATCAAGTACATTCTTAAGCATTCAATGGCCAGAGATATGTTCTTTTTCTTGCTTTTAGCTTCTTTCAGGATCGTTTGATCTATGTATAACAGATCATGTGCCCCTCTTTTCCCTTTCTGGCATCCTTTTTGTTCCTCAGGAAGTAGACCACGACTGTTCAGGAAATAGTAAATTTGCTCTCTAAGTTGTGCCGTTAGGATTTTCCACTTTGTCGATATAACAGGTTATTGGTCTGTAATTGCTTGGGGTCGTTCCCTTCTTGGCGTCTTTTTGTATGAGCGTTGTCCTTCCTTTGGTCATCCACTCTTGTACGTCTGTTTTATGGATACATCCTGTCAGTTTCTGTGCTAGCCTTTCATGTAGGGTCCTGAATTTGTTTAGCCATGTATTCCATCGTGACCTGGTCCTTTCAAGTTTGCCATTTTTTTAGTATTGTCTTAACAGTTTCTTCATTAACTTCTGTTTCCGTTCCTTCTTCGATTTCTAGAAGTTTATCTTCCATGTCTTTCAGCCATTTAGAATTTTTGTTGTGATCTTCAAACTTTCCCCATATCTTGCTCCAGAAATGCTTTATCTCTGTCGGGTTCGGTTTTTCTGTTGTTGTTCTTGCTCCGTTTACGTTTTTGTAAAACTGGCTTTTATTGTTTTCAAAGGTCCTGTTCTGTTTGTACTGTTCCGATTTGTATCTGTATCGTCTCAATCAATTATTATTATTATTATTATTATTATTATTATTATTATTATTATTATTTCATGTATGCGCATGATATTTTATATATCGATTTTCAGTATTTACTTCAACACTACTCAATACGTTAGTAGAGCTAGGTAGTAAGTTATGAAAATATACTTATAGAAAGTGAGCTACAAAGAGGCTTCCGCGTTTCATCCCCGTAGGCTAAAATGCATGAGATTTGTGTTACAGAGTTTTTTATATATACACAAGGATACTATATATATATATATATATATATATATATATATATATATATATATATATATATATATATATTTGTACAGATAAATTAGTACAACATTCATACTGTTTAGATGTCAACAGAAGCTGAAGAAAGCCGAATGGCTAAGTCTTACTGTGCTTAGAACCGACGTTACGAATGTTGTACTAATTTTTCTGTACCAAAATGAATAAATATTACGCTCTTAATTTTTAATTTTTAATTCTACATTAATCGAGCACTCTGCAAATTAACAAAGGAATAAGTTTCTTTATTCTTGTTTTTTGATGAAAAAAAAAATGACTCAATACTGGTCACCCCTGAAGAAGATATTTTATTCCGTAATCGATAGGATTAATGTAAGAAAATAAATAAATAAATTAATTAATCTTGTATTGCTAATTTGGCTTTTATTTCAATTTTATTACCTTTCCATGCAATACTTTAAAACTTGAACGAAAAACACACACATTACTCGACAGCGTGCCATCGCATCCATCGTTCGACACCGGTTTTTGAATTCTACCCGCCATTTCATAACAGCAAGGCGATGACGTCGTACCATCATAGACGTTTATCAAATTAACAAAGAAATAAGTTTCTTTATTCTTGTTTTTTGATGAAAAAAAAAATGACTCAATACTGGTCACCCCTGAAGAAGGAATTTTATTCCGTAATCGATAGGATTAATGTAAGAAAAAAAAATTAATCTTGTATTGCTAATTTGGCTTTTATTTCAATGTTATCACCTTTCCATGCAATACTTTAAAACTTGAACGAAAAACACACACATTATATATATATATATATATATATATATATATATATATATATATATATATATATATATATGATTATTTTTATTGATACAGACATGTACAAAATCTGCGACACTGGTATGTCGATGTTATCGATCAACAGTTATTATAAACTGAGATCTCATCAGGCTGAGTTAGAATCCGATCTTAACCTTAGATCATATTTGGAAAGAATGAAATGGAGAAGTAAAAAAAGAAAGAAGAAGAAAAAGAAAAGAAATTTAAAATTTAAAAATTTGGGGAGTCACGTGGTTGGGACTGTTAAGAATCAAAATGTTAAAATCCAAATCCAAATTTAAATATAAAATATAAAATAAAATAAAATAAAATAAAATAAAGTGAAAAGAGAGAGATGTAATACAAGGATAGAATAGAAAGATAGATAGATAGATAGATAGAAATAAAATGAAATGAAATCGTCTGTGATTCAGACAGAAGTAGGGGAAGGAGATGTACATGCAGTAGAATGTGTCAAAAAACCGTCGAAAGGTTTTTCTTCAACTTGGGAAAACCGCATATTCTTAAATCAGCTGTAATCAGTAGCAGCATACATGTGTGCGCGTGCAGACGTGTGTGTGTGTTGGGGGGGGGGGGTCGTTCACACATTGTGTCACTAATTTTGTATTTATCTTCCACTGTTTAATTTTCCTTTAAACTTATCAAATTATCATTAATTAATTAATAAATCAAACAAATTCACTAGCAGATTAATTAAGTTTACACAATTAGTGGTAATAATAATAATAATAATAATAATAATAATAATAATAATAATAATAATAATAATAATAATAATAATAATAATAATGATATCGGTAATAATTTAGAAGTGCTAAGTACTGCTATTGGTAAGTAGTAATAATAATAATAATAATAATAATAATAATAATAATAATAATAATAATAATAATAATAATAATAATAATAGTAATTAATAATAATAAATAATAATCAATAATAAGTAATATTCAAGTAAAAAATAAAATAATCTGCAATATTAGAAGGTAATAATAATAGTAATAATAATAATAATAATAAATAATAATAAATAATAATAAAACTAATAATAATATAGAAGATAGCAATGATATTAATCATAATGGTTGTAAATATGGTAATAGGATAATTTTATTAATAATAGTAGAATTAGTAGTTGCAAAAAATAATTAATAGTTTCAAAAGTTTAGAAATAATATATTTTGTGATTTTCTACAACTTTCCTAAATCACACTATCATTGTATCTTATTATTTAATGTTTATTTTGTTTTTAACAACGACATTATGAAGGGTTTTAAGATTTATAATCGTTAGTGGAACACAATACTGAAACCAAATGTAATTAGTCAGAAATTTACGAAATTGCCAGCAATTATTTCATAGACAACACGAAGATGGGTCGGCCATGAGACAGCATACCTCCGCCTAACAATGCAAGGATGGATCAACGTCTTATCTGAGCCTCACTTCTCTATAATGTATAAAGTATTCCCAAATGTATGCCATGGAAAAGTTGACAACACAAAAAACTATTTATCTGAGCAGGTTGATATTTTGCGTGGTGTGTACATTTATCAACGAGCATCAGATCCATACATGAAATCTGTAAATTCGAAAGCCGAAATTCCGTTTAAATTTCGATCGGACTGAAATCGTTTAGGTCAAAGATCAAAGCCACGTCCTATAAGATAGATGACTTCATTGGTTTGAATATGGGCGAATTTGCTAGGCTCTACGATATAGATAACAAAGGGTATCGCCAAAAGTGTGACTTTCACCTTCCTCGTGATTTTGAACTTGATCTAAGTAACCCCAAATTGAAGCCAAGTTAGATCATGACTAGTATTCTTACAAAGTTTGCTGACGATTGGTCAAGGTATGTGGACGTTAGGTTGTACACGAATTAAAGAACAAACCATGACAAATCAACAAACTAGAGCGAAAACATAACCTCCTTTTTGGAGGTAGCCATAGGTGAATAGTGTCTGCTTCAGCGATAGTGATTCTATTAGACTAAATTCATAACGTTGACAACTTTTCAACAGTTTTAAAAAACTTTTTGTTTAGTATTTCACAAAAACTTTTTAAATAAATCAATACAAATCATGTGTTTTTTCTCCAAAAGTAACATGAATTCCGGCTGTTGGGCACCTAGTTGTTTACAATTGCCTCAAATTCGCCGTCACCCTGCGCACAGGTACGAGGGTGTGCAAGACCCACATTAGCCGTTGTAGTCAGTCGGTAGACATGAATAGACCTTACACCCTTTCATATAGAAGGAATACGAAGAAAAAAAGTTTGACCACACATACAATGGTTACCTCCTCCCTTCGTCTGATTCTTCGATAAATGGTATCTTCGTTCTCAACGGGTCATTTGCAAAGTCGCTGTCCTACAAATAATTACTACCAGCACATGAACGCATGTATCATACACTCGACAAGGCAGGTGAAGCTAGGGCAGTAGTGCTTGATATATCCAAGGCCTTTGACAAGGTATGACATAAAGGACTTCTAAAAATACACATACGGTATTACTGGGCAATTACTTATTATAATTAGATCCTTCCTAACCAAAAGAAAAATCCAGGTTGTACTCGATGGCCGTTCATCTAAGCAACATAACATACATGCTGGTGTACTCCAGGGATCTATCCTTGGACCTTTACTTTTCATGATCTATATAAACGATCTTCCTGATGACGTAGAGTCTGAGATTCGTTTATTTGCTGACGACACCACACTTTACTGTCGCCATGTTGGCAAAACAGACGCGATCATATCCGAGGCAATGGCTGAATCCTTAGTAAATGCCCTCCAAGCTGTAGTGGATTGGGGTCATAAATGGTTGGTAACTCTTAATGCTGCAAAGACAAAGCTATTTTCTTTCAATAACTACAAGAAACCTTTCCAACCACCGATTATCATGGCAAAAAAACCCTACCTGAGAGTTCATCATTCAAACTCCTCGGCCTAACCTTCACAGGTAACATGAATTGGAACAAATACATTGAAGACATTGTCAAGGCTGCCGCAAAGAAGGTTGGCTCCCTCTACCGTGCTCGTAAACTCCTCACACCTGACATTATCCGGTATCTCTACAAAGCCACCATCCGCCCATGCATGGAGTATTGTTGCCACATCCGGGCTGGTGCATCATCTACTAGTCTCTCCCTCCTTGAAAAGGTCCAAAAAAGAGTCGCCAACCTAATAGGTCCCTCACTGTAAACCAAGCTCCGGTCCGTGTCCTATCGTCGCAATGTAGCATACCTGTTGTTGTTTTACAAATACTTTAATGGATTATGCTCCGATGAATTGGCCACTCTGGTGTCCCCTAGACGTAAATTCACTAGACTAAATCGACAATCAACTAAATCCCATTCATTCCATGTGGAGGTCCCCAGATGCTACTCAAATAGATTATTTCCTCGTGCTGCTGGACTCTGGAACTCCCTCCCTGCCTTCTGTTTCCCCGACAGTACTGCCGACAGTACTGACATGCAGACATTAAAAACTAATGTAAACAGACATTTCGCTGCGCAAATTCCAATTTAGGTTTACCCATCAATCTTCTCTCCTTTTCTTTTTTCTCAGTAGCCCTTACGTCTACAGTGGTGCCATGCCTTGTTGGGGGTGAACTATGTTTAAAAAAAAAGACTAGAGAACATAGGCTGGAATCAGACGATCAAGCCTATATTAACTTACAGCACAGCATTAGTTACTTATATTTCTGTTATCGACCTAGCAATGTACTCTTTTTAACTTTGTCTCTCTCTCTACTACTACTACTACTACTACTACTACTACTACTACTACTACTACTACTCCCATCATCTAATGCCTCCCATTTTTCCTTTATTGACCCCCATCTTGTCTCAAAAAGATATACGGCCGTTAACGAGGAAAACTCTTATAAATTTTCAAATATATCGATTTAAAAAAGAATAAAAAATACAATTCCTGACCAACAATTAATTTCAACTAACATTAGACGTACCTTCACGGCATTGTCCTGGACTCTTTTTACTTTCTTTTTGTTTCGTTTTTTTAGGGTTTTGACAAAATATTTTTTTTAAATATGATTTCCCAAAATTAAATGTAATTATTACTATATCGTTTGCTTGTCAAATTTTAAAACTGATTGTGTTAAAATAATTCGGTTCAAACTCTATTCATAAAATAGTTGGATGTAAACAGCTTTCAAAACGTTCAGTTTTTTTTGTATCGATGAGTATTAATTGCTAATAATTGTAATATATGATCATTTATTGCTAATAATTGTAATATATGAGCATTTATTGCTTATGAAATTGCGTTTTGGTTTAAAATAATAATAATTATATTAATAATAATATTAATTATAATAATAATAATATGGACAGAGGGTCGAGGAGGGAAAGCGCAAACCAGACCTCCACTGGAAGAGCGCGGACAGCTCTGAGACCTTGGGGAGGCTTGTTGCAACTCGGGCCCAAGAGGGGACCAATGACCCTTATCAGCGGGAAATCGATGGTAGGTGGCTGTTGCGATACCACAAGGTCATTAGCAGTGATGAGCGAAAAGAAGTGGAGCATACTGGAAGTCTGAGGAGACTTGTTGTCACTCAGACTCCAGGGAATACCACAGGTTGTTGGCAGTGGGCGATCACTGACGATGACCAGTGTGAAAACTCCTAGTGAGTAAATAAATAATAATAATAATAATAATAATAATAATAATATTAATTATTATTATTAATAATATTATTATTATTATTATTAATATTATTATTATTATTATTATTAATATAATTATTATTATTAATATTATTATTATTATTATTATTATTATTATTATTAATATTATTATTATTTTATTTTTTTGCAAGTGAAATAGCGGTTAGAAATACACACACACCTAGACACAGAAAGTATCTTATTGTTTTATTTATATCGAGACAACAACAGCGAAATGTATGAGATTTATCAACAGCTCCCTATTCTATAAGTTAACTTGTCTTTTAATGTTGGCTTTTCTGTGTGCACTTACTTTAGTCTAGTATTTCTACTCAATGCTTTTACGTGAAAATCACAGACTTTCACAGGTGCCTGTTCGATTGTGTTCAAATTTACGATTGTTGACATGTTATGCTTCGTCGATCTCTATAAACTTATTTGTCTAATTTTAATAAAGATTCTTTGCAAACGTCGCATTCGTGAAAATCATTTTAGTACGCGTGTACCCGTCGTCTAAAAAATAATGTCATATATTATCTGACCCCAATTCTATTTTGTATTATTTTTTTTATTATTCTTTACGTTAAGTTTGCTTTTGTGTGTGTTTGTTTACTTAAATGTAAACATATGTCTGTGCAGAACTGGTTTGGCTTGCGAAAGGAGTTCACCTTATTTTGCAAATAATTTCTCAAGTATCTATTAAACGCTTGACAGCATTTCTACATTTTATTTGAATATTTCTTATTATAAATTTTGATAAAATAAAAAAAGAACCTTAATGAAAAAAAAAATAATATTTATATATCCGTCTCTGAAGAAGAAATTTATTGCCTGGGGATGGCACATTGGCTTAGTTGGTATCGACGCGGACGGAGAACCTGGGCATGCCAGTTTCGAATCCAAGTCATTCCACTGAAAACGCTTCAATCAAACCCCCATGACACTTGTGTCTAATCTCCTGGAGATTAATAGTAATCGCATTAACACTTGTCCACGGGTGGCCTCGGCCTTGATAAAGTGATGTTTTCTTTGAAAAAAATTATTCCCGAAAAAATTAAGACCAAGATGAAATTAAATAAAGAAATATTTGCATCTTATGTGTGGTTTATAGCGGCTTTATTGCTCAATTTTCAAATTTATAATTAAAAGATGTTTTAAAAAAACTTTTTTATGTTCACTAAAATGATACACTTTAATAACATTATTGTTTTGTGCTACAGATTCAATACTTTAATGATCCTGGGTGTGACCTTAAAAGGCATTCGGAAGTGAGACCCTAATATCGTCGCTTCTTATTCCCAGGTCTACTACGACACGAAGTGGTGGTACCTGTCAAGGTCCCATGTATATTATAAATATAATTTATTGTTTACAAACTATTTATTTAGAATATATACGCCTGAAAATCTAATTAATCTTCAAACCAATCGTATACAAAACATATGTACACTTTCGCTATCAAAGGGTTCAAACGACGGTTGACATGCCGTAAAAGCCAACAACCCACCAAATCCATAGTTATACTGTATTATTTTAATAAAATGATCAATTTTAACAACTTAATTAGCTTGTGCTCTAGATTTCCTAACCCCAAAATACTATATACGTGTCTATTTGTTTCTCACTTCTCATTTACGAATCTTTATTAATTCCTTTGTCAACCCGACTTGTTTTTTACTCGTCAAGCAGCAACGTTAAATGTATCTGATAACTATAGTACGTGAAATACCTTTTTCTCCGGGTCGTTTTTTTCCCTTTCGTTGTCGCCGCCGCATTGAGTCTGATCGTCTAGTGGTTGCTGCATTCGATAGATGACCGTTTATCGTCTCATCGGGGCAGCTAGACAAATATAACATTTATCATATATAAGAGAGTAAGACGTTCGCTGAGAGTTTCAGATTTCATTTTAGAGATAAATAACTCACACACTAGAAAGAGACTAACAATCAAAATTAACTGGACTATGGACAAAAGAAATGGAAATAACGAACAGATATCTTAGGGTCAGATTTTCGCCGTCTGGCGATTTGAACTTCTTAAAAGTATTACAGCATTATTGGCGATCCGTGTTGCTTAAGGTTTCACGAACGACTCTCTGAAAATCTTTGCGTTTTCAACCTTTTTCAAGTATTACATCCTATTTATTAAACGTCCGCCTAGTTTAGGTTTTCACACGGAACTTATTCTGAAACCTTTGTTTTCTGTCAATTCGACATATGTGACGTCACTACTTTACTTTTCTCTCATATATCTTGGCTGTCTAACCTTTTTAGTTTCATACTTTGTGTTTTGATCTTACAGGTAATATCTATATATAATTCATCCTGGGAACCAGTCTGTTTTGAAGAGTTATCTTCACCACGGCCTGCACTGTTGGTCCGACTCAAACATACATACAAGCACATCTAATCACTGTGGACATAGGGTCATCGATAATGTAACACATTACATAATTAAGTATTACTGTACTTACAAAATAACTTATTTAAATAATTAGTTCAGTTATTGTGTTTGTCCAATACTACAAACCATACATTGAATGCTGTGTTTGTCCATAGAAATCACTATCCATATCTATTACGTTCTGTAAGAAGTTGAATTTTTACCTGCTCTAAGTTTTACAACTACTAGCGCGACACTTGGCTATTCAACAGTTGTATCCTTTATCTCTAGGAAATTGCATTTTATAGACGTCCGGTGCAAACACGGACCTAACATTATTAGTGTACCACTTTTTCTACATCTGAAACATACTTATTTAAGTACTCTGATTAATATAATTTCATAATATATCTGATTATGGGTGTCTCTAAAGCACTTGTAGGATATATATTTATATTTTTGTTTATATTATATATATATATATATATATTTAAATGCGTCTAGAGATTATATTCAAATGATAAAAAATCAAGTATTTTTAATTTATTTTTTCTTTAACTAATTATATTTATTCTGTATAATATGTTTAACTTACATGCAAAGCGATAAATAACTATTGTTGTAATTCTAATACTTGTATAATTGATAAAATAAACACATTCAGCTGTCAATATTTGACTTGCAAGTACAGGTTGTGTACAATAGATTTTACATATTTGTTGATTTGAAATAATATATATAAACATAAAAGAATATAAATAAATAACTACACAGTGTTATGTAACACGAATATAATAACATTGAGTGTGAACAAAAAGAAAGAAACGGTAAATTCACAGAAATACAAAGAAAAGTGTTACAGTATTTACAGCACTGGTATCCCTTTCTTTTCAACAACTGTTTAAAGTCTCTTATTGTTGATGTTAAATTTGTAGCAACTGATAAGTGTCAGCAATCTTTACTGCTTGCCAGCGTTCATACTTGTTGTCTAATTTGAATAAATGTATCTCTTAAGAATACTCCATAGCTTTTCAATTGGATTTAAGTTACAGCTATTGCGTGGCCAGTCAATGTACACATCCATTACAGCTCCCTTCTCTTGTAACCATGTTTTGGAGAACATTGAAATGTCGCTTGGTGCGTTGTCTTTCTTAAATATCAATGATTTACATGTAGCTGAAGGTCGATTATCCAAATACTCAAAGAAATCATGCGTTAGGAAATCACGGTAACTTTCAGAGTTCCTTTTTACCCCGTCCTCAACTTTAAAAACTTCCACATGCTTCCTGCCAAAAATATCAGCTCATATCATGACCCCGGCCTCACACTGTCGCCGTTTATCAAATTGTTTTGAATGAGGTTGTTTATAGACCCAACCCCGCGCCCATTCAATGGTGAACATAGACTTGTCTGTGTACCAGGTTTTCCTGAAATTAATTTTCATATAATTCTTAGCCCACTGAACTCGATTTTCCTTATGTTTCTTAGATTCCTTGATTTGATTCTTTACATCTTTCTTAATGATTTGCATCTTGTTTCTTTCTTGAAACGATAGAAGCTCCAGCGGCCCGAAATATGAATGAACTAATGAACGATTTCTCTTCCGATATGTACCAGATCTTTGTTTTATAGTCTTGAATTTAGCTTGAGACTTCTTTCTCGATTGAATTGCATTCTGACATACTTTTGTGATTGTTCGATGATCCAATTTTTAGATACTTTAAAATTCGAAGCAAAGATTGTTCTTTGCAAATGTCCATAATTATGTAGTTCTTTTACTCACTTGTTACTTCGTAATCTTTATTTTAGCACTTGCAAATTATTTCTAGACACTGACGAATTCAATAAGTTTATTTAATTTCTGTCTAGAATGAAAGATTAACACTTTTTTTACAGTTACAACAAATTTCATACTGAAAATATAAAAGTAAACAGTACAATATTAGATAAATGCTCAAATAGTATCTGCATACAATAATCTCTTGACGAACTTCATATAGGGTGTGCTAGACAAATTATGTTATGTTCTTTACTATCAGAACATTGTTAAGTATTTAATTGTGGTAAAGTGCAGCGGATACTTAGTTTGCACAGGGTATTCGAATAGAATGGCCTACATCATGAGTATTCGCGCCGGATTAAAAAAAGTCAGTGCTCCTTGGATGGCTATGGGATGGGAGCTGCAGAATTGCAACGGAAATGCGTATTCATTTATTTCATATGAATCAGATAATTTTATTGTTGGCACTGGTTTCCCCGATATCTTTACAGTTAGGATTCTTTCCAGAATAACATCGGTTACTTACAGATGGGACCATGTGAAGGTTGCACACATCCTAAGTGAAAGTGTTTCTGTGGAACGAACTGGATTCGAACTTGGAACGCCCAGTTTGTTAGTCTGTGTCGTTAACCACTTAGCCGCCATAACCTTTCAACGGAGATGTTGTAGCAGTGACAAGCCAGAGGACTTGTAACAGGCGGCCTGACTCTGTCCATACGACGGAATTCGTTAAGAAGCTGCAAGAATAGATGCGGCAAGATACAGGAAAGCAATGAAGACGTTAATGTGAGAAATGGACGTCGGAGTTGCAACTATAAAACAAAACTGAATGAGGATTTTTTTACTAATAGGTAACCTCTTGTGAAGGTCAGAAGGCGATTCGATGATAAGGCTTTAAGATTTGTAATGATGAATCATAGATGAACAAGAGTCGGACGATGAACAACACACTGAGAGGATTGGACACGATGTGTGGAATAGACATCATTAATTATTTAAGTATTTGTTGTCATTATACTTGTAGAGAACCGTGCTGTAGTCAAATAAGAAGCATTCCCGTGAACCTGTGTTACACACATAGGAAGTTGTGTAAAGTTTTCGTTGCTTTTTCAGTATACAGGGAGAAAAAGAAGGTTATTATAATGTCTACTGCTGGATATTCGGGTACAGATGTGTAGTAGTAGACATAATTACTGACTTCATCTGATCCATCGACCTCTATTGCATCGGCCTCACCACCACGGATATACATGAACTCCTAAATATAATGATAGACAACACATATTTTACATACAACCAAAACACATATAAACAAATAATAGGACTGCCTATGAGTTCCAGCCTCTCGGGACTGCTCGCCATTGCTTTAATGGATAAATTGGAACACCATGCCCTCAACTCCTGTCACTCCCCCATCTTATTCACACGATACGTGGACGACATTATTATCCTTTCCTCGTCCCAAGAAGAGGCTAAAATAATCTTCGACACATTCAACAACACTGACTCACACATAGAATTTACAATTACGTCTTTCCCCGCTTCTCGGTGTGGACCACTTCGAGAAGTATGGGACCGTGGAGAACTTCAACGCTGCCAGTGAGAACCGTCCAAGCCACTCGGCACGTCCCAAGAAGCGGACAGCCGAGCTGGTCGAAAGTGTGAGCGAGTCTCTCCAGGAGAGTCCGAAACGTTGTGTGCGTAAGCGAAGTCAGTCCCTCGGTATCTCCCGTGAGACTTGCAGGAGAGTGCTGGTGAACAATATAAGGGCTTACTCATACAGAATACAGACGCTGCAGACCCGTACAGCCTCAGACAAGAAGCAGAGGGGCGCTATGGTAGTCAAGATGCTCGATAAGACCGAGGAGACACCAGGTTTCCTTAACCTCTTTTGGACCTCAGATTAAGCCCACTTTCATCTTGACGGAAAGGCGAACTCAAAGACAAATATCTTGTGGGGGTCCTCCAGACCCAATGAAGTAGCCACCAAGCCCCTGTTCTCTCCTAATTGCACGGTGTGGGCTGCAATCTCGGTCAGAGGCATCATCGGACCAATCTTCATCGAAGAATCTGGCGTAGCAATGACAGTCACCAAGGAGTGGTATGTGGAGGTCCTCAAAACCTTAAAGAGTGAGCTCCAGACCCGCTACCCGTCGCTCATGAGCAAGTTCTGGTTCCAGCAAGACGGAGCAAGTTCTCACACCTCAAACCTGTCCTGAGATTGGCTGAAAGAGAACTTCGGAGGCCGAGTGATCAGTCTCAAGACTAATTTCGAGTGGCCACTCCATAGCCCGGACTTATACCCCCCAGATTATTTCCTTTGGGGCTATCTTAAGGACAGAATGTACGCAAGGAAACCCAGAACCATCACGGAAATCAAGGAAGCCATCAGGGAGGAGATGAGAGCCATTCCCAATTCAGTCTGTAAGAACGTCATGGACAACTTCGTTCTGCGCCTCAAGAAATGCATGGAGCTAGAAGGAGTCTATCTAGAACACATGCTGTAGAATGGAGAAAGAAAATCCAAATACCCTAGTGTTTTGATATGATGTTGTGAATATAATAAACTAGTTATGCCCCAAATTCATATGTAGTAGAGAACTGACGGCCTAAATCAAAATCAGATTTGAGACCCTCCAGCTCGTTAAGTCATGTCTAGAGATCTTTAATTCTAAAGTTCTTAATTTGGAGAACATATTTAAACTTGGAAAAAGTGGCTTGCTTCCACATTCATTTTCAAGACAAGTCACATTATCTTTCATAGTCTTTAGCTCTTCTAAGATATATTGTGTTGGAGCTTTAACGATTCAAGCTCTTGAACTATTGGTTCACTCTCCTAAACCTTAAACTGGTTTCCCAAAGAATTTGACTTGATTTCTTTCAGTTTTCTGTTAGCTATTTTCAGCGTGAAATTTCTGTGCGCATGTGTTTTAATTTCTGCAGACAATTTATTTTTAGTTCATTTCATACGATTTTTAATGGTTTAAACAAATTCCTTCTGTCGTTCATCTGACTCAATCGTCAGATGTTTTATTTTCTAGCAAATTCTGTTGGTTGTTAACCCCCATAGGTTGAACTGTTGCATCAAGTCTGTTTCGAATATATTGTTGGTATGCTTAATACGAACATTTGGGTTGTTCCATGTAAAGTAACGTTGGTAATAATTCAACCCTATAATTGATTTTTTCACCAGTCACCGTCCTGGCTCTTTTGGTTGGTTCATCCAACTTATTTAATGTATGGACGTCTGAAACAGAAAATATTGTAATTTTTACCGTTTTATTCAGGAATGTTACTTGTACATATTTTCTTATAATTCTGCCATCAGATTCGTTAGTATTTTATGGATTTAACTCCAGTTTTACCAACTCTATTCTTTCTGCAATGTGCATTGTTGTGTCTGACTTTATTACAAGTTAGACAGGTTTTAAAACAGGCTGAGGAATCAATAGCCCAATAGAGAGATCCACAACGGAAACAGGAGATCAGCGGTAATTTATCCTGTGTTTTATTAGGCTGACTTGTTTTTGTAGGAGCGTTAAAATAATCCCTCTTTTTATTTTGAATAGTTTTGGAAGGAGAGTTGAAATATGATTTCTGACGTATCTATCTTATGTGCGCAATTCACAACTATTCAATGACTTCAAAATTATGTTTAACACTTAAATCTCTAGCAGTCTTCAGTTAATTTCTGTAATGTTAGGGCTAAATAATTCTGTAAAATAGTTAACCGCTTCAGAAATAGTCAAATCGCTAGTTTTTCAGGGTAAAATATTGTCCACGAATTTTGTATATCCAGAGCAATAGACGAACTTTTTTTTTAAAGTTTTGCCAATTTTCACAATCTATTTTCTTCAGACTGTGATACCTTCTGAAATATGAAGAAAATGTTTTATGCTCGTCCGGGGAATAAGTGAAATTGTCACTTGCACTCTGAGTGGCATTCTGAGAAAAAGCATTTTCGTTCTCAATATTTTGACCCCTATTCGTTATTGTTTTTAATAAGTCTTCGATTTTAAAAATGTTGTTCCAGAAGTCTTTGTTCGGTTTCTTGTTGTTTCTCTTTGACTTTTTCATTTTGTTCCAGATGTCTTTCATCGGATTTTTGTTGTTGTGCCAGTAGTTGTTGATTTTGTACTAGTAGATGCTTTTGAAATCTTTCTTTAGTTTTATGTTGCTGTTCTCGCTGTCTTTTTTCCGCTTTTTGTTGCTGTTGCATTTGAAATTTAACGAGTTCTGTAATGATTGATTTGAAATCTTCCATGTTTTTAATATGTCTTTATAGAATACGACTTGTACAAGTTCTTTCTTTTATATTACGCTGCTAACGTAATCTTAGTTGTAGAAAGAGAAAGAAAGTATAAATCATTTTTGTCGACAAAAATTCACTTTTGTTAGTACGTTTATCACATGAAAGTAGATTTTACAGTCAACAGAAGAAATAAGGTTTTCTTTTTTTTCTTTCAGCGGTGGGACTATTTTTCTTTTGGAGAGAAAATAAAATATAATGTATTCCATTCTTGTTTAAATTAACTGCCGGACTTGCAATAAATCAATGACTGACCTTCTTTCGTTGAAAGTAAATAAGTTAGAATCTACGTAATAAAAATAAAGTCTGATTAAAAAACTCAAACTTACGAGATTTATTTCTTTTTTGCTCCGCCAGTAAAGTCTTAGAACTACGAGGTTGTCGACTAAATTTGCCGTTGATTAATCCGCGTGTGCCCTTTTTAAGGATCTCAAAAAGACTCTTGATATACCTCGCCGCCAGTTGTTGTGGCGGTGTGAGTTCGAAATCCCACGTCGCCAGTTTTTGTAGTCCTGCAAGGGTCCGGAAAAGATACACACCAACTCGGAGTTTAGAGAAACATGTGGATTGAAAAAATATGATAAAAAGATAACAAGAATGTAGGAACGTCTGTCTTGATTGCCAGTATTGGACTTGTGTATTTACAACTCTGAGAGGCACGTGATCCCAACACTTATGCTTAGCGGAAAAGTCTAGGTCGTCTGGGAGGTAAGATACCATAACAATATATATATATATATATATATATATATATATATATATATATATAGAGAGAGAGAGAGAGAGAGAGAGAAAGAGTAAAAAGAAAGAGAAAAATATCTTTTTTATATGATTTTTTTAATTTTTTAATTTATTTATATTTCAAATATATATTTATATTGTAAAATTAAGATTATATTACAAATGTGTATTCATTTAAAATTTATATAACTGATATTTGTTTGTGTTGTGAGTTTTCATGTTTGTAATTCTATTTGCTATATCTCTCATGGACAAGTTGTCTCATTATCTCTCATATTATAATACGCGTTGTACCTCTGTTTCAAAATCTATCTACTTATAAATGACCCCATAAGTAGATAGAGAGGGGGAGAGAAAGAAAGAGAGAGTCAACAGATGACGATTAGAACGGAAGTGACGCCGCCGTTACTGACATAGCGTTGCCACCACAGACGATAGCCAGGGAGATGCGTTGAAACAACCAGGCTGACTCACAAGACTGTTAAATTTTTTCAGGACATTGGACGGAGGATTTCAACGTCTAGACACGAGCCCCGGGAGTCAGCCTGGTTGTTCCAACGCATCTCCCTGGCTATCGTTCGTGGCAACGCTATGTCAGTAACGGCGGCGTCACTTCCGTTCTAATCGTCATCTGTTGACTCTCTTTTTCTTTCTCTCCCCTATCTATCTACCTATGTATGTATATGTCTCTTTGCTTCTCTTTCTCTCAGTAGATCAATTGTATCTCTTGTATTAATATGACAAAGTCGTTTTCATTTCGTCTATTTTCCTCAAAATTTGGATAAAATTGATTGTTTGTATTAATTGTATTTCTTGTCCTGAAATAAAATTCTAATTTATTTTTAAAAATTTTCAGAATCGAATTAAAAATCAATGTTTCAATCGCTGGCCGCCATATTGGTTTTCCATGCACCAAAATTATGTTTACGGCGGAAAACGTTTCTTTCATACAAAAACTTGTTTAAAACGATTTAAAAAGGTTAAAGCGAAAATATATAGGTCGATATTTAAGAACGCTGATATCACAATAGAAAATAAAGCCCAATGAATATTAAATGGCATTATTAAGTAAAAAAAAAAAAAGAATATGGTATATTAATTATACAATTTCTATGAACTATTCCAAAACCATAACTATGAAACTTAGTGATATATATATATTACTACGCTAGTAACGTCCGTCTATCTACTTTTCCCGTTACGCTCTTTATATATGAAACAACTCAAACTGCTAATGAACTGCTCGAGAGTTTTATAAGGTAAACAATTTTGGACATTAAAAAAAGAAACCCGTATGAAAGGTTTATGAGATTTTTGGAGTAATTCGATATCACTTGATGGTGATATTTATTTTTTTACTTTGGGAAGGGGTTATAAGTCACGTGATTTGAAAGTAAACTAATTTAGGTGACACCGTTTCGGAGAATATATTTCAATTAGCCCGTGAAATCTTTCACGTATTAAACTAGTGCATATAAATATGTACGTAATTTCTATTCTCTCTCACACACACACACTCTGTATGTATGTATGCATGTATATATATATATATATATATATATTTATATATATATATAGAGAGAGAGAGAGATAGATAGATAGATAGATAGATAGATAGATAGATATTTTAAAGAAGGAAAGATGAGGATAAAAAAATGCATAAAATTACATAACATTGCAAAAAATTAATACAAATGTTATTACATCGAAAGTTCAGATGCAAGGAGTTACACTAATCATTAAACCATGGTTTTTCAAAGATAAACTCCTCTCGTCAGAGGATAAAATTAGGTAATGTGGTATTTATCTTCTATATAAAATTGAATTATTGTGTGTCTGTGTTTGTGTGTGTGGCCTGTAGAAAACAATGTTAGAGATATAGATACAATATAAAAGAGTAAGTTGATGGGCGTATTCCCGAATCTATAAACCCACGCCTCAGGGGTCCATGGGGCAGATTTCATCGGGGATGGGGTCCTTTTCAGTTATTTTTCAATGTTAATTAGTACTAATTTGGAAATTATCTAATGTATTTGTTGTAATAACATTATAAAAGTGCTGACTCACTCAACATGTCCCATAATACCTTGCCGGATGTACCCGGCCTTGCCCTAAAGTCTGTCCGGTTGTATCAGGTGATCCAATAACTTCTGTCCGGATGCATCAATAACATCATAGGAAGGCTACGTTAAGAGTGTGTAGTGAAACAAGGGTTGCTCGATCACGTCCGCACCTGACAACCGGTGAGAGTGATTTCAGTAGTGCTCAGGAGGCCTTTTTGATTTTCTAAATAATCAGCGTTGTCCGGGAGAACAGTGTTCAATGTCCTAGATAGATCTACTGCATTGATAGGTTTGGATAATATTTCAACAGCAGTTTTTTTTTAACTTACAATATTTCCGGGTTGGGGGAGAGTGAAAAACGAGTACGGGGGGGTGGGGACTGGAGAGATTCAAGATATTAATAAGTTTAAGCAAATAATCCTTTGACTTTGATGACTAGATTCGATATTAAAAAAAACATGAAAGGAGTTGACATGACGAAAATAAAATAGGAAAAAAAACAGATGTATGTCATGAAATAAAACGTCGTAAGTATCAAGAAACCAGCAACCCACGAAGAACCTCCGCGAAACGATTACCCAAATGATGTCAACGACTCTGGTAGTAATTATATAATTAGGTTTGATTTGATATTGGATAGCCCAAAAGAAAACAAGGTTAAGCCTATTCAAAACAATTAAGAATATTGTTTCTTTTTAAATTATTACATGGTGGTATTCTGTTACAAATTGACTTGGTGTGTGGCGTAAAATTTATTCCGATTACTCAGAAGTTATAATTGTTACATAATCAAGGTTTCTTAAGAAATTGGCCTGCTGTTTATTTTTGTAGCGGAAAGCCTCGTTTTCGGACAGGGCATAATTTTACGATTGCCGTAATGTTGTAAAAGACGAAGATGCTGTGGGTATCGATAATATGTTAGTTCCCTATTTTGGCTCATGCAAGGCCGAAACAATAAAAATGAAGTCACAAGCGTTTATTTGCTAATCTGCAACTAGTTGTTTCTACTCGGCGTTGCCCAATTATGTATTTACTTGCAATTTGGTTTGTTTTTCGCTTTTTCAAACTATCTCGGTTATTTTCTTCCAAAATATTTTTCCGATTAAATAGAAGTAACTCTGTATGCACGAATACAGGATATCATGAATGTTGTTGTTATTTGAAAATAGGTCCATGCCGGTAAAATGATTTTCTAGAACGAATTAAATTGAATTACAAGTTATTCTTCTTCACAATATGTTGAGACGATAAAGAAAACTGACGAACCGACGGACATGTGAATGATGAAGAGATTAACTTTATATTATATACTATATAATAATTTGCAGGGAAATGGAAAGTATGTGCTGTATTATTTCGCTATCAGTTTCAGATTTTCTACCAAATATGCGCAGTTTTCTCTCTAATCTCTGAAAATCCTCTATTTTATAAAATGTCTGTCAAAATGATGTTGTAAAATTGAGTTACGTCGACACTTCAATGTTGGAAATCAAAACAGATTGCCAGTTAGTATGATGCAACTTTATCATGCAATTATCCATTCATATAAAGTGACGTCTATATATTTGTTTATATATTTGTATGCACAAGATTCACTCTTAAACTAATTAACGTATCATTATTAATTTGGGAACAGAGATGGTGCCGTAAGGGATTATAATATGGTCTATATGTAATGTAATTCAATTTAGTCTAATGAAAACTGGGCAAACAGATGCTTCCGACTTTTGTAACATTTCGACAATAAGTATTAATACATATTCCCAAATTTAAGTTTTTTATGGTGTTTTAAAGGTTTTAGGGGGTACTGGACACAATTTCCCATTTCAAAATTCAAACATTTCAAATTAGCATTAAAATTGATCCATTATAATTAGACACATATTCAGAACGATTTCCTGATTTTCCATTTCTTCAGAATGCCTCTTAAGCCTTGAAATATAAACATTTTTCTAGAATCAAAATAATGCAATGGATTTTGATTCAAATTGGAATAAGGATTCTCGAAATAATGTTTCATAGCAGTATATCCTGATTTTAATCTTTGTAAGTTAACATAAAAGTGGTGCAAACCTTTTCTGTTTGGGGATATGACTACGTGATCAATGTGCATGTTTACAGCAGTGAGATTTAGGTTAGAAACGGAGCAAGACAAGCGTTAAAATGTAAGGTCACAATAGTAGCCGCGAGTAAACTAATCTCTCCCCCTCTCTCTCTCTCTATCTCTCTCTTTCGTTCTCCACGAAGCTTATGCCTAAGGTATAACAATAATCTGTATTTTGGGTATGAATATCTTCGATGTATTCAATTTGAGAACCAATCATCTTGCTACAAGACGACAGCTCTGGAAAACTCGCCACCAGACGCCCAGTAGCACAGAACCAACGACCATCCATAAAATTCTTCATCTATCTATTCTTTCATCTCTCGACACTATTTCAAGTATGTCTCCAAATCAATCTATATACAAGGGAGGCGGTATACAATAAGCGTTGCAAATACTAATTCAATAGCATTAGTTTGAGATTGTGAACTTTTCAAAGGTTCAACGTGGTTCACAATTATTTTCACCCTTCATGGGCCGTGTATCTTTGCATAATATATTTACATATAATTTATTTTACAAAGAAACAACTAAAGAAACGTGCATATAAAAGTGTTTTTTTTAGGCGAAAGTCAATCTGTTGTATTCGTAAAACATGCCACAATCTAATACCTTCAAGTATGAAAGGTTTGACCTATTATACAAGGCTTATTTGTATAGATCTGAAGTTACAACATCCTCTATTTGTTTATTGTGTAATTCGTTACACGGCCCTAGAAGATAATAACCATTACCAAATAGGGCCTCTTACTGGTGTAGCTTCAGACCCTATGAGACCTAGATCCGGGCCTGGAAAACAGCACCTGCAAAAAAACGCCGAGTCCACGAGCACTTAGTAAGAGACGAATCAAAAACACTCTTCAATACTCTTTTATACAAACAGGCTCGTTTTTCATGATCTCTTCCGCACTTGCCCAAACTTGCCGGCTTGACACGCATATACAAGCCACGAAACGCCCCGACGTGTATTGGTGCGCCAGCATGAGCGCAAACACGTAGACATAAGTATCGGTCGGAGCACTCAGCTTTATAAACAGACTGTTCCCCATCTGCTTGTGTTTACATGGGACGTCGAGGCATTTTTGTGAATCCCAACAATGCAGTGCTTGCCTCGCAAGGCGTAAAACAAGTTAACACTTATTTACATTAAAAAGAAGACGAAGAAAGATAAAAAAAATATCCGTTTCCTCTTGCGTGATTTAATATTGAACGAGTTTGCTTTGTTAAAAACCATGCTAAAATGTAACGAGTTCGGTTCTAACTCAGTGCCTACACATGTAAAATTTATTTGATTTGTTTGTATACTCTATCGTTTTGTTTACGTGATTTCTTCCTACAATGCGTCGGTCTGTGACTGCACATTAAGCAGTCCAGGCGGAATTACTCAGGTTGCTGGATATTTTCTCTTTTTTTAAAATTCTGTCATGGTTCCTGATATTGTTGGGAAAATCCTGTATAAGTTATTACTCTGAGAGGATTGGAATCAAATGAATGGGATGAGCAGAAGATTACTTACGAGGAATTTATTTTTCAAGGAAACGGCTAAACAAGTATTAGTTTACATTAGACTTGAAGACGACGGCGACCATGTTGTAGTCGGTTGGGAAGCAGCCTAGTGTAATTTTGTTCCACAGATGGGATGTTCTATAGACATAAAATAACATTCCAATCAAGTTTCAGAAATAAAAGTTCATATATGGCTTTTTTAAGCACGTTTCGCAACTAAATGCATTATTACAATATCAATAAAAGGTAAAACAGGAAATGAAAACGATCAGTTCTTCCATAGGGTTGCGTCTAAAACTCAACTAAAATCATCAAAAACACATGTAGCTAGCAACAAACAGACAGATGGAAAGTGGCCACAAATATTTTTCAAACAGATTAGTTGTATGAGACAATCAAATATTAAAATGTTGTTGAATTCAATATCGCTGCTTCTGTTTTATTTAATAAACAAGTCATTAAGTTGCAGTCCTATGTCTTGAATTATTTTTAGTTTAATCAAAGTCATCCTAAAATTATCTATCCCTGATAAGAAAAATAAATAATAAAAAGTATATGTTAAAATGCTTTTAAATGTCCTTCATTGAACCGTAGAGACTACGAAACAAGTATCTTATTGTTTTTCTATTAATTTCTCAAATGCTTACGTCACATATCTATTAACATAGAAGTATATGTAGAAATTACACACACACACATATATATAGGTAATATTATAGATTTAGCTTTTGCAAGAAGGGAAGGTAAATACATAGACTTTGCAAAATCTAAAGCCTTTTGGTGTAAAACTAAAAATGTTAAGACGAGTGTTTCCAAAACTTTTCTGAAAACGCTTATAAGTCACCTTATAAAAGAGAGTTATTTCAAATAGGAAATAAAGTACTACTCCAAACAATAGGTATTCCAATGGGTTTGGATCCTTCACCATTTTGGGCAAATCTATATTTACATAGACTTGAATATATATATATATGTCATCATTAATTAAAAATGATATATCTAGAGCGTATAGTTATCATGGATGTAGGCGATATATTGACGACCTTGTATGCATTGATGATAACGAAGAGTTTGCTAATACTAAACATTTAATATATCCTAAAGAGTTAAAATTAAACTGTGAACATACGGGAACACAAGCTACATTTCTTGATTTGGATTTAAAAATTGAAGATAAAATATTTATCTATAAATTGTTGATAAAACAATTCATTCCCTTTTCGTACCGTGCGGATGCCACATAAAAATAGTACCTGCCCTGTGTATATTTTTACGGGAGTATTATGTCCGAATTTCTGAGGAATGCTCGTGTTACCTTAACATTAGTAGATTTTATACCCCCAATTTCTGACGTAATTATAAGAATGATTAAACAAGGTGGCGATCATAATAACATATTTAGACAATTAAATAAGGCAATTGCTCGCCATCCTGACACTTTTAAGTCATATCAAATTAATCAAAATAAATTGATAGAGAGAATCCATATCTATCTAAATAAAAATAATGTAGAATATGTATAAACGTATATATATATATATATATATATAACACATATACTAATTATATTAAGGAAGAAAAAAAATACATGTATATATATATATATATATATATATATATATATATATATATATATATATATATATATATATATATATATTTTGATTTTATTCCATTAGTTGCGACAAAATCGGTTTTGTTTCATTGGTGCGAATAGCTACCAACTCATCGGGCCGGCGAAAGGAATTCAAATGGCATAAAATTTTAAGTTCACTTTAACGGGAGATTGAAAATTGAGAATACATTGGAGGGGGAGGGGGATAGAGTTGGGGCTTTGTCTATAACGGCGACATGGGACATGAGAGGGGAGGGGGGAGGACCCCAACAAGTCGTGTTTCAAATTATTACGTGGGAGGTTTTGCACGTGTCAGTGCTGTGACGATCTCAATCTCGGCCGGGGTGGGAGGAGGGAGATGGGGCGACGACCAGAGTGAGTTAAATTTAAAATGAGAATAAAATTATGATTACAACCGTCATTTTTATTTTATTTTAATTCTAATAAGTAATTATCATGTGGATAAAAATGTTTGATAATTTTAATTTAGGGTATTAATTGCTACTTTTGCATTTTATTTATTTTATTTTAATGTTTTGTTTATTATTTGTAGTGAGTTTTGTTGTGATTATATATATATATATATTTTTTTTTTTTAAATTGTGATTATATTATACCGAGATCAATACTAGTGGAATCATTTTATAAGAGAAGTTTTCTGGTGTTACCAGTCTTATCATTAACAAAACCGATTATGACAATGGTAACCTCTGCCAATCATACCTACGATAGTCGCAGTGATAACAGCCTTATGTAAAAGCCTTAATAAAAATAAAAATAAAAATAAAAATAAAAATAAAAATAAAAATAAAAATAAAAATAAAGATAAATAAACAACAAAACTCACTACAAATAATAAACAAAACATTAAAATAAAATAAATAAAATGCAAAAGTAGCAATTAATACCCTAAATTAAAATTATCAAACATTTTTATCCACATGATAATTACTTATTAGAATTAAAATAAAATAAAAATGACGGTTGTAATCATAATTTTATTCTCATTTTAAATTTAACTCACTCTGGCCGTCGCCCCATCTCCCTCCTCCCATCCCGGCCGAGATTGAGATCGTCACAGCACTGACACGTGCAAAACCTCCCACGTAATAATTTGAAACACGACTTGTTGGGGTCCTCCCCCCTCCCCTCTCATGTCCCATGTCGCCGTTATAGACAAAGCCCCAACTCTATCCCCCTCCCCCTCCAATGTATTCTCAATTTTCAATCTCCCGTTAAAGTGAACTTAAAATTTTATGCCATTTGAATTCCTTTCGCCGGCCCGATGAGTTGGTAGCTATTCGCACCAATGAAACAAAACCGATTTTGTCGCAACTAATGGAATAAAATCAAAAAATATACACTTTGCTCTGAATTTTCATTGAGCACTCTCATAAACCCGGTTTCAACTTCCTTCGGATTCATACCCCCTGGATATTTGTAACAAGTTAATTATATATATATATATATATATATATATATATATATATATATATATATATATTTATATTTTTACATAAAACTATGAATCACCTAAAAAGTTGTGTAATGGATTCGTCCGAACACTTTAAAATAAAATAAATTTTTTTTAATTAACGTATATAATTTATTGACACAGACGAGCAGCGCAGGTTAGGAGGACATTTTTTTTTTAATACCTAATATAAGTTAGCAAAACGTCTATCTGGAACAAAACTTAGATCTTATACACGGAACGTTTATGTTCTTGCCTTTTAAAGGAAGTGGGGTCTGATCAACTCTGCTGGGAAGCCATGAAATAAAATACTGTTTTTTTTTTAAATTCCCGAAACAGTTTTTCATGGTAAACAACTGATCATCCCTTAAATAATGTTAAGACTAGCGTAAATTCTTCGAAGCAAACTGATATAGTAACTGCTAAAAGTAAATTGACTTATAAAAGTGATTTTCAACCGAATGACTTAGGACTAAATGTGTTTTTTTTTTAAATTTTATACAGTTTTAATGGTTAGGAAACTTCCAAGACTATATATATATATATATATATATATATATATATATATATATATATATATATATATATATGTGTGTGTGTGTGTGTGTGTGTGTGTCGTAGTTTCTACGCATGCTACTATGTTAATAGATACGTGGCGCAAGCATTTCAGAAATTAAAAGAAAAAACAATCAGATACTTGTTTTGTAGTCTCTACGGTTACATCTAGGGCATTTAAAAGCATTTTAATATATACTTTTTCTTATTCATTTTTTCTTATTAGGGATATAAATTTTAGGATGACTTTCTTCTTCAATAAAGGTTCGCAATGCGAAATCCGGTTAAAACTCTAACCGTCCGTATAAAACACGTACTCGTGATAAAGAAATGAATAGCCCCATTTAAATACGCTGTAATTTCACCCACTGTAATCTTTGGAGTCCGGCTTGCGAATCACGCTACGCATACCCACACTAAAACTATGTACTTGTTGCTTAGATTTGAAATAAATTGCGTGTTGTATGAGTCCCGTTACTTTTTTAGACACATCTGGTATAATTTAACAGACTTTCTTTGACAATCGTCGTCTAACCTTCTATAAGAAACTATTTTATACGTTTCATATGTTTTTATAGATTTGTTTATCTCGTTCTGAACATTCTGATATTGTCATTTTATTAAAGTCACGTTTGACAGATTGTTTGTGACATTTCCCTGCTTTTCGATCTGTTATCCAAACTCACTCATGCCATAGGAAGGTTTAATTGGCTGCACTAAGGCATCTAGTTCAAGACTACAATCTGTATTTGGTTGGTTTAACATTAAAAATGTTTATACATACGTTAATGTATTAAAATATTTATCACAGGAGAATCAACCTGCTGATTATTTAAATACTGTCAACCAATCCCTTTAACAACGAGGGTGTTTTCATAAGTACAGGTTTAGAAAAGAAGTCAATTTTTAAAAAATGCACTACTCTGTCATAAACATATGGATATTAGTTTGATCAAATTTAGAATACGCGATCTGAACATTAAAAGCCAACTCTTTAATTTCATAATTAAAACACGGATAATAAACTATGAAAGACATAATCTCGATACATACATTTATGCATTAATATATTATGTTATTTATATTTTTAGTTTTACTATACCTATAATTGAAAGTATTCAAATTATTTTTACGGAAGAGCATTGCCTCGAAGCTAAGTGGAAATACTTATTTCTTTCATCAGAGTGCTCCACCTATAGGGGAGCATGTATATATATATAAAATATACTAATCGACGAATACGTGTTTCGTCGTCTCTGCTAATCATCTGTGTTGCTAGGCTAAGCAAGTTTTGTTATTCTGGTTTTGTTGGAAGAGAGCCGCACAGCCGTTACTAGGCCACGATTTCGTATCTCGCTACGTTTAGCATCAGTGATGCGTCGTAGAGATGACAAAACACGTGTCTGTGGACACGTATATATAGAAGGGGAGAGGACGAAAGACCAGGAAATAGTTTCGAACCTCGGCGTCGATGCTTCTAGCCACAATGATGAGTCATAAAACGACAAAATAGCTGCCAATAAAATAATATATATATATATGTATATATAGATATATATATATATATATATATATATATATATATATATATATATATATATATATATATATATTATACGTGGAGAGAGTGTACCTTTCCTCGTATGAGCTACCGTGTAGCCATGCCCGGGGGCATCTATGTTATTTTGAATATGATGTCAGGGTTGATTTGTAGGGTGATGTATACTCACGTTCTAACAAATCTCTGTACAGAGAGACCGAAGAAACTCGAGGATGGTGTCTAGTAGGCATTCAAGTGTGTATATGTGTGTGTGTATATATGTGTATGTGTGTATGTGTGTGTCAGTAAGCGTTAAACGTATGACTAACATGTGAACTGCTGTTTAATTACGCTGTATATCACACAGTGACAGAACATAATTATAAATAGATAAATGACCAACAGAACTCTTTCTTGAATGAATGGCTAAATCCGGCTTTAGTACTTTATTTCGTCTTTTCTTTCTTTTAGTAGACTAAGGTTAAACCCATCTATCATTTTTTTACCGTTTCATGCGAATCTGCTCCCGCAACCTTGTTGGGTGTCTACCGACATAGGATACAACCTGCAAAAAAACGCAACTTGTATGAAAATTGAAAATATCTTTCACCAGCTCCTGCATTTGTTTTTCCGGTCTTTCTGTTCTTTTTAAGAATGGGTTTCTCACGGAATATTCCACATAAAATTTGTCAACATCGCCTAGAGAAATAGATGCAAATATTACGGCGAAACTCGAAGACGACACACTAAACCTATAATCACGGTTTGTGGGATTAGAAATATATAGTGAATCAAGGATAGCGCAATCTCCAACCGCACATACGGCACTATAAGTCATGTGGCAAGGAGAAATCAAGCACAATTTGAAACGATATATTAATAATCAGTGAAGAAATAGTGTTGTTTCGGAGTTTTCCTTCTCCTAGACCACAAAAGCTGAAGGATATAGTCTACTTTATTATTTCCCTGATAGCTAGTGGGCAATAAATACAGTCAAACATTTTAAAGAAATTTAGGCACATGGTATTCACAAACGGTCATTCATCTATATACTAACCGGGAGGAATGTATTTTAACTTCGATTATCCGACAAGAAGCGCCAATGTTTAAACGTGATATAGCCGTAAACTTACCATTTGTATGTAAAAAAGAAATAAACTACACGAACGCAGGCATGAACACAAATATCCCTTAATATTAAGAAAACGGAAGTGTTAAAGTTGACAGTGATATAGGACAAAGCGAAGAGAGTAACAACCATAGTTGAAGGCAGTGTCCCTAATGATGTTGGTTTAAACAAGGCCAGAGACTGGGAAGATAAATAAATACCAAGCTCTTATGTACGGCATGAAAAAAAATGGAATCTTAGGAAGATAATCATCATCCCAGTAATCATATGAACTATCGAGCTCATCAAAAAGAATTTCAAAAACTACCTGGCGTACATACCCGGTAAAGCAAGTACAAGAGAGATCCCAACAACTGCGCTTAAGGTTAAAATTCAAAGAATTATCTATCGGTTGGAATCTTTGAAAACAAAAAACGGGTAAATATCTGGCATCCGGTAAAAACAAAATGATGAGAAAATTGAAAAATAAATGGTAACCCCACAAAAATACGATTTGACACTTAAGCGTGACAGACAAGCTGATGGGCAGATAGAAGAGCCATATGCGTCCTTAGATTGTGTACTGCTGTCATATCTGGGGAGGTGCCGCTCGGAGCACTTTTTGTTACCTTGACAAACAACAAAACCGATTTTGCAATCTAGTGGAGGATGATCCCTTTTCTTCTCTACAGTTTCTTTTTCAGGCTGAAAAGATGATGCTAGACTCTCTCTATTGTATCGCTATGTTTATGATAGATGGTTGACTGAGCTTCAACCCATGGGGGCCCACCTGCTGTAAAGCATTCACAGCAAACACTCACCTAGTTAAAATCAGAGTAAAGAACTTTCCTTTCTCTCTCTCTATCTCTCTCTCTCTATCTCTATCTCTTTCTCTCTATCTACCTATCTATATATCTATATCTCTATCTATCTATCTCTATCTCTTTATCTATCTTTATCTCTTTCTCTCTCTCTCTCTCTTTCTCTCTCTCTTTCTCTCTCTCTTTCTCTCTCTCTATCTCTTTTTCTCTCTAGCTCTTTCTCTCTCTATCTCTTTCTCTCTATATATCTCTTTCTCTCTCTCTCTCTGTCTCTCTGTCTGTCTCTCTCTATCTCTATCTCTCTCTCTAGCTATCTACCTCTATATCTCTCTCTTTCATTGTACCGAAATCCAAACGGAACTTCAATGATTAAAGTTTCTTTTCCTTGAACATTCAATTTGTGGAACACAATCCCAGGAGACTGCTTTCCAACAAACAATAATATGGGTGTTTCAAGTCTAATGTTGAGCCGTCCTCTTTGATAATCAATTACTTTTATGTAATTTTCTCCCCATTAAACTCACTATTTCCAATAGTATCGAAGTGACGATCATCATTCAATTGACAATCTATTGAACCCTTATATTGGAGTAACCCCCGGACCTTTATAAGCGGAGACTAATAAGTAAAACAAATGGGTGGGCGCATTTGAAATGCTATTACAAATAAAGCTTAAGTATGTTTTCTATTTTTTTTAGATTAGTTTCACAATGTATTATTTCTGTGTTATTAACTAAAATTAAGTTAATTTTAATTACTCTAATTAGTCGTAATTTGCGATTACCTAACTAAGTGGTGTATATGTAGTAAGTGTCTATTCATCACTTTCATCCTATCGTACTCTATGCTGTTTGAATCAACGCTCTTAGGGTATCTATCACTTTCGCTTCCGTCTCTCTCTCTCTCTCTCTCTCTCTATATATATATATATATATATATATATATATATATATATATAGTCATCCACATACAGTGTTTCGCTGTATCACAGCTCTTCAGTGCGGCTAGTTAGTGCCTCAAGCCGGGATTGGAACTCAACCGTCGAGCTTACAGTCGGCACTCCTACCCCTGCGCTATCATACGACACTGATTAAATGTAAGTAATATCTCAATGTAAACATTGTCAAGTGCCAAATTAGTTAACGTAATAAGCTATGCCTTTAAGCTAATGGCAGTTGGCTATATCCTTACAAATAAGCTCTGTGTATATATATATATATATATATATATATATATATATATATATATATATAAATATGTTTATTAATAGTTTAAAGTAATAAAGAAAAGAAAAAGTACATAAAATAGTCCATTATAAACAAAAGGGAATATCACAATAAACAGTAATATTATTTAATCACTAACCATAGAGATAAACAGAGAGAGAGAGGGTGTATTATAACGAGCAGAGGACGCTTATTTTGGAGTGTGTCTTTATATTTTAAAATTTTAATTGGTTTTCACTTTTCCTGATTAAACAATCTACCGCGACCTTCATGTATGACCCAACGGATCACATTATTTCTAATATTTCTACAAGATAAACCCCTCCTTCAAGAAACATGTCTGTCGTGACTGATATAGTTTTGATTCGAGTACTTAACATCATTTTGGCATTGTGTAAAACTTCCTCATGCCTGGTGAATATCTACGGGCAATAGCTGAAGTCATATATATATATATATATATATATATATATATATATATATATATATATATATATATATATGTATAGTAGCCTGACGATTCCCTCTGGGGATGGAACGTGGACGCCTTTGTGTAGCTTAATTGCCATAAATATAATTCTATGACTTACTACCTAGCTCTACTCATGTATCGAGCACTGTTGAAGTAAATACTGAAGGTAGATACATAAAAAATGATATCCCGTCATAACATTTTATGTGGATACATGAAATAATATATATATATATATACAGGGTGCGTCAGGTATATGAGAACATATTTTCCATTTTATTAAATGATAAAAAAAATCAAACAAAAATAGTCTTAATCAAAAACAATTATATAAACATGTAAGCTAAGGTATTGTTTAATAATTTCATTCAATAGAATTCCCCTCTACTTCAATGACAGCTTCGATTCGAGACCTAAACCGACTGCAAGCGCGCTTGAGATGGTCCTCATCTATGTTGTCCATCACTCTGACAATGGATGCTTTTAGAGAATCTTTAGTGTTGTGGGGGTGTTTATTAACATATCTCTCCACGACGCCCCACACATAATAATCCAATGGATTCAGGTCTGGAGAGTTTGGAGGCCACAAGTTTGGAGTGATGTGATCATAAAAATGATCCGCCAACCATTCCTGAGTATTTTGAGCCTTATGTGCTGGTGCAGAGTCTTGTTGAAAGATGTAGGGCCTTCCATTTGTTACTCTATCGATCCAGGGCTTAACAACAGTATCTAAGACTTCAATGTAAGCAGCAGAAGTGACTCTTAGTCCTTGCCGAAAGAAGTGTGGTGGCATCACATGTCCTTCGTTGCTAACAACCCCCAAAACCATAACAGTTGCAGGAAATGTTGTATGCATGACTGTTGGAACTTCGGAAGGGTCATTACACAGCCATCTGCCATTCCTTCTGTTTACCTTTTGATCTTGATCAAAGTTTTTCTCATCTGAGAAAAACCAAAGCATGCCTTGCTCAACAGGATGTTTCAGTTTGTTTAACAGCCTCTTGGACCTTATCAAACGATTCTCTTTGGTGGTCTCGGACATAAACTGGCCTCTCCTCATCACATAAGACTTGTAACGAAGATTTTCATGAACAGTCCTTCGAATTGTGGCTTCTGAAACATTCAGGTCTTTTGCGATGGACCTCATTGACTTTTGGGGGCTCTCATCAATAATATTCTGAACTTGATGAATAAATTCAGGTGTTCTAATCGTGTCTGACCGTTGGTCGTGCTTTTTACGTTTAGCAACCTGCTTACAATCATCATCATTTTCTTCTAACTCCCTACGAACTTTATAAACAAAAGAACGGGCGACTTTAAGAAATTGTGCGATTTGTAAATCGCTATGATCTGCCTTTATTGCGACAATTACAGCCTGTCTTTTCATTTGTTCCGTTACATTATTATCTGCCATTTTTCATTATCTGCAAAAAAGAATAAAAATAATTAATATAACGTAACAATAACGACATTACGCGATGTTCTCATATACCTGATGCACCCTGTATATATATATATATATATATATATATATATATATATATATATATTAACATATGTATCTGTGTGTGTGTGGCATTTCATTATCCCAGTGCTAATCTCGGCCGAATTGTGAAAGGTCGTTCTACGACCGACTTCAGTCTATTACGTTCACTGACCTAGAAATGATAATCAGGTAATGTCGACGGTCATAGAGTCAACAATAGAGGTTTGAGCGATAACACTGGATTGGGTAAGATAAATAAACACAAAAGACGACAAAAAGTAAGAAAGGAAATGGAATTTAGAATAAAAAGTATTGCAAATGAGAACGAAAGGGACAAAAGGAGAGATTAAAGGATAACGAATCTCGAAGATAAAGGATATTCAAAAATACAACATAGAAATTATATTAAAGTCGAAGAGAAAGAAAGAAACAAAGGATTAATAAGGAACAAAGAGAGATGAAAATGAATAGGAAAAGTTAAGACAAATAAAGAAAACAGAATTATAATTAGAAACAATAATGATGTGAAACGAAGGGAAATAGAGGAAGAAACATGAAAATGGTAATCATTACTATTACCGACATAAATTATTTTAAAGGGCATCCAGGAAGGGAATTAGTCAAAATCTGCGTGAAAAATGTATATTTAATATTTAAAAGAACTTTGAAGCCAATTTACTTTATCGTAAATAGGCATTTAGTAATACATAAGCGGAACGGTAATGACTAAGAGCCGAAAATGCAGAATCCAGATATTTGACGCTTATGTACTCGCATCCGGTTATGTAATTACTCAATGATAATTTACGATAAATTTAATTAGCTTAAACTTCTTTAAAATATTAAATATTAATATTATTAACGCAAATCGGTCACAAATGAATAGATGAAACAAAATAAATGGTTTTGTCTACTTTCCCAACTGTACTTTTTAAAAAATAATTTATATATCGATAATAGTAATGGTTGCTTAAAGAAGAAATATAGAATAGAAGAAATAAACAATAGAAGAAAAGCTGACTGAAAACGAGACACAGAAAAAAGGAAAAGTAGTTGAGAGGAATACGAACGAAAACGAACGAAAGAGAAAATGATCCCAAAACGTAAAGGAAAAAAAAAAAAAACGAAGAAAGGATTTTTAAAAATTGGAGTTCAGGATGTTTCGCGAAACTAATAATTATAAGAATTCATCTATTTGTAAATAAATTCAGAATAATAGCATTTTCCTCGAATATTTAAAAATATATTTTTACTGGAATATTAATCCCACTTTATGTCTCCTTCGTCGAACCAGTTATAGTATGGTGTCCAGGTCTCTGCCTCGTATCTAATACGTGATATTCACACCTGGAAAGAGTTCAACGATTGACTACTCGAATTTTTCTGGGACTACGCGCTATGGCCTACCCGACTCGAGATGCTTAACTTTTTCTCCCATTGAGGATGGACGTTTTCGCAAAGATCTAATTTGGCTCTAAAATCTCCTCAATGGTAATTACAATCTCCCTCGGAATATAATTTCACTTTCGCACTAAAAAGAGGTTTGTGCGGCCATTACCAGGAACTCTTTGATTGGCGATTTTTATTGAATCGGGCTAGAACAGTTTTCTCAATCAAACTCTCTGAACATTGGAATGGACCACAAGGTGATGTAGTAAATACGCCAACGACGCAGCAATACACGTGAAAGTTCCCAGATGCCGGAGAGCCTTCTACTCCAATAGCTTCTTTTCGTCGTGCTGCTGGCCTCTGGAACTCCCTCTCTGTCTCCTGTTTCCCCGCAAGCACCGACATGCAGAGGTTTAAAACTAATTTAAACATAAATCTCGCTGCAGAGCTCCCAACTTAGAATGACACCCGAAATCTACTCCCTGATTCTCTGTAGCCCATTACGTTTACAGTGGCGTCCTGCCTGGTTTGGGGTGAAATATCATTTTTTTAAAATAGAAGATGAAATTGGCTACTGTATTCTCTTTTGTGTAAATTCCTACTCAGCTTTTCCCTACATGGAACTTGTTTTATTTTTTTTTGCCAAAATTATTAAGTAGAATTTTAATTTTATTATTTCATGTATTTTTAGATTCGTATCTAACACCACATAATTTTAGCTGTTGTAAGAGGCACACGTATGAAAATTTATAAGGAAAACTTAGTTTGTAGTAGATTAAATCAAATGTTCCAGAACTGCGTAACATATTCAAATAAGAAAAGTAGTTCATTGTATTGCATTAATTTTCTAAAAGCAAAACTCACAATTTTAGAGCTAATTTGGCTACTAATTTAACAATAAGAAGTAGTTGAAAGCAGTTGGTGAAATGAAACTTTTCACCACCATCTCCCTCATAATTATGTACAGTCACCTTTCACAACACGACCCCATTAATGCCACTACCAGCTCGAACATTTTCTCCTTCCTTTGTTCACCCTTTCAAATATCAACCACAGTCGCCATGTTTCTTTTGAATTTTAATTCATTCACTTGTTTTCGGTTTTTATTGTTTGGATGCTTTTTGTTTCTCCTTTGTCAGATGCTGCCCAACATTAGCCGACACAAATAAGATCGCTCCCCGCTTTATCGTCTGTGGGAAATCCTTCCTTCTCTTGTGGATGTCTGAGAAACAAAACTATTGTTTTCGTCTGTTCTCACAATCAGTTCAAGACCTTTCGCTCGTTTATCGCTTGTTTTCTTGCTTCTTTTTGAGCGACGAAAATTTGAGCGTTCATTTTTTCTCAGAAATTAACCGATAAATGAAACTTTCCCCGTAGATACAGTTAAACACCAGTTCTTTCAAAATTAGTGATGATAAAAGCTAACGACACGAACTGAATCATTAAACTGTGAACATATATTTCAAGAGGAAGCTCGACATTGCAATATATGAAAATATATTGAAGCGTTTTTTGACCAAAAGGAATATAATAGCAACAGAGTAATTACATTTGATTTAAAAAGCAAGAGTTATCTTTTACTTATACATAGAATTAGTTATATTATACTAGAAGGACTGCCAGGCGTTGCTATGAAATATAAAATAGAACACTTTTAAAAAGTGTAACATATTTCTTTTCAAAGTCCTCTCTCTCTCACACACACTTTACCTCTCTCTCTCTCACTCTCTCTCTATTTCTCTCTCTCTCTCTCTCTCTCCCTACCTCGCTTTCTCTCTCGCGCTACAATCCGCAGTCACTTTACTTTTCGAACATCTGTCACCCTTCGACTGCTGCTGTTTATCATTTATTCACAAACTTTAGGAACTCGTTCAATATAATAGAAAGAAGTAAAGAGCAAAAACGAATACTAGATAATGTCACTAGGAGCCGAATGTTCAAACTAGTTCCTGTGTACTTTTTCAAATATGGATCAATAATAATGAAAGAAGGTCATTTTCTGACACCCCATAAACTAATTTAGTTTCTGGTGACACAAAACGAATTAACTCTAGAATACGTTTAAACCATTACTAGCTTAGTATCGTACTAAATACCAATAGATAAGACTTTTTAGATGTATCTTTAAGAGTTTCTTAGTTTTAACTAGACACATACAACGTTCATTCATATATATATATATATATATATATATATATATATATATATATATATATATATGTGTGTGTGTGTATTTCGGTAGCTAGTCGTTTATTTGATATGTGTCGTTGAAGACCACGGAGTTCTCTTTCTTTTTGATCTTTCTGGTCAATTTCTCGACTCGGCGAGCGATTCGTCGGGTTTCCGGTATCAATTGGTGGATCATGGCGCCTTATGTTGTATCTTGGGCCATTTCGAAACCGAAAGCGCTAGAGAAATGGCCCAAGATACAACATTAGGCGCCATAATCCACCAATTGATACCGGAAACCCGACGAATCGCTCGCCGAGTCGAGAAATTGACCAGAAAGATCATAAAGAAAGAGAACTCCGTAGTCTTAAACGACACATGTCTACTATATATATATATATATATATATATATATATATATATGTGTGTGTGTGTGTGTGTGTGTGTGTGTTTGTATGTATGTGTGTGTGAAGTCAGTTGAGATCAACAAAATCAGAACATTATCTATTTTAGTCCAAAGAATGTAATTTCTTCTTAAGACACCTTAAGCATAACCCTTACTTTTTAGAGATTTTGATAAAAATCATGTAATAGAGTTTGATCAAATTCACAATAATTATTTCTATACATACGATTTAGGAGCATTATATCTTGATTTTAATATTTGTGAAAAGGAAATAAAAGTTGTAGAAAACTGCTATGTTCAGGAAATCAATGATATTGATCCTTGGGCATGTGTTCCTCTATTGTATATATATATATATATATATATATATATATATATATATATATATATATATATATATATAGTTAGTTAGTTAGTTTGTTAGTTAGTTAATAGGTAAGCTAGTTAGTTAGTTAGCTTGTTATAATAATATATATATATAAGCATTTATAGATTCAAAGTAACATTCAAATCAGGTTTCAGAAAGAAAACTTCAAATAAGCGTTGTTACACACGTTTCGAACAAGCCATATTAAATAGACCGGCATGAAGCAACGACAGACATGAACTAATTATCTAAAATATTATCCATGTTGTTAATTTAAATGATCCATTCTCTCTAGGAAAAAAATATAAAAAAGTCAAATCTTGAAAACAGAAGTCAGATACAGAAAATTGGTAAAAACAAATTTCACAAGCACTTCCGAGTAAAATCCATTGAAACATGGTTCATTTTTTAAATGAAATTAACGGCAATATCGAGACATGTCGATATCCTTAGGCAGTCGCTCCTATATATATATATATATATATATATATACATATTTACATATATATACATATTTACACACAAATATATATATATATATATATATATACATATATATATATATATATATATATATATATATATATATATAGTAAGCGATGAAAATATATTAATGGCAATTAAGCTACACAGAGGCTCCCGCGTTTCATCCCGGGGGGATCTTCAGGCTTAAACGTTTGGAGTTATTTTTGCCAGGTGTTTTTATATACACGACTAGCTAGTTAACCAATCAGATTCTTTGTTGTTCTCTCAACTAATCGTTGGACTTCCCGGAAACAAAGGTCTTGTTTGTGTTACTTTCTATATCATGTTCTATTGTTCTGTTTTCTATAGATGTTCCTATATCCTGTTTCCTTTGTTGTGTCAATATAATCAATGAATTTATTTTAAAACGTGGTTTCTTGTATTTCTATTTTAAGTTTTTATTTTTTAATTGTTAAGATTTTTTAAAATTTTATTTTACTTATTTATTTATGTATTTATTTATTATGACATAAGAACATGTGTTCGTAAGGAAATGTTTCTCCTCATCTGACAGATAACAATAGATACCCTGTCAGATTTAAATATCTGACTTTCTTTATTAGAAAACCATGTGACTTTTTCTTTTACTTTGTTGCCGACTACTATAAATGAATTGGGACTTTTCATGAATTTAATCCCCGTAAAAAACTTCTTTTTTTTCATTATTTCACGTGACTTTATTACAGACTACACATATAATACAGCTTTCGTTATGTTTTACTTAAAATGTTACAGATTCCTGATTATTTTTTTAATTCATGAAAAAAAATAAAACTTTATTAATTAAAATTAAAATTAAATAAACTAGATGTAATTACTTTTATTTCGTAAGAGTTTTAAGATTTGTTCTTGTTATTTCCAAATTATAGAACCGCTGGCAACATTTTTATAATTATAAACAAATTATAGACCCCAAGCTGGACAGTTTTGCAATATTAAGGTACACTTTAATGACTCGACTCGAAGAAACCGAAAACTGAACAATTTTAAAGTGATCAAAATGTAATGAAAGCCCCATTAAAATATAACTTCTACAACTGAAATTATGGGGTCTAGAAGAAGATTAATGTATTCAAGTTTAGCTCTCAATTTAATCAAATGTTACTTATAATTTAAGAATTGAAACAATTGTTTTAATGGTTTAAATGTCATTAAAATCATTTGTTTAGCGAGGGGGGCTTTACACATCCACACAACGCCACAAGCAATTTTTAAATGTATCAGGCGATCACAATTCTTGATAGTTCACATTACTCGAATATATAATGTTATGACGAAAACGGTGTGAACATATGGTTTACAGTGCTTAAGTTATGGGATCAGAACTTACAGAATCGGCATAATTTTGGTCTAATTCAATTTCAGCCACATTAAAAATAAGGTAAAATTAATATATTGGATAGTTACTTATCTTTATTGGAGATCACTTTATAAGAAAACTTGAGGAATACCTGTCTTAGGACGGTTAAATTGATTTCCTGTCAGAGAGAAAAGATTTCCACAACTTTTATGTTCCTTTATAATTATTTAAATCAGTATTTTGTGTTACTAAACATATAATCCTTATTATAATTTAGATCAAATACTATGATATGATTTTAATTCTAGAAAATATCAAGAAGGGCTTTAAGGGTTTTAGAGAAACTAAAAATTCAGGGAATCTTTCTTAATTGGTGCCAAATTACTATGGATCAAATTCTAATGCAAATCTGATATATTTGAATTTTTAAATGGGACGTTTTGTCCATATTATTCTCCCTAAAATCATTTAGAATACTACAAAGAAACTGAACTTTAAGAAATATTTATTAATAGATGTCGAATACCTATTGTGCAAATTTGACAAAAATCAGGGTTATCTGACTTTTAAGTAAGGGCTTCTACCCCTTTACCCTCTTTTTATAAAACTAACATAGCCCACATTAGACCCTTTACGCCTAGTAGCGTTGTTTCCTAATTCATAATGATAAATTACTTAGTTTATGAGTAAATCATGTACATCAACATATATAATCATATACACAGACCTAAGCATATATAAATCGAGATAGATAAGTGTGACTCTCTTACGATAATCTACGTTAGTAGGGGATTATTCCTATAATTTCAATTACTCATGTATCACAGCCTAAAAATCTGTTAGCGGACACAGGTAAATACAGCGAAAAGAACAGAATGACCACAAAACAGACAGCCCCACGTCTCTCTTATCAGAATAAGTTTTGTGTTTTCATGAGACAAATATAAAGGTGAAAGTAAAGTGTTATAACAATTCAGAATATCAGGTCGCAGTGCATATCGCAACTGATAGAAGCTGTCCATGGCACTACAGTTACACACTGTGGTTCGTAGTATCGTGTTAGCCAGTGCATTTACACTATGTGTACCAATTACTCAATGGCTTATTGAAAGATGCACAGATGCAGGTACAACGTAGTCAAATCGACGAACTTACACTTTTTGCCTCTAAGCCTGGGCCATAACGCCAAGAAGCTACCTAAACACGTTTGTTATTTCGCCTATAATACTGAATTAGTTGCAAAATACGCAGGGTTTCAAATCGCATGACAAGTAGTGAATAATCATATCTCTATGCTGATTAGTCCCGATTATAAAGGACGAAACGTAGATAATAAACAAAACAAATATGTATTATTTGTAGCTAGCTATAAAGGCATCGTTCCTTTCATAGTTTAATTCACTAACGATTTTTTTTAAAATTTAAATTCAGTTTAATTTTTTTCCTTTCAAGAAAGTGGAACACCTCTGGCAAAATAGTAATGAATTATCTCCCTTATACATACACATATAAAACTAAATTATAAATCGCTAATATATAATTTATTTTACGGGATTTTCAACACTTATTTGAAATGTCTAAATCTTTTACCTTACTTTTGGATATATATCATTCAATTTAAGAATTGTAAAAGTGAATCTATATAGTAAAATTTGTTATTCTATTCTATTTTTCTATTATTTTATTTTTTTATAAATATTTTTATGACTTATATATTTATTTATATATTTGTTTCTTCATTTATTTTATTATTATTATTATTATTATTATTATTTATTTATTTATTTATCTTTATAAATATATATATATACATATATATATATATATATATATATATATTTGTTTCTTCATTTATTTTAATATTAATATTATTTATTTATTTTTTATAAATATATATATATATATATATATATATTATTTTTTATTTTTTATTTTTAAAGATTATTATTTTCTCTTTTTTATTCATAGAATTTATTTGGGGGTACTTTTAATATGTTGTAGAGGAAGAAGAGGAAATGTGTATCTACACACTAGGTGTGTTATTCTATTAATATGAGAAAATTATGTTTTTCTTTATTTTAATGTATTTATATACTTATTACATAATTTATTTATCTTAACAGCAATGCTGTAATATTGCATATAACAGTGAATGTGAATGTTGCATGCAGTATAAATATATAACAACTCATCAGCGGAGTCAAATATAAAGGGAGTAATTGTAAATCCATATACTAAGTGTATTGTTTTAGTGATGATTCTATAATCTATATATTTTAAACTGATTCTAGTTTATTTAGAATTGAGTTAATGCGATGTGTGTGGGCTGAGGTTAAATACGAGATATACTATACTATATATTATATTATAAATGAGGAATTCAGTTCAAGCCTACTATTAAGTTCAGGTCCTAACCTAGAGATGAATAGAGCTTCTATAATCCGAAGATTTCCAATGTCCCTCTCTGTGGCCAAGATATTAAATTTGATAAGTCTGTTAGTGTTTTTGCATGTGTTAAGGTGTTTGAAGAATGGTGATGCTTGTGTCTGTGTATGTTCTTTAATCCTGATATGTAGAGGTATCATGGTACTACCTATGTAAAATGTGTTGCAGATGGTGCATTCTAATCTGTACACCGTATATATGCGGTGATAAATTGCACCGGCCTCGGCTGACACCGCACACATTAATCGTAGAGGTTCAAAGACGACGGGAAGACCGAGAAGGGACAGCACTAACAAAACCTCCACTGAAAGAGTGTGGAGCGTGCTGGGACGTTCAAGGAGTCTTATTGCCACAAAATTCCAGGGAAGACCAATTGTCGTTGTCAGCTAGAAATCAAGCGGCTGTTGTGATACCGCAAGATTATTTGCGGTGAGGATCGAAAAGAGGTTGAGAGTACTGGAGATACTTTCTGTCACTCAGACTTCATGGAACACTACTAATGGTTGTCGGTGAGCAATCACTGACGATAAGTTATCTGATAACTTCTTGTGAGTACAAATAATAATAATATATTATTATTATTATTAGTAGTAGTATTATTATTATTATTATTATTATTATTATTATTATTATTATTATTATTATTATTATTATTATAATCAGACACGATCAAATCTACGGGAATAAAATAAAAGATTGGAAAAGAATATATGCGAAGTTTAGAAGCGAGATTATATAGTAGAAATCTAGTAAAATGGATCAACACCTTGGCAGTATCACTAATAAGATACTTTGGACCAGTCATAGGCTGGACTAAAGAAGAACTCAGGCATCTTGACCAGAAGACTAGAAAAGTAATGACCATGCACAACGCACAGCATCCAAAATACGATACAGGTACACTCTAATGAAAAGAAATGAAGGAGGAGAGAACTGGTAAGTATAGAAGATTGTGTGGAAGACATAAAAAATAAGTTGAATAAATACATAACATAGAACACAAAAAACCCGATTACTCCAGAAAAATACACTGTCCTAATGAACAACTTACAACGCATCGAAACTTGAAAAGAAGTAAAAAAAATGAGAAGAAAAAACACTACATGAACGTTTCATAGATTGACAAGAGAATAGACCCACATAAATAGCTGGGCATGGCTAAAGAAATGGCATTTGAACAGAGAAACGGAATCTTTTCTGACGTTGCACATGACAATGCGATTAGAACAAACAACATTAAAACTAAAATAGATAAAACCCAGGATGACAGTAAATGCTGACTATGTGGGCAAAGAGACGAAACACTAAATCACATAATATGTCAATGCAGTAAATTAGCCCCAAAATAATAAAAGAACGGACATGACTGTGCGTTGTAAAGCAGTACACTTGGAACTATGCAAATGCCTGTATTTCGAATACACAGACAAATAGTAAAAACATAAACAAGTAACACTACTGGAAAACAAAAAATTACCAAAATCATATGGGATATGGAGGTGCAAACAGATAAACTAATACAAGTAAGGAGACAGGATGTCATAATATTTGACAAGAAAGAAAAATTCTGCCAAATCTTTGATTATGCGGTACCAGGATGAAGATTAATGAGACAAAAAACGATGCAAATACACAGAACTCGCCAGGGAATTGAAAGAGATATGGAGCATAAAGAAAGACAATATAATACTAATTATCGTATGAGTACTAGGGACAGTTCCAAAGAACCTGAAAAAAAAGACTGGGAGAAATTGGAATCAAAGGGAAGACATGGACTATACAACGGACGGCAATGATAAAAACAGCTGAAAGTTTTAGAAAAATCCTTGAATGCGGAAACCTTTCAACATAAGCTACTAAAACTAACCAATAACATGCAAAGAGCAATATGAATAAAACAAAATCACATAAAGAACACCACAAGAACACAAGAAACAGGAACTGCAAGAAATTTAATAAACTATCCCCCACCAAAATAAGTGATGCCACCAGCCCAGGCTGATACCACAAAAAAATTGTTGTGAAGAATCAAGGAGGATGGAAAGATCGAGGAGGGAGAGCACTAACCAGACCTCCACTGGAAGAGTGTAGAAAGTACTGGGACTTTGAGGAGGCTAATTGCCATCCAAATCTCATAGAAGGCTAATGGTCGTTGTGATAATGCAAATTAATTTGCAGTAGTTATCGAAAGAGATGGAGAGCACTTTAAATATGGGGAGACTTGTTGTCACTTAGACTCCAGGGAACACAACTGGTGATTATCAGTGAGCAATCACTGATGACGCGCTGTTTGAGAACTCCTGGTGAATAATAATAATAGTAATGATGATGATGATGATGATGATGATGATGATGATGATGATGATGATGATGATGATGATGGGTTATCATATGACGCTGATTATGATGTCCCAGCATTAAAATTGTAAACGTACCTTGGAAACTTCACTGGTTTGTTGTTTTGGCGTCTTACTTAAATGTGCGTTCTCGGCTGCTTTTTGAAATTCTCTTTTATTGTCATGCTTTTTTATCACCTGAAGATGATTTTGTGACGAATCGAATGATACATTCATTATTTTGGTTTATTTTTACACCAAAAATAGTGTCAGTATTTTTTAAATATTATCAAGCAGAATGAGTCTGTTATGTTCAACAATGTTTGCTTAAACAATTTATATATATATATATATATATATATATATATATATATATATATATATATATATATATATATGTGTGTGTGTGTGTGTGTGTGTGTGTGTGTGCGTATCGAGGCAGCATTTTTTTCCTTAAGACACGTATTATTAAAAATAACCGACAACTCTTTTCTGGATATTTTTGTATTGATCCCTTCAATTTTCCGGATTAAAGCCTTAATCTCGGATGAGAATTGGCTGATGAAACTGCCATAATTTACATTTTGGTCCAGAGTACTTTCTGAGCCATCTGGGTCCATCATCAATGGAATAATGTCAATCAGGTAAAGACCTGAAGTGAGATTTATAATTAATTATAGAGGGAAAATTTATGTATGAAACTATATTTATTAGGTATTATAAGCATTTAAGTATATTAGTACTAGTGTTTAAAGTAATCTTGTTAATAGCAGGTTTTTTGTTTTAATGTGTAGAGCTTCTAGTATATGGAGTTTTTGTGTATTAGTATTGTGTTCTAGGATTTTAGTATTGTCTACGAGAAGTTTTCGGATTTGCGAGCAGGGACAGGAATGGTCGTTATTGAGGTGTCTGGCTATCCGATAATAGTACTATAGCCAGACACCTCAATAACGGACAATAGAACAAGAAATAGGAAGTAAAATCAACTAGCCCTTTGTTTGTGAGAAGCCCAACGATTGGTTAAAAGAACAACAAAGAATCTGATTGGTTTACTAGCTAGACGTGTATATGAAAACACCTTGCAAAACTAACTCCATGCATTTTAGCCTGACGATTCTCTCCGGAGATAGAAACGCTGAAGCCTCTGTGTAGCTTAATTTCCATGAATATTTTGTAATAACTTGTACATATATATATATATATATATATATATATATATATATATATATATGTATGTGTGTGTGTGTGTGTGTGTGTGTGTGTTCATGTGTGTGTGTGTTATAATTAAATAATTCCAGGAGGAAATCCGGGTATGAGAGCTCAATGTGATAAACAGAGCAAGAACAAAATAAAATATAATAACACGAAATGACATAATCATCGATGCAATAATTTATTTCAACCTTGTGGTCTTTTGAAGCATCCGATCCAGACGATTACATTTTTGAAACTTTCTAAGATGTAATCGTCTGGATCGGATGCTTGAAAAAACCACAAGGCTGAAATAAATTATTGCATCGATTATTATGCCATTTCGTGTTATTATATTTTGTTATATATATATATATATATATATATATATATATATATATATATATATATATATATATATATATATATGTGTGTGTGTGTGTGTGTGTGACCAATGATTCATCAACTTTACCTCGTCAACAGCAAAGTTCAGACCTAAATTATAATTGCCGTGCCACAAAGTCAATTCATTAAACGTAATACAATATGCACAAATCTTATTCAATAAATAAATAAATATATTGTCTGTAATCTCTGGAAACGAATCTAGCACCTTTTGGTCGTTGATATTGTATACAACCTAATATTTCCCGTCCTCGCTTGTGCCGTTCTTGCAGTGGATAAAAGTTTCGATTGTCGATTCAAACCGGGTTTTATTAACAACCTAAAGCAGCAACACTAAAGAGCTGTGATACAACGAAACACTGCTCTATCGATTATTCGGTTGTTATTTCGCTATTTTACAACATTTCGTTGTTAGACAACATTTTGTTGTTAGACAACATTTCGTTGTTTGACAACATTTCGTTGTTAGAATACATTTCGTTGTTTGACAACATTTCGTTGTTTGACAACATTTCGTTGTTAGACAACATCTAAACACATAAACATAGCAACAAGAAAAGCGGTCATAGCATGAATCCGTCTAGGGAGAAATTATCCTTCTTAAGAATAACAAATTTATTATTTTGACACGTTACTGCTGTAACGTAAGTATCGTCAGAAGGATATTTTTATCGCATAGATTCTTATACATTTGAGTGAAAATTGAAACTTTTAATAAGCATTCAAATATATGAAGATTTATTAGATAATAATAATGAAAATACTAGTTGGTCTCCGGTTAAACTACAGTAAAGTGTGAATATAAAGCACTTTTCCATATTTTAATTATTTACTATTGTTATAAAATGATATCTTAAATAACCTTTGGTGTGGGGAATATCTTTTGTCTTGATTTGACTCTGTTCCGATTCCAGGAAGTTGATTTTGCATGTTGGGCTATTTTAATGTTTATATAATTTTTTTTATGAAGCTCTATTTTGTATTGAGCACTTTTGAAAAAATATCGGTTTGAAGTTCATTTTATCTATATATTTTATTAATGTATATATATATATATATATATATATATATATATATATATAGAGAGAGAGAGAGAGAGAGAGAGATACACACATGTATATATGTGTGTGTATGTGTGTGTGCTTGTGTGCGTGTGTGTATACATTTCACTCGTACTCATTCGCTATTTATGTTTGAGTGATATGTTATGTAAATAAATAACAGAATAGAAAGTTCGGATCAAACTACTGTAAAAAAGAAAATAATTAGAAAATAGCGGCAAGAAGATAAGGGTATGAATATGATCGTTAGCGCGTTTTATTTTTCGTTCGAACGGACGGGGCGCCATTTCTAAAAAAGGCGGGAAGGCAAGAATGACGAGACATTCAACGCCACAGGCGGGTGAAGAAAGAAAGGGGTTCCATATCCGTTTACCAGAAAAACGGTTCTACCCGACCATTCAGCACACCTAACTACAACCAGACTCTCCTGTTCACAATAATAGCATCTCGTATTAATTCTTTTTCCTTACTTCTCCAAAGAGAATTTCTCAGCATAGCCGACTTCATTCTCAGTCTAATAAGCACAATTATTTATTTTATTTTATTTTTATTTTTATTATTATTATTATTATTATTATTATTATTATTATTATTATTATTATTATTATTATTATTATTATTATTATTATTATTATTATTATTATCATTATTATTATTATTATTATTATTAATATTATTATTATTATTATTATCATTATTATTATTATTATTATTAATATTATCATTATTATTATCATTATTATTATTACTATTATTATCATTATTATTATTATTATTATTATCATTATTATTATTATTATTATTATTAATATTATTATTATTATTATTATTATCATTATTATTATTATTATTATTAATATTATCATTATTATTATCATTATTATTATTATTATTATTATTATTATTATTATTATTATTATCATTATTATTATTATTATTATTATCATTATTATTATTATTATCATTATTATTATTATTATTATTATTATTATTATTATTATTATTATTATTATTATTATTATGTACTCACCATGAGGTTTCACACAGGTCATCGTCAGTCATTGCTCACTGATAATAACTGGTGGGGTTCCCTGTCTTCTGAGTGACTATAAGTTTTCTCAGATTTCCAGTACACTTCAATTCTCTCGATAACCATTGCAAATGATTTTGTGTTATCGCAACAGCTGATTACTACTGGTCTTCTCTCGGATTTGAGTTGCAATATTTCGCAAGCCTCTGTGATCTCTTACGGACAACTTGTCCTGAACAACACTCAGTCATTGTTCTGTTTTCGCTAGGATCTTCCTATCATCTATATGTCGTAACTGAAATGAAAACAAACAAGTAAGACCTCTGATATCCCTTTCTATCACACGATGGCTGACTGGTAGATCCTCAGATCCTTTTTATCGGAAATTCTTCTACATTCAATTTTATAAAAGAATCTCTCATATATCGTATTCGATATAACTGAGTGGTTAACTGCTAGTATTGAAAGCTTAATACCTTCCCAGAAATTTCAACAAAAACCAAACAGCCAGCCTTGGTACAGCCCTAAATGTGCCGCCGATATTGCTTTGGCGAATGGTAAATAGAGTGGCAGATAGATGTAAAACCTCTGTTCCAACGCTCATCAGTGAACCAGAGACAATCTCCTCAGCATATGATTAAGCTAAGCTTTTCCCAAAAGACTTTGCCTCAATTTCCACCCTTTGCGATCAGGTCCGCTTACCCCGTGTAGCTGTAAACATTTTAAGCGACATCAACATACTCGTACGAGGTGTTGCTAACCATATCAAGAATCCAGATGCCAGCAAAGCAATTGGTTCTGAAAACATTCCAAGAACAGTGCTTAGTAAATGTTTTTACCATGTTGTGAATCAAGAAGTCGTCAGCCACCTCAGCAAAAACAACCTATTTAATCACAAGCAATATGGATTTTGTCCTGCAAAATCAACAGCTAGCGTGCCGACTTTAATATCACACAGTTGACACAGTGTTTACTGATCATAAACTCCAGGAAACTGTCAAGAGACAATCCCAAGACTTCTACAAAACATTTGTTGATCTGACTAACGCCTTCGGACGGGTTGAACTATGGAAGATAATCACCCAGCTTGGATGTCCTGTTTAATTCGTGTCAGTCGTCAGACAATTTCATGATGGCATGATGCTTCGTGTTATAGATGATGGAGAGACTTTTAATTATTTCCCAGTCAACGGCGGTGTAAAATAGGGGTGTGCCCTGGCCCCAACGCTCTTCATCATGATGTTTTAGCGATGCTGACTGATGCCTTCAACGCGGAAGACCCCAGAGTATGCATCAATTACCGGATAAGCATGAAGTTGTTCAAAGCAAAACGACTTAGTGCTGTCACCAGGGTAAAGATCACCATCAGACGAGACCTTCTGTTTGCTGATGATTGTGCCCTCAATGCCAATACAAAAACAAATATGCAAAACATTGTTAATCTTTTTCGAGAGCGTGCGACAGCTATGGGCTGATTATCAGCATACAGAAAACCGAGGTAATGTACCAGCCTGTGCTGGGGGAAATATATTGAGTCACAGGCCTCAATTCATGGAACCAACTTAAAAGCCGTGGACAAGTTCACATAAGCAGCGCCCTGTCAACGGCAGTACACATAGACGACGAAGTCGATTTCAGGATAGCCAAAGCTATATGTAGAGACATTAGGCTGCAGACAAAACTTCAGGTATACAGAGCTGAGATTCTTATAATCCTCTTGTATGCCTGCGATACTTTGACTGTATATGTCAGACACGTCCAGAAACTGAACCATTTTCAAATGACAATCCTACAAGTGTTGCGAAGATTAATCGGAATCGGGAATCAGGAATCGGAAAGATCGGAACTTTTTAAGGTATCGAAATCGGTATAAACATCGGCAACAATTTTAACCGAATTTCTCATTCCAAAAACGATTCTTTGAATATTTTTGAAAAAATTAATTTTTCTATTTCTGGTACTAATGATAAATATTTAATGTTTTTATACTATAAGTAAAACTGAAATCTATAGATCATAATATTATGAAAATACGATGTCAATTTATGTTACTCGATTAAAAAACAAAAAAATAAAACTTTGCATAAATTCGCTAGGTAACCTTTAAAAGAAAGCAGTTGATTTAAAAGTTTCCAAAAAATGTTAAATAATTAAATATGTTTTGTCAAGAAAAAGAGTGTCAATCATTTATAATTAAATTGAAGGTAATAATATCAAAAGTGTGGGTTTTTTTTAAATTTATGTAATGCTACTTGGGCTTTTGTTTATTTTTTATAATATGGTAGCCGTTTGTCCGGTGGACTTTTGTTCGGTCCCTCGGCCAGCATTGGCAAATCTAACAAGTGATGGCCAAAAAGTGTGAAAAAAAGCTTTCGAAATTTGAAAAGAATAGACTGGAGTTAAATTAGATATAGATGAATTCAAAGATGTTCCCGCCTCTGTGTGAGAACACTTTGGCATCAAAATGTCTTTCATTTTGATTTTCCATGTCTGGTAGTAAAACAAAATTTCTAAATAAGGTGAATTGTGATTGAGATAGAAGGCAATAAAATCAAAAACTAGAAATAAAAATGAATCTTCGTTATTAACCGCTTACCAGTTTAGTTGTTACATTTCTCTTCTATTGACAAGACACGTGAAAGACAGTGAACATTTTCCAACATTGAAATGTAAGAATGTTTTCAGACTATTTTAAAGACATTTAAAATGTGTTTATGAAAAAAATTATTTTAAAGACATTTAAAATGTGTTTATGAAAAAAATTATTTTAAAGACATTTAACATGTGTTTATGAAAAAAAAATTACTAACATGTTTGTATTAATTTTTGTTTAATATTTAAACTTATATTTAAATGTATCTTTGTAGAAATTAAATAGTTTTTTTTTTACTATATAATAAGTTATACATAGTATTATTATTGAAGATAAAAATCCCTCCAAACAAAAATGAGATTCTACTTTTTTAGACCATTACATGTAGAACATCCTGAAAAACTTAAAGAAAAGAAAAAAAAGTATTTCAGAATTTACACTGGGGGATCAGTTTCACATATAAGTGTGACGTAAAATGAGTGCCCAATTCAATGAATTCCTAGCGTTTTAGAACAGTTAACACATTATTATTTTTTTGCTCTGGGAAATAAGTCCTGTGCGTTTACGTTAGGGGGCGGGGCTACTTTTGTAAGCGATTACGCATAGTTTGACGACTTTGCCAGTGGACTTGATAGCTGTTTTCTCCCCCATGAGGCGTGCGGGTGGAAACAGTTAGGCACCTCTCATGAAAATGACAATAGAGTAGAGTAAGACTAGTGATGTCTGTGGAAAAGAGGCCGCAGAAAAAGAGTAAATACTAGTGTTAGAATGGCCCGAAAATTATCATTTTACGTTATATTCATATACGAAACTGATCTTTCACTCTAAAGTCTAAAATATTTTTTCTTTCCGATAAGTTTTTCGAAGTGTTAGCACGTAAACGAGTATAAACTTATTTGGTGTGTTTTTTGCTGATGGTTTTAATCGATAAATGTGCCATTATTATTATTATCATTATTATTATTATTAGTAGTAGTAGTAGTAGTAGTAATAGTAGTATTATTACTATTAGTAGTAGTAGTAATAGTATTGTTAGTAGTAGTAGTAGTAGTAGTAGTAGTAATAGTATTATTATTAGTAGTAGCAGTAGTAGTAGTAATAGTATTATTATTATTATCATTATTATTATTAGTAGTAGTAGTAGTATTATTAGTAGTAGTAGTAGTAGTAGTAGTAATAGTATTGTTAGTAGTAGTAGTATAAGTAGTAGCAGTAATAGTATTATTAGTAGTAGCAGTAGTAGTAGTAATAGTATTATTATTATTATTATTATTATTATCTGTATCTTGTTTTTCTTTTTACATAAAAACAAATCAATCTGTTACATATCTGTCATATTGACAGTAGAACTAATCAAACAAATCTTCATAATTAAGATAGAAGCATGATGATGTTTTGATAGAGGGAAGGCACAATAGTTAACAGAGCATTCCTGCTAAGCTCTTCTCACGTTAAGAATGGTTTTCTAAATAGTATCATTATTATTTAAAAACTCATTCTAAACATTGGCAGGGGGCTTTGTTAACTATTATGTTCCAACACCGTCTTCTTATTTAGCATGCAAATCGCCGACAATGTTCAATAGTTTATGAAATGATTCAACAGCATTTTGTCAATGAACTCATGCAGATCGGCTTTATTTTAAACAAGAAATACATCTTTAGTTGCTTCACTTTTTTCAATTATTTACAAGGAAAATATTTTACAAAAAAATATTTTAAAAGAACTACTAGAGTAACATATGCCCACAAGTGTATTTTTCACGTTTGTAAAAATATATGTCGACATTAAGGGGGATTTTACAGTAATCTGAAAATAAAAAAGTAACAAATCTCTAATTAATATTTAGAAATTTTAAAAGAATCAGAATCGGAATCGGTACTTGCATCGGAATCGGGAATTTAGAGCAGAATTGGTAATTCAATCGTCCCATCACTACTTCCTACGGGTAAGACAGTATACAAGACACACACTTTTTATCCCGATGAAGCCTCCCGTCAGTATACACCATGCTGCAACAGTATCAGGTTCGTTGAGCGGGTCGCATGTAAGATTCAAAACTTCCATAACAGCGCCTTTACGGTGAGCTGACCAAAGGCAAAAGAACCGTAGGAGGACCGCAGAAACGGTTCAAGGACAGCTTGAAAAGGGTCCTCAAACAGTTCGGTCTGTATTCCGACTCGTGGGAAAACCTAGCTTAAAACCGATGTTCCTGGCGCACTGCAAGCCACAAAGGGGCCACGATGACTTAATCTGCACGCATTGAGGTACGCAAGAAGAAAACGTGATATTCGAAAGAAAAAGCAGTCAGCACCTCTCCGACAGAATGATCACACAGGTGCTCTATCTGCGAGAGACACTTCCGAGCTCGCATCGGACTGACAAGCCATCTCAAGACCCACAAAACAATTACATGATCACAGTAATCTTCGCAAGCGATCGCTGAACATAGCTTCACACACGATCAGCAAATGTATTGACGGCGTTTCGAATATTACGCAATAGCTCGTGATATGTCAACAACTTTTAATAGGGTTTGTCATAAATGTCTGCTTCATAAGCTTGCTAGTTTTGGAATATCTGGAAATGGTTTCTCAACTATCAAATCTTTTCTCTCTGATAGGCTTATAAAAGTGGTTGTTGTAGGTCAGAAGTCTGAAGCACATTGTATCAACGCTGGCGTGCCTCAAACATCCATTTTTGGCCGTAACCCTTTTCCTTATATTCAACAATGATATCTAAAATCCCATTCTAAGATCATTCGTTGACATCAATGATCTCCAAAATCACATTCTAAGATCATTCGTTGACATCAATGATCTCCAAAATCACATTCTAAGATCATTTGTTGACATCAATGATATCCAGAATCACATTCTAAAATCATTCGTTGACATCAATGATCTCCAAAATCACATTCTAAGATAACTCGTTGACATCAATGATCTCCAAAATCACATTCTAAGATCACTCGTTGACATCAATGATCTCCAAAATCACATTCTAAGATCATTCGTTGACATCAATGATATCTAAAATCACATTCTAAGATCAATTGTTGACATCTATGCAGATAACACAACAATCTATGGCAGCACGTCGAAGAGCATTGATGATCAAGATCTTTCTGACCTTCTCTCGTCCTACGTAGGACACGTTGTGACATGGGGAACAGTGGATGGGTACTTTTAATCAATCTAAAACTAAGCTTCTCTCCTCATCACCAACGCTTAAATCCTCATTTTGTCTCGGTTGAACTCGATGGAGGTCAACTTGAGAATGTCCCTTATTTTGATGAGCCTGTCTGGCTGACTTTTACCCTAGATCTAAAGTGGAAGACTTACATCAGATCTGTTGCTAAGATCGTTGGAAAATAGTTGGATCATTCGATCGCTTCAGAAAATATATAACTACGGACGTAATTCTCTACCTGTATAAGAGCTAGGTACGGCTAGAGATGGAGTATCGTTGCTACATCTGGAGAGGCACCGCTCATAATACTCATATCTGCCTTGACAGAGTATAAAATCGACTTTCAGATCTAGTAGGGGTGTCCTGTTCTTTTTTCTGCGACCTCTTTCCCACAAACGTCCCTAGTCTTACTCTACTCTATCGTCATTTTCATGATAAGTGCTCAACTGTTTCCACCCGCACGCCCCATGGGGGAGAAAACAGCTATCAAAATGTCTAACTCTACTATTTGATGGTTACAACTAAACATAAGTGATTATCTCTACAATTAGGAACATCCACTTACTCTGCCAGTGACGTCATAGCCAAGACAAGTAGTCTTCTTCTAAACTTAAATGGAAAATTCCACTATGACTAATATTTTACCCCCGTGAAATTTTTCCATACTAATCCAATTCTTACATCTGCGTCTCTTATATTCCTACATTGGTTCCAATTTCTCCTATTCTTTTTCTGGGTTGTTCGGAACTGTTGATAGTACTTTTACAACTACTTAGATTACGGTGGTGTTCTGCATGTTTCATATTCCATTCAGCTTTCTGTCAGATTCCGTGTATTTGCTTTGTTGTATGCCTTACTTAGTTGAATCCAGTGCGAAATATACTATTTGTTAGTCATTTTTCTTCTTGTTAATTATTGCCATGTTCGTTTTTCATGCTCTGATAAGTTTCTCCGAGGATTTCATGCCTTTTATTTTCCAATACCGGCTCCCGTTTGTGCTTGTACTATTTGTCTGCATGTCGACAGTGTAGCTGTTTTCACACTTCTCAGTTGACTGTCTTTCCAACACAGCCATGTTTATTTTTATATTTATTTTTGGTTAAGTTTGCTGCATTTACTGTTTTTTCTTCCGCTGGATTGTCGTTGATTTCTTGCATTGATCATTTTTATTTGGCTGTATTTGGTCTCTAGTATTCTGGTACCTGAAATAAGAACCCGAATTCGCAGGATGTCAAATGGGTTTATCGCATTGCTTATCCAAAAGGGCACCTATCATGGCACACGGATCTGTCTTCTGAGCTCCACGGTTTTTATATTTTACTTTTGTCATCTGTCAGTTTGGTGTAACTGGCGACATCTAGTCTAATCTTATATTTCTTGTGGTCCTGTCAGAGAGATCGAGAATAACTGTGCACCATCACACATACCCACACAAAGGAAAGACATTTAAAACAAACCGGAACAACAATTAGGAAGAAATAAATCTATTGAAGCGGTAAGATTAATAGAAAGTATAATCCAAAAAGCCGCTCGTGCGTGGTCCCCTTCTGTATGTGACTCGATGTGGCGAGTGTAAAATGCAATACATTTGGGCAATTTGGGGCATTTTGGACCCCGCTTTGATCCCCTGAGGGGGCGAATCAGAATTTTTCTGAGGTGAACCATGCTCATTTTATATCCAGAAAAATTGCCTCTACATTTTGGCCAAGTTTCAGAAAAATTGACTGGATGGATCAAACGTTATGGGAGAAAACGGTAATTTTCTTGGCATTTTGGGGACTTTTAACCCCCCTGGGGGAACGAACCAAATTGTTTTTAAGGTCAGCGATACTTATTTTCTATTAGGAACAATTGCTTCCATATTTGGGCCAAGTTTCAGAGAAATTGAATGGATAGATGAAAAGTTATGGGGCAAAAAATGTCATTTTTTGCCATTTCGGGGCCTTTTAACCCCCTGGGGGCTAATCAGATCTTTTTAAAAACTCGGAGAATGTCACTTTCTAACCTGACCAAAGTTACAACTTCATGCAAAATGTCAGAGAAATTCAATGGATGGTTGCGGAGAAAAATCCGGACGGTCGGACATGCCTCAAAACATAAGTCCCCAATTAAACAGTAAAAGACACAAAAAATATTTTTATTTACTCACGAAGAGTTTTCATTCAATTCCTTATCAGTGATTGTTCACTGATAGCAACGAGTGTTGATCTCTGTAGTCTTAGTGGCATCGAGTCAGATTGCCGTGCATTCCGTCTCTTTCGACCATCGTTGCAAATCAACGACCGTGGCAATAGGACGTCCAAAGGTTCCAGTAGTCTTGGCAAGAAGAAGACAAAGATGAAGAACAAGAACAAGGACAAATGGAAAATCCACAGACTGTAAAATAAAATATATTTTAATTTTATCATTTTATTTACTTATTGTACATTTTGTTACTTTCACTAAAAAAATAAATTAACACCATTTTAAATGTTCTAATTAGCCGCAATGTTCAATTGACTAAACAAGTGACTCACCTGTAACTAAATTTCTATTTGTCACTACCCTGATCACCCGCTTTTATTTGATACGGTATATATCACTCTCGTTTTTCTCTCTCTATGTCGAAAGGCATTGAAACGGATATATAACCTTGTTTTTCTACTATGTTTTAGGCCTAGATATAGTTTTCTTTTATTACATCAAATGTGACTGCTTATCGAGGTCCAAAGATAAGGGTAAAAGAGTTTGACTCGAGGATAGAGGTTAAAGAGTTTAACTGGTGGATGGCGAAACAACATCGCGTTCACCGATACAATGGTTGTATTAGGGCAGAAATTGATTATTTACGAGGACGGTTCATCAAGAACTTGTTTTCATTAGACTTCAATACGACCATATTGTTGTCGGCAGTGAAGCAAGCTCGCGGCACTGTGTTCCAAAGTTGGTCAGTTCTGATAAAGAATCTCTACCTATGGAAGTTTCGTTTCATCTTGGGCATGCATAGGGAGAAATGGAACTCATTGACAGTGGTAGTAGCTAGCCGGGTTCTTATTATGAATGTTTTACAATAAGGGCCATAGATTTTAGAGCCGTTTATTTCAACTGGGACAAAGTGGGGCCCAGAGCGTTGGTAGTAAAAGAGAGGAGCATAGTCTTTGACGCATTAAAAGTAACCAGACATTTTCTAGCCCAGTGCATCACTTGCTCCAGGTCGGAAGAGAGAGAGAGAGAGAGAGAGAGAGAGAAAGAGAGAGAGAGAGAGAGAGCCATAAAGAACCTGACCATTAATACTCTTCGAGGTGTTTTCGATAGATAGGTGTGTCTTCAGTATAAATGTCGACGAATGATCTCATAATTTGGCTTGGGAGATCATTTATGAAGATCAGGAAGAGGGTTGGGCTCAGAATGGAACCCTGAGACACGCCGGCGTTGATACTGTGTGCTTTAGACTTCTGTCCATCAACGACTACTTTTATAAATCTATCAGAGAGAAAGGATTTGATGGTTGAGAGTACATTTCCAGATATTCAGTAGCTAGTTATTTTTAACAACAAGCTTTAATGTTTTCAGTTTTTAATAATAAATGATGAATATTATATATATATATATATATATATATATATATATATATATATATATATATATATATATGTGTGTATATATATATACATATATATATAAATATATATATATATAAATATATATACATATATATATATATATATATATATTATATCTTTTTAGATCGTTATCATTTAATTTAAAATTCAGAAGAATTTTCTGCAATGGAATAAATTAATATTGTGGGAACTACTAAAGTGATTATAATAAATATTGCCTAATTTTCTAATCATTAATTTAATTTGCTTGTCAAATATATATTTAGGGAATTGATTAATAATTAGGACGTATTTATTGTAATTTTAATTCGTTAAATAATGATAATAGTTTTATTTGGTTTAATTGATTTTATCATCGCTATTTTATATTCATCTAAACATTATCGTTTATAATTTAGGATACTTGAGTTCATGCTGGTAGTTTTTGTATTATTAGTCGTGATTAATTCATCGTTGTTAGGGTTAATTAGATCACGTAAAAACGTAATTTCCTTACTAGGATTAAGCTTATAAGTGAATTTAGGTACTGAGTTATTTTGAATAATGTGTTGGTTTTATTTATGTCATCGTTATTGTCTGCTAAAATCAAGATATCATCAATTTAACCTGCATAAATCGAGGGTTTAGTAATAATATTCAATATTTTGTTTTCAGGGTTGGCTAAGTAAAAGTTGTTGAAGGTCCATCCGAGAACCGATCATATAGGAATGACATCAATTTCGGTATAGATGTTTCGTTTGTGATCATGGAAGGGAACATCAATTATGCAGCTAAATAATAAATTTTGAAGTAATTAAGAATTAATTTTAAGTGTGGGGAGGGATAGGTTATTGTAATATAATTTTCAATGTATTAAAGTCAGAAAGGGGCCTTTTTTTATTTATATTCTAAAGCCGTCATAGAAAAAAAGGATTATTAATATTTATGTATTATTTGTAATCTGGAAACTTAACTCTTTAAAGTATTTTTATTAGTCGCGTAATTTCTAGTAGGCGTAGTAATTAATATGAAATGAGCTGACAAACGGTCTAATGTGAAAATGTTCCCGTTCGTAGATTTCGACCGTATTTTTAACGATGTTCTGAGTCGAAGAATGACGACTTATACCGGAAGGGATTAGTCACTACTACTTCCGTGCAGAAAGTACTAAGAAAAAAGAAAGCGGATGAACGAATGAAACTAAAGTTTCTAAAAGCATATACGAATAAGCTACTATACATCATATGAGGGTACATTCTATATGTAGCTTTTGATTACGGAGCTATAAAAGCCATGGTAATAGAGGACATTCATACTTTATTTCCTACAGAAGATTAATTTAGACATTGCTGTGTTACTCATAGTTGAGGGTATTGTGACATGACCGCAATCCGTATGACTAAGAAAATGAACTAAACTCTTGATTTTACTGAAACGTAAAAGACGAGAACAAAAACATACTTTGAATATAAAAAAATAAATAAATTTATCAAAATGTGAAATGTGTTTATCTAATAAATTGAATGAATTGTCTGCATATCTCTCTGGACGAGCGAGTACACACTCGTGCTATGATAATAACATGTTGTACGCATTCATGCGGAACACTGTAAAGCGCACCTGCCTCCCCCTCTCTCCGCCTCAGCCCCTCCCCTTCACTCTCTCGCTCGTGCTATTACTCTTTTTCGCAAATTTCATTAAATCAGATATATTTTGCCTCTTTTTATCCGATGATTATTCTTTTTGTGCTAACGAGCCACCGCTTATCGAAGTCTAAAAGACACTCGAGGATAAGGGTCAATGAGTTTTCCAGGTGGACGATGGGACAACACCATGAGCCGATTGAAGACGATGGCTGAAACTGGAGATGATTTAATTATTTAAACGGATAGCTCTACAAGAATTGTTTTTAATTCGACTTGAAAACAACCATGTTGTAGTGAGCTGGAAAGCAGACACGTGGTATTGTGTTCCACAAACGGGTAGTTTTAGGTATACTGACGAAGAAAAAAATGATTTACTTTCCTTAATTCGAAAAAACTCATGCACATTTAAAGGACTATAATGAACAATACTACTTTGAGACTTTGTGATAATTACTTACAAGATCTTTTTTTATATGAAGTCACTTTTTTAATACTTTTATTCACCCCAAATGAAGCACATTGCAACTAAGACCTAAAGGGCTACTGTAAATTAGGTACCATATTTACAGGGACATCCTAACTGAGGAGTTGTGCAGCGGGATTGTAGATAAGCGACCTCATTCAGAGTCTATTTGTGATGGGACTATGTGCATCGTTTATACTAATCCCAGAAGATGACAAAGGTTAGTCGAAAACATGACAAATAAAGGATCAATCAAACATGAAAAGGAAACATGGCTTTTAGGGAAACATACACGGTCCACCATAATACATATAATTATATTTCAGCATAAACCCATCAGAGAAATAATCGCTGAATATGTAGGCGGCTTAGACTGCAATTGAAAAATTCTCATTGGACGAATGTCAAACTGTGCAGAATCATTTCGAAAGCGCTATTTTTTTCTCTTTTATTAATCGTGTGGACATAATTTATATGTGAAATAAAAATGAAAATTAAATAAAATTCATATCAAAATGTTCATCAAATAAAGATATACGTTTTTCGCATGACACATGAAATAGACGAAATACTTAAGTATTGACAAAGTTACAATAAAAAAGAAAATATATAGTTACTTATGGCGAACCCTGTATATTACACTCACAGTTTAACACAGGTTTGTCTGTATCTTTGAAAGCGAGATAAACAAATCAGAGCGACCCATAATATCTTCCTTATTTTATGAAATATATATATATATATATATATATATATATATAAGTGTGTGTGTGTATGTGTGAAGTCTTACATTGATAATTGGAACAATGCGTGGTAGACGGTAAATACAAATACGCGAATATATATTTACATAGAGAAACAAGATAATTATAAATGACAGTGTCTTACATGTAGTTTATATTTCACAGTTGATAAAAACACAACAACGCTGCGACTGTTCAGAGTTTTGTTTGTAACTGTTCTAACGCAACAAAAAATGTGTTTTTGCGTCAATATATTGAAATGAATGACAAATTGACCTCCACTTAACTCTAGAGTCAAATGAGCAGACAACTGAGTGGACAGCGTCAGGTAAAATCCGTGAAAATGACCAAAGACGCAAATACTGGCAGATAAGATTAAGGCCTACGTATTTATGGATGCGCTTCATATCAATCACCTTAAGTAAGTAAGAACCATCAACAATGAATGTCATAAAGTATTAGTTGTTCGTTTGAAATAGAAATCGCCTCAAAACGATCACAATGAAAGAAGAAAAAGTGCTTTTTCATAAAGACAATGCACCGTGTTGCAACTCGATCGCAACGATGGTAAAACTACATGAATTGTGCTTCGAATTACTTTCGCACCCATCTTATTCTACAGATCTTCCCTCCATAGCGACTACTTATTGCTTGCAGACCTCAACAGAATACTCCAGTGATTGGCTCTAATCAAGATATTCGAAACTGAGGCCGACGACATAAGGTTTTACAAAAAAAAAGCTATCAAATTTTAAAGAAGTGTTGTATCTGCGTATCCCCCTCGGAGGAGACTATGTTGATGAATAAAGTCGGATTTTGGCGAATAACTGTTGTTTTATGTGTAAGGTGCAGAACCTATTAATATAAGTTTTAAGTGGTAACTATATTTTCAATAAACCGTGATGTCTAGTTTATCAACCTTAAATCACGGATTCCCTCTTAACAGAGACAAATACACGCATTCTTATACGACAGTCACATAATCTCTATCACCATTGTTATGTTACACATAGTTATGTTATGAAGGGTATGCTCTGTTTGGTTAAAATGTTTAGCTATTTAGGAATATAATGTGTTTGGTCGAGTAGCGAGTTTTTAGTTATTAAATCTAAATGTAATTTTGGCTCACTATTTGACCATATTTTACAAAAGATATTCAAATACTTTACTAGATACCAAATTCCCTTCGGGCAAACATAAAGGAACAAACTGTCTATGAAGACTGAATGCACAAAAATGGTCTGAACTCCGATGTGAGAATCTTGAATATGTATAATTATTTTACGGAATGAGAAGACTTTTTTAGGGGGAAGACAATTTGTTGACCATGTGCTTTAACGGCAACTCACAGCGAGATGAAGGCGCATAGAATTAACTAAGACAATGATCTGATTTAGACGGCAGGTAGTTATCCGACTTGCTATTTTCCCTCCCTTAAACACTTGAAATTATTTCGTCCGAAATTGTTTTACTTGCTAATTTTGCTTGACAGGGAGGCTATATATTTATTAATATATATACAAATAAATACACATTAGTCTTTTGTATAGAGATGGGGATTATGTAGTCTTAAACGGACAACTGTTTCGTTGTGTCACAACTATGTAAAATATCGTGAGTCTTAAGTGAAACGAGATAGTAAAACACAACTTTACATTCAAATGGAAATTCACATTTAAATTCGAAAACAAATACATGTAAAAATATTTTATTTACTTTTGAGTGTATTAATTAATTTCATCGCAAATCAGTTTCATTTAACAGTTACAATTATTGAGAAGAGAAATGTTTTTCCCGAAAAAAAAAATATCGGTGTTAACTTTTTGTCAGATGTTGACTCGTTTATGTATTTCGTTCTCCTCGACAGATACGTTTTAAAACTCGAATTGACATTTTCGAATTCAAATCAGTTTTAAATGGCTGTTTTCATAAAACAGAAACATTTTACTTCATTTCTAGTATGAAAAGCACGTTTCAATCGATTGATCATGGGGTAATTACCTGGTACAAATACTTTCAACATAATCTTATATAAAATTAAACTTCTGATCGTATTGCTTGTATGCGGATTTAATGTTTAGGGAAGAAGGAAAAATTAGATGAGAACTGGTGAGAAAACGGGAAATGATGGGAGTAGTGGTAGTAGTAGTAGTAGTAGTAGTAGAAAAGAGTGTGGCGTAAATAAATAGATTACGTAAATGAAGAAGAGACGGAAATGGCCGCAGAATCAGTAGCAGCAGGAGCAACAGCATATGGGAAGTGATGTAAAATGAAGTAAGAAATGAAAACTCAATAAGTATAGAACCTTATAAAAATGCCGGAGGTACACATGGGTTCTCATCCATTAGTCTTTCCAGTAATTTTTAAAATTTAGTTCTGAAATATCCGAACATAATGTCCCTAATGCAAAAATAACTTGTTTTTAGTTCACATATTATATCTCCTTCTACACTTTATAGCGTAGACATACCGCAATAAAATATATTAAGTTAGACATTTTAATATAATAATTATATGGTGTCAGTCTTTAGTCGATGTTACGTAAATGCAAGTAATCGTTTATTGGCTAGCTTTATTCTGTATTTTCAACATTGAATCCAATGGTTTTTGTAATCAGTAATTCACAAGATAGACCACATGATGGTTGTCAAGATGTCTAGTAAAAGTAGTGTAATCGATATAACAGGACTGGTACACAGCACACCAGTCATGAGTGCGTACGCCTATCCAGTTCATAACTACCAACTCCCATTGAAACTAAGTCATAATTCTTAAAATCACATATAATGTTATTAGACAGAAATACATGATTTTACGTGAACCATGATGCTTAGTGTTTTTAATATACACTTTAATTATAGTTGCAAGTTTCCTTTATCTATTACAAATGGAGATTTAGTATCTGTGTCTGAAACTGATACTATACTATTACTGTTTTTGTTATGATATGTTCAGTTTCCTATACTATTTCAGATTAATGTGCTATGTTCAATGCTCAATTCAGAGGAGGGAGCATAGTGTAGTATAAGATCTGATGGCATCAGAGAGTCCTCTCAGGATACCCGGTCTTTTGAGAAGTAGTGCAGTCGCTGTTCTGTTGCCGTACTATCTCCCAGACATTACCTCCTCATTCCAACAGAGTGAGTATATGTTTGCTAGTGTTACTAATGTAATGTTAATATAAAATCCGAAAGTGACGTCTGACTACTTCACACTGGGAAAAATAATTCAGACAAATAAACGGATAACTACATAAAATATTTTAACTAAACTTGATGACCAGTTTACGTTTAATGTGTATAGTAAATTGACCCCTTTGTCTATATGCAAAAATGTTCTTATTAATATTATGTTTGATTATCTCCGGTATTCCCAGTGTGTGGACACATAATGGCCCGAAAATAGCGAGGAAAAATGAATATTAGATTTGTTAATTTTCGCGTGACTACGTGTAAAAAACTGGAAAATAACTGGGAAAATATTAAAAAATGAATAAATGCAAAATTTATCAGTATTTTATAGGGAATTGTTCTATGATTTCTTTCTTTAAAAACGCTGAAAATACTTTCGATAAAATCTAAATGTATTTGTGTTGGATACTGGCCCTATGGAAATGGAAGTATCTGTTGTAAATCGTTGGTTTGACATGCGCAAATTACCACGGGGTGGACCAGGCTGTCGAGTGCAGAATAGGGCCTCACAGTCGTAAATCACAGATGTGACACGGTCACTGTGTGACGAGATCCCAGATCAAGCGTCAATGTGAACCTGCGAGAGGGCTTTGCGTGGGAAACAGAGGGATCCGTGATGTCACTCGCTCTTCGTGAGAAGCGAGTTTTAGCCAGTCTGGGTTTTGGAGGCGAACCGATGAGACATGATTGTTACCATGTAAACTACAACAGATAAGAGAAATATTTCCCTAAGAAAATACAGGCGAGAGATATCCTTTCCCCCTCCATGAATGGTTAAGGAATTAATTGTTAAGTAATTACGAAAGTAGTAATTTTCTCTCTCTCTCTCTCTCTCTCTCTCTCTCTCTCTCTCTCTCTCTCTCGGCGTAGTGATTGTTTGTCTTCGGAGTCGGGTAGGAAGCTTTTGTTGCAGACAGAAAGAATTCATCCACTATACGACATCGAGACGGCGACCCTCTACACGGCGAGGGAGAAATCTAAGGTATGCCAACAATATATGAACTATGTGATTTATGATGTTTTAAAAATGACGAGTATTAAATGAGAACCGCCGCGGCCCAAAAGTGGGGCTATGCAACATCGGCCTATTTGACTATTTTGTTTTCTTTTTATCCCGATTTATAATGAAGAATTATTTAACGTTTTCAGTGACTTAAATAGTAGAAGAGAAACGTCTACTTTATGAAACATCTTCATTATTAAATTAAGTTAAGTGATAGTACGTACCAATTGCTGGGTAAGTTTTCATACCATGTTCTCTCAACCTAAAGAACAATCAGATATTGACCAGGATTAAACATTAAAATGAAGGAAAGCGATCAACATTAAATGTTCGTGTTTAACAACATGGATCAAGTTATGCCCTATCTGATGAAGAGCACGAAACATTTGCTACTAAAGCTACTGAGCACATATGTAGTATGATAACTGACGTTATTTTATATATAAGGTATATATATATATATATATATATATATATATATACATATATATATATATAACATAACATTAAACAAATTGTGTATAACATATCTTTTTGCATTAGTAAAATCGATGCTTGCATGTTTTAGAGCTGCTAAGCGTAATGAGTAGTAATGTCGGCTATACTTAGTTTAAGTTTTGTGTTTTTAAAAGGGGTTAAATAGGCACAGTCTCTTATTTAAAATTTAAATTATTCAGCTTTTCATTGAATTTAATCCACGTTTATTAGACAGCAGTTAAGTAAGATTCCCTGAATTTAAATTTTTTTCTTAAAACATCTTCAGTTTTATACTTCCAATGTACTAAATAAACATCATATAATTGATTCTGATAAAAATTGCCATAAGGATTCTACACATAAGATTTAGTAGCACTATATCTTTATTTCATTCCTGTATTTACTTGTTTCGGGACGGGTATTATAGTTATATATTTTTTTTAGTAATTTCTTTTTAAATAAAGCCAAATACCGCTTGAAATAGAACAATCTAAATTATAATAACACTTATATTCTCACAGACTTTTATGTTTTCCATTAGGCGATATTTTCTTTGTGAATGTTAGCGAAATTCATTATTGCTTAGCCAAGAAATGTATGTTAAATTACAATAAAAGCATACGTGTATTTATCTGAAAATCATATATTTATATTTATAATATTCATATATATATATATATATATATATATATATAAGTGGTATAAAAATATATCTGTATCTAAATGCCTGATTATTTTTCTACAAGGATAAAATCTGACTATTTCTATGTAGCTTACTTGCAATAAATACATTTTCATAATACTACTAAGCTCTACTCACGTATTAGGCACTGTTGAAGTAAAGTCTGAAAATATATACACGCAATATATTATATAACCTTATAATATTATATGGGTATATACATGAAATAATACATCATATATATATATATATATATATAGTCTAAAGAAGCTTTGAGTTATTTTAAACGAAAATAAAAAAGGGAGGAAAATGCAGTTTAAATTCCCAGAGACACTAACTAAATCCAAAATAGTGCAGACTTGACATTCGTTAGAAAATTCACAAATAAATAATATATAATAGTAAGTAAATAAAATAAAAAGGGGGATTAAGTATCTAACAGTGAAACAAAAACAGGAGACCTTAACGTAAGCATATTAACACGGGGATCCTCAGCTGTTTACCATGTAACTGTTTCGGAGATTTAAAAACAGGACAGTTATAATATACATGGCTCTCCAATGGTACTGATTAAACTACCATTTCCCCAATAATCAAGTGTCGAAATAATTCAGCTTAAAATTTCACTTATATATACATAAATAAATAATAATAATAAAATAATAAAAATAAAATACTACCCTTAAGACTATCGTGTGATATGGTAATTTGCATATCAAATAAAATTCATTATAATAATAATAATAATAATAATAATAATAATAATAATAATAATAATAATAATAATAATAATAATAATATCTAAATACTACACCCAAGAACCATTCTGCGATATGGTAGCTAGAAATAAAATTATATAGGAATTAAAGTTGCATTTAAAAAAAAAAATGCTTAAGTACCTTAGGTACCAGAAAGGCAAATAGATAAAGGGAAAGAAACCTAGCCATACAGATCTAAATACCCAATATATAGTCTAAAGAAGCTTTGAGTTATTTTAAACGAAAAGACAAAAAAAAGGAGTAAAATACAGTTTAAATTCCCAGAGAAACTAACTAAATCCAAAATATTGCAGACTTGACATTCGTTGGAACATTCACAAATCAATAATATATAATAGTAAGTAAATAAAATAAAAAAGGGGATTAAGTATCTAACAGTGAAACAAAAACAGGAGACCTTAACGTAAGCATCTAATATTAACACGGGGATCCTCAGCTGTTTACCATGTAACTGTTTCGGAGATTTAAAAACAGGACAGTTATAATATACATGGCTCTCCAATGGTACTGATCAAACTACCATTTCCCGAATAATCAAGTGTCTATATATATATATATATATATATATATATATATATATATATATATATATATATATATATATATATATATATATATGGGTGTGTGTGTGTGTGTGTGTGTGTGTTTGTGTGTGTGCTGGCATCGGTCAGTTGCAACGTCTATGGATCAGCGCCGTATGGGATGCTGCTTGCGTGCATTTTTGTGTGACTGTAGAGACCAATATTCTTGATTTGCATGGTCTACTACAGCGTTAACATCGAAGACTGTTGTGTAGTGTTTCACCTCGGCTGGGTTGTCTGCTCGTAGGCTCACTCTTCTCCTAGCTCTCTTCGCAACGTTTTCATTGTAGAGGGTCTTCTCACTGATGATAATTCCCTGGTGTATCTGTTTCCCTCAGGCAGGTATGTCAGCTGCAGAGGATTCCAATGTTATAATGTTAATTGAACAAGCCTTCATATCTCGCTTGAAGACATACTTTAAGCGGAGATGGGGGCGACCCTGTTATCTTGAACCTAAGGCAAGATCGCTGTAGAGAAGGTCTTTAGGGATGCGCCCATCATCCATCCTGCGCACATGGCCCAGCCAGCTAAGACGTCGCTCACGCAGTAGGGAGTAGACGAATGGAATGCCTGCTCTTTGCTGCTCCCTTTTTCCTTCAATGTGATACCAAGTACCCTACGTAGACACCTTATATAAAGGTGACGGTGGTTAAGTTGATAACGACACGGACTGAAGACCTGGGTGTTCCACGTTCGAATCCAGTCGGTTCCACAGTGCCACTTTCACTTCATGATGTTGAAAATATTCTTGTAAGTACCCGATATCTTTCCAGAAAGATTTCCAACTAGAAAAACATCGGGGAAACTAATGCCAACACTAGAATCATCTGATTCACACGAAAGAAGAAGAAGGAGAAGAAGAAGAAGGAGAAGAAGAAGAAGAAGAAGACCTATATAGAAGACCCTGAGTTTCTTATCCTGTGTTAGGACTCACCCCATTACTGTAAAACAATGAGAACGTACGCTCTGTAAACGGTCATCTTGGTAGAAGTGGTAATGTGGCTGTTTTCCCAGACGCTTTTAGTTAGTTTAAAGAGGGTTGTGGATGCCTTACCAATCCTTTTGTTGAGCTCTACGTCCAATAGATGTCTGAAGTAGTGGAGCCATGATACTGGAACTGGTGAACGACCTTCCAATGGTGTACCTTGGGTTATAATGCTGGGTTGGCAGGCGGTTGCTTGTCCATAGCTTGGGTTTTCCTCTGGCTAATGGTGAGGCCGAACTGCATCATCGACAAACAGCATGTCCCTGATCTGGACTGACCTTCTCTTAGTCTTGGAGCAGAGTCTGGCGATGTTGACTAGACTACCGTCAGATATCGAGTGCAGGTAGATATAATCCGCTGTTTTCTTGAAGGCATGGGTGAGGAAAATGCTGAAGAGTGTCGGGGCCAACACATAGCCTTGACACTGCTCATAACCCCGAACCCAGCAGACATTATGCCATCTTGAAAGGATTTTATGATGCGTAGGAGTTTTGGTGGGCATCACATTAGTGAGAGATCAAACGCCTTAGTCAAATCTATAAAGGCGAGATGCACTTCTCTTGCAGCTGGCGTAGGGAGAAGATCATATCGATGGTTGATCTCTCTGAACGAAAGCCGCATTGAGATTCCGGGTGAATTCGATCGGCAAGAACTTGCAGTCGCACTAACATTATGCGTGCAAATAGCTTGCCAACGAAATTTAACAGTGAGATACCGCGGTAGTTGTTGTAGTCACTGCGGTCCCCATTGTGTTTGTAGAGTGTGATGATCTTTGCGTCTCTCATGTCCTGAGGCACTGAGCCTTCTCTCCAGCTCTGTCTCAAAAAGCTATGAAGGGGCGGGCTCAAGCAAGCTAGCTTTTCAACATTTTAAGACATCTGCTGGAATATAGTTTTTTCTTGGTGCTTTTCCAGATAGCAGTCTGTCTATTGCCCTGAATATTTCTTCTATGGAAGGCTGCTCGTCGAGCTCATGCATCAGGGGGAAGCGATCAATGGCATCCAGGGCAGACTGATGTATCACATTGTCCCTGGAATAAAGCTCCGAGTAGTGTCCTACCCATCTGTCGAGCTGTTTGACCTTGTTTAGTATGGGTTCACTCGACTTGGACGTCAATGGTGCAGTCTTGTAGATTGTGGGTACAGTAGCTTTCCTGATCCCGTCATACATGTTTTTCATGTTGCCTGTATCAGCCGCCCGATGAATTGTCTTGGAAATGTCCGTCCAGTAGTTGTTCGCAGCTTCTCTGACAGCCTTTTAGATTTAACTTATGGAAGACCTCAGTGTAGCCAGCGATGTAGGAGATAGGTTGGACTTGTATGAAAGCGAGAATGAACGTTTTGCCTAAATTACAGGGTCGAGAGTAGCAAAATTCGCATCATACCAACCATTATGTTTACAACCTGTCCTCCTCCCAAAGGCTTTGAGAGATGTCATTCTTGAGTGTTTCCCACTGTTCAAATGCAGGCCGACTGTGATCTACTTTGAACGTGAACGAAAAACATCAGGTTGAATTCCGCCATGCGGTATTAGTGTTGAGTCTTGCTAACGTCTATACGCGCAATATCGTCCTGTTTAGTGCAGTATAATCCTTGCTGCATACTAAGGAATTATCCGTATCACAATCGGCACCGTGCTAGTCTCAAAACATCAGGAAATGTTTGAAGTACCTTCGTCTAGCAATTATGAAGTCTAGCTGGTGCCAGCGCCCTGACCTGTGATGACTCCAAGACAATATGTGATGCGACCTAACAACAAAGAATGTGATATATATATATATATATATATATATATATATATATATATATATATATATATATATATGACTCTTCTCTTAGGTAATATTTAGAAACAAACGATTTCCAAATATGACTTAAATGAAAGATTCGATTTACATTCTGCTTGAGGAGATCTCGGTTTCTAATAACATCGACATGCCAGTGTCACAGAGTATGTACATATCTGTGTAAATAAAAAAATAATTATATATATATATATATATATATATATATATATATATATATATATATATATATATAGTAAGTTATGAAAATATATTTATAGCAATTAAACTACACAGAGACTTCCGCGTTTCATCCCCGTAAAGAATCGTCAGGCTAAAATGCATGGAGTTTGTGTTGTCGGGTGTTTTATATAAACACATGGTTTTTATCAAGCTAGTTAAGCAATCAGATTATTTGCTATTCTCTAAGCTACACATAATTAAGTAAATAATTTTAATTATTACCTAAAACAGATATACAAGCAAACACGTGTTAAAATAAGGTCACACATAATTTCGACACAACAACGAAACAGGGATGAGCCACCTTGTATAAAACAGAACAATAAAACATGGAGTATAATCAAGTGAGCATTTGTTTGAGAAGCCCAACGATTGACTAAAAGAATGACAAAGAGTATGATTGGTTAACTGGCTGGACTTAACAATAAGTGTATATATAAAAACATCCGGGAACACAGATTCCAAGCATTTAAGCCTGACAATTCCCTACGGGGATGAAACGCGGACGCCTCTGTGTAGCTTAATTGCCATAAATATATTTTTATAACTTACTTCCTCGCTCTACTCACGTATTGAGCACTGTTGAAGTAAATACTGAAATTTGATACGTAAAAGATTATGTAATCTGTGCTTATAAAAGTTTATATTGGTACATGAAATAATATATATATATATAGAGAGAGAGAGAGAAAGAGAGAGAAAGAAGAAGAGAGAATGTATATATATATATATATATATATATAATATCTATAAACAAATATTTATTAATTATTTTAATTTTAATAATAATAATCCAGGTAAAACATCCACAGGGTAGTAATCCAAATAATTTCAACCGGGTTTATTAAAAGTGCTCAATATCAAAGAGAGCTTTTATATTTTTGACACATTATGTTGCATGTATGTTCCCTTTCCACTTTCTGTCTGAATCAACAGACGATTTTATTTTTCTATCTATCTACCTATCTATCTTTCTATTTATCTATCTATCTTTATTCTACCCTTTTTATTATCTCTCTCTCTCTCTCTCTTTACTTTATTTTATTTTAGGGTTTTTTAAGATTTTATAGTTCATGTTTTATGTTTTATATTTTATATTTTATATTCTATATTCTGATTTTAACTTTTTGATTCTTAACGGTCCCAAACCACGTGACTTCTTAAATTTTGAAATACTAAATTTCTTTTCTTCTTCCTCTTCTTTTTTCTCTCCATTACATTCTTTCCAAAATATGATCTACGGTTAAGATCGGACTCTAACTCTGCCTGATGATATCTCAGTTTATAATAACTGTTGATCGATAACATCGGCATGCCAGTGTCGCAGATTGTGTACATGTCTGAGTAAATAAACATAATCATATATGAGAAGAATGTTGTAGTTTGCTTGGAGCATTGTGTATAGAGTAAGAATATTATTTTTTGAAGGCGATAACAATGCGTTGTTAGAGTGACACACACGACACGTGGAATCGTAAAAACAAAACAAAGTGACAATATTGAAAAGTCAATTATTTTCAAAAAAATTTTTTTATTTACCAGTGTATCGTGACCGTGGTGTTGGGTTGGAGTGTGTCCTTTTCATTATTTTTTTTTAATTTTCGAGGGTATCCCTCATCCTCAGAATAAAATAAATACTACCACTCGTTGGAGTGTGTTTTTTTGTTGTTGTTTTTGCCAAAAGCCGGGGCCGGAAATGTTGGTTTGTTTTTAGTAGTAGGTCCGCAGAAGTTTCTTATTTATTTTTTAAATTATTATTTGCTATTTTAACCGTTGCTGTTTATTTTGTTAGTAAATATACTGAGTAATTTATTTTATTTATTTATTTATTTATTTTATTTTTTATATAACGTTGTTTGTTTTGTTAATAATATACTGAATAATCGTTATCTCGGTGGTAAGGGCTGATAACTCGTGTGAATTAAGCTTTCTTTGTGGGAGTTACGTCCCTTTTGAGTTTTAATAATTTCGTTCTATAAATTTGTTTACCGTGTGTGTGTAGTAGCAGATGTGATTGGGTGGGTGAGGAATCCTGGGTATGGAGGTGGGGCGTCGTTAATAGAGCCTTTGGTATATATATGTGTGTGTGTGCGTGTGTGTGTTGGTGTATGTATATATGTGTGTATATATATATACGTATATGTAAAATACATACATGCATACATATTATTTTATTTATTTATTAATTTCTTTATTTTATTCCTTTAATTCTTTTTTTTTTTTTTTTTTTGTTCGATTCTATATTATTATTTATCTATATTATTAGATTTTGTTATGTGCAGTCGTGGTATATAATGGTCGGGATTTCAAGTTAATAAGTAAGGCGGGCAACAAGTGCAACCACGTGTCCGAGTTAGCAGCAGGTGCAAGTGGTTGTGTGTGCACCAGTGTCAGTAATTGGGCTAATAATATGGGCCTAACTAACTTCATTTAGTGTTGTTATCGTTAATAGTATGTCTGCATAGTATCATAGATGTTTGTTAGTAAAATGTGTATGATGGTGCTTGTCGTGTGTGGTTATATTAAGAAGTTGGAGTTTAGCTCGGCTCTGTTGTTCAATTTAGGGGATAGCTTTCTAATTAATATAGATTCTTTAAGTCTGAGATTGCCCTGGTCTCTTTCGCTAGCTAGTATCTTGACTCGTATGTCTTTGGTGGGGTTGTGGCCATGTGTTATATGTTTTTGGAAGGATGATGCCTTGGTGGTTACGTGTTCTTTAATTCGTATATGCAAAGGTCTCACTGTACTGCCGATGTAGAATTCATTGCAGACCGCACATTGTATCTGGTATATGCTATAATTTAGCTAAAGCTAAACTCCAACTTCTTAATATAACCACACACGACAAGCACCATCATACACATTTTACTAACAAACATCTATGATACTTTGCAGACATACTATTAACGATAACAACACTAAATGAAGTTAGTTAGGCCCATATTATTAGCCCAATTACTGACACTGGTGCACACACAACCACTTGCACCTGCTGCTAACTCGGACACGTGGTTGCACTTGTTGCCCGCCTTACTTATTAACTTGAAATCCCGACCATTATATACCACGACTGCACATAACAAAATCTAATAATATAGATAAATAATGATATAGAATCGAACAAAAAAAAAAAAAAAAAAAAGAAAGAAAGGAATAAAATAAAGAAATTAATAAATAAATAAAATAATATGTATGCATGTATGTGTTTTACATATACGTATATATATATATATACACATATATACATACACCAACACACACACGCACACACACACATATATATACCAAAGGCTCTATTAACAACGCCCCACCTCCATACCCAGGATTCCTCACCCACCCAATCACATCTGCTACTACACACACACGGTAAACAAATTTATAGAACGAAATTATTAAAACTCAAAAGGGACGTAACTCCCACAAAGAAAGCTTAATTCACACGAGTTATCAGCCCCTACCACCGAGATAACGATTATTCAGTATATTATTAACAAAACAAACAACGTTATATAAAAAAATAAAATAAATAAATAAATAAAATAAATTACTCAGTATATTTACTAACAAAATAAACAGCAACGGTTAAAATAGCAAATAATAATTTAAAAAATAAATAAGAAACTTCTGCGGACCTACTACTAAAAACAAACCAACATTTCCGGACCCGGCTTTTGGCAAAAAAAAAAAAAAACACACTCCAACGAGTGGTAGTATTTATTTTATTCTGAGGATGAGGGATACCCTCGAAAATTAAAAAAAAATAATGAAAAGGACACACTCCAACCCCACACCACGGTCACAATACACTGGTAAATAAAAAAAATTTTTTGAAAATTATTGACTTTTCAATATTGTCACTTTGTTTTGTTTTTACGATTCCACGTGTCGTATGTGTCACTCTAACAACGCATTGTTATCGCCTTCAAAAAATAATATTCATAATCATATATATATATATATATATATATATATATATATATATATATATATATATATATATATTTGCGTTATAATGGAATAATTCCAGGAAGTAATCCGGGTATGAGAGCTCAATGTGTAAACAGAGCAAGAATATCATAAAATATAATAACACGAAATTACATAATCGTCGATGCCATAATTTATTTACACCTTGTGGTTTCCTCGGGCATCTAACTAGACAATTAGATTTTTGAGACTGAGAGAAAACTTAATTCACCTTCAACAATTCAAATACAACCAGAGAGAGTGGTGGTCGCAACCACCACTTCTGTTTATGTGCAAGAAATACATATACACATAACAGACTCAGAAGCTCTTGCAACATTTTTGTATAGTCTCTTAAATCTCTCTCTCTCTCTCTCTCTCTATATATATATATATATAATATATAATGCATATATATATGTATATATACGTATATATCTATATATATGCATATATATATGTATATATCTATATATATATGAACATATATATACATCTATGTATATATTGTTATATATATGCATATATATGTATATATCTATATATATGCATATATATATATATGTATATATCTATATATATATGAACATATATATACATCTATGTATATATTGTTATATATATGCATATATATGTATATAGATATATGTATATATATGTATATAAATATGTATATATATAGTTATATATATATATTCATATATATGTATATACATATATGTATATGCATATATGTATATATATAGTTATATATATGCATATATATGTATATACATATATGTATATATATATATATATAGTTATATATATTTATTCATATATATGTATATACACATATGTATATATATATATATATATATGTATATACATAGTTATATATATGCATATATATGTATATACATACATTTATATACATGTATATATATAGTTATATATATATGTATATATATACATATATATATAACTATATATAAATATATATAGAGAGAGATATGTAGGGCTGATATACTAGAAACGTGTTTGCCAATGGCGTTAGCGCCTTGCCGTTACGGTAAATCATGTTATTTTCATCATTGTTTATAATTGTTCGCTCAAGTTGTTTTATTTTTCATTTTCTCATACTTGTTTTGCCATGTTTTTTAATCTCTTCATGGTTTTACTTGATTTGTTTTTAACTTCTTACTTTCATTTGATTGTTTTTTATTTTATTTTTTTATTTCTTAAGCTTCTAACTTGTTTTTTTTTCTTGTTTTTTTAAGTTTTTTATTGTTTTTTTAATTGCGTTTCTCTTTCTTTTCTTTTTCACTTGGTTAAAAAGTAAGAAACGTCTGGGGAGTTCAGCATTTTGAAGCAATCGGTTTAGATACAGAGGGAGAGAAAGAGAATAATAGAGAGGACAAATGAAAGAGATAGAGTGAAAGAAAAAGAAAAAGAGATCTACAGAGAAAAAAGAGTGAAAGGGGGAAAGATAGAGGGATAAACAAAGAAGTCGGCTACTCTTGGCGCGAGACATGAGTCATATTGCGTTAATTCTAACATTACGGATAGAAAAATGAAGAACTTAGTTGTGAAAATAGAAGAAAACGCACCAAGAAGAAAAATGTTTCATTTATTGTTTAAATAGAGTTGCATTCATTAGTTTAGAGTCAGTAGAAAACAATAATTATTGGCTATAAAACTGTTATTATAACCATAAATAAAATCTAAATTCACAGCTGGAACACATCAAAATCATTATAGAATTTCACACATGGATAACTATGGCGAAATCAGCGCTTACACTATAGGCTTTAACATTGGCGTCCAAAGGTTCTAGGAAACCCATCCGAAAATGTTATCTCTTTATGTCTTCTAAAACAACAATTTGAAAGTGTCCCTACATTGGTGATTAAAACTCTCAGGACCATTGTGTGGAAAGACATTCGTTTCTGATAGATTACCAATTTATACATTCTACATTAAAATTATTCGCAGACACAATTGTTAAAAAAAATTATACAACGATTCCAACGTAATCCCGAAAAAAACGACAAACTGAATTTTCTTTAAATAAATATAACAGCACAGCGGTAATGTAAGACGGAGCTTGATGCTTCCTGTGATACTATTAAGTAAAATGAGTCTTTCTTCTTCCGTGAAAATACTTGTCATCGTCAGCTAAATATGTTTGGAGTAAATGAAACAAATATGTTTCATTCTTAATTTGTTTATCGTTTAAATAGTGTAATTCTTTTTGAAGCAATAAAGATTCTCCGTCTTCTGACCGTAAAAATAATTAAAATAGGTCAAGTAAAAACACAAGACGATTTTGGAACACTTCATTTAAAAATGGGTTAAGTGAAGATATAAGTATATTTTGGAACACGTCATTTTAAAATGGGTCAAGTGAAGAAATAAGTAGATTTTAGAACACTTCATTTTAAAATAGGTCAAGTGAAGACATAAGTAGATTTTGGAACACGTCATTTTAAAATAGGTCCAGTGAAGACATAAGTAGAATTTATAACACTTTATTTTAAAATAGGTCAAGTGAAGACATAAGTAGATTTTGGAACACTTCATTTTAAAATGGGTCAAGTGAAGACATAAGTAGATTTTAGAACACGTCATTTTAAAATGGGTCAAGTGAAGAAATAAGTAGATTTTGGAACACGTCATTTTAAAATAGGTCAAGTGAAGACATAAGTAGATTTTGGAACACGTCATTTTAAAATAGGTCAAGTGAAGACATAAGTAGATTTTGGAACACTTCATTTTAAAATGGGTCAAGTGAAGACATAAGTAGATTTTAGAACACGTCATTTTAAAATGGGTCAAGTGAAGAAATAAGTAGATTTTGGAACACGTCATTTTAAAATAGGTCAAGTGAAGACATAAGTAGATTTTGGAACACGTCATTTTAAAATAGGTCAAGTGAAGACATAAGTAGATTTTGGAACACTTCATTTTAAAATGGGTCAAGTGAAGACATAAGTAGATTTTAGAACACGTCATTTTAAAATGGGTCAAGTGAAGAAATAAGTAGATTTTGGAACACGTCATTTTAAAATAGGTCAAGTGAAGACATAAGTAGATTTTGGAACACGTCATTTTAAAATAGGTCTAGTGAAGACATAAGTAGAATTTGGAAAACTTTATTTTGAAATAGGTCAAGTGAAGACATAAGTAGATTTTGGAACACTTCATTTAAAAATTGGTCAAGTGAAGACATAAGTAGATTTTAGAACACTTCATTTAAAAATTGGTCAAGTGAAGACATAAGTAGATTTTGGAAGACTTCATTTTAAAATTGGTCAAGTGAAGACATAAGTAGATTTTGGAACACTTCATTTAAAAATTGGTCAAGTGAAGACATAAGTAGATTTTGGAAGACTTCATTTTAAAATTGGTCAAGTGAAGACATAAGTAGATTTTGGAACACTTCATTTAAAAATTGGTCAAGTGAAGACATAAGTAGATTTTAGAACACTTCATTTAAAAATTGGTCAAGTGAAGACATAAGTAGATTTTGGAAGACTTCATTTTAAAATAGGTCAAGTGAAGACATAAGTAGATTTTGGAACACTTCATTTAAAAATTGGTCAAGTGAAGACATAAGTAGATTTTGGAACACTTCATTTTAAAATTGGTCAAGTGAAGACATAAGTAGATTTTGGAATACTTTATTTTAAAATGGGTCAAGTGAAGACATAAGTAGATTTTGGAACACGTCATTTTAAAATGGGTCAAGTGAAGACATAAGTAGATTTTGGAATACTTTATTTTAAAATTGGTCAAGTGAAGACATAAGTAGATTTTGGAATACTTTATTTTAAAATGGGTCAAGTGAAGACATAAGTAGATTTTGGAACACTTCATTTTAAAATTGGTCAAGTGAAGACATAAGTAGATTTTGGAATACTTTATTTTAAAATGGGTCAAGTGAAGACATAAGTAGATTTTGGAACACTTCATTTCCAAATGGGTCAAGTGAAGACATAAGTAGATTTTTGAACACTTCATATTAAAATGGGTCAAGTGAAGACATAAGTAGATTTTGGAATACTTCATTTTAAAATGGGTCAAGTGAAGACATAAGTAGATTTTGGAACACTTCATTTTAAAATAGGTACAGTGAAGATATAAGTATATTTTGGAAGACTTCATATGAAAATGGGTCCAATTAAGACATAATTAGATTTTGGAAGACTTCATATGAAAATAGGTCAAGTGAAGACATAAGTAGATTTTAGAACACTTCATTTTAAAATTGGTCAAGTGAAGACATAAGTAGATTTTGGAACACTTCATTTTAAAATAGGTCAAGTGAAGACATAAGTAGATTTTGGAACACTTCATTTTAAAATTGGTCAAGTGAAGACATAAGTAGATTTTGGAACACTTCATTTTAAAATGGGTCAAGTGAAGACATAAGTAGATTTTGGAATACTTTATTTTAAAATGGGTCAAGTGAAGACATAAGTAGATTTTAGAACACTTCATTTTAAAATTGGTCAAGTGAAGACATAAGTAGATTTTGGAACACTTCATTTTAAAATTGGTCAAGTGAAGACATAAGTAGATTTTGGAACACTTCATTTTAAAATAGGTCAAGTGAAGACATAAGTAGATTTTGGAACACTTCATTTTAAAATTGGTCAAGTGAAGACATAAGTAGATTTTGGAACACTTCATTTTAAAATTGGTCAAGTGAAGACATAAGTAGATTTTAGAACACTTCATTTAAAAATTGGTCAAGTGAAGACATAAGTAGATTTTAGAACACTTCATTTTAAAATAGGTCAAGTGAAGACATAAGTAGATTTTGGAACACTTCATTTTAAAATTGGTCAAGTGAAGACATAAGTAGATTTTAGAACACTTCATTTAAAAATTGGTCAAGTGAAGACATAAGTAGATTTTGGAACACTTCATTTTAAAATAGGTCAAGTGAAGACATAAGTAGATTTTGGAACACTTCATTTTAAAATTGGTCAAGTGAAGACATAAGTAGATTTTGGAACACTTCATTTAAAAATTGGTCAAGTGAAGACATAAGTAGATTTTGGAACACTTCATTTTAAAATTGGTCAAGTGAAGACATAAGTAGATTTTGGAACACTTCATTTTAAAATTGGTCAAGTGAAGACATAAGTAGATTTTGGAACACTTCATTTTAAAATGGGTCAAGTGAAGACATAAGTAGATTTTGGAACACTTCATTTTAAAATTGGTCAAGTGAAGACATAAGTAGATTTTGGAACACTTCATTTTAAAATTGGTCAAGTGAAGACATAAGTAGATTTTGGAACACTTCATTTAAAAATTGGTCAAGTGAAGACATAAGTAGATTTTGGAACACTTCATTTTAAAATGGGTCAAGTGAAGACATAAGTAGATTTTGGAACACTTCATTTTAAAATGGGTCAAGTGAAGACATAAGTAGATTTTGGAACACTTCATTTTAAAATGGGTCAAGTGAAGACATAAGTAGATTTTGGAACACTTCATTTTAAAATGGGTCAAGTGAAGACATAAGTAGATTTTGGAACACTTCATTTTAAAATGGGTCAAGTGAAGACATAAGTAGATTTTGGAACACTTCATTTTAAAATAGGTGCAGTGAAGATATAAGTATATTTTGGAAGACTTCATATGAAAATGGGTCCAATTAAGACATAATTAGATTTTGGAAGACTTCATATGAAAATAGGTCAAGTGAAGACATAAGTAGATTTTAGAACACTTCATTTTAAAATTGGTCAAGTGAAGACATAAGTAGATTTTGGAACACTTCATTTTAAAATGGGTCAAGTGAAGACATAAGTAGATTTTGGAAGACTTCATTTTAAAATGGGTCAAGTGAAGACATAAGTAGATTTTGGAAGACTTCATTTTAAAATGGGTCAAGTGAAGACATAAGTAGATTTTGGAATACTTTATTTTAAAATGGGTCAAGTGAAGATATAAGTAGATTTTGGAACACTTCATTTTAAAATGGGTCAAGTGAAGACATAAGTAGATTTTGGAACACGTCATTTTAAAATGGGTCAAGTGAAGACATAAGTAGATTTTGGAATACTTTATTTTAAAATTGGTCAAGTGAAGACATAAGTAGATTTTGGAATACTTTATTTTAAAATGGGTCAAGTGAAGACATAAGTAGATTTTGGAACACGTCATTTTAAAATGGGTCAAGTGAAGACATAAGTAGATTTTGGAATACTTTATTTTAAAATTGGTCAAGTGAAGACATAAGTAGATTTTGGAATACTTTATTTTAAAATGGGTCAAGTGAAGACATAAGTAGATTTTGGAACACTTCATTTTAAAATGGGTCAAGTGAAGACATAAGTAGATTTTGGAACACTTCATTTTAAAATGGGTCAAGTGAAGACATAAGTAGATTTTGGAATACTTTATTTTAAAATGGGTCAAGTGAAGACATAAGTAGATTTTGGAACACTTCATTTTAAAATAGGTACAGTGAAGATATAAGTATATTTTGGAAGACTTCATATGAAAATGGGTCCAATTAAGACATAATTAGATTTTGGAAGACTTCATATGAAAATAGGTCAAGTGAAGACATAAGTAGATTTAGGAAGACTTCATTTTAAAATGGGTCAAGTGAAGACATAAGTAGATTTTGGAACACTTCATTTTAAAATGGGTCAAGTGAAGACATAAGTAGATTTTGGAACACTTCATTTTAAAATTGGTCAAGTGAAGACATAAGTAGATTTTGGAACACTTCATTTTAAAATGGGTCAAGTGAAGACATAAGTAGATTTTGGAACACTTCATTTTAAAATGGGTCAAGTGAAGACATAAGTAGATTTTGGAACACTTCATTTTAAAATTGGTCAAGTGAAGACATAAGTAGATTTTGGAACACTTCATTTTAAAATAGGTCAAGTGAAGATATAAGTATATTTTGGAAGACTTCATATGAAAATGGGTCCAATTAAGACATAATTAGATTTTGGAAGACTTCATATGAAAATAGGTCAAGTGAAGACATAAGTAGATTTAGGAAGACTTCATTTTAAAATGGGTCAAGTGAAGACATAAGTAGATTTTGGAAGACTGCATTTTTAAATGGGTCAAGTTAAGACATAAGTAGATTTTTGAACACTTTATTTTTAAATGGGTCAAGTGAAGACATAAGTAGATTTTAGAACACTTTCTTTTTAAATGGGTCAAGTGAAGACATAAGTAGATTTTAGAACACTTTCTTTTTAAATGGGTCAAGTGAAGACATAAGTAGATTTTAGAACACTTTCTTTTTAAATGGGTCAAGTGAAGACATAAGTAGATTTTAGAACACTTTCTTTTTAAATGGGTCAAGTGAAGACATAAGTAGATTTTAGAACACTTTCTTTTTAAATGGGTCAAGTGAAGACATAAGTAGATTTTAGAACACTTTCTTTTTAAATGGGTCAAGTGAAGACATAAGTAGATTTTAGAACACTTCATTTTAAAATGGGTCAAGTCGGAATGTTATATCTTAGCGACATCAGATTAATCACCAATCAGTCTTAACCAATCGAAACGTCTTGTTTAATAACATGTGTGTGTGAAAAGTGATAACGTACTACGAATATCAAGTGGCTTAGCGTATCCTTATAGTGATGGAAAAATTAAATAGAACGGATAAACAAATAAATTTGAACGATAAGTAAAAGTAAGTCAGAAAAGCAATAACAAAAAACACAGAAGTATCGAAGATACTTTATAAATTAGAAGATGAAAAGAAAACAGAAAAATGAACAATGCACGAAAAAAATACACAAAATAATTACAAATTTAAATGTTTAATTAAAAATAAAAATCAGTTAAAACATAAGCTTCATTCATTCCAGAACGAACGTTTGGATCATTGTTGTGCCGAAATCGGTTTTATACATTTATAGGACTTATTTTCATACCAAATCTAAAATGGAAAACTTACATCCACTCTGTTACCAAGGTCGCTTGAAAAATGGTTGGATAATTTCACCACTCCAGAAAGTAGCTGGCACTTGATGCAATCTCTTACCTATATAATAGTCAGAAACGGCTTATGTAGTGCTGCAACATCTGAGCTATCCGTTGTCTAGACAGAGTTCAAAATCTAGTGAGGCATGATCTCTTCTGTTCCTTACCGCCCCTTTTTTACTGATGAAACGGTGATAGTTTCTCTCTAGTATATCGTTAGTTTCATGTAAGGTGCTCGACTGAGCTCCAACGTCTGGTTCCTGTTTGTCAGACATTCACAACAAGAAATCGTTTTCTTTCTCCCTTAAAGGGCCTAACGTTAGGCGGAACTTTCATGAGCAAAGTGTCTTCGCAAGGCATTCCCGTCCGCGGACTATATTACCACGAAATTGTTTCCCTGCAAAATACAACATAGTCGTCTTCAACTTCAATGTCAACATATTCCCGCCACGAACCCTGTCCAAATGTATTTGAACTTGGTTTATTCCACTAATCATTCTGAAACCTTCTAACGTTTCTCATCTCTCACCTGAAAATCATTATAGTATTAACCCTGATCCTCCAGGATTTGTGGCTTTGATACGTGGTTACCCATTAGTATAACAAAGGTAAACAGAACGTAGAAAATGAATTAACGAAATAAATTGTGAAAAGAAAACAATCATAAAAAGAACGGGAAAGAGGAAAGAGTATAACAAATCTCTATTTTCATCCATTATGGTACCACTTCTCGGGTATATGTATATGTGTGTTTCTCGCCTCTACGTGACTTACATATTATTTTTTAGTAACTATCAGTCAAATATTTATTGAAATAAAAATGCAATAGCATAAAATAAACGAAAAATTTCTATCAAATCCACCAGAATGCATTTCGGTTTAGTAGTAAATAATTTGACCATTTTAATATTTTTACTAGTTGAAACTAAAAGGAATTAATCCGTGATATTTGAATTCTGAAAGGAAGTTGTGAAGCATTTAAACTGTCGAATAAAAAGTAATTTCTGACTTTAAATTGTCAGAGATTCTCAGGTATTAAAAGACTGAAAGAATTTGAAAATATTTAAATTTAATAATTTTATGAATAGATAGGTTTATAAAAAAATTGTCTAATTAATAATTTACTAACCAGACGATGTCATAATAATTAAATTTAACTTTAAAAATCTTTTTTAAACTAATATTCTTTGAAGACAAAATGGCATAGTTTAACAAAGCGAAGCAAGAGTTAAAAAGGAGACTACGGAGCAAGCGTAAGTAGGTTAACACCTAGTAAGTTATAACATGAGAAATAAAAAATAAATATAGAAAAGGACTAAAGAAAATACAAACTGATGAAAGATATGTATTAAAGTATATGAAAAAAGAAAGAGTGAAAATGATAGAATAAAATGATAAATAGAATTGTTGGCTCCCTCTACCGTGCTAGTAAACTCCTCACACCTGACATTATCCTGTATCTCTACAAAGCCACCATTCGCCCATGCATGGAGTATTGTTGTCACATCTGGGCTGGTGCATCATCTACTAGTCTCTCCCTCCTTGACAAGGTCCAAAAAAGAATCGCCAACCTAATAGGACCCTCACTGTCAACCAAGCTTCAGCCTCTGTCCCATCGCCGCAATGTGGCATCCTTGTGCTTGTTTTACAAATACTTCAATGGATTATGCTCCGATGAAGTGGCTACTCTGGTGCCCCCTCGACGTAAATTCACTAGACTAACTTGACAATCAACTAAATCTCATTCATTTACTGTGGAGGTCCCCTGATGTCGGAGAGCCTTCTACTCAAATAGCTTCTTTCCTCGTACTGCTGGCCTCTGGAACTCTCTCCCTGCCCCCTGTTTCCACAACAGAACAGACATGCAGAAATTTAAAACTAATGTAAACAGACATCTCGCTGCGCAGATCCCAAGTTAGGTTGACCCCCTTCCTTCCCCCCTTTTCTTTTCTCAGTAGCCCCTTACGTCTACAGTAGCGGCCTGCCTTGTTTGGGGTGAACTATGTTAAAGAAAAAATTTTTTTAAATATCTAAAATAAGTTAGGATAAATTGTCAGAGAAGAGGAAAGGAATTGTTTATATCTCCAGCGTAGCTTCCTAATGTCAACATTTTGTTAAGGATTTATACGCGGGTTACACCGGGTAACCATGCTAGTAATTTATAAAATCTACATGAAAGAATAAATTAATAAGTAAAATATAAATGGGAGGAGGGATTATCAAAATGGGTTTTTAGCTAAAATATAGCATAAGAAAGAAAAAGAGCGAAAAATCACAAAGATTAGTTCCAAATTCGAGACAAACAAAAAGGAAAGAAATACAATTAGAAACAAAACTACGAAAAATGACGAAAAGCGATAATTATTTATAAAAGATAAGTAATGAAGTAAAACATTGAAATGAAAAAGAAAACCATGAAAAAATAGGAAGAGAACAACTAGCAAGAAAAAAATAAAGGTAGAAAAAAAATAAAGGTAGAAAAAAAGCAAGAAATACAAAATTGTTAAATATAGATCAGTAAATAACTAAAAAGTCCGATAACATGACAAATTACCTTATATATAAGGTCAAGTTATTATTGCCTACACGGGTGCTCGGTAGTTTCGCTAACAAAAGCCACGGACATAAATGTTTTGACTTAGTCATTTCCGCTACATATTTGTCTATATTATTAGAAAACAAAATTTTAGTTCGGCTAGCTTGACTAGATAATCCAAATAATAATCTATTTTACGTGTGCACAATACATGTACTTGAATTCCCACTTACAAGAGCAAAAGATAAACATAATGTATTTATCGAACACTATTTGTCAATTGTCATTCCAAATTACTTTTATATAATAGGTGGTCACTTCGAATACAAGTATTTTTTAACAGCGACACCATAATTTGTGTTTTATTTTCATCTAATTTGTAATATTCTTTTCAGGTCACGTAAATATTTTACTGTTCAAAGTACTACTAAAATCATACCTCACTGGGTCGCCCATTCAGCCCAGGTCAGATTGTTTGAATCAGAAAAATGTGTTTTTATAAAATAAATACAATCAGAAGGTAAACTTTTTTAAACATTAAAATCAGTATTGTAAGATTTCTAATTTAGTTAAAGACACAGAAAAATTTAAAACCTGTACCCTGTGATAGACTTACAGAATAAAGAAAATGCTATTTCAAACATAAGCTTTAAAGATCAAAGAAATGCTATTTCAAACATAAGTTTTAAAGATCAAAGAAATGCTACTTCAAACATCGGTTTCAAGGACTTTAATGCTATTTCAAAAGTAAGATTCACAGACCAAAAAAAATGTTAATTATAAATTAAGATTAAAAGTCACATGAAAATGCTTTTTCAAACTAAAACTTAATACAGGGTGATTCATAAGTCACTTAGCTATTTATTTTTGAAATTCTAAAGTTAAAAAATACGGTAATACAAAACAGAAAGTTTATTCAACAAATTGATACATGGGGGGATAAAATTACAGCAAATTTTCAGAATTTCCACCTTCGTTCTGCATGCATAGCTCCATTCTTTTTTGCAAGGAATTTACGACTCTTTGTAGCATATTTTATTGATTATGAAATAAATATATATAGAAACAAATATATAAACTAACAAATTAAAAATAACAAATAGCAGTAATTAGAGAGTAAAATAACAATCATCAAAAGTTCATAGTATGTTTGTGCTTCATATGGTAATCATGTTAAATAAGTCAAGTGACTTATGAATCACCCTGTAAATCAAAATAATGTTCTTGTCAGACAAAAACCTCTAATCCTAGTCCTTACGTTGACAGACTAAAGAAAATGTTATTTCAAACTAAAATTTCACATTAATTGTATTTTAAATTAAAGCTAGACAAACTAACGAAAATGATATTTCAAACTTAAGCTTGACATACTAATGAAAATCGTATTTTAAATATGATTTCAACACTCTTTAGCCAAGCTTATTCGAATATTACGCACGTAATCTGGGCGAGGGTCAGAATGTACACAACGTTTAAGAACGGTTATTTGTCTTAACGCACATGTAGGTCCGCATGTAATCGTTCTCCTGAATTTTACGACTAGTATCAAAACATAAGCCACTATTCGCTCGTGAATCGAGTATTGTGGCCACATCTGGGCTGGTGCACCAACCACAAGTCTATCCCTCTTCGACAGAATGGAAACAAAGAATGTCTTACCTAATAAGTCCTTCACTGTTTGCCAAGCTTCAGCTCCTATCGCATCGTTGCAGTGGTGCCTCCCTGTTTTTGTTTTACAAGTGCTTCCACGGAATGTGCTTAGATTAACTTACTAAACGAAGATACCTCACGACCCACTGACTAGCAGAATAATCCCACTCTTCACCGTAGAGGTTACTAGATGCCGAATAATTGTCTACACTAATAGATCCATTGTTTGGACGTTTGTTCTTGGAATACCCTCCCTGCTCTTTGTCTCCTCGGCTGCACCGACATCTAGACATTTAAATGTAATACAAATAAAATTTTGTTGCCCAACTCCCCACTCAGGTTGTCCCTATAAACGTGGCTCCTATCACGGTATCACCTTACGCCTTAGTTACAATATGGCTTGTTTAAGGTGATTTAAAACGAAAATAAGTATTTAAATTAAGTTATAAGTTAAGAGTAAGAAGGAAGAAAGGGGAATGAGTTAATTTATAAAGTATGATTGAATGCAAATGAGAATAAATAAGTAGTTAAATTAAGTTATAAGTTAAGAGTAAGAAGGAAAAAAGGGAATGAGTTTATTTATAAAGTATGATTGAATGCAAATGAGAATAAATAAGTAGTTAAATTAAGTTATAAGTTAAGAGTAAGAAGGAAAAAGGGGAATGAGTTTATTTATAAAGTATGATTGAATGCAAATGAGAAGAAATAAGTAGTTAAATTAAGTTTTAAGTTAAGAGTAAAAAGGAAGAAGGGGAATGAGTTTATTTATAAAGTATGATTGAATGCAAATGAGAAGAAATAAAACTTGTGCTAAACAAAGAAATGGATAAACAAAAAAACGAGGCAGCTCGCGCAGTCATTTCTCGTGAGCTCAAACATTGAAATCTCGCATTTGCACATCATCCAAGGACAGATCTAATGAATATAAATGCAGTTTGGAGGCATAAGATAATTTCATGAAAAATCAATTAATTGTAAGTCGGTGAAATCGTAAATAAATCTATTTTCTAGCGTTGATAGTAAACGGAGGGAAAGGAGCGATTGAAAAGACGCAGCAAAGTGAGGTAAACATTATATTCTGTCTTTCAATTTAACAAACAAATGCAAAAACACCTGGTAATCAACGATAAAGGAAACATCTCTTCGGCGGCGCCATCTTTTTTTCTGTGTTTAATATTATTAAGATTTACATTTACGATTCAATCGATATTTCAATATTTAACGGACGAGAAACATAAGATTAGAAGAATTTTTTTCTAATAAATCGTTCTTACTTTAAGAAATTACTATTAGGCAATCATATAAGCTATTTATCTATCGATTTATCTAGATTGTTTTTCGGATTGTGCTCATCTAATTGTGTTCTGTTCAAAGCTATCGAGCTAAGGCCGTTCGTATCAGCTACTTGATTGCCTATAGCACTTTCTAATATATATATATATATATATATATATATATATATATATATATATATATATATATATAAGATGAATCCACTTCTCGGAATCGGAACAGATGTCAATTTTTATCACACAGACTTCCTGATATCCTTTCAAGTACAGCTGTATAGCAATAATAAATAATTTATTAATTAATAATTCCGAGGACCACGACGTACAGCGAAACAACTACATTAACTACGACAACTTGCACATGACAAGGCCAGAGGGCCTGGGACTAGCATGGAGGGCTGATTGCAGCTACGGGATGTCATTTGACTACCGCAGCCGCAGAACACAGTTTTAAATAAAATGATTATATATATATATATATATATATATATATATTTATTTATTTATCTACACACGTATACGTTTTATTCTTAAATAATGGTTAGTGTAGAGATAATGATACAAGAAGGTCGCCGGATTATAAACCCCTGAACATGATTCCTATTTTTAACTCAAATTTCCACGCCTTTACCCACGCAGCCAACCATGAACAAATACATATATACATATATATATATATGTATATATATATATATACATATGCAGATGTATATATATATATATATATATATATATATATATATATATATATATATATATATATATATATATACATATACATATATATACATATATATATACAGATAGATGAAAGAAGAGTGATAAACATGTACGAATTTCCAGATTTATTTCAAACTTCAATTGTTCAATGCAAGGTATATTCTGTAATAAAATTAATTTATCATTCTTTCCTTAAGCCAAGGCTTTTCGAAAATACAAAATCATATTATCAGAGGAATTATATAGATAGATAATTTGGCAGTGGAAAAGCAAAAATTCAACATTTTAAAAAATATTAAGAAACGGAGAGTGAAAAAAGTTCGTATTAAAACATGTCTATCCCAAGACATTTAAAATTAATTCCTTGAAAAGAACTGTTTAGCCCCACTTTATGTTTCATAATAAAATCAAAATGAAGATATAATAATTTTAAACTTTATGTCTAGAAGCCTTATTTTGGTAGTATTAAATAGAAATGCATGAAGCTTTTCTTAATTGCTGTCGAATGAATATGGATGAATTTCAATGTAAATCTGAAATTTCTGAAATTTAAAATAGGAGGCTGTGTCTTATATTATTGCCCATATATATTACAATTTAAGTATGACACCGCCTAAAGAAGCATACAAATGCGCAGAGTATCAGAGGTGGCATATCATAGGTTAATATAAAGGTAGACTTTATTAGCGTGATTTTTCTTTCAACTATCAACCGCGTCATTATTGAATTCATTAACGAAGACAAATAATCAATATTATCTTACCTAAGTCTTACGTACATCCATGTTCATTATCAATGATAGAAAAGATGTCTATTTAACACTTTAATGTCTCTCTCAATCTCTCATTCTCTCTCCTTGCCTCTCTCTATACATATATATATATATATATATATATATATATATATATATATATATAACTTCTTTGTAATATAGTAGGAAAAATCCCAGCAGAGTGCTCGATTAATTAAGAATTAAAGTTAAAAATTAAGAGCATAATATTTATTTATTTTGGTACAGAAAAATTATTACAACATTCGTACTGTCGGTTTCAAGCTCGGAAAGTCTTAAGGATGGCAACAGAAGCTGAAGAGAGCCGGATGGCTAAGACTTTCCGAGCTTGAAACCGACGGTACGAATGTTGTACTAATTTTTCTGTACCAAAATAAATATATATATATATATATATATATATATATATATATATATATATACATATATATATATATATATATATACATATATATATATATATATATATATATACTGGACAAAACAAACATCCTTGTAGTACTTAATAAATTTTACTATCACAACAAATTACAAACAATTCTTGATTACAACACAAAATTCAAACGAATGAACGATAACACTACTAATATATTCAAGACAAAAATCAACAGATTTATTACTGCGAATAACTCACATATTGATAATTACGAACATCCCAAAATAATTGGTTATTACAAACCTTGTTATTCATACAGAACAGTTAAGATACATAGATCTAATTCCAAATTACCACTCGTATATATTCCTTATACAACTTTAAATGAACAACTTATCATCCCATAAATACCTAGTAAATATAGCGTTATTCAAGTGGAATTCGGAATCGAAAAGTGTACATTGCTAGTGATAAAAAAGGGAAATTTGGAGACGGCTGAGGGCATGGAATTGGCCAACCAAGAGCAGATGAGGGCGCTGGGTGAACAATACAGCTATAAATATTTGGTTGTTCTGGAAGCAGGTATAATCAAATCAACAGAAATTAAAAAGTAGATTCGAAAAGAATATTTGAGTAGAACAAGAAAGCACGATCTACTGCAGATATCCTAACGGTCATCTCTGAACGCATATATTATACACTGGACAAGGCAGGTGAAGCTAGGGCGGTATCGCCCGATATATCCAAGGCCTTTGACAAGGTCTGGCATGAAGGGTTTCTCCTAAAACTGCATTCATATGGTGTTACTGGACAAATATTCAATATAATAAAATCCTTTCTAATAAAAGGAAGATCCAGGTTTCCTAAGATGGTCTTTCTTCTAAACAACATGACATACATGCTGGTGTGTCCCAGGAATCTATCCTTGGACCTCTACTGTTCTTGATCTTTATAAATGACCTCCCTGGATATCATTGAGACTGAGATAGGAAGATTTGCTGACGACACTACGCTCTACTCTCGTCATGTGGGAAAAACCGAGACGCACATATCTACAGCAATGGGTGAATCCTTAGAAAATGACCTCCAGTCTGTAGTGGAATGGCGTCAAAAATGGATGTTAACTTTTAATGCCGCAAAGGCAAAGCTACCTTCCTTCAATAACTACAAAATCTCTTCAACCACCATGTGTCATGGCAAATAAAACCTTACCTTAAAATTTATCATTCAAACTCCTCGGTCTAACTTTCACAGATAACATGAATTGTAATAAAAACATTGCCAGGGCTGCTGCAAATACATAATCCTATATCGCTACACAGCAACCATCTGCCCATGCATGAAGTATTGTAGCCACATATGGGCTGGTGCATCATCCACTAGTCTCTCCTCTTAGACAAGGTAAAAAGAGTCGCCAACTTAATAGGTCGTTCACTATCCACCAAGCTCCAGCCCCTGTCCTATCACCGCAATGTTGCTTCTTTGTGCCTGTTTTACAAATACTTCAATGGATTGTGCTCTGATGAGCTTGCTGATCTGGTACCCCGACGACGTTCATTCACTAGACCAACCCGACAATCTACACAAATCCCATCCATTCACTATGGGGGTCCCTCAGATGCCGAAGAGCTTTCTACTCCAAAAGCTTGTTTCCTCGAGCTGCTGGAATCTGGAACTCCCTTCCTGCTCCCTGTTTTCCTGACAGTACTGACATGCAGAAAACTAAAACTAATGTCAACAGACATCTCGCTGCGCAGCTCTTAATTTAGGTTTTACCCTTTTTCTCAATAGACCCTTACGTCTATAGTGGCAACTTTTTTTTGTTTTTTTTGGGGGGAGGGGTGAACTATGTTAAAACAAATTATTTTTAAATAACAGAAACATCATAAAAAGGAATAAATATCTTGACAGTATCACTAATATTATATATTGGACTATTCATAATCATGACAACATAATAAGTCAGGCACCTTGACCAGATGACTAGAAGATTAATACTCATGTACAAGGCACTACATCCAAAAGACAATATAGATATACTCTACGTAAAGAGAACCGAAAGGGGAAGAGGGCTAGTAAGTATAATAGACTGTGTGGAAGATACTAAAAAAGTGCACAAAAAGGCATAATATCACCGCAGCAAGAGACACCGTCCCAACGAACTACTTACTAATCACCGAAACTAGACACAAACAGAGAAGAAAAGAACCGAAAGCAACAGAAACTGAAAGAAATGTCATAAACTATCTCCCTACTCCCCCTCAAATAGTGATGGCACCAGCCCCGGCTGATACCACACAAAACAGTCGTGAAGCGTCAATGAGGATGAAAAGACCGAGGAGAGATATTACTAATCAGACCACCGCTAGGAAAGTGCGGAGAGCACTGGGACATTGGGACAGGCCTATTGCCATCTAGATCTACGAGAAGGCCAATAGTCGTTTCCAACGAGAAATCGATGGTAAGCGTCTGTTGTGATAACGCAAATGCATTTGAAGTAGTTATCGAAAGAGGTAGAGAGCACTGGAAATCTGGGAAGATTTGTTGTCACTCAGACTACAGGGAACACTACTAGTGATTATGAGTTGGCAATCACTGATGACGGATTGTGTGAGAACTCCTAGTGAGCAAACATTTTAATAGCAATAGCCCCAATTGTTTTACAACCACTACCCTATCCCACCGTCTCACGACCCATCTTGTATACTCTGACTCAATAAACCAAGATCTACAAAAATATAAGTAACATTCCTCTATTTTAAGACAAATGTTGGTATATAACGCAAAAATTATACATTTGAAAACAATTTTAAAAATTAAAAATACTCGAGGACATCTTTATTAAACCCCATAAATCCACAATTAATAACATAACGTATGAAACCAGTAACAACATTTTAAAATGCTTAACGTAATACAATTTTATTCTGTAATTCTAATTCTGGCGTCCAGGAATTTAAAGTATTAACTATTTCCTTCAAATAGTTAATACTTCGTTCGTTTGAATCTAATTGACTTCACGTGCGCGTTATTTCTACCTTTGAAAGTCTCTTCTTTTCTCCAGCATTCATGTCTATTGGTTTTTCGCACCTGAAGATGATTCGACAAGGAATCGAAAACGTTCGTGATACATATTGAACATACATTATTTTCTTATTTTAACACAAAACAGATCATTAGCCAAAATGTAAAAAAAGGTATAATTAAGCGGATGAATGTTCTTATGTATAGCCATGTTAGCTGAAATGACAGAATACTGCTTAAGTGCAAACAGTATATATATATATATAAATATATATATATACATATATATATATATGTATATATATATATAAATATATGTATATATATATATGTATGTATATATATATATATATATATATATATATATATATATATATATATATATATATTAATAACAAAATAAGTTAGCAAAACATTAATCTGGAACAAAACTTAGATCTAATATACGAAACGTTTTTGTTCTTGTCTTTTAAGGGAAGTGGGGTCTGATAAACTCTGCTGGGAAGCCATGAGATAAAATATTGTTTTGTTTTTAAATTCCCGAAACAGTTTTTCATGATAAACAACTGATGATTCCTCAAATAATTTTTAGACTAGCGTAAATTGTTGGAAGCAAACTAATATAGGGACTGTAAAAATTAAATTGACTTACAAGAAAAGTAATTTTCCACCGAACGACTTGGGACTGTTTTTTTTATATAGTTTTAATGGTTGAAAAACCTCCGAGACTATATATATATATATATATATATATATATATATATATATATATATTTATAGCTTCTTCATAGTTTCTACTAAAAGCGTAGCTGCAAAAATCTCCGACTGTCGAGAAAAATACGTACGAGTTTCCATTTTAGTTTAAAACATTTCCATAGAAATGTAATCTGTGTACCACTGAAATGATGGAGATTTTACAGGCCATCACAACTTAACCGCACACGTTCGTAAACATAGGTCTGAGATTTTCATAATGTGTCTACATTGAAGAATACACCTGCTTGCGAACTATACCCGTAAAAACAATAATCGACCACCCTAAGGGCTAATTAGGTGTAAATTAACGTGCGTGTGTGTAAATGCATTTTCACAACACACAAACATATATATATATATATATATATATATATATATATATATATATATATATAAGGTTAATACAACAAAAGATATAAGAGGCAACTAATCTCTTTAATTAGTGAACATCCGGATAAAAATGAAGCTCAATATACTGGATAGAGTATTAATAGCATTAGATAAAATGAAAGAATAAAATAAGTTGCGAATCAAAGTTTATTATTACAATTCAAAGTTCAAGCAAAGTAATTGAAAGTCCTTAATTCATGGGTTTCAAAGAAAATTCTTCTCGTCAGAGGATCATTACCTCAGTGGAATTACAGCGAGTAAATAAAACATTACTTTGAAAACATAAAAAAGAATATAATAATAATAATAAACAAAATAAATAATAAAATTAATAATAACAAAACAATTTATAAAAAAATGATAAATATATGCAACACAAATTGTATCGGCCAAAAACATATATTTAAGTTGAAATACCCCATCAAGGTACGGCTAGAAATAATATTAATTAATGTAATTTAAAAAAAAAAAAAGGCAGTCCAAATGGTGGAAATGAAATCTCAAAATAAGCCGAAATGTTACAATTGCATATGTGATGTTCAAGACATCACATATGCCATACATTACATGTAATACATTACATGTAAGCGAAACAATGATTAGGGGATCATGTTATATGGGATAACATTCAAAATACACTGCACTAGATGCAAGCGCCGCTAAGGCGAATTTGAACAATGTTAAGCTGACCTGATGTTTTCGGCCATTATTTTCTTCTGGGTCCGATGAAGTTACTCCAGTGAAAAATAATATTCGAAGGTAATCCTCCACAACACAAGCTCCCGCAAGCCCTGCAGACAGCGCGGCAAAAACTACTTTAATCAATATTATTTCTAGCCGTACCTTGGTATTTCAACTTAAATATATGTTTTTGGCCGATACAATTTGTGTTGCATATATTAATTAATTTTTTTATAATTTTTTTTGTTGTTATTAATTTTATTATTAATTTTGTTTATTATATTTTTATATTTTTATCTTTATGTTTTCAAAGTAAATTTTTATTTACTCGCTGTAATTCCACTCCGGTAATGATCCTCTGACGAGAAGAATTTTCTTTGAAAATCTATGGGTTAAGGACTTTCAATTGGTTTGCTTGAACTTTGAATTGTAATAAACTTTGATTCGCACCTTATTTTATTCTTTCATTTTATATAATGCTATATATATATATATATATATATATATATATATATATATATATATATATATATATATATATATATATATATATATATAGCACCGAACCCTAATTTTAATGTTTAATCTAACGATAATTGTGTTATAGTATTACGTTTTAACTTTAAATCTAACTTTTATATTAGAATTTTGTATCATATATACTTATTTAATTCTTAATAATCTAATGTAATCAATATAGAATTCTTAATTCTTTTTATTAATATAAATTTTTTCACATGTATTTTTTATATTTATATATATATATATATATATGTATATATATGTATATATATATATTTGTATATATATGTTATATATATATATGCTTAGAAATTTTCATTTTAGATGTTTTTAAAATTTTAATATTTGTTGTAAATATCGTAAATTATTTAGGATATGTATCTTTAATTAAAACGTAAATATTCGTAAAAAAAAATAAAATCATATTTATTATATATACATTCTTTTATTTATTTTACTAGTATTTTTTAAATGTTTTTAATCTTAAAAATATATTCATATTTTTATAATATATTAATATTTTATAGCCCATGACTAAATTACATTTTGTTTCATTATGTATTCATTGATTTTACTTTGAATATTTCTTATGTAATATAATCTTAAAAATATATTTAGATTTTATAGCCCATAACGCAATTATATCTAGTTTCATTTTTATAATCTATTTATATTGTATAGCCCATAACTAAATTATATCTTGTTTCATTTTAATAATATATTTATATTGTATAGCCCATAACTAAATTATATCTTGTTTCATTTTAATAATTATATCTTGTTTCATCATTTATTCAGTGATTTTACTTGAATATTTCTTATGTAATATATTACTTTAGTTTTCCCTTACGTTAATAGCCCCTACCATTCAGTAGCAATATGTCTTGCTTGGAATGAATAAGAATTTTAAAAATATCTTTATGTATGAATCACATAATACGTATTAGGTGCATCAACGGTGGCCTTCAGTGACTCACTACCATCGCTGCTTATTTTGAGTTCCACATCTTATCTGACCACACAGCAATCCCGACCCGACTCCAGAAGTGTCAGACCGCCTCTTTTAAAGTACTGTGCTACGGACATCGACATTGCAAAATTAATCTGAAGTCATGTGCCAAGCTTCGGCTGTTTTTAGTGTTAGCCAATGAGAAAAGTTCTTACTCCCCTATATCTAATGGTTTAATGGTTTCCTTTACTTCTCATATTATAATTGTTTTCTCCTGGATTCCTCTTAAAGTAAACTGATCTTTTCTCTATAAATACCTAACATATCTAAAGGTTTCATTCGTTTTAAGTTACGAATTTCAAAATCACTAGATTGCGAGTCGATGTGGTACTCTTCCAAGGCAAGAAAGAAAGCCCCAAGCGGCACCACAACAGGTTATCTAAGTAACTCTTATATAACTAAAGGATTACATAAAAAACAGATAATTCTTGTAGCGGTAAAAAGACCTAAACATTTTCTAGCAACCTTAGAAATACATTGGCTATGTCTTCCATTTTAGATGCGGAGTTTACAGTCATTGTTGATCAATGAAATGTATTTTATATGCAACCATGCATCTCTATGGGAGGCGTTTTTGTTGATCTTTCAATGTGTCACGCGTAAGCTGCTTTCAAGGAATCATAATATTGAAAGGACTACACGGTCAAACGTTATGACAAGTAGTGTCTCCATTGTGTCAATCGCTATGAATGTGTGACAAATACAAAGACGACGAGAGGAGGAGGAGGTTAAAAGAATAAATAAGATAGAAGAGCAATAAGTGTAAGATAAAAGTGTAAAGACCAATAACAAGAAATGAAAGCATAGAAAAAGAGAAAGAAAATGATAACCATCAGCGGAGAGAAGAAAAAAGAAAGAGAGAAGATGGAAGAAGAGGAGGAAGAAGAAGGACAACAAAAACAACAAAAAGAAGGAGAAAAAAGAAGACGAAGTAAGAGAAGTGGAAGAAAAGCACTAATGACAACAAGAAAGCAACTCTTTTAATGAATCGTTCAAATGATGATCTTTTGAGTGTGTCACAAGTTCTGAATGTGTGACTAAGAAGAAAAGGTAGAAGAAGAAGGAAAAATAAAATGAAGCTTATGACGAAAGTATAAATGGGAAATAGAAGAGGAATGAGAAGTGTAAGACAAAGGCGGAAAGAGAACTAGTAGAAGTATACAAGAAAGAAGGGTAAGATAGATAGAAAGGATTCTCAGAAAAAGGAGAAGTAAAAGAATTAGAAGAATAAGAAGAAGAAAGAGAAGAAGAAGCAGAATGAAAAGAAAGAAAAAATAGAAGCAGAAGAAGAAGAAGAAAAAGAATTAGAAGAAGAAGAAGAAAAAGAATTAGAAAAAGAAGAAAAAGACAAAGAAGAAAAAGAATTAGAAAAAGAAGAAGAAGAAGAAGAAGAAGAAGAATAAGATGAAGAAAAAGAAGAAGAAGAAGAAGAAGAAGATGAAGAAAAAGAAGAAGAAGAAAAAAAAGAAAAAGAATTAGAAGAAGATAAAGGAAAAGAAGAAGAAGAAAAAAAGAAGAAGGAAAAGGAAAAAAAGAAGAAGAAGAAAAAGAATTAGAAGAAAAAGTAGAAGAAGAAGAAAAAGAAGAAGAAAAAGAAGAAGAAAAAGAAGAAGGCAAGGCATTAGAAGATGAAGGAAAAGAAGAAGGAAAATAATTCAAAAGAAGAAGAAGAAAAGGAAGACGATAAAAATTAGAAGAAGCAAAAGACAAAGGAAAAGAAGAAGAAGAAGAAGAAGAAGAAGAAAAAGAAGAAGAAGAAGAAGAAGAAGAAGAAGAAGAAGAAGATTGAAAAGAAAAAGGAATCACCTTTTTTAATTTTCCAATTGCTTAGAACGCAGTTTTCGTAATTATGTCTATTTATTCCAGGTCTGGCGCCAATAACTTACTTAAAGCAGGCAAAAGACAGACATCTTAATAAAGAACGAATTAGAAAATTAACGCCATCTTGACAAATTAACATAGGAGAAAGGGGTGGTTGATTAATTGCTAACACTTGAAAATACCTTTATTAGTTAATGTGTCTATTAACTAGAACAGTATTGCCTCTCCGTTTCCTTTCATACTTTTTTATAGGAAAGCTTTTGCTTCAGTCATACGAAAATTCATGTTCTTTTGCTCTAGGAGCATTATTCAACCATGATA